>BSBM01001243.1:482500-1140000 GCA_027924585.1 Larix kaempferi | reverse complement strand
ATGATCATCATGCTGTGGATCATGTTGTGGATGATGATGTGCTACATATTCATCATCATCTTCATCATCAACATCATCAACATCATCATCATAATCATCATCATCATCCCCATTAGTTATCATCATCATCATCATCACCATCTTCATCGTCATCATCATCATCATCATCATCATGATCTTCATCATCATCATCATCATCATCATCATGATCTTCATCATCATCATCATCATCATCATCATGACGAAGATGATGATGATGATGATGATGACGACGATGAAGATGGTGGTGGTGATGATGATGATGATGATGACTAATGGAGATGATGATGATGTTGTTGATGTATTTGTAACTTCGGAATGTATTTCATATATGTATATTGTATTCCTATAGAGATGTTATTATTGCTCTATACGGAAGTGTTTGTATTCCTATAGAGATGTTATTATTCCTCTATATGGAAGTGCCATCATTTATATTGTAAGTGTCATAACTTATACTTGATGGGTTATTAGACCACCTTGTTGGGGTCGGTCCTGTATAAGTCATGTGGGTTAAAGGGTTTAGACCACCCTATTGGGGGTCGGTCCGCTCAACATTATGTTATGTGGTTAAGTTAAGGCCAACCTAGTAAAGGTTATTAGGCAAGTCAAGTCAAGTATAAATAGAGTGCAGGAGGCACTCTATTTGATCATTCTATTATTCACTCAGACACTCATTGGAGAGTGGCGCACATGTGAGGAAGGAGGAGTAGTTGCTAGGAGAAGACTATCTCTTATGCTTGGGTTGTATCATTGCTCTATATATCTCTGAGGAAGTTGCAGGGTTTTTCACCTTCTTGGTTTTCCCCGATGAAACTCCGTGTCTCTTGTGTGCTTGCATTATTGTGTCCATGATTGATATGTTGTAGATATGTTGTACATGTGGTTCTCTCAGTTAAGATCCTAGATCAGATTGAAGTAAATTTTGAAAAACAAACAGATGTTGATGATGAAGATGATGACAAATATGCTGCACATCATCCTCATCATCATGATCATCTTCATCATCATCATCACCACGATGATTATGATGAAGATGGCTATGATGAGTATGATGAGGATGATGAAGATGCCAATTATGATGACGAAGACAATGATCATCCTGACCATGATCGTATGATGATGATGATGATGATGATGATGGTGGTGGCGAGGATGATGAAGATGGCGATGATGATGACTAATGAAGATGATGACGATGAATATGATGATTTTGATGATGATGGTCATATTTGTCATCATCATCATCATCTTCATCATCGTAGTCATATTCATCATCATCCACCACCACCACCACCACCACCACCACCACCACCATCATCATCATCATCATCCTCGTCCTCACAATGATGATGATGATGATGATGACGACGATGATGAAGATGATGATGATGATCATGTTGTTGTTGATGATGATGAGGATGATGTGCTGCATATTTGTCATCATCTTCATCATCAACATCATCATCAACATCATCATCATCATCATCATCTCCATTAGTCATCATCATCATCACCATCTTCATCATCATCATCATCTTCATCATGATCTTCATCATCATCATCATCATCATCATCATCATCATCATCATGACGAAGATCATGATGATGATGATGATAAGGATGATGGTGATGATGAGTATGATGAAGATGACTATTATGATGACTATCATTATCATCATCATCATCATATGATCGTCATCTTCATCATCCTCATCATCATCCGCATCCTCACAATGATGATGATGATGATGGGGAAGTTGATGATGATGATGATGTGCTGCATATTCCTCCTCATATTCATCATCATTATCATCATCATCATCATCATCATCATCATATTCATCATCATACTCATATTCATCATCATCCACCACCACCATCATCATCATACTCATATTCATCATCATCCACCACCACCATCATCATCATCATCATATCATCACGACGAAGACGACGACGATGACGATGATGATGTGCTGCATATTCGTCATCATCATCATCATCATCATCATCATGATACGAAGATGATGACAAAGATGTCAATGATGGTGATGATTATGAGGAAGATGGCAATGACAAGTATGCTGACGAAGACGAAGATGACTACTATGATGATGAATATAGTGATGATCGTGACCATGATCATATGATGACGATGATGATGATGAAGATGGTGATGATGGTGACTAATAAAGATGATGATGATGAATATGATGATTTTGATGATGATCATACATCATCACCTTCATCATCGTACTCATATTCTCATCCACCACCATCATCATCATCATCACCATCATCATCATCATCATCATAATCCTCATCCTCACAATGATGATGATGATGATGATGATGATGAAGTTGATGATGATGATCATGGTGTTGATGATGATGAAGATGATGATGATCATCATTATCATCGCTTTATACATCATCACTTTATACAACATTAATATATCTACTATGTATTTAATTATTCTTGATGTAATACATATGTTTCTAATTGAAAATTAAATTAATGTTTTGAAATCAAAATACACAAATTTGTAAATATACCTTTAAAACCCTAAACACCTGGAAGCACTTAAATGCACTTCGGGATTATGGGTTAGAAGAGGTCCTAAAGGCCTTTATGGGGGAGGGGCTCTTTATGGGGAGGGGCTTTAGGCATAACCCGACACATTTATATCTGTTGGGAAATAAATACAGTGAACGTTACCCACCAAACATTACAATGTTCAGCAGGGACGCGCACACGCATTGGGTGTGTGTGCGTCCTTGTTGAACATAAAATTTAGAAAATCACCCGCGTTCTTTCTCCCGAATTTTTTTCCTCATTCATCGCGTTCTCTTCACTGGTTTCATGCACATTCTGACAAGCATTTACATGGTAGATTGAATTCATACACCATTTGGTGCTTCCTTCACCATTTGGATAAAATACACAACATTTGGGGATCTATTTGGCTCTTTGTATTGAATACACACCTATTGGGCTTTATTTGGATCAACTGAGTGAATACACAATAGTTGGACTCTATTTGGCACCTTGGATTGAATTCTCATGCTACTTGGACACACATGAAGTCTTCTTACATATAGTGGACACATCAAAAGAGCATTCGACATTTGAAGCAAAGAGCAATCATAATCCTTGAGGTATGGTGATAATTTTATCTTCTTAAATGTAATTTAGTCTTCATTCACTTGTTTGAATGGCATCTATTTTGGTTTTTCCTCATGAATTGTATGATAGATCTATTTTATTCTTCTTAATCTTCAACATAGACAATAAAAACATCTTACCAAAAAAAAATACAACATGCACCAAGCAATGCTTTCAACCTTTCATGAAGATAATAAAAAACAATTACTTGCATCACCACCAATAACATTTCATAATCACATTCCTCCATCTAGTAGACAAACATTTGTTGAATTCCTCATGGTTTCACTGCAACAACTCACACAAACACGTAAACAATTGAAAACTCTTAGTCTTTTGGGGCTATTTTCCCTCATCCATATCATGAAAATGAAGTGAGTATGAGCTTCTCCCTTGTAGGGAATTTGCTCCTACTAACATCCCATACCACCATCCAATACCATCCTACTGAGTTCCTAGAGGTGATGTTGTAACTTTATATGTAGGGCATTCCCAATAGCTTTGAAGATTATATGAAAAAATTCTCACTAGATGTTGTTGTACATAATCAATTGGTACATCGAGCTTTAATAATCATGCACATCGAGTTTTAATATCTTGTTTGTTGTTCATTCTTGTAGGGGTCATATTTTTGTTTTTCCAAAAAATGCATTGAATATGGGAAACATACGTAATAATAAAAGAAAGTCTAGAAGGGCGCAGCTGCCCCCTAAAAAGACCCATGAGATAAGAGAAAATGCCAGGTTGTACATGCAAAACCATAGAAATCAAAATGTTAGTGCCTTAGATCCATCAACAAGCAATGACGAAGTGGTTGAAGTCAATCAAATATTGCCTGATGTCGAGTATGAAAGGATGGATGCTGAACAAGTTCTTAACTGGCAACCACCCCAAGAAGAGCACTCACCTGGCGAGCACACTCCGTTGCAAGACCAATTTGTGAACAAAGGGCCACAACAAACCATTGACGAGACTCATACTTCCTTGTCGACTCCCTTGCCTCGACTATCAATCGGACGATGAAGAACTCCTAGATGTATTCATGTGGATGAAAGTTCATTTTCAGGACTTGAAGGTAAGATGCCCTAATGCACTATTGATTTCCATTGTAACAAGATAATAAAAGATTTTTTTGAATCCAAAACCGATGCAGCAAAATGTCAATTGTTTCTTGTTTTGTTAAAATCACATTGTCTAGCTCATGTTAGGAGAATTTTGGGCATAAAGGTATTTAGAAGTTCAGAGGCCAACAATCATGTTGTTAGAAATCTACAATCTTCATTTAATTTGATTGGAAAAACTTCTCGTACAAAAGATTTTAATGTGGCCCATCGTGTACTATCGGAATCGATTGTAGACAAATCCACAAGGCAACATCGCCTACTATCACACACACCTAAAATCTTTAAAGTAGATAGAAAGACTCTTCAAAAGTATTCTGCCATTAGAGAAAAACTTGAGACCCTAGGCCAAAAATATTGTTGGGCCTTTGTTGGTAGGTTACCTCGTTTAGACATGAAGCTCATTGATGCTGTTAAAGAACTAGTGCAAAAGTTTTGGCATGATAATACTAGACCGTAATCGAATCAAAGAGATGTTTTAAAGTTGAGAAACGGTATTAGGGGGGGTGAACCCCATGTCAAGCACTTCCTTGAAACAACACAAACAGAACTCTATGAGAGGTTCAAGAATGAGCACACACAATTGAACTTGGGCCAAAGGTCCTTCAAAAAATGCAAACCCTAGTATGTTAGAATTTGCATTGATCGCAATACATGTTGTTGTAAATACCATGTAGAATTTGAGTACTATTATGATACATATAAACATATATTCTGTGGTTTGCATACTAATATTATGCAGGATTGCCCTTCGTTACAACCACCGAATGCATCCAGAGAATTTATACATAGCATAATGTGTCGAAGGCCTGAAGGACACAAATATTATAAAAGATCATGTTTATATGGGACATGTTCCAGTTGCAGTGGATTTGCATTATTGAACCGCTACATCCACACAACCGCAGAGCATGAATTTGGGAGGATGTCAGTAGAAATGTAGAACTTCCAGTACATAACATATCAAGTAGATAGTTCAAAGGAAAGAACAAAAATTGCATTGGTGAAGTCACAGGTAATCTAAGTTTGCATACTTTCATACTGTACATGTTGAATTTGTACATATATATTCAGATTGAAAATGTCACGTTGTATTAATGCCCTTGGTTTTGTGGCACCAGGTACAAATTTTCAAATCCATGAAGGAATTCTACCAAAAGACTGAGCATTATGTACAACACGTCCATGTAGAACGATGGTAGGATGAACAGTACAGATAGTGCATAAACACCTTTCCCAAGGGAACAATATTGTCAGTTGTGGACTTTGCAGAAAACTACACCCTATAGCCACAGAATGAGATTCAAAGTCAATACTACCATTCAGACCAAGTTAGCATAATGGTCCATATCACGTATAGGCATGCGCCAAAGAGAAGCAATGACATGAGGATAATATTGAAAGAGACCAACTTCTACATCAATGACGACAGGTGCCATGACCTGCATTATGTGCAGCATTGCTTCAAAATTTTCAATGATCAGCTGAAGGAGAGAGGTATACATATGGATCAACATTGGATATGGTCAGATGGTTGTGAAGGCTAGTTCAAAAATGCATGTGTTTTCCAGTGGTTGAGTACTTTGCACAATACTTATGAGGTGCTGCATGTATGGAACTATTTTGAGACCGGGCATGGAAAGGGAGAGCACGACGGGGTTGGAGCATGTCTCAAAAATACCCTACGAAGGGAGGAGATGAGGTGCATGGGATGCCCTCATATTTAGAATGCCAAATCCACATTTCGATGGTGCAAAGAAAAAATGTTAGATCGAACCACAAAGCAACACATA
Organism: Larix kaempferi; assembly: GCA_027924585.1. Classification (NCBI taxonomy): domain Eukaryota; kingdom Viridiplantae; phylum Streptophyta; class Pinopsida; order Pinales; family Pinaceae; genus Larix; species Larix kaempferi. The sequence goes on along the minus strand of BSBM01001243.1, from coordinate 1,133,878 downwards.
CCAACAGGTAGAGGACATGTTGTTAGAAATTTCTGCAATGTAGTTGATATAGATTGATCATGTTCTTATAGCTGTAGTATTTTCCAAGGAGCTCATGAATTTCATTCAGTTCGAAGCTCAAATAACCCCTTATTTGAAATATGGATGTGAAAACTTGCTTGCTTTTGTGGGTCTTGCAGCAGTTGTGAGTGGGATGAGTGCGAATCAATGGATTGGGTTGATGAATGGGATCATGTATCACTTGCAGTGGAACCACTTGTAGTTGGTGAAACAATCAAGTTAGAGGAAGGCTAGTCCTCTATTTTGAATGAATATGATCATATATATGATCTTGTACAGCCAGGTAAACATTTCTGCATGCATATCCCGGTTCCCTCCTTGCTTTTGTAATTATCCAAGTTATCAAACCACTACTTATTGGAATATGACCTTAAAATGCATTTTTGCAGGACACATATACATAGTTGTCACCCCGATATACAGTGCAATTGAGACGAATTATTGGTTGGCACGATGCATCCAGGGGAATCAAACCCTCCTTGCATCATTAATGGATAGTGAAGGCATTACCTTTTCGAATGGCTCGATGGTTGATCAGGGGGAATATCTTACAGTGGATGGAAAGGGACCAAAGAGCAATGGCTACACATACACAGATTATAGACCAGGGTCACAAGTGTATCACTTTATGAACTTGATCATGGGTACAAACATCCAACTACAGACAATGTCAACGAAGTCATCAAACAAGGTACGCTACTTACTACCTCATGTGGAGGATGAGAGGTTGTTTGAGACAATAAAAAATCGAGAGGATCCAGAAGGCCTAATTGACTGAGGTACATAGTATAGCCATGTGATTTCTTATTCATGCACGATTAATGTTATTCATGTTAGATAGTTTATTTGATATCGTTATCTTATATCATTTATTTGATGTCTGAGTTATTATTTATAGCCATGTGATTGTTTATTCATGCATGATTAACCCTAGAAGCACTAATATAACCCTACAAACATAATCTAGCCCTAGAAATGCTAGAAAGTTAAACTAACCCTAGAAACACTAATCTAACCCTCATAAACTAATCTAGAATCTTGGAAACATAATCTAGCCCTAGAAATCCTACAAAGCTAAACTAACCCTAGAAATCCTAGAAAGCTAAACTAACCCTAGAAACACTAATCTAACCCTTAGAAACTAATATAGAATCCTAGAAACATAATCTAGCCCTAGAAATCCTAGAAAGCTAAACTAACCCTAGAAATCCTAGAAAGCTAAACTAACCCTAGAAACACTAATCTAACCCTTAGAAACTAATATAGAATCCTAGAAACATAATCTAGCCCTAGAAATCCTAGAAAGCTAAACTAACCCTAGAAACACTAATCTAACCCTCAGAAACTAATCTAGAATCATGGAAACCTAATGTAGCCCTATTAACCTAATCTAGCCGTAGAATCCATGACCCACCACATGTACCCTCAATAGGGGGTATTTGGACTCCAAGTGGGATAGGATCACTATTAGAAGGGTTTGTCACGTCACACAAGTACACCACTAGAGAACTCAACTTATAGAATCCAAGTCTACATGTCTATCTTGGAATTTTGATCCTCAAACCCTAGGTCTTACCAAGATGCCCGCAGCACCCAAATCTAGATATTGCCCCCATTTTCTCTACCACTCTCTCCATTTGGAGCTTTAGGAATTGTTTCAATATTGGTCTAGTACTTGGATGAATATGAGGATCATTTGGGAGTTATGATTGAGTAGCACTAACATGTTCATCATTGTCACCTAATGGTTGGAAATGTCCTTGAGGGAGGCTATAGACCTACCTCACCCATGTTAATGCTTGAGTTTTTGGAGGTCCCTCATCACCATCTCCATCATTATCACCATCTTCGTCATCACCATCTCCATCATCATCACCATCTCCTTCATCATCACTGTCATCTATAGGTCCCTCATCACTGTGTCCATCATCATCACCATGGTATTCATCACCATCACCATCACCATCATCATAAACATCTTCATCATCATCACCACAAGTGCCTGGTGGATGATTTTCCAAAGTTGACCCCCGTGTGCAAACATTGCACACTCCCTCATTGAGCAAAACCCTAGTTTCCAAGATGGACGTAGAAGATGACACCGGGTCCACCATACTGGAGGGGAGGGGCACTCTTAGGACTATCCTAGCATCCTGAATCCAATGGAGTCGACGGTTCATTGATCCGAGCCACGGTCTTCGTTATATGGCTTGTTCTGTCTCGCATCCAAAAGGCTTTCAGGGACACTTGCTAGATACCTGTTGGGGGCATAGAACTACAACCGTGCAACAAAATAGGGATCCAAGGAGTCATGCAAGTGTGTCTAGGTAGGTTCGGCTGGGAACGCTAGCCACAAGTGCCCAGTGGATGATTTTCCAAAGTTGACCCCCGTGTGCAAAAATTGCACACTCCCTCACTGAGCAAAACCCTAGTTTCCAAGATGGACGTACAAGATGACACCGGGGCCACAAGAATGGAGGGGAGGGGCACCCCTAGCACTATCCCGACATCTTGAATCCAATGAAGTCGGAGGTTCGTCGATCCGAGCCATGGTATTCATTCTATGGCTCGTTTTGTCTTGCATCTAAAAGGCCTTCAGGGACACCTGCTGGATACCTGCCAGGGGCATAGAACTCCAACCGTGCAACAAAACAGTGTTTCGAGGATTCATGCAAGTGTGTCTAAGTAGGTCCTAGCTAGGAATGCTATCCACAAGTGCCCGATGGATGATTTTCCAAAGTTGACCCCTGTGTGCAAAAATTGCACACTCCCTCACTGAGAAAAACCCTAGTTTCCAAGATGGGCGTACAAGATGACAACGGGGCCACCAGACCAGAGGGTAAGGGCACCCCTAGAACTATCCTGGCATCCTGAATCCAACAGAGTTGATGGTTCATCGATCCAAGCCACAGTCTTCGTTCTATGGCTCGTTCTGTCTTGCATCCAAAAGGCCTTCAGGGACACCTACTGGATACCTGCCATAACCAGGGAATCCTTCATTGTGTTCCATTAGCCTTTTGTTCAGCATTTCATGCTCTGATAAGTTGTAATTCACCTCTATCATCGAAAACTTGGGTCTATAGGTACCTTCCCTTTCATATTCCTCGTTATCCACAGCTAACACAAGTTAGAGATGCCATTCAAACCCAATTGAAAGCTAAGGAAGCGATTTTATGTGACATCATCTTTGGAAATAAACGTTTATGTAAACCAACATAAGCTTGAACAATACTCCCTGCTTTGAAACACATTCTGGAGAAAGCAGAAGGACAAGTTCATCAAAGCGACTTCATTCATCTATATTCTCGTAATGTACACATAGTCCATCCTTATCTTGATAAACAAGAGTTTTATAATAGCTTGAACTTTTTGGGCATGGTTATCTCCCTGTATTCGGTTGTCTGATTGGTTGACAAGCTTGCCTGAAAATCTGTACTTTGAACTTCTTTGTTTTATTGCTGAAAATTGGAAGGGATTTTCAAGTCACCTGCAAAATGATCCTTTGTTGAAATATTTAAGTTCTTCCAACAACATAGATTTGGCTAGTGTATCAAATGCTGCCACCTTTAGCAAAATTTATCTTTCGTCAAAGGAGTCGCACATATTGTGGCTATTAAATGGTATGGGGAGCTTGGAAGTGCCACCAAATATTATTCCATGCCTGAATATACCCATAAGGAAATTACAAATTTAGATCCTTGAGAATGCCTGAATCTACCCAGAAGGCAATTATAAATTTAGATCCTCGAGAAGGTGAGAAACTATATCAGTGGTTGAATCAGTATCCAAAATTACAGAGCTTTCTATCTCAAAGTTTGCTGAGCAGCTCCTGGATGTAGTATCAGACTCAACAAAATGTAAACTTGTTATAACAACTAGAATGGCCATGGGGTGCCCGGATGGAATACCCATAGTGCCCGAACCATGGCTCGGTTCGCGAATCCATCGATTCCAGTGGGTCCGAGACGCCGGGTTTCATCTAGGGGACCCCCCACAGCATGCCTTGAGGACCCAGAAGCAGTTCCAATGGGCCATCTCCGGAGCTAGGGTTTTGCTTAGTGATGGCCATTCCAAATTCACTAAAGGGGTGCATTTCTTGTCTGGAGGCCCCTAGGCATGTGTGGCCACCAAGGACAGGTCCAAAATGGCCATGTGGACTTGTGGGAGCCAACGGAATCCAAGTCCTCTTGCCGGTTTGGGTTTCGTGGCCCTAGAGAAAATCCCCAAACTGTCCCTGAATGGCCCCAGGGTGCCCAACTAGAATGCCTGTAGCGCCCGAATCGTGGCTCGGTTCACGAATCTGTCAATTTCGGTGGGTCCGAGACATCGGGTTTTAGCTAGGGGTCCCCCCACAGTGTACCTTGAAGACCTAGAAGCAGTGCCAATGGGCCATCTCTAGAGTTAGGGTTTTGCTCAGTCATGGCCATTCCAAATTCGCCTAAGGGGTGCATTTCTCGTCCGGAGGCCCCCAAGTGTGCATGGCCACCGTCGATAGGTCCACAATGCCCATGTGGACCTGTGGGAGCCGACAAAATCCAAGTCCGCTCATTGGTTTGGGTTCCATGGCCCCAGAGCAAATCCCCAAAGTGTCCCTGAATGTCCCCAGGGTTCCTGACTAGAATGCCCGTAGCACTTGAACCGTGGCTCGGTTTGTGAATCTGTAAATTTCGGTGGGTCTGGGACGCCGATTTTCAGCTGGGGGACCCCCCACAACTTGCCTTGAAGACTCAGAATCCATGCCAAAGGGCCATCTCTAGAGCTAGGTTTTTGCTCAGTGATGGCCATTCCAAATTCGCTAAATGGGTGCATTTCTCATCCGGAGGCCCCCGAGCGTGCATGGGCACTGTGGACAGGTCCACAATGGCCACGTGGACCTATGGGAGCCGACAAATTCCAAGTCCACTTGCTAGTTTGGGTTCCGTGGCCCAAAAGAAAATCCCCAAAGTGTCCTTGAATGGCCCCGCGGTGCTCGACTGGAATGCCCGTAGTGCTCAAACTGTGGCCCGGTTCATGAATTCGTCAATTTCCGTGGGTCCAGGATGTCAGGTTTTAGCTAGGGGACCCCCCACAGCGTGCCTTGAAGACCCAAAAGCAGTGGGAATGGGCCATCTCTGGAGCTAGGGTTTTGCTCAGTGATGGCCATTCCAAATTTGCCTAAGGGGTGCATTTCTTGTCCAGAGGCCCCCGGGCATGCATGGCCACCATCGATAGGTCCACAATTTGCATGTGGACCTATGGGAGCCGACGAAATCCAAGTCCGCTTGCTAGTTTGGGTTCCGTGGCCCCAGAGCAAATACCCAAAGTGTCCCTGAATGGCCCCGGGGTGCCCGACTAGAATGCCCGAACCATCGCTCGATTCGTGAATCCATCGATTCTGATGGGTCTGGGACGCCGGTTTTCAACTAGGGGACCCCCCAAAACATGCCTTGAAGACCCGGAAGCAGTGCGAAACGGCCATCTCCAGAGCTAGTGTTTTGCTAAGTGATGGCAATTCCAAATTCGCTAAAGGGGTTCATTTCTCGTCTGGAGGCCCCTGGGCGTGTGTGGCCACCGTGGACAGGTACACAATGGCCATGTAGACCTATGGGAGCCAACGGATTCCAATTCCACTCACTGGTTTGGATTACATGGCCCTAGAGAAAATTCCCAAAGTGTCCCTGAATGGCCCCGGGGTGCCCGACTAGAATTCCTGTAGCACCCGAACCGTGGCTTGGTTTACGAATCCATCGATTCCGGTGGGTCTGGGACATCAGGTTTCAGCTAGGGGTACCCCCACAACATGCCTTGAAGACCCAGAAGTAGTACAAATGGGCCATCTCTGGAGCTAGGGTTTTTTCTCAGTGATGGCCATTCAGGGACACTTTGGGGATTTGCTCCGGGGCCACGAAACCCAAACTGGTGAGTAGACTTGGAATCCGTCAGCTCCCACAGATCCACGTGACCATTGTGGACCTTTCCATAGTGGCCACGCATGCCCAAGGGCCTCCGGATGAGAAATGCACCTCTTTAGCGAATTTGGAATGGCCATCACTGCCCAAAACCCTAGCTCCGGAGATGGCCCATTAGCACTGCTTCTGGGTCTTCAAGGAATGCTGTGGGGGTCCCCTAGCTGAAACCCAGTCTCATGAACCCACCGAAATAGACAGATTTGTGAATCGAGCCACGGTTCGGGCACTATGGGCATTTTAGTCGAGCACCCCAGGGCCATTTAGGGACACTTTGGGGATTTGCTCCATGGCCACGGAACCCAAACCGGTGAGTGGACTTGGAATCCGTTAGCTCCCACAGGCCAATGTGGCCATTGTCGACCTGTCCATGGTAGCCACACATGCTTGGGGACCTCCGAACAAGAAATGCACCCCTTTAGTGAATTTAGAATGGCCATAATTGAGCAAAACCCTAGCTACAGAGATGGCCCATTGGCACTGCTTCCGGGTCTTCAAGGCACGCTGTGGGGGGTCCCTTAGCTAAACACCAGCATCCCGGACCCACTGGAATTGACGGATTCATAAACCAATCCACGGTTTGAGTGCTATGGGCATTCTAGTCGGGCACCTAGGGCCATTCAGGGACACTTTGGGGATTTGCTCCGGGGCCACGCAAACCAAACCGGCAAGCGGACTTGGATTTTATCATCTCCCACAGGTCCATGTGGACATTGTGGACCTTTCCACGATGGTCACACATGCCTGGGGGCATTTGGATGAGAAATGCACCCCTTTAGCGAATTTGGAATGTCCATCACTGAGCAAAACCCTAGCTCCAGAGATGGTGCATTGGCATCGCTTCATGGTCTTCAAGGCATGCTGTCGGGGGTCCCCTAGCTGAAACCCGACATCCCGGACCCACCAGAATCGATGTATTCGTGAACCAAGCCACTGTTCGGGTGCTATGGGCATTCTAGTCAGGCACCCCGGGGCCATTCTAGTGGTGATAATAAGTTTATTGTCTGTTGAGTCTGACACTACATCCAGGAGCCGCTCAACAAAATTTGAGATAGAAAGCTCTATAATTTTAGGATACTGATTCAACCACTCATACAGTTTCTCACCTTCTCAAGGATCTAAATTTATAATTTCCTTTTGGGTAGATTCAAGCATTCTTGAGGATCTAAATTTATAATTGCCTTTTGGGTAGATTTATGCATGGAATAATATTTGGAGGCACTTGCAAGCTCCCTAGACCATTTGGTTAGTCACAATATGTGCGACTCCTTTGACCAAAGATAAATTCTGGTGTGGGTGGTAGCATTTGATACACTAGCCAAATCTATGTTGTTGGAAGAACTTACATATTTCAACAAAGGAGCATTTTGCAGGTGACTTGAAAATCCCTTCCAATTTTTCAGCAATAAAACAAAGAAGTTCAAAGTATAGATTTTCAGGCAAGCTTGTCAACCAATCAGACAACCAAATACAGGGAGATAGCCACGCCCAAAAAGTTCAAGCTATTATAAAACTCTTGTTTATCAAGATAAGGATGGACTATGTGTACATTATGAGAATATAGATGAATGAAGTCGCTTTGATGAACTTGTCCTCTTGTTTTCTCCAGAATGTTTTTAAAAGCAAGGAGTATTGTTCAAGCTTCTGCTAGTTTACATAAACGTTTATTCCCAAAGATGACATCACATAAAACCACTTCCTTAGCTTTCAATTGGGTTTGAATGACATCTCTAACTTGTGTTAGCTATGGATAACGAGGAATATGAAAGGGAAGGTACCTATAGACCCAAGTTTTTGATGATAGAGGTGAATTACCACTTATCGGAGCATGAAATGTTGAACAAAAGGCTAATCAAACACAATGCAGGATGCCCTGGTTCCGGCAGGTATCCAGCATGTGTCCTTGAAGGCCTTTTGGATGCGAGATGGAATGAGCCATAGAATGAAGACCGTGGCTTGGATCGACAAACCGTCAACTCTGTTGGATTCAAGACGCTAGGATAGTGCTAGGGGTGCCCCTACCCTTTGGTCCGATGGCCCCATTGTCATCTTGACGTCCATCTTGGAAACTAGGGTTTTGGTCAGTGAGGGAGTGTGCAATTTTTGCACACGGGGGTCAAATTTGGAAAATCATCCATCGGGCACTTGTGGCTAGCATTCCCGCCCGAAACCTACCTAGACACACTTGCATGACTCCCCAGAACCTGGTTTTGTTGCACGGTTGGAGTTCTATGCCCCTGGTAGGTATCCAGCAGGTGTTCCTGAAGGCCTTTTGGATGCGAGACAGAATGAGCCATAGAATGAAGACCATGGCTTGGATCTATGAAACATCAACTCCGTTAGATTCATGATGCTGGGATAGTGTTAGGGGTGCCCCTCCCATCCAGTACAATGGCACCAGTGTCATCTTGTACGTCCATCTTGGAAACTAGGGTTTTGCTTAGTGAGGGAGTGTGCAATTTTTGCACATGGGGTCAACTTTGGAAAATCATCCACCGGGAACTTGTGGCTAGCGTTCCCAGCCAGAACTTACCAAGACACACTTGCATGACTCCCCGGAACCCGGTTTTGTTGCACGGTTGGAGTTCTATGCCCTCGGTAGGTATCCAACAGGTGTCCCTGAAGGCCTTTTGGATGTGAGACAGAACGAGCCATAGAATGAAGACCATGGCTCGGATCGATGAACCGTCGACTCCATTGGATTCAGGACGCCGGGATAGTGCTAGGGGTGCCCCTCCCCTCTGCTCCATTGGCCCTGTTGTCATATTGTACATCCATCTTGGAAACTAGGGTTCTGCTCAATGAGGGAGTGTGCAATTTTTGCACATGGGGGTCAACTTTGGAAAATCATCCACCGAGCACTTGTGGTGATGATGATGATGATGGTGATGATGATGAAGATGTTGATGATGATGGTGATGGTGATGGTGATGGTGATGAATATCATGGTGATGATGATGGACACGATGATGAGGGACCTACAGATGACAGTGATGATGAAGATGGTGATGATGATGACGAAGATGGTGATGATGATGGAGATGGTGATGGTGATGATGAAGATTGTGATGGTTCTATCTTGCATCCAAAAGATGGAGATGGTGATGATGATGAAGATGGTGATGATGATGAAGATGGTGACGATGATGATGATGGTGATGGTGGTGAAGTTGATGGTCATGGTGATGGTGATGATGATGAAGATGGTGATGATGATGAAGGCATTAATGATGATGGCGATGGCGATGAAGATGATGACAATGATGACGAAGATGATGATGATGATGGACACGGTGATGAGGGACCTACAAATGACCATGATGATGAAGATGGTGATGATGATGACGATGGTGGTGAAGTTGATGGTGATGGTGATGGTGATGATGGAGATGGTGATGGTTCCGTCTCGCATCCAAAAGATGGAGATGGTCATGATGACGAATATGGTGATGATGATGAAGATGGTGACGTTGATGATGATGGTGATGGTGGTGAGGTTGATGGTGATGGTGATGGTGATGATGAATATGGTGATGGTTCCATCTCGCATCCAAAAGATGGATATGGTGATGATGATGAAGATGGTGATGATGATGAATATGGTGACGTTGATGAGGATGGTGATGGTGGTGAAGTTGATGGTCATGGTGATGGTGATGATGATGAAGATGGTGATGATGATGAAGGTGTTGATGATGATGGCGATGGTGATGAAGATGATGAATATGGTGATGATGATGGACATGGTGATGAGGGACCTACAGATGATAATGATGATGAAGATGGTGATGATAATGACAATGGTGGTGAAGTTGATGGTGATGGTTCCGTATCGCATCCAAAAGATGGAGATGGTGATGATGACGAAGATGGTGATGATGATGAAGATGGTGACATTGATGATGATGGTAATGGTGGTGAGGTTGATGGTGATGGTGATGATGAAGATGGTTATGGTTTCATCTCACATCCGAAAGATGAAGATGGTGATGATGATGAAGATGGTGACGTTGATGATGATGGTGATGGTGGTGAAGTTGATGGTCATGGTGATGGTGATGATGATGAAGGCATGATGATGATGGCGATGGTGATGAAGATGATGATGAAGACGATGAAAATGGTGATGAGGGACCTACATATGAAAATGATGAAGAAGATGGTGATGATAATGATGATGGTGGTGAAGTTGATGGTGATGGTTCCGTCTTGCATCCAAAAGATGGAGATGGTGATGATGATGAAGATGGTGATGATGATGAAGATGGTGACATTGATGATGGTGGTGAGGTTGATAGTGATGGTGATGATGAAGATGGTGATGGTTTCATCTTGCATCCAAAAGATGGAGATGGTGGTGATGATGAAGATGGTGATGATGATGAAGATGTTGACGTTGATGATGATGGTGAAGTTGATGGTCATGGTGATGGTGATGATGATGAATGTGTGATGATGATGGTGATGGTGATGAAGATGATGATGAAGATGATGAAGATGGGGATGATGATGGACACGGTGATGAGGGACCTACAGATGACAATGATGATGAAGATGGTGATGATGTTGGAGATGGTGATGAGGGACCTAGAGATGACAATGATGATGAAGATGGTGACGATGATGAAGGCGTTGATGATGACGGCGACGGTGATGAAGATGATGATGATGATGATGATCAAGATGATGATGATGATGATGATCAAGATGATTCTGATCAAGATGATGATGATGATGATGGAGATTAATGATGATGAAGATGATGATGCTATTGATGATGATGAAGATGATGAAGATGATGGAGATGTTGATGAGGAACCTAGAGATGACAATGATGATGAAGATGGTGATGATGATGATGATGGTGATGATGATGAAGACATTGATGATGATGAAGATGGTGATGTACATTACATATTAATGGTGTGGCTTGGTATAAAGCATTGACATGAGTCATGAGTGAGGTAGGTCTAAAGAAACTTCTTTTCTGGAGTGGTGTTGCATTTTGAAGTTCCCTTGGTCATTGTGTTCTAGTTGCATTGTTGGTTTTGGCTATTTGTTCCCAATGCTAGGATTTTTTTTTTCTTTAACTTGTGTGCAGAGCTCTAGGCATTCATCTAAAATTTTCCCAATCTATCTATCCAAGTTCATTCTACCTTCGTTAATGAGTTTTGACCTCAAATTTCAATCTTCTTCTATGGTCATGTATTATTTATCTAGGGGAATTTATTTATATCCAATGTATTTGACTCTAAGAACCTCTCATGTGTGATTATAAAAAAATCAAGATTCTCTCAACCCCCAAACATGCCCTTTCAAATAATTTTTTTTATCTTTGTGTGGTATGGGTGTGAACATGAGGTTTTGTCTACTAAGGATGGATCTTGGCATCTTGACCATGGTTGGGTGATGACAATGAGGCTCATATGACTCCAATGAATCTTCCATGGATCATGGGGTCAAATGATCTCTCAAGTATTATTGCATGTGAACTTGCACATACCAAGCTACAACAAATATTTCATAGGAGTGGATTTGTCTATGTGAATAGATAAGTGAAAAGCTTTTAGCAACAAGACCTATCAATTTCAACTTGGAAGTATGGGAAATGTTCAAAGTGGGATTGAGAGGCTTGATGGTGATTGTAGTAGTGGGCATGGTATTGGTGAGAATGATGTCATGATAGTGGAATTCAACATTAAGATGGTGACCCTAGAGCTTGGATCCTAGCCTAGAAACATGAGAGCCTAGCCTAAAAACCCTAGTTGGTAGCGTAAAACCTAGTTTGTATTATGATCACAATGAAACCCTATTATGTAGCCTAAGATCTAGCCATAAATTATAATACATGTAAATATTAAATCATTTTCATTGTACACATATATATATTCATGTGCATACATTTGAATCCAAATCACTATACACATATATGCATAGTTTTTCATCTATATAGCAAGGGTGCATACAACTAGAAAACCGTTGTACCTAGCACCGGATACCTAATTTAGAAACGTAATGGTTTGAAATTGGTTGTACCATGAAGAATTTTATATGGTGTATATGCACACCTATGGCAACCTTCTCAATGGATGGAAAACCTAATATTATCATAACATTAGTAAAGCTTACTCCAACATGTAGTAATGCTTACATGTTCTAGTGTTGATGGCGCACTAATGGATGCATGCAACTTGATGAGGGTGTATTTGTGACTCCATTGAAGTAATGCAATTGTCCTAAATGTATTTAACAAGTGTATGGGTGTCCAATAGATGAATTATGATGTCCTAATACCCCTCTATCCCTTCCAGACAAAATTTGACAGCATTTGGGGTATTGGGGTAACAAGTTGGTGTCTTGAGGTGGATATAGCCTAAAAAATACACCTCATAGTAGTCATTTATTGTAATGTCAACTATACATGTGTTTAAGTCAACGTGTCTACATAAAATTAGATTGCTATCACATAATGATAAATTAAGGAAGTCCTAATTGTAAATGGTAGTGGATGTGATGGTCATCAAATCAAAGGTGGCTATATCCGTGAGTGAGAATTAATGAGCTAGCTATCAATCGTGCTCAAGGCTGTCCTATTTGTATGGTGACAATTGATTAAGAAATGATTGCATAACTTGGTTATTAATTTGTTGCATGATCTTAAGTGGACAAAATGGTCAAAATAAATACTAGTGACGACATTTCATTATGTAGAGTATGCACATTTTGGATCTCATTATGTAGAGCTATTAAAAATCATGTTGGATCTCATTTTAAGCTTTTGACGACAATGGACATTTTATATTTTTAAGTATTCTTTTCCTAGTACTCAAGTTCCCAATATATATCTTATGTGCCATGAGGTGTGATTTGTCCATCCATTTATTCTATTTGTTTTTAGATTAATTCTCACACATGATTTTTTTTGAGTTAGCCTATGTTTACAATGTTTTCTTAACATAGATACCATTAGAAGCTTTTACATGTAGAATGATAAACCAAGCTGAACTATGATATCCAACTTTTCTTCTAAGATCTAGGTAAAACCCAAATTTACACAACATCACATCATGATACACACAACATGAGACAACCACATTAGACAATGAGATATATAAATCACATAACTGAAATTCCATGTCCATCTAGGCTACAAAACTCATCCAAACATATACAATTTTTGGTGAATAGTGGAACATGGTTCCCAATGTACGTACAATGGCAACTCGTGCCCTACACAAAATGAGACAACTCATGCCGTAGATACAAAATACATGGCAACTCATGCCGTAGATACAAAGTAAATCAAAATTGGTGCACAAAAGTGCCACATCGTGGCTAATGTACATAACACGTGGTGTGTCAAGCATTGTGACCACCACTGTCACTCCTAGGCGCTGATCCAAAGTTGATCTTCCTACTCTTCGAGATATCGGTGCCTCGAGTCTTGCTCTGTCTAGGACTAGACCGTCTCTCCGGGCTTTTGAACAAATGATATAAGATACCATCATTTTCAAGCATTTTCAACATTTACCACATTTATAAAACAAATGTAGAATTCGAATCTTAAATAAATCACCTCTGGCATGAGTGGGAAACATTGGATAGGTGTCCTGGATCTGCGGAGCCTCTCAACAATTCCATCCTACAACATTTACAACAATCATTTCATTGAAAAGTAATAATTGCTTAAAATAATTTTTGTTAATGCATCAAAATATTTTCATAAATTAGCTTGATTCTCACCGTGAACACCTCCAATGATGGACATGGCCGGGCTTCTGGGCTAGTAGGTGGAGCAGATGGTCAGACAACCAGCTCCGATGCAGTGATGGGGGGGGGGGGGGGGGGGGGGAAGATGTAGTGGTACCCACTACAGGTGCAACCACTGGAGATACTGATGAGGATATTGGAAGAGTAGATGCCACAATAGTGGTGGGAAGTGGGGGTGATATGGTGGGAGAAGACACGGTGGTATGGGGTGGAGGAGGACCATGTGGACGATGAACCCCTACTGGTTGTAGGATAGAGGGTATCCAACGAAAAGGGATATGGGGGATGTTGAGGTATGGTGCATGGGAGGGCAGTCCTACATGGAGGGAGGAGGATGGACAAATGGGAGGTTGTGGATGAAGAGGGGAAGGTGGAAGGAAGGGGGGGCATGGACGAATGGGGGAGTATGGATAGACATGGGGGCGTGGATAAATTGGGGAGGATGTATGGACGTTGGGGGGGGGGGGGGGGCGAGTATGGCCGGAGAGGAGGGGCTGGATGGAAGGAAGGGGGTGTACGTAGGGAGGGGTCTAGATGGAAGTGAGGGAGGGGACTCATGGGAGAGGGTGGATACATAGGACTAAAATGGGGAGACGTAGCTGTTGGTGGCACCTACATATACATTTGTAATATAACAATTTAGTAAACAAACAATAAATTAAACCATAGTAAGTCGTAACAAATCAAATTAAAATCATGCTGATAATACACATTGTACTTGTGTATATGATGATGTGCCAATCCCCGGTGGGGGTGGTTGATCACCGTAGTCACGGAACACTTGTGGACAATAAAATGCATGCATGTTATGAACATGTTAAACAAGTCATTATCTAGGCAATCAAGATATTCAAAAACATTGTATGAACTATCAATGTGTATGCCATAAATATAAATACTTGAGTAATATAGATGACATAAGTAATAACAATATTGTGTCAGGTACTAAAAATACCTCTGTGTGGGGTGCCACAATTTCAGTTGCAGCTGCCATTGCTGCATCTAATTTGAGAGATCCTACATTCTCCCATCTTGTTGTATCAACTCTAAATAACTATACATTGAAATAATAGTTTAAGTGAAACAAAAATACTTTAAAAATAATTTACAAGTTATCAAGTGATGATTGAAAACACATTAAAAAAATTGCTAACTTGATCCATATAACAACCCTCGATTGGGCCAGGGCAAGTGTGCCTGCAATGGGGAAAAAGATGTGGCATTGTCCTCGTCGAACTGGAATTCCCAACATGACTACCATCGGTCATGGGTCTATCCTAGACCTATCTTGAAGGCCCTGCACCTGGATCTCTATCAAGGTCACCCAACCTCTCCACTGTAGTTGCTGCTACAAAGGAGGTGTGTCTAAGGAGTCCACATGAAACATTCCTCATTTCCACCTTGATTTGATCAAGCTTGTGGGGCAAGTGAGGTGGCTCGGGAGAGGGGTTGGGGTCATGCCTCAGAGCTGGTGGCCCTCTCAATGGGTTCCTCCAGGCAGCAGGTCGATCTTGGGCAGAGCCATGCCCAACACCCTTGAACTCGGTTATGTCAAAATAGTTGACATGTAAACCGAGGCAAAACTCAGCCCACAGTTGGCGAAGAAAGTATTGTGGAACCTCCCTATTATTACAGGGAGGTTTATCGTACACCATGAACCACCTCCACATCCAATTGTCCCTCCACGGTTGGTAATGACACCAATCCATGCAGACACGTGGCTTTGTAATGTTCGGTGGTTGGTTTGTTTTCGGATCGGTGAACATACTATATAATTGGGCTTTTGTAATGTTCAAATCTTTTATTGCTTCCTTGGAGATGCTCATGGAGTAGTACTCCCACATCCTAGCTCTAAATTGAGTCATGTCGGTCAAATGCTGGTGTGCATGGATGCAGGAGTCAACTGAGTTCTCAATTGATGTGGCAAGAGATAATCGAGATGGTTCCCTCGAGTTTCTAAGTTTGCGAGTGTGCACTCGCATATCATTTACATAATGGTTAAGGTCATCTTGTTCAAAATTGGGTTGGGGGTTTTGGTTTTGTTCGGCATTTGGATTGTGTTCACGGTTTTCTTCAGCACTGGGTCCAAGGTTTTGGTTTTCTTGTGTTCCACTGGACTCGGGGTTAACATCTTGTTCACTCATTGTCTTAGTTTACAATCTGCAATAGAAAATTTGTTCATTGTTTTCAAAATTTGGGAATTATTTACAATTAAATAAACAAAAAAAATCGAACAATTGACACAAATAATGAATAAAATGAAAAAAAACGTGATATTTACCTATTAATCGAAGTTTTGATGAGTTTGTGGGTGTTGTTGGGTGGTTTTGGAGTTGATTTGGCCTCTGGTGGTTGAATCGACATGCACGTGGAGGAGGAGGACGCGCTCGGCCAAATGGAACAATGGAGAAATTGTGCTCTATTTTTTTTTTTAATAGAGGCGCATGCATGCCACCATTGCACGCACACGCCATCCACATGCACATGCCAGCCATGCGCACGTGCCTCGGTTCAGTACCGAACCTAGCGACACGTGCGCGCTGCCTTAGGTGCGTACGCACCATTTTTTTTTCCGTTAGCACGCCCCTATTGCAACAAAAATGGGGACCATCTTCGTGCAATTGCCCCTACCTAAATATCTATACCTTGACATGATGATACCAATGGGACATACCTCCTCCAAATTGACCATCTGAGTCAACCATAAGTTGGTTTCTTAGATTTGAGGGAACCTTCATTGATTTGTGGGTGCATTCCCTCATTTGGTGGAATTCTCCTTTATTTTAGGTGTGATGATTTATTTAGTTGTTAGTTAAGGACTATATGCACTGAATTAATCTAGCTCCTAAATGACCTTAACTAATCCTCTACTATCATTAGCAGTCCACTTCAGTAAATAGTTCCCCAATTGAGATATTTTAGGGATTTGCATGTACTTATTCAGTTAGAACTAGTGCTCACCGAGTCATAAGGTCACTTAAACTCAATCTAGGTGAGTGTGCATGGCTAGATAACTAAGGGTCATTGGATCTAGTTAATCCTCACTAGCCTCCAAGCACTGCATGAGCAATTCGAATATCCTCTTGACTTAATTCAATTTTCCTTTCTAGTTATATTGTTCACATCCATTCATTCAAGTTAATGAAATACAACATTCTTTTATTCTTATACGTTCTATTCTTTGTGTAATGATCTATGATAAATCATTTGTTACATGATTAATTGATTTTTTTATTTAATTTTCATAGTATATCTCTCTTGTTTATGTTCCTAGATCTATATGTTCAAATTTTACATGGTATCAAATTTACAGGGGTGTTGAACATGTTGTTAAATTATTTTTTATAGAGATCCAATATTATTGAAGGTTGAAGGAGGCCCCATAAGATTCACAACATATGAACTATGAGGACATATACACATCCCTTATCCACCACTCAATTGAGGAAGAACATTTTAGAGGCCTATAAGAAGAGGTGATCAATCATTTTCTACTATCCATTAGAGAACTTGTACCAAATAAGGTTCCCATTAAAGGAGACCTCGAGAATGTCTATTCATTCTTAGGATCTATGAGAGAATTTGTCCCAAATCAGGTTCTAAGTAAAGAAGACATCCAAAATGTCTTTCATACTTATGATGTACAATTTTTACTCCTACCATTCATGAAGTTTTGCAAAGCTTCAAGACGTTTCCTCCATTTGAATAAAGGCGTGCTCAAGAACCACCATTCAAGCACTTCAAAGTGTTTAAATCTCATGAATGGGACCACATGAACTTCAAGAGAAGGAGTTACAAAATTTTGTAGGGATCTTTGCAAATCCCTTCATTGAAATGCAGTTCACCAAGCTACAAATTGCCTTGAAATTGAAGGATTTTTCTGAGCAAGCTCTTTATGCTTCTAATTTACATGCTCTTTTATGGTTTTTTTCCCAAGTGGTTTTTCCCTGTTATTTAGTTTTTAGAGAATCTTTTGTACATGGGTACCTAACATGGCTACAAAATTCAGGACCCATTTTATTTTGCATTTATTTCAGTTAGTTTGGTTTATGCGGGGGTGTTAGAGTAGAATAACCCTCTCCTTAGCATCATTATCATACCTAGTGACTTAGACTATGATTTCATGATTCTAGTGGGACAAATCTCATTCAGTTTTCCAACTCAAGTCACCTTAGAGTTTACTTCTAAGCTCTAAGGACCTAAAACATCCTTATCTACATTTTTTTGAACTCTTGGAGTTTCTTTTCACATATGAGGGATAATTCCTTCAGTTAGGTATTATTTTCCTTGGTTTTAGGGGCCCGCATTGCAAATTATATTTGTGGAGTGAATCTAGGGATTTTACTCCATTTTTCAAGGATTATATGCACCTTTTTTTAGGATTATGGGGGGGGGGGTGTTAAGCAAATAACCCTCTACCTGGATACCTAGACCTCAAACTGATGAATACAGTGAGCTAAAACTCATCTAAATTAACTACTTGAGTCAACAATGAGTTGGTTTCCTATATTTGTGGGTTTCTTCCTTTATTTGTGGGTGCATACCCTGATTTTGGGGGTCTTCTCCTTTATTTTTGCATGATTCAGTCAATTTTTAGTTAAGGATTAGATGCACTCCACTAATATGGATACTAATTGAACCTAACTAATCCTATACTCTCATTACTGCTCTAGTTCACTTAGTATCACCCCAGCTGATATATTTTAGGGATTTGCATGTACTTCTTTAGTTAGAACTAGTGATCAGTGAGTCACAAGGTCAGTTAAACTTAGTTTAGGCGAGTGTACATGGATAGCTAAGGGTCTTTGGATCTAGTTAATCATGAATAACCTCCAACCACTGGATGATAAATTCAAATAGCCTCTTGGAATAATTTGAATTGTCTTCATATTTCTATTGTTCACCTCCATTCATTCAAGTTAATGAAATACAACATTCTTTAGGATTCATATTTGTTCTAGTTTTTGTGTAATGTCAATCTATGATAAATCATTTGTTACATGACTAATTGATCATTGATTTAATTTTCATAGTAATGTATCTTATTTATGTTCCTAGATCTATATGCTCAAATTTTACAAGATCAACATGCCAAAATCCCCTTAAACTAGTCTATGGGAAAAATTTGAAATCCCTTAAACTTCAGGAAAAACTCAGAAAAAAATAACAAATGTACTAAAGTTCGATTACAATCAAGAAAAACATGATAGGATCTACTATTTCAACAAATTAGAAGAAGAGAGAATAATAGCTCTACATCACCAAGAAGTTAGAAACAACAACAAAAAACATGGCATGCCAGAACTAAAAAAAAAGATATTTTGAAATAGGAAATCTTGTTCTCATGTATGATAGTAAAATAAAAGGAAAACTTATAAAGCTGGAAATATCTTGGTTAGAACATTTTGTAATTGAACATATAAAACTTAATGGGGCTATCCAATTGAGAACATTACAAGGGATCCTCAACAAAGTAGTAAATGGTGCTCAACTAAGAAGATACCATGCTTGAGAAGAAAAAAGGAAAACACCATATAATTAATAAATACAAAACAAATAAATAAAAACATAAATAGATAGATTCGGTTAGGAAGTCATTTGAATAGATGTTTATCATAAGAAATAAAAAAATAGTGGGAATCAACATATGAATATCATTCAAGGATCATGTCAGTCAAGTAGAAGTGGGATTTTGCAACAAGAAAAGTCATAAGCAATCAAGCGTTGGAAAAAATAAAATCAACTAGAAGAATAAGAAATATCAAAGTATGAGTCGAAGAATCAACCATCCATTCTATAATATTAGAAAATAAGAGATAGAATAAAATAATTCAGTTAATATCATGTGAACCATAAAGTACGTAGCAAATCCAACAAATAGATAGAACACAATGTATTAGTAAGGCTCAGAACAAAATTGACTAATGCGAAGAAATCATTCGATGATCAAATCATAAGTTGACCTCTGTAATTAATACATGATTTAAATTACTTGAACCATTGAATTAATCCTCGCACGAGCGACCAACTAGCCTACAATGCCAAACAAATTTATTGCAAAATCACCTAGAGTTTTCATCAAGGATAGAATAACTAAGAAATAATAGAATCCCAAGTGTAGACCTAAATTACAAGAGACCTATGTGGAAAGCATGGCACCTAAAATGAGAGGTGATATTTCCACTACTAGTACCTATAAGCCAAAAATAATGGAGCTCCAAACCAAAAGACATCATGATAGGAAACTAGAGTTAGATCTAAAATAAGGAATCAAAAGTCAAGTTGAATATGTTGGAGGCCATCAAAAAAATATTTAAAAAATGAAGAGTTATTAACTCATGGATAGAGCATTTGGAATACATTGTCAAAAATATTGTGAAGAGTTCCTTAAGAAGAGAAAATAAATAAGGTACCCATCACTACTGATATGGATAGAAATTTAGAAAATCACCACAATCAGTGAAGCAATTTTTATCGTAAAAAAACCCCAACAATGTGGAATTTACGGTGCTTTGCAGTGAAATGGAAGGTCCATACATAGTCATTACCGCTACATAAACAATTTCAAGAATGGGTTAAGTCGATGAAGTTTCCTTGTAAAAAATTGAGGGTATCACAATGCATAAGAAGAAATATGTCCCCCTGGTACATACTAAAGTAGGGTTAGACTTCACAAAGGTGTAGTATACACATGGAAAAAGGGGAGAGACAAACAAGTTGGAATACTACCCAACAATAAAGGAGGTGTTTCAAGAAGTGGAAAGGAATTCTAACACAATATATGAAATCACTCCTTCAACAAAGAAGTTGACTACATAGATTATAACACCTCTATTGATGGTGATGTAGTCAAAGAGACTAAAGAAAAAACCTACAAGCTCCATTTATACAATAGTTAACAATGTCGACCAAGACCAATCCAAGAACCCCGACATTAAAAATGAAAGGCTAGGTCAGATTAGACTGAGTCTCATTTTCATAATCCGTCAGCTAAGGACGACCTTTTGACACGTGTATAAAAAATAGAATAAATTGAATTAGAAGAACCTTGATTGAAAAAACAAGTTGACAAAGTCACATACAAGGTATTTTCTGCTAGAGAAGAGAAAACAGGAAAGTTCATAAGCGAACATGAAAAGAAAATTAATCAAGTTTTGGAATTTAGTGTAGGACCAAAATACTCAAAATTTCTTGACCATGCAAAGCAAATAATAATTGTACCATTGAAAAGTAAGATAACAATTGACATGTAGTAGCAGACTAATATAGAAGCATCAAGGAAACAAAAGGAGGAACATGCATCCTAACAAGCAAAGAAAAGGAAAATAGGAGGCACAAATTTTACCATCAAAATGTAAACCTCCATAGATTTGATTTGGACACCTTCACCACCAAAACCAATCCTAGTCAAAGAGGAGAAATAGAAGAACCAGTGAACATAATAACAATAGGATACAATGACACATTAAAATCAAACCAATCAACAACAAATGTAGATATTACACAAAAAGGAAACAACCCATCTTGTTTAGCCCTGATTGATTCTGTCTCAACTGGATCAACCAAAACTGATTAACAAAAACAACAAAATCATAATAAAACACCATAAAATGAAGAAGAATAAATATCTAGGGGATCATTGTAGGAGCAACTGGGCCTATAAAAAGATCAAAAACAGAAAAAATCCAAGGAAAAATAGAATAAAACCCTATTCAAATTAGAAAAAGATGCAGAATATCAACCAACAGGAAACCAAATAACAAACTACGAAGATGTAATATTTGACTCATTAGCATACCTGTTTCCACAAATAAACATTGACCTAGTGCAACAATCACTACAAACACAATCCAAGTCAGACCAGTCCACACAACCATCCATAGCACCTAGGCAGGAAGATAAGGAAACACTTGGGGTAGAAGGGAGTATCGAGAAGAAAAAGCGCATGGAAGGAAAAGGTAAAAGAAAGAAATTATTCACAAGTTTTGAAGTGCATGAAAATAAAAATAGATCTACAAAATGTGGAGTTTATACTTGAATATTCCTTTGATAACGATATAAGAATTGTATAAAACAATCATCAATGAACATGAAAGGCATTGGAACAATTATAAATTTTATTAAAATATAGAATAAATACGGAATAAAGAGAATGGGATATCTACAAGGCACAATCACAAAAAGAACTAAGATTTTCAGTTAATGCTCCACTTTTCGATCTGATCAATTGCATGAAAATTCTTTTGTTAAATGTTATACATAATAAAAAAATATTGTTGAGGGGAAAAGGCTACCCTGATCTGGCCAAAATGCAAAAATTATAGTATCATAGAACATAAAATTTGAGGACAGTAAGAATAAATTGGAGGAAGTAAGGGAGGAGGTAGAAAATTTTGAAACACCTTAAATAGATGCCCAACTTACTTTCCAAATGTGTGCAATCAACTCAAAGAACATGAATCATTAATCAAAGAGATAAGAAGATGATGAAGGAATACAATTGGTTATACGATTTGGGACTCATTGGAAATATATATTAAGGAGATGGAACAAAACCAAAACGAACTATAGGATTTGGAAAATCATTGGTTTTAGGAGGTAAGGAATGCATAGTATGAGCCACACGGAGAAGCCAAAATGATATGGGATTTCCTTCGATAAGTCATAAATATGTAGTAAAACTATAATCCATATTTGGATTTGATTCAAGATTCTTAAATCAAAGACAAAATTAAAATTTTATCATAAATGAGGAAAACAATTATTGCAACTAACCATACAATGGATGAAAGGACAAATTTAAAGAGTTGAATAGAATAGATTTCACCTATAATCTATGAAAATTGCATAAAAGAATTGAAGCAAGAACCACCAGCATGACTGCCTCCTTGAGTTTCTACACCACAAACTCAGTTTCATTTCTTCAGTCGCATCCCATATTCAATACAATATCAATCTGATCAATAGTCAGAAGAACAAACCAACATTCAAGTTGAAGCACTGTAAAAGTCCAAACTTGTTCTTTTTTCTTGTATTTTTCTTAATTTCACATCTCCCCTCTGCTTTGGGATGAATAAGGTCTTGAGGGTGGGGAAAATGTTGTAGGGACCTATTTGACCTTGTCGACTAAGTATTAAAAATGAAGCTATCAGTCGAGTCTGTCAAGTCGACCGATTGAGGTAGTTAAGGAAGTTGTAACTACCTCCATGAATGTAAGATTATACAAAGGACCAAATATGTAAGAGATGATTCCATGTATTTTATTGTTTTGTCAAGTTGATCTAATATATAACAAACTAATTAATGTTGGTTCCACTACTACCTTACTTCTTATTCATGTTCTATATATTCTTAATGTATATTACTATATTGTTATGTATGTCAGATATGTTTCTGCATATCTGTTAACACCTAAAAAGTGCTCACTACCTCATCTACCCCATTACATGACTCATTTGTCCATATTTCCTACCATAGTTGCCTCCAAAACCTTAAAATCCCATTAAAAAGCCTCCAAAAGGCCACAAAACCATTAAAAAAGCCTCCAAAAGGCCAAAAAACCTCTTTTCCCCCCAAAATAATCCAAAATTCCTCCAAAATAGCAAAAACCCTCTAAAAAGGGAATAAAAATACAAAAAAAAGAGGAAAAAGAGGGAAAAAGGAAGAAAAAACCCTATACAACTGACCTAAACCATATGGTTCCCAAAACCATGGGCCAACACTCCACCACTAAAAACCTATAAATAGGTGATGGAGGCCCCTCATTTCATATCCACAGTCAAACACATCCTTACTCTACCAAAATCACTCTTGAAACCCTAGCTCACCCTTGAGCTACTTTCACACTTGAGTGCCCCTTTGGCCCATTTCCAACCCTTTGGAGAAAGAGAAAGGAGCAAAGCTGGAAGCTTGGAAGCAACCCTCCTGGATTGCTGCAAGAGCTTCACCATCCTCTACACTTGAGGTAATCTTTAATACAAAAAGAGAAATCTTTTGCCATATTTTCATGTTTTGTTATTTTTGTTAATGCTCATGCTAGGTTAAATTCCATACTGTTTTACTATTTTTATTTACTGTTTATTGAACTACTACTAAGGAGTCCCTTATCCTTAGTAGGTGCTCATTTGCACAAGCTAGGGTGAAAACCCTAGCTACAGTTTTGGTGACTCCCATTGTGTTCCTTTGAATTTCAGGTTATAGTTTTAAAGTTTCAAACGTTTTCAATTTTCTGCAATATTTTACTGTTTTTTCCTTTCGGTTGTCCCTTTCGGCTGCCGTAAACCGCGCCTTCTGCCCCCTGCAGTTGTGTTCCGACCGTGTCTTTCAGCCATTAACCTGCGATCCGATCGCGACTCTCAGACTGTTTCCTGTGACCTACCAGCGGTTTCCAGTCTGTTACTTGCGATCCGATCGTGACTATTAGCTTGTTTTGTGTGGTCCGACAACGGCTGTTAACCCTTTTTCCCCGCATCCCGCTTGCGGCTTTCAGCCATTTTCTGCAACCCACTTGCGTCTTTTGGCCTTTTTCCTGCGTCCTGCTTGCGGCTTTCAGCCATTTTCCTGCAACCCGTCTGCGTCTTTTGGCCTTTTTCCCGTGTCCCGCTTGCGACTTTCAACCATTTTCCTGCAACCCTCCTGCGTCTTTTAGCCTTTTTCCCGCGTCCCGCTTGTGACTTTCAGCCATTTTCCTGCAACCCGTCTACCACTTTCGACCTGTTTCCCATGGTTCGACTGCGTCTTTCATCCAAAATCCCGCAACCTGTCCGCGCCTATTGAGCTATTTCCCGTGGTCCGACCACCCAGATTTTCCACAGACCCGCGGTCTGTTTTCTGCACTTTTTTCTTGTTTTGAACCCAGCACCTTGCTGCAATATTTTCTGCACCTGCACAACCATCTGTTTTACCTGTAGCCATACTTCCCTACAGCCTTTTCTGCAGTATTATTTCTGTTCGATTTACATAATATTTTTAAAATTTCAGCATTTTAATTGAAAAAGAGAAAATTTTGCATTTCAAAGTTCAAATTCCGTATTGTTATTTTTAGTTAGAAAGTTGCCCACCCCATGGCACTTTTGTTTGGGTTCATCATCTCACACGCACACACTCTGTCACCTAATTCAAGTGAGCCCTAAAATACTAGTTAACACAACCAACATTCTAACCCCACTTGGGGAACACATAAGAATTTTTGTAGTTAGGTAGGATCGGGGGGATAGGCATCCAAATAACACCTCTCGGTTGCTTACACTTGAGACATAGTTGTTGTCCATTAGGGAACCAAAATCCCCTAGTATTTTTTGACACGGTTTAAAACCAATTTATCGGGAAGGCCTCTCCCCTAGGAGGGTTGAAGTTGCTAGACTGGTTCCAGAATCCTGAGTGGAATACCACACTCCATTCAGTAACCGAAGGATACCTTTCGCAGTTCTCAGTGTGTTAGGAACCCATATCTTTACTTTGTTAGTATGTTGTTGTTGGACGCATATGCTTTGTAAGTCGTCCCGTAGTATTTGTGATCAATAGTTTGTGTTATTGTTGTTGGCGCATATGCTTTGTAAGTCGCCCGTAGTATTGTTGATCCATAGTTTGTAACGGCCCATGGTTTCGACCCATAGTATTGGCGCCTAGAATTAGTATATAAGTGTGTGTTGAGACCTATGAAGGCACGGTGAAGTTATTTGTATTGAGCTTGCTCAAAGGAGGTTGCCCCCTCGAAGTGGCCCGTGATCAATACAAAAGTGATTCTGATTTCTGTCATTTTTGCTATTTCGCGCATTCTTGTTAATTAATTGTTGCAGGTGCCTCACATCTGGTATCAGAGCACTTTCTTGGGCTCGCTGGGTGAAATTTCTGCCAAAATTTTTTTTCACATCTGTTGCAGGTTCGAATTTGGGAATAATCCCTATCCGCTTAACTGTGGGAAGTACTTGGGCATAAGCCCTAAAACTCATTGTGAGGAGTACCACAGGAACCCCGAAGTAGCTGGCCCATTGAGAGGACCTGCCGGCGAAAAGGGCAACGACCCCTACCTGATTGACTAGTTCCCACCCGTGAGGTAAACCAAGAGCTGTCGTTTGTGGCAAAGCGGTTATCAGTTTTACCTGAGCCGTGGAGTGAGGGGTACTGCCCCAATACGCAAGCCGTCAGACAACATTGGTGGCCGAGTGAAAACCCTGAACTGTTAGGAAGCCGCACATACCTGGGGTCCATATCTACTTTCAGCTGAACTATTGTCGATCACTGCTGCGCCGTTTCAGATTCATTTTTCAAACCATTCCAGATCTAGCCGTCGGTGTTGTTCCAGAATCCTTCGAACCAGAAATCCCATTCTGCAAGCAGAGCCGTAGCCGCTCCAGTCTGTAAAAAAAAAAAAAAAAAAAAAAAAAAGAGTATAAAATTCTGTTTTTTCTCCATATCTCCCTTGTTTTACCTCTGTTTTCCTTGAAAATTTCAGGGAACCCCTATCCACGGGGGGTTCACTCAGTGAACTTGTTACATAGCACGATCGTTTGCATGATATTAAAGAATACCCCTATTTTCACTAAATATTGGAAAATGCATCCTAAAATTGTATTGTTGAACCCCCCTCCCAATATGCCTTTCTAATTAAGAAAACCCCTAGTTTCACCAGATATTGTAGGTATCCATTTTTAACACCCCCTTTATATCATATTACCAAGTTGTAACAAATAGGAGCCCTAACACATCTTAGTATAAGCAAACAAGATAATAAATAAAATAATAGTATAATGCTAATAATGATCCCACTAGGATTCCAAGGGCGACTGATCAATTTGTAGCATTGGATAGCGGAACACCCAAAGAAATAGTACTTGCAAAGGAAAAATGCATAAAACAAAACCTAGTCAAGAGATCAAGATAACAAAGAATGTAAAAGACTAATAGTCCAATTGTTAGTGCAATTCTTAGAAAATATGAGAATTGAAAATGTTTCACACCATAACCTGCCAATCTACCAATTTTATATCATGTAAATACAAATATAGCCATAGAGAACTCATGTTTTCTATAAGCTTAATAAATTAAACTCCATAAACATGTAAAATTGAAACCCTTTTGTGGAGGGACACCCCTACCTTCCTATCAAAACAAACATCATTGATGTCTGAACCCAAATGAACATAGAAAAATTCCTTTTACTTTTCAATAACACCGTATGATCATGTGCATATCTTGGATTTGGGTCATTCACAATATCCAATGAATTGCCTCCAGTTCCTCTACATTTATTCTTGCAATCACGGGAATTAACAACATTTAGTTACCTTTTCTTGGGTTATATCTAGTTTTTTTTTATCTTTAAAGGATAGGGAAAAATATCCATTGTTAGGTTTCAAGCATGCAATAGTTATAAAGATACACAAATGGTGAAACTTATATGATACCATTTCATGGTAACGATAACACATAGGGTATGTAAATAAGGATTTATATTTTCACCTATGTTCATGTTAATTCCAATACAATATTAAGACAAATGCCTTCCATATAAGAATTGAAATTACAATTATGAACGTGTCAAATATAACTCAATCTAACAAATATTCCTAAGTGGCAATGTGAAAATATTAAAGAAGAATACAAAAGGTTAAAAAAAATAATTAGTCAAGAAACATTGATCTAACTTTTCTTGGTTCTAGTGAGCCAAGAAAGATTGGTCTCACTTTTCTTGGTTGTGGTGGAGCAAGGTTTAATTGAATCTCAATGCCCACCTAAACCCCAACCTAAAATATGAAGATGTAAATCTTTTACCTGATGCCTACAAAAAATACAATACAATTGTTCAAGTCTGGAACTCCCATTTAACTATATCTCTTAACTTAAAGATGGAAAACAATATAACATCAATTCAAACCAAGCCTAAATAATATATTAAATGAGGATTGCTGAAGGCCAATAATCCAAAGAGACTTCCATCGATATTATCATTGGTACACTATTATCAAATTTATGCAAACCTTAGGATCATAAGCAATATCAAATAAAAATGGAAGGTCCTTAAGTTTTAGGTGGTTATGAATTGAGCCCGTGATTTGGACGTATGAATCAATCCGATGATTTGGAGGTTATTCCTCAGCACTCCCAAATAAAATAACCCCCAATATTTATATTACTATGTCAAATTAAAAAAACCCCTTGACCCCTTAATACGGGGCAATATATTTTTGAGTTTTTTAAGAGTATTCAACCCCCCAATATGAATGGACGTGATATGATATTGCCTCACTGGTGAACCCCCCGTGCCCCTATCATTCCATTCTGCATATTTCATCCCTGAGGACCCTATCCTCAATTCCCTTTTCTACAGCCCGAAATCCCACATCTGTCTATTTTTAGGGTTTGCCATAACTTCCTCAGATTTCACCCAATCACCTTCAATTTTTACCACAGAGTTCCTTTCTGAATTCTGCTTCTTTGTTCCCTTCTGCCAAATTTTCCCATCCTTTCACCCCGCTGCTGAAATCCTCATTTTTGCTTCCCTGTCTATCCAACAGTGTCCAAAAAATGAGTCAAACCCCAATTACCCTTCTGATTTTTTCCCAAATCCAAATTTTCCTTTACTGAAGTAGTTCCTGTTTTTGTTTAAAAATAAAAAAATAAAAAAAATCCCTGGTTATGGTTGTCACCCGTGCAAGAGCAAAAACCATGGAGGAAGCCCTTGCAGCCATCCAAGCCAAACTCTAGGATCTGGATGAAAAATTTCTTGGTCTCCATCTTGAACATTCAGCTATGAACAACAAACGACAGTCCGAGTCTTCAGTAGACAATGGGTTCTCTTCTTCCAGCAATTTCCGTGGTCCAAAGCTTGATTTTCCTCACTTCAATGGTACCGATCCAACTGGATGGATCTATCGTGCAGAACAATATTTCAGTCTGCATAATACGTTTGATGTCAACAAAGTTCCGTTGGCATCCTTTCATTTGGAACAGGAAGCTCTTCAATGGTACCGTTGGTACATCAAGGCTCATCCAGAGCCCAACTGGCCAAACTTTTGCCAGCTCCTTCTGCAACGATTTGGTCCTAGTGCTTTTGATGACTTCACAGGAGCCCTCACTAAACTTCGCCAAACTGGCACTGTGAGAGAGTATCAAACTGAATTTGAGAATCTAGCCAACCACACCGAAGGATTGTCTGATGAATTTTACCGGAGTTGTTTTATCAGTGGTCTAAAGGATGCCATCCGCTCCGAGGTCAAAATGTTCTACCCCAACACAATGATGGAAGCACTCGGGTTGGCTAAATTGGCAGAAGACAAGATTGCAGCCCAACAACGCTCCAAGCCCACTTTTGTTCCCTTCAGAAATATGGGGTCTCAGCGACCTCCTATACCACAGGCTCCTCGACCGACTCCTATCAAGCGTTTGTCGGAAACAGAGATGCAAGCACGTAGAGAAAAGGGTCTTTGCTATAATTGTGATGAGAAATTCACTTGGGGGCATAGATGTGTTCAGCAAAAACTCTATCTCCTGGATGTGGAGTCTCCACCTGCCTCTGAAATGGGTGACGAAGATCCAGAAACACTAGATGCTCTGGTCGACATTCAGGAACCACCTATTGACCCTCCGTCTTAGGATGACCAGCCAGAGATATCTCTCCATGCTTTAGCTGGAGTCACCACCCCCCAAACAATGCGGGTCAGGGGTTACTTCAAGAAGCTTCCTCTTACAATCCTCATTGATTCTGGTAGCACTCATAATTTCATTGACCCTCGGATTGCCAAACAAGCTGATTGTTTTATCCATCCTTGCTCCAACTTTGAAGTCATGGTTGCCAATGGGGGTACCTTACCTTGCAAAGGGAAGTGTTGAAATGTGCGTATCTCTATGGGAGATTATACCTTACGCTCTGACATGTTTGCCTTTCCCTTAGGCGGATGTGATGTGGTTTTGGGTGCTCAATGGCTACGCACACTCGGCCCTATCTTATGGGATTTTGCCGAACTTTGGATGCAGTTTTCCCTCAATGGACACAAACACACATTGACAGGATTACAACCAGGTTCTCTCAGCATCATTAGTTCACATTGCATGGAAAAACTCCTCAAGAAGAATTCACATGGTGTCATCTCTCAGATCCATTCCATCCAGATGCAACCATCAGCGGTCTCCACTACTCCTTGGGATCTACAACAAATTCTGGATCGATATACAGGTGTCTTTGCTGAACCAATGGGATTACCACCTTCCAGACCAGAAGACCATCGTATTCAGCTCCTTCCTGGCAGCGCTACTCCCAACATCCGGCCCTATCGCTACCCATTCCACCAAAAAACGGAGATTGAAATGCTCGTTCGGGACTTATTGAAGCAAGGTATTATTCGCCCAAGCACTAGTTCCTTTTCTTCTCCAGTTATTCTCGTCCGCAAAAAAGATGGGTCATGGCGCCTCTGCATTGACTTCCGAGCACTTAATCACCTCACCATCAAGGATAAGTTTCCAATTCCTGTTGTTGATGAACTTCTTGATGAGCTTCATGGGGCTCACTTTTTCTCCAAGTTGGATCTTCGTTCTGGGTATCATCAAATTCGGGTTCATGAGGATGATATTCCTAAAACAGCTTTCCGCACACATGATGGCCATTATGAGTTTTTGGTCATGCCCTTTGGCCTCACTAATGCTCCTTCCACATTCCAGGCCTTAATGAATAAAATATTTCGACCCTACTTGCGGAAATTCATTCTGGTATTCTTTGATGATATCCTCATCTATAGTAAAACATGGGATGAACATCTCCAACATCTGGATCTTGTCATGCAACTTTTCTCTGACCATCATTTCCATGCCAAGCAGTCTAAATGTGTTTTTGGACAAAAGGAAGTTGAGTATCTCGGGCACATTATCTCAGCACAAGGGGTTCGCGTGGATCCTGCCAAAATCGACGCCATGAACAATTGGCCATGTCCTCAGACACTCAAGAGCCTTCGTGGTTTTTTGGGGTTGACTGGCTACTACCGCAAGTTTTTCAAGGATTATGGGAAGATTGCAGCTCCATTAACCGCTCTGTTGAAAAAGGATGCTTTTACATGGACACCTGTTGCTCAGTGTGCATTTGACAAACTCAAACAAGCTATGTGCACTACACCTGTGCTAGCTATGCTCGATTTTTCCAAGCCCTTTACTATTGAGAGTGATGCTTGCGGCAATGGACTTGGTGCTGTTCTCCTTCAAGATGAACACCCCATTGCGTCACCAGCAAAGCCCTTTCAGGTAAGAATTTAGCAGCCTCTACCTATGAGAAGTAAATGATGGCTATTTTGCATGCAGTACAGAAGTGGCGTCAATACCTATTAGGGAATCATTTCTGCATCAAGACTGATCACCAGAGTCTGAAATATTTCTTGGACCAGCGTGTCTCCTCCCCGGCACAACAGAAATGGGTTAGCAAACTCATGGGTTATGACTATGAGATCACTTACAAGAAGGGTAAAGACAATATCGTGGCAGATGCTCTTTCTCGCACATTTGGTGCCCAAGGTTCTCTTTCAGCTATTTCTATGCCTGTTCCAAATTGGTTGCAATCTGTTCAACAGGGTTATGTCAATGACTCTTCCTTATCTCAGATCATCCAACGCTTGACCAACAACCCTTCTGCTGTACCACATTACTCTTGGGATGGTGCTTCTCTGCGATACAAGGGTCGTCTGGTGCTTCCCCAGAGCACAGATCTTCAACAAGCTGTCTTTTATGAACTCCATGCTTCTCCATCGGCCGGGCACTCTGGGTTCCTCAAAACATATGAACGAGCATGACGTAACTTCTTTTGGCAGGGCATGAAAAGGACAATTCAACAGATGGTGACCGAATGTGATACCTGCCAGCGCAATAAGGGGGAAACAACACTCGTTCCAGGATTGCTTGAACCCCTACCCATACCTACACGGATTGGGACAGATATTTCTATGGATTTCATTGAAGGGCTCCCTAAATCTGGCGGGAAGACAGTGATTCTCGTTGTGGTTGATCGCCTCTCCAAATATAGTCATTTTTGTGCTCTCAGTCATCCCTATACAGCCTCCTCAGTTGCTCAAATTTTTATGGACCAGATCTTTCGTCTTCATGGCATCCCTTCTTCCATTGTCTCGGATCGTGATGCGACTTTCACTAGTCATTTTTGGACAGAACTATTTCGCCACACTGGCACCAAACTGAAGATGAGTTCAGGGTATCACCCACAAACAGATGGTCAGACTGAAATTGTCAATAAATGCTTGGAAACTTATCTTCGTTGCTTCACCTCAGAACAACAACATCAGTGGGCAAAGTGGCTCCCTCTTGCTGAATGGTGGTACAATACCTCTTACCACACTGCCTCTAAAATGACCCCATATGAAGCAGTCTATGGTCAAGCACCTCCAGCTCTTCTTCCATACACCCCCACCAGTTCACCAGTTCAGGAAGTTGACACGGTCCTTCGCAACCGTGATAAGATTCTTCGCATTTTGCGGGACAATATTCACATGGCAAGAAATCGCATGAAGCAACAAGCGGATCAGCACCGTTCAGAGCGCACTTTTCAAGTCGGCGATATGGTTTTTCTTCGTCTCCAGCCGTACAAACAATCCTCCTTGAAACTCAAAGGGCGTCATAAGCTTGCTCCAAAGTTCTATGGGCCATATCGGATTCTTCAGAAGATTGGGTCCGTTGCTTATAAATTGGAACTTCCTCCTTCTTCCTGCATTCATCCAGTATTTCATGTCTCTTGTTTGAATAAAGTTCTTGGCACCAACATCAGCGGCCAAACGATTTTACCCGAACTGGATAATGAAGGATCCATCCTTTTGGAGCCAGAGGCCATCCTCAATCGGCGCACACGTCAGCTTCGCTCTCGCTCTATCACAGAGGTCTTAATTCAGTGGCACGGCATGCAACCAGAGGATGCTACATGGGAACCACTCCTTCAGATTCAACAACAATTTCCACATCTGAAGCTTTGAGGACAAAGCTTTTTTTAAGGGGGAGGGGATGTTAGGAACCCATATCTTTACTTTGTTAGTATGTTGTTGTTGGACGCATATGCTTTGTAAGTCATCCCGTAGTATTTGTGATCAATAGTTTGTGTTATTGTTGTTGGCGCATATGCTTTGTAAGTCGCCCGTAGTATTGTTGATCCATAGTTTGTAACGGCCCATGGTTTCGACCCATAGTATTGGCGCCTAGAATTAGTATATAAGTGTGTGTTGAGACCTATGAAGGCACGGTGAAGTTATTTGTATTGAGCTTGCTCAAAGGAGGTTGCCCCCTCGAAGTGGCCCATGATCAATACAAAAGTGATTCTGAGTTCTGTCATTTTTGCTATTTCGCGCATTCTTGTTAATTAATTGTCGCAGGTGCCTCACACAGTGTATCACCCATATGGGGATACAGTGGTAATAGAACCAAACGGCAGATTCACCCAACCCAACGTGTCATGAATGGGGTATCTTAGTTGCTTTTATTCTAGGATTGACTACCCAGTGTCTCACCTGGTAGGGGGATATATTTAGCCACTTGGCTCTACTATCCATATTGTTTGACTTGGATTTCATCACCTTGCAGAGGATATGTCTAGTTGAGTCAGAATACTATTTAGCTAGGTGTTTGCATGCTCCCTTACCTCCTTTTGGTCTAGCGAGTCCACTATTTTTATTTTTTAGGAAACCTACTGCTTGTTGGTATTTTGACCATTTCTGTTGATACTCCACTTATTGTAGCACAACTATTATAGTAAGTGTTTTGAGTTAGTTGTTGGCCTGAGTGCCATATTTTTTGAGCTCTCCTTCTGCACATTCGGTTGCATTAGGGTTTTTTGAGTTGTTTTTCACTCAACACAACCCCTAGATATTTGACACCATCTATCACCATTGAGTCCTCCAGCCATTCTCGGTGCCTTCGGTGCGAGCCCCCACATAACGGTTCACTTGACATCACCCGTCATAGACATAGATATTCATCACTTGATACCACCCATCATAGATCTCGAGCCTTGTCACTTGACTCCACTCGTCAACAGCATAGAACTCTGTCACCCGATCTAGACACCCCTTATTTTACCTCTGATTCTGAGGCAGAGTCCGAGAACCCCATTTACACTGCACCAACCAGCCCCATGACTGGCGTGACTTCCACCCCTTTCTTTGTAGGGACCATTGGTGGAGCATCCACCACCACACCAGCTACCACACCTACTTTGGGTATGCCCTCTATGGGGCCCACATCTACCATTCTGATCACTGTACCCATTCCATTAGCTGGCATACCTATCGCCACTCCATCAGTGATTCACACTACCCTTGGCGGTGCAGGACCATCCCATACCACTTTCATTCCTCCACTTGGGGGCAACATCTTGAACCCAACCCCTCCACTTGGGGGCATTGGCCCTAACATGGTCACACACACTAGTATGTCACATCCTTCTACAAGTTTTCCATTCATGGCTAGCCTCAACCTTCCTGACCTATCTAGACTGACTAACGATCCCATCAGACATGACCCTGCATGGCCTCACATGCCCACCAAGCTTCCCTCCAACATCCCTATGTTTGAGGGCAAGGAAGGTGAGGACCCCCGGAACTATATTATGTCCTTCCATCTATGGTGTTCCTCCAACTCCATAGTGGACGACTCTGTCTGCCTTCGTCAGTTACAGTGCACCCTCACTGGCTCCGCAGCTAAGTGGTACATCAAGCAGCCCCATCCGACCCATGCCACCTTTACCTCCCTTTCCTTGACTTTCCTGTAGTTCTTTCAGTTACTTGTCTGCTATGACATGGGAGTTGAGATCCTACAGTCTTGCAGACAGAACACGACTACACACATCACTGACCATATTCATGAGTGGCGTCGTTACCGCAGCCTCTGCAAAATCAATTTAGATGACCGTATCTTCTTAGATTGGTTTCTAAGATCCCTCCTTCCTGTCATTGCCAAGGATGTGGCATTCGAACGACCCTAGTCCGAAGAAGACACCATCCTTAAAGCCCAGCAATTTGATCTTATTTATGCCCAGTCAGGTTATCTGTATACGATCATACTTGATGCCCCTCACGGTGATTCCTCCTGACACGATGTGCGAGGGGCATCCCATGCCACAGAAGGCATCATTGGCTGCGTTGCCTCGAATCCCCAACCCTTTTCCATAACACGTCCTAGCCATGGTCCCGACCTTTCGCGGGCTACATCTCAATCCGGAGCAACCAATTCGTATGCTCCCATGGCACATCACCACCATTCCCACGGACCCTCCTGTCCACCTCAGTGCTTTGGTCATGCATCCCTTGCTTACGCCCCCCGGGTTGCACCTTATCCATGTTACCACCCATAGGCTGCACTAGCTCCTGTGTCCTCTCAAGCCCAACCTACTTATTACCCACCACAGGCACCCCCTGCGGCAAACCCACAACCCGTTCCGCAGATGTATCAACAACCCGCACAAGGTTCAACACCTGCACTGCCTCCACCTACTTATTATCCACCGCAGCTTGCTCCCGCACCTACACAACCCCAGAACCCACTTGCTGCCAAAGGGCAAGTATACACTCAACAGAATCCACAACAGAACCAAAATAACCAGCACCAACTGGGCCAGCAAAACTGTGGCAAAGGCTGTAACCATGGGAACAACCCCCCTCCAGACCAAGGCGGTCAACCTCCCAATCCCCCAAACAACAATAACATGGCCCCTGCCAACCAGAACCCTGATTGGCCGCCCAAGCAGGCCAAAAATCCTAATTTGCGAACAAACCATCCTTGTTCGATTTGCGGGGTCTATGGCCACTATACCCATGCTTTCCCCCATTTGGAGCGAGCTCGACAACTCTGAAATGATGATTCCCATCACCAAGGGCACGTGGCTCCTCAGGCGCCACCCAACCCTCCACCCCCTAAGCAGCAACCTTTGGTGTTGCAAAACCCCTTACCAACCCAAGGCGTAGTGAACACTCAGCCGTTGGCTCCCCCTCAAAGTAATGCGCCAACACAACAACAGATCACTTATGCTGCTCCTGATCAACCCATGTTAGACTTAGGTACCCACCACTTGTTGATGATGTCATCCACTGATGTCAACCTCCAAACCCGTCGGAACTAATATGGATCCACCCCTGAAGCCCCTCCCGCTGACAAAAACACTAACATTCATCCCACCAATCAGACGTTACGTATACCTCCAGCTCCACTCAATGGCGCCTCCAAAGCACCTCACTTCCCACTTCGTCACATCAACAATAACCCCAATGCTCGCGTTGTGTCAAATTACAACATTGTAGATGACTGAGCCCAATCTCCCGTAGCCATGTCTGCGTTAGAAGTCTTAAAAAATCATCCTTCACAGCGCAAGACTTTGCTCTCCGCCAATAGTGCTATTGACCCAAATGATTCACGATTGATGGCCTTCGATTTGGACCAGTCCGAACCACGCCTGCCTTCCACTTTAGCATTCCAAGTTTCTGTTTCCGTTCGAAATCTTGTCATCCATCGGTGCATTATCGATGAAGGTGCCTCTACATGCGTTATGTCCACATTCGCTTGGCAGAAGTTGGGATCCCCTACTCTCCAGCAGTCCACCACTGCGTTGCGAACCTACGATGGTCGTTCAGCTCAACCCCAAGGTCTCTTAGCTAATGTTCCCATCCAGTTGGTTGGTAAAACCGTGCTCATTGACATAGAGGTCATCAATGCCCAACTTGATTATAACCTCTTACTTGACCGCAGCTACATGTATGCCATGCGGGCGGTTTCCTCATCCATTTTTTGTTCCATGATGTTCCCCCATGATAGACGTGTGGTCAAGGTCAACCAACTCACCTATTATGATCCCAATGCCCCCGCTGCACCCAAGAATGTTCTCCCCATGGTTGAACAACCTGTTTGTGGTGCAAATACCTCATTTATGTCCTCCGTGGGACCTAGAGTTTACTCAGATACACCGA
Source organism: Larix kaempferi (assembly GCA_027924585.1). Lineage (NCBI taxonomy): Eukaryota > Viridiplantae > Streptophyta > Pinopsida > Pinales > Pinaceae > Larix > Larix kaempferi. The sequence continues at coordinate 1,097,172 of BSBM01001243.1, read as the reverse complement.
TGACCTCAACATTCCAATCCATTTCACCCATGTCACCCGCGACCGAAGTATCTGACCTATGTACCCTTTCCCACAATACATAAACACACACCAATCAACCACCCTTGTTATCCAAACCACCATTGGTACCTAGTCACATTGGTGTTACACCCATCCACACAATCCCCTTCCTATTCCCTCCCTCGGGCATAGTAAGCGCCCTGGTTATGGCTACTCTTAGCCTCCCTGGGTTAACCTTGGGATTACCCGTGTGGTAAATTTCGCCTCTTGTTCCCCTGCCAACACCAAATGTCATCCTACAACCGGTGCAACCCATTGCCACTACTAGTCAACCACCTCCCGTTGTCACTACCCCTTCGTCATCTACGTATCCGCCCCCTCTTATCAAGCACACTGGGGGCAGATGCCCACAACCATACACGGCTGTACCCTTGCCCAAAACAGTTAAACCCCCCTGTGTTTCGTGCTCCTCCCAAATGCTCATTGTGTGATGCGTTAGGCCATCCAACTCATCAATGTCCACAATTACCTGCATTACAAGAACACATGCAAATGCTTTACAATGACCCCAATATCCCGGTTGTCGAACTCGATCCAACCCCTAAGCCTTGTGATAAATCACTGCATACCAACCACCCTTGTGCAATATGCGGTATTTACGACCATTACTCACATCACTGTCATGATCTCCCAGATTACAGAGCAGCTCTCTATGAGATGAATAATTTGGACCTTGAGACAACACCCCCCAATATTGAGGAGATCCACCCCCTAGTATCACCCTCATCCAAAGATATTAACACCATTTATATGATCTCTTCGACTACCACTCCCTCATCAACCGATTTGACATCTCAAAGTTTCCGTAATGATGAGGAGATTCTAGAGGCTCTCATTGCCCCGGATTATCCCTGGGACGACATGCACCATCGTTCCTATTTCCTCCCAGAAGACTCCTCTTCTACCACAACTACCCAATTTGTGGTTGAGTCCAAAGATTTCCTTCCCGCCAAATTCGACTGGTTTAAGGATCCCATCCCCGCTCCTGATGCCTTTGAGGAGGGTAACATGGCCAACATCTCACCTGTCATCCACATAGATATCTCTGACCCACTTGGTGCTCTTGAAATCATTACATTAGGAGCCTCCTGTAGTGAGTATGAGATTGGAGAGTACAACAAACTTTTCCAAGAGTTCCACGATGTCTTTGCCTGGTCCTACACCGAAATGCCTGGTCTTGACCCCACTATCATAGAGCACCACCTTGACACCTCTGAGTCAAAGAGCATAATAGATTACCTCGACCCTGGGATAGGGGGCATGATCAATCATTTTGACCCTACCCCATCACATTTATCTCAGCATGTCAATGAACCCATCGTTCAACCCAACACATATGTGATCCACAATCACAAACCCTATGCACATAGCATGGGGGAAGGTCATTAACCCAGCTCACTTTTTCACATTTGTGATCTCAACCATTTTTGAGGTCACGTGTCACTTGTATATTTGATTTGATTTGATATGCATAGTTCTTTCCTTTGACCATTCCAGAGTCCTTATGACCTCCGTTTTTCGCACCATTTGCATTGCTGGATTCATTTTTCCGCGCTCGTGATGATGCTTGAGATCATTTCTCACTCTCACCAGGACCAATATCAACATTGTGTCCCGACACCCCGCCGCCTCGGTTTGCTTGCCACATCGACCGTTATCCATTTTTGACACTTTTTATATCGCCGGATTCATTTTTTTGAGCTCGTGATGATGCTTAAGATCATTTCTCACTCTCACCAGGTACAATTTCACCATTGTGTCTCGACACCTTGCTGCCTCGGTTTGCGCACCACATCAGCCGCCATCAGATTGTTCCACATTTTTACATGAACCATTCACTCCTGTCATACTGCAATTATTTCATTATTTTTCCACCATTCATTATCCCGCAAGGAGGCCCACCAGTGTTCCCCCCTACTCTTGTTCTTGGTCATCATCAATGTTCCTTGATTGAGCACTTCCTCCTTGCCTGACCATTCCTTTTATTCGGTATAATTTTATCCCTTTTTCGGGCCGGACAAGTCCTTTACGAAAAAGGCACTTAGGGAGTTTCTGTTAAGCTTTTTTTTTACTCCTAAAACAATGAAAAGATCATCGAGCAATCTTGCTTCCTTTCATGCTCGTTAAAGTACTTGAAAGGGTGTCTATCTGGTATAAGTTTAACCCTTTTCCGGACCTGGTAGACTACTTACGAAAAGGAATACTCTAGTCAAACCGACTAGAAGAGTTCTTCATTGCATCCTTTTATGCTTCTTCGGGCCTTAGAGGCTAACACACGAAAAAGCAACCCCCTGGAGTCTTCTTATCGCTTTCAGAAGCTCTAAAATTGCAAGCAACCACGAGCATGAACTGTCCTGGGCTCGTACAAATCCACACGATAGTACCATTCCATTATTTTAGAGTCTTCTTATCGCTTTCAGACTCCTTAAAATTGAAAGCAATCACGAGCATGAACTGTTCTGGGCTCGTACAAATCCACATGACAGTATCATTCCATTATTTCAGAGTCTTCTTATCGCTTTCAAACTTCTCAAAATTGAAAGCAATCATGAGCATGAACTGGCCCGGGCTCATATAAATCCACACGAAAGTACCATTCCATTATTTTGGAGTCTTCTTATTGCTTTCAAAATGTCTAAAATTGAAAGCAATCACGAGCATGCACCGTCTTGGGCTCGTACAAATCCACACGACGGTACCATTCCATTATTTCAGAGTCTTCTTATTGCTTTCAAACTCCTTAAAATTGAAAGCAATCACGAGCATGAACTGTCCTGGGCTCGTATAAATCCACATGACAGTACCATTTTACACACACATCTTCTAGTTCCTTAACCCGTGAAGAAGTCCCCCCGTGCCTCTTGGCACTATGATTGATCATCTTGGCAACACCCCAAATCAGGTCGCCTTTGTTCAGAGTAGTCTGCAGTCTCCTGCCATTTTACACCAGCTTGAGTATCACTCATCCTAGTCAATATCCTTGATCCAGTACAGCTATGATCCCTTTCCCACTAGCCAGTTTCATATGTTGCCCGATCGTCCCCTCCATCATACTCTGAACAAAGGAAGTTTGAGTCCACCCACTCTACTTGCCCAGTTATCCCCCACAGTATGTCAATCTTACCATCAGTACTCTCACACTTCGGTTCTCCACCTCGCACTCCTATCAAGGAAACATCATTTCCTTAATAGTTACAGGTCTCCCTCTATCGACGACAACCCCTCTATTCCAGAGGATAGACCAAGAGGTCCCTACGCCTTGGACCCATCACCATCTGTGGTGAGTGGCTACGGACCATTTTGAGAGGAGTCATCATTGCCTCTCCGAGTGGTTGTTTCTCACATGCTCAACTTCAACACCTTGATCGCATCGTTGAGAATCGTGCAGGGTTTATATCCCTTCAGTTATTGGTCAAAGACCCCGAATTTCCTCCGACTCTAGCACATTGGTGAGTCACCTCGGAACGCCCAGTTATATGTTCCCATGGATGTCCGGGTTGCATTGGTGATTATATTCGGAATCCATCCAGTTATATGCTTCCTTGAGTACCCAGTTAAGTTCCAGTTCAGTGTACCATTGAGGATATGACTCCCCATCACTATGCTTCAACAACTCATCAGTTCCTCTGGTACCCCACTCAACAGCACTATTGTTATTCCAGTGTATCAGTTCTTCAACTCAGACATGGTCATCCCAGTAGTATGTCCCATATTTGTGTCCCCTCTGGACCCTTATGCTGTACTGTTAAGATCCTAATGGACGGCCTTCACTAACACCTCGGGGTTTTGGTGTAATGGTTTGTATCATCTGGTATCAAAGCACTTTCTTGGGCTCACTGGGTGAAATTTCTACCAAATTTTTTTTGCATCTGTTGCAGGTTCGGATTTGGGTATAATCCCTATCCACTTAAACTGTGGGAAGTACTTGGGCATAAGCCCTAAAAATCATTGTGAGGAGTACCACAGGAACCCCAAAGTAGCTGGCCCATTGAGAGGACCTGCTAGCGAAAAGGGCAACGACCCCTACCTGATTGACTAGTTCCCACCCATGAGCTAAACCAAGAGCTGTCATTTGTGGCAAAGTGGTTATTAGTTTTACTTGAGCCATGGAGTGAGGGGTAGTACCCCAATACGCAAACCGTCAGACAGCATTGGTGGCCGAGTGAAACCCCTGAACTGTTAGGAAGCCGCACATACTTAGGGTTCATATATATTTTAAGCTGAACTGTTGTCGATCACTATTGCGCCGTTTCAGATCCATCCATTAAGATCCATTCTGAAAGTTGTTCCAGATCTAGCCATTTTCAATCCATTCAGCACCGTTTCAGATCCCTCTATTTCCGCTCACTTCCATGCTGTTTTAGATCCATCTATTGCAGATCCCTTATGCACCACTGTTGCCGATCCAATTCTAACAATAAATAAATAAATAAATATTTTTCGGCCATATCTCCCTTGTTTCAACTCTGTTTTCCCTGAAACTTCACTGACATCCCTGTAATCCCATTCTGCATATTTAATTCCTGAAGACCCTATCCCAAATTCCACTTCCCAAGACCAGAAATCCCGCATTTCTCTATTTTTAGGGTTTGTCATAACTTCTTCAAATTTTACCATAGAGTTCCCGATTCTGAAATCTCCATTTTTTGCTTCCCTGTCCCTTAGAAAGTGTCAAAAACCTAGTCAAACCCCAATTACCCCTTCAAGTTTTTCCCAAATCCAAATTTCCCCTTACTAAATAAGCTTGTGTTTTTGTTTTTCTATCCATTCCCCCCCCCCCACAAAAAAAAAAAATTCCTCGTTATGGTTGTCACTCGCACAAGAGCATAAACCATAGAGGAAGCACTTGCAGCCATACAAACCAAAATCCAACATCTGGATGAAAAATTTCTCAGCCTCCAGCATTCAGCCATGAACAATAAACGACAACCAGAATCTTCTACAGCCACTGGGTTGTCTTCTTCCAACAATTTTCGTTGGCCGAAGCTTGATTCTCCTCGCTTCAATGGTACTGATCTGACTAGATGGATATACCGAGCAGAACAATATTTTAGTCTGCATAATACTTTTGATATCCAGAAAGTTCCACTTGCATCCTTTCATTTGGAACAGGAATCCTTTCAATGGTACCGTTGGTACATCAAAGCTCATCCCGAGCCAAAGTGGATAGATTTTTTCCAACTCCTTTTGTCATGATTTGGTCCTAGTGCTTTTGACGACTTCACAGGAGCACTCACTAAACTTCACCAAGCTGGCACAGTGAGAGAGTATCAGATGGAATTTGAGAAACTAGCCAATCACACAGAAGGATTGTTTGATGAATTCTACAGGAGTTGTTTTATCAGTGGTCTCAAGGATGAAATCCGCTCAGAGGTCAAAATGTTCTATTCCAATACAATGATGGAAGTCCTAGGGTTGGCTAAGCTGGCTAAGGACAAGATCGTAGCTCAACAACACCCCAAACCCACCTTTGTTCCCTTCAGAAATATGGGTTCCCAACGACCTCCCATCATGTCTGCTCCTCGACCAACTCCTATCAAGCATTTGTCTGAAATAGAGATGCAGGCACGCCGATAAAAAGGGATTTGTTATAATTGTGATGAGAAATTCACTCGGGGACATAGATGTGTTCAACAAAAGCTCTATCTCTTGGATGTGGATTCTCCGCCTGCCTCAAAACTTGGTGAAGAAGCTCCAGATACAGTAGATGTTCAGGTCGACATTCAACACCCACCTGTTGACACCCCATCTCAAAACGACCCACCCGAGATCTCTCTCCATGCTGTAACTGGCGTCACCACCCCACAAACAATGCGGGTTAGGGGATACTTCAAGAAGCTCCCTCTTACCATACTCATTGATTTTGGTAGCACTCATAACTTCATTGACCCTCGGATTGCCAAACAGGTTGATTGTTTTGTCCATCCTTGTTCCAACTTTGAAGTCATGGTTGCCAATGGGGGAACCTTACCTTGCAAGGGGAAGTGTCATAATGTGCGTATCTCTATGGAAGATTATAACCTGTGCTCTGACATGTTTTCCTTGTCCTTAGGTGGATGTGATGCAGTTTTGGGCATTCAATGGTTATGCACACTTGGCCCCATGTTATGGGATTTTGATGAACTTTGGATGCAATTTTCAGTCAATGGGACACAACATAAATTTATGGGCTTACAACCGGGGTCTCTTAGCATCATCAGTTCACATCGCTTGGAAAAGATCCTTAAGAAGAATTCACATGGTGTCATTGCTCAGCTCCATTCCCTTCAGATTCACCCACCAATAGTCTCCACTATTTCCTTGGATAGATATGCAGGTGTCTTTGTTGCACCAATGGGCTTGCTGCCTTCACTAGACCTTTCTGGTAAGCATTTTGCCACATCTACATCTCAGCAGGACATGATGGCTATTTTGCATGCAGTACAGAAGTGGTAGCCATCCCTATTGGGGAATTATTTTTGCATCAAGACTGATCTCCAGAGTCTGGAAACTTTCCTGGAACAACAGGTCTCCTCCCCAGCACACCTGAAATGGGTTCTCCAACTCATGGGTTATGACTATGCGACCACTTACCAGAACGGTAAGGACAATATGGTGGCAGATGCTCCTTCTCGCACATTTGATGACCTAGTTTCTCTTACAGCTATTTCTCTGCTTGTTCCAAATTGGTTGCAATCTGTTCAACAGGGCTATCTCTTCTATGAACTCCATGCTTCTTCATCAGCAGGGCACTCTGGGTTCCTCAAAACACATGACCAAGAAAAATGTAGCTTCTTTTGGCAGATATTGAAAATGACAATTCAATGGATGGTGGTTGACTGTGATACTTTCCAGGTCAACAAGGGTGAAACGACCCTCCTTTCGGGACTGCTCGAACCCTTGCCTATCCCTACACAGATTTGGACAACTATTTCTATGGATTTCCTGGAAGCGCTCCAGTGGTATAGTACCACATCTAAAAGGACACCATATGAAGCAGTCTCTAGACAGGCACCACCAGTTCTTCTTCCATACACTTTCAGTAGCTCCCCAGTTCAGGTAATTGACTCAATTCTTTGAAACCGCGAACAACTTCTTCTCATTCTACAGGACAATCTTCACATGGCAAGAATTCGACTAAAACAACAAGCCAATCAGCACCGTTCTGTGCAAACTTTTCATGTTGATGATATGGTTCTTCTTCGTCTACAGCCTTCCATGCAATCCTCCCTGAAACTCAAAAGGCACCAGTGGCCCGGAATGCAACCCGAGGATGCTACAGGGGACCCACTCCTTCAGATTCTGCATCAATTTCCACATCTAAAGCTTTGAGGACAAAGCTCTTTCTAAGGGAGAGGGGATGTTAGGAACCCATGTCTTTACTTTGTTAGTATATTGTTGTTGGATGCATATGCTTTGTAAGTCGTCCCATAGTATTTGTTATTTTTGTTGGCGCATATGCTTTGTAAGTCGCCCATAGTTTTGTTGATCCATAGTTTGTATTGGCCCATGGTTTTGACCCGTAATATTTGTTTATCTATATTTTGTATTGGCCCATGGTTTGTATTGACACATGGTATTGAACCATGGTATTGGCACCTAGACTTAGTATATAAGTGTGTGTTGAGGCCTATGAAGGCACCGTGAAGTTAATTGTATAGAGCTTTCTCAAAGGAGGTTGCCCCCTCGAAGTGGCCCATGATCAATATAAAAGTGATTCTGAGTTCTATTATTTATGATATCTTGTGTATTTGCATTAATTAATTATTGCAAGTTCTTCACATTTGGTATCAGAGCCTCCACCCAGGTTCAAGTCATAGAGCGGGTGGCAACGTCGGCATTGCAGTGCTCGCCCGAGGCTTGTACGGCACAAAGGGGACACCACTATACAGGCGCACATCCAGCCCAGAGTTTGGACTGAGGAGCGTGGTGGGATGTTAAGATCCTAATGGAAAACCTTCACTAACACCTCGGGGTTTTGGTGTAACGGTTTTTATCATGTACACAGTGGTTCTCTATGTATCCAACAGGTCCCCCTTTTTGGGCCTCACAGTTATTTTTTATGTATCTTGATACGAGCATGGGTATGCCCGCCTCATCCATATATTGAGATTCTTCCTCATTCATTATTTGAGGCCATGTATATTTCAAGTCCCCATATTTTGGACCCCATTGTTATTATTATTCTAGATCTTGATACGAGCATGGGAATGCCTGCCTCGTCCATATGTTTAGATTCTACCTCATTCATTGTTGAGGTCGCGTACTTTCAGTTTTTGCAGTTTGTTCAGGACCGTTGTTCCGGGCTCTAGTTCGTTTCTTATCTTCTCCACACCCCAGGAAAACCATAGAAGACTTATGATGTCTATCGGCCATACGATGAGCTCCTGCCCTCACACATCAGGGGGCAATTTGTTAACACCCAAAAAGTGCTCACTACCTCATCTACCCCATTACATGACTCATTTGTCCATATTTCCTACCATAGTTGCCTCCAAAACCTTAAAATCCCATTAAAAAGCCTCCAAAAGTCCACAAAACCATTAAAAAAGACTCCAAAAGGCCAAAAAACTCCTTTTCCCCCCAAAATAATCCAAAATTCCTCCAAAATAGCAAAAACCCTCTAAAAAGGGAATAAAAATACAAAAAAAAGAGGAAAAAGAGGGAAAAAAGAAAAAAAACCCTATACAGCTGACCTAAACCATATGGTTCCCAAAACCATGGGCCAACACTCCACCACTAAAAACCTATAAATAGGTGATGGAGGCCCCTCATTTCATATCCACAATCAAACACATCCTGGAGGCCCCTCATTTCATATCCACAGTCAAACACATCCTTACTCTGCCAAAATCACTCTTGAAACCCTAGCTCACCGTTGAGCTACTTTCACACTTGAGTGCCCCTTTGGCCCATTTCCAACCCTTTGGAGAAAGAGAAAGGAGCAAAGCTGAAAGCTTGGAAGCAACCCTCCTGGACTGCTGCAAGAGCTTCACCATCCTCTACACTTGAGGTAATCTTTAATACAAAAAGAGAAATCTTTTGCCATATTTTCATGTTTTGTTATTTTTGTTAATGCTCATGCTAGGTTAAATTTCATACTATTTTACTGTTTTTATTTACTGTTTATTGAACTGCTACTAAGGAGTCCCTTCTCCTTAGTAGGTGCTCATTTGCACAAGCTAGGGTGAAAACCCTAGCTACAATATCATTGATAACTACTTTGGTGTAATCCCATAGATTACAATAACACCCATCCACCATTACTCAAATTCCAATATTGCATCCATTGTGGGTGCACTCGTTCGTTCTACTATAGTCCCCCTTATTTCATCCACTATGGTTGCACCCATTCCCCCTACAGTCATCCACCCCATTGTATCCCTATTATTACATCCATGGTGCTTGCGCATATACACCCTTCACCATTGGTTTCCTTGTAGTAGGATACCCACCCAAATGCTCCTCCTCCTAGTTGATCTCCATCATTTCCTGAGATATTCACAATGAGATCATTAGTTGCAAAATAATTGAGCCAAAATGATGTAAATTTATTTTAGGAATTTTTTATTAAATTTCATCCATCGATTCTTGTAACTATTGAAAGAAGGAATCATAGATAAATTATGGTCATGCATGAGGTAAATTCCCCCATGAATTGTAGTCCCATTTACAATTATTTTTATTATATGTAAATGAAAGGTATCTTTTTGTAACTGTTAATTGATATAAATATGGAAAAAAATCACTAGATTGTTTTTTCCTTTTTCTAGTCTCTAGAAAGATGCACAACTTTGAGACATAAGAAGAATCAGGTTTCCTACATATCTAAGAAGAGGAATATCCTCTTTTTGTATTCACCTAGTAGTCGAAAGGGTGAAAGGGTTAGTTACCCTTCCATTATGTATATTATCCTTGACAATATACTTTTGAACATGGGTGTTCGAAAAACAACATCGCAGAGCAATCAAATAAAATAGATGCAGAGGTAAAACACATAAGAAAAAAACACAAGAGACACCAATATATGTGGTGCACCAAATATTGGCTACATCCATGAAGAAACAACCAATCATTTCTTCTATTTTGTCCAACAAAATGAAGGGATACAACCCACTACACATCTTCCACAACCTCCTCTTCTCTCTTTCGCTGTCTCTCTCACACACACTACTACATAGTTGTAATACAATTCCCTGTTTATAATAAGAGGGTTTCTTTTAGGGAAAAAATACATAAACATAATCTCTATAGTAAGATCTGTCACCTAATAATGAACAATCCATATTGACTAGGAAATTACATTATTTCAATTTCCTTTTTTTCACCACATTTCAATGGCAAAAAATGGACCACAAAATTTCCTCATGGGCTCCCGCCCACAAACCCCCGTGAACCTTCAAGATGGGGGGATGGCCCAATGTAACATCCCCCTCAGCCTATCCGACCATAGGGAGGGGACGTTGGCCAAATCTAGGCTTTCAAATTTCGCCCCAAGTTCATAATACATTTTTCAACAATGCAATGTGTGCAGAAATGTAAATACACATGCACAATGGAATTCAAATATATCCACACACATCTAATATGAAATTACAAGCATAAAAAATACAAGCATCAATTAAAACATTTACATATTTAAATACATAAAAATACTTCTCTTCATCCAAAGCAAAACCAAGACCTTGGTTGTGTAAGAGCACTTTTCCAACCAACCATAGGAACTCTATCCAACATATACTATTTTTTGTACTGAGAGGCCATCCCAAGCTAGGCTATGATGCCACAAGGGTGAAGGAAACACCTATAGGCCTCTATATTTCATCCCATAACCAATTCTTCTCTCTATGCTTAGCCAAATGCTCATACAGAGCTCTACAGGGGTCTCACTCATCCCTCACAGCCTTGGCTTCCACAATACCTGCCACACACAACACCCTTCTAGATTAGGCATCCCCTTCACCAACCCATGGTTCTCTTGGGAGATCCATCTTGCTGGGTGCTTCTAGTGTGTGCATAGAATAAGTCCAACCTAGTATTGGTTGCTATAGAACCACCTGCAGCCCCAATATGTGGCTTCTCAAGCACCTACGAGCATCAGAACTCAAGGGTAAGGGTTCCTAGCTTGCCCAACCTCTTTGCTCACCTACAACCATAATACCCATTTCCCAAACTGCAACATGGTATCCAAATTTGAATTTTTGGGTTCCAAACAACATGGTAAGTTCATGGACAAGAATGGAGAACTCTGCAACCTCCAACCTGCATGAAAGAGTGAGACAAATGAGGGTTGACTCTATGGGATATGGGAAAATGGTGAAAAGACAACTGACATGACTTCTAGCAATAGGAGAAAGGAATCCTAGCAGTTGCAGACTGACTTCTGTCATGATAGAACTATCACAAAAGTGCAGCCAGTCCCATGCTTCAATAACTACATGAGGTGATTTTTCCCACCAACCGCACACATGCATTAATGATTGGAAAATGGTCAAAAAAGGAGATATTTGGCTTATTCAAGGCACATGACAGAATTTATGTGTGAGTTCTAAGGTTGAAACTTGGTAGCAAGGATATAGTTATCCATGGATTCCCATTTCCTCTTCCCCTTGGTGGAATCATAGCCCCTTTGGCGCTCTTTACACATCCATTGTTGTGTGATATTTTACAGGATTGATCACACAACTAGAGTAAATCTCACTAATCTCACTCAAGAATTGTAGAGAAGGAGAAAGAAGAAGAATTGAATCAGTAATCACTCATACACTCAGAAATGGTGAAATTTGCAGTTTAATCATACATCAGCTGTAAGCTGGCACTGTGAAACTAAATAATAACTCAATACAATCAAATGAATTCGAATACACCTAATCTCATTCGAATTCTCCTCAATGTGTGACTTGGATAGCATATGAGACATCATCCAACCAGTGGTACTAGTCACAAATAGTCAAATATCAGTCAAATGAGTCTAATTGAGTCTAACTGGTGCATGTGGCACACATATAGTGAATTAAACTCCAATGTGGGCGCATGAAAAGCTTTCAGTAGTCGGTAGAGCTGAACTAGTCTCTGTAGGTGTCTATCTAAGTGCTTCAGTCAGTTAACTAAGAAATCAGTCCTCAAATCAAGGAATTGATCCACTAATCATGGAACTGACTAATGTAACTTCTAAATAGGTGGAAGAGGGCGCAGTTGTACTCCAGTGATGGAAAAAAGGGCGCATATGTGGCTAGGAGGGATAGAACTGAGTATAAATAGGCTCCCGGGGCTAAAAAACCAGGGACTAGGTGCTGGGAGACTACCATACTGATGACTGGATGCATGCAATATGCATGCAAATATAAAAAATGATGGTGAGAATATTCCAACACCCCCCCGCAAGACAAACTATGAGGATGTAACTGAAAACTAGTAGGGCCCTGGTAATTGAGACCAAAGGTCACCCCATACAACAATCGAAATAAATAAAGTGAGGAAAGAGGGAAAACCCAGTGGGAAGATAGCCCCCCCTCAATATATACTGTAGAAGGTAATCAATCATGTACATCACTCACCCCAAAATAACTTCTCCACTGAAGAAAGATCTATCGGCAAGAAATGGATCAATAATGTGAGAAGGATGAAACCTTCCATCCTAAAAATCAGATCTGGTTCTCCTCAGATCAAGTGGATATCCAACAAGATATCCAACAGATCTACGAGTAGTGGCTGCCCATATAGGATTCAAGAGGAGGATATGTAGGCTATAGATCTGGCTCTTGGTCTTCCATTCGCTCATCTTCATTATCAGGTGCTATATCTCTAGGTTCTTGTGGATCTGGATCTAGCATTCACTCTACATCATCTTCACTTTCATATTCATAATCTAAACTCTCATGAGATGAAGCTTCTCTCTCTTGCTCATCAAGTAGTGGTGGTGTGGTAGGAAAGCTCTCTTTCTCAACAGGATGAGCATCATGAAGTGGTCATTCCTCAAATTGTACACTCCTATCAAGGAATGTTGTCATAGTAGAAGGATCAAGAAGCTTGTAGGCTTTTGCACTCTATGCTCTATGGATCTAGGGATCTTCTTTTCTCTGTTGGAATCCTTGCCCATGCTCTGGAGCCAAACACCTTGAGATGAGATACATCAAGTTTGTATCCCATCCATGCTTCGAAAGGAGTCATATCTTTGAGTTCTTTGTGAGGAACTCTGTTATGAAGGTAGGAAGCATAGTTGATAACTTCTTCCCAAAGACTAGGGTGAAACCCTTTCGACTTTAGCATGCAGTTTTCCATCTATTTTAATGTTCTATTCTTTCTCTCTACAACACCATTCTCCTGTGGTGTGTAGGGAACATTATGCTGCATCTCAATGCCTTCTTCAACACAAAAGGTTTGAAAGTCACCTTTGACATACTCCCCTCTATTATCAGTGCAAATGGCCTTGATCTTTCTATCTGAAATTTTTTATGCAGAAGACTTGAAAAACTTAAAGTATCCAAAAACTTATGATTTTAATTTGAGAAAGTATACCCATGTAAACATTAATAATCATCAATAAAAGTAAGAATATACCTTTCCTTGTTCAAATATAGATCTGGAAATGGCCCTGCAACATCACTATGAATCAGATCTAGAGGTTGAGAGGCTCTCCTTTCCTTCCCTTTCTCAAACTTCTTTTCTGGATGCTTTCCCATCAAAAAACCATTATAGTTTCCCTTGGTAAACTTGAATTTGGGTAGTCCTTCAACCATCTCTTGAGTATGCATATCTTGCAGGTACTTGTAGTTGAGATGCCCATATCTTTCATTCCATAGCGTACTCTCTTCATTTGCATGAGTGTGAAGAGCAGACTGTTTTGAGAGAGGTAGAAAGTGGGAGAAATCATAGAGTTTCAACTTGTGGTTTGAAACACCTTTTGCAATGGTAGATCCTAATACCATGTCTTGGATTTTGACCTCATTTGGAGAGAAGATCACCATATTCGGCTCTTCAGTGTGGGTCATATGGTAGATTGAAAGTAGATTAGTACTGAGTGTAGGTACATAGAGAAAATATGAGAAGTACCCATGATCAAGTTTAATTCTTACAATCCCCTCATAGGATAGCTCAAAATCATTCCCCAAGATGATGGAAGGTCTAACAGTAGATTTGAAACTAGTAAAGAGATCTTTGGAGGAAGACATGTGTCTTGATGCTTCTGAATCTATGATGAAGGAGGATTGCATTGATGCACTTTGTTAATTTTTCATCATTTAATTCAATATGATCTAGGATATTAACTGAGAGAAAAACATGTACAACATATCAAACACAAGAGATAAGAGACACAAAGCATTTCACCGGGGAAAACCAAGAAGGTGGAAAACCCCACAACTTGTTGATGTATTTGTAACTTCAAAAGATATTCACTTGTATATTGTATGTATTACATTTCTACTTTATTGTATCCCCAACGGAGATGTATTATTCCTCCGATTGGAAGTGTCTTCTTGTGTACTTGCAAGTGTCGCAAGTTATATGGTAAGTGTTGTAACTTATACTTGATGGGTTATTAGACCACCTTGTTGGGGTCGGCCCTGTATGAGTCATGTGGGTCAAAGGGTTATTAAACCACCCTATTGGGGGTTGGCCCAGTCAGCATTATGTTATGTGGTTAATTTAGGGCCGACCTAGTTTAGTAAAGGTCAAGTGATGTAGTGTATAAATAGAGAGTGTGTCTCTCTCCTTTTACACATTCTGTTGTTCACTCACTTCGCATTAGTGAGAGAAGAGGAGGATGCACACAAGTGGAGGAAGAGCATGCTACTGTAGATATATATCTCTTGGGTTTGATCATGGTGATCATTGTATTGATGCTTATTCTATCTCTGAGGAAGTTGTGGGGTTTTTCACCTTCTTGGTTTTCCCTGGTGAAATGTTTTGTGTCTCTTATCTCTTATGCTTGATATGCTGTACATGTTGTTCTTTCAGTTAAGATCCTAGATCAGATTGTATTAAATTCTGAAAAACTAACACAACTTCCTTAGAGATAGAATGAGAACCAATACAAAGATCACAAAGATCAAAAACCAAAACAAGAGATAGTCTCCTAGAAGCTTCTCCTTCTCCACTTGTTTGCACTCCTCCTCTCTCTCACTAATGCGAAGTGAGTGAGTTTGTGAATGAATAAATAGAGAGGTGTTCCTCTCTATTTATACTTTACATTTACTTTCCTGTTACTCTAACTGGGCCGGCCTCCCTTAGGAGAGTCTAATAACCCATTACCACTTGTCACTGTGCCGACCCCACTAGGGTGGTCTAATAACCCTTTAACCCATACTGGGTCGACCCCTCTAAGATGGTCTAATAACCCATCAAATCTAAGTTACGACACTTACAATATAACTTGCGACACTTGCAAATACAAATGACAACACTTCTGATTGGAGGAATAATACATCTCCATCAGGAATACAATAAAGTACAAATGTAATACATAGGAGAATATCTTCCAAAGTTGCAAATACATCAACACTCTCTCTTAACTAGGAAGGTATTCTCTTGACACATGTCATCAATACATATAGGCACAAGTCTACAATACTAGAGTTGGATCATCATCACTGCATCACTGGAGTATCATTGTCACTACTACTGTACTCGTCATCTCGATCACTAGTGCTATCTCTCAATTATTCTTGTCATAGGAATTTCTACAGAGCCAACCCTTTTTCATGTTGGATGTAGGCCTAGCATCCTATAGGTCTTCATCATCTCTGCGAGTGGCCTGACAAAGGTGGAATCTCAGGACTGATTATGTGCATCTGCAAAACCTGACAAGAGCACCCCAGGATCCTTTATGTGCCTTAGCATGACTGGCAAGATCTCCTAGGACTCATTACATGCATCCTTCACAAAACCTTAAAAGAGAATATTGTGACCTGCAAGATCTCTAAATAGCATCCCAGTATTTTTATGTGACTAGCACAACCTATCGGATCTCCAAGACTAATTACATGTGATCTCCACAAAACCTTAAAAGAGCATCTTGTGACTTGCAAGATCTCTAAAGAGCATCCCAGGACTTTTACGTGACTAGCACAACCTATCGAATCTCTAGGACTGATTACATGTGAATAGACAAGGCCTTAAAAGAGCATCTTGCAACCTACAAGATCACTAAAGAGCATCCCAGGACTTTTACGTGATAAGCACAACCTATTGGATCTCTAGGACTGATTACATGCCTACCTCACAAAACCTCGAAAAACCATCCCAAGACTGATTACGAGCTTACTTCTCAACTTATCGGATCTCCTAGGAATAAATTACATGCTACTGCACAACCTGCCACATATCCACAGCCTCCGAGTATCATCCTGATACTCATGATCAATCTGATCATCCTCGCACGGAGCATCATCCTGATGCTCATGATCATACTGATCATCATCATACAGTGCATCATCCTGATGCACATCATGATCACATGATCATCTTGATCATCATCATACATAGCATCATCCTGATGCATATCATCATCACATGATCATCCTGATCATCATCATACAGAAAATCATCTAGAGCATCATCCTGATGCTCATCACACAACACTTACATCCACAGCCATGGGAAGGATCCTCCTACCACCATCCTTGGAATGGCTCTTGAAAATGTGTCCCATCACTTCCTCCTCAAAGTATATTCTATCTGAAGAACACCAAGCCTCTCTCTAAAGTACTCGAACTTCACTCTGGCTAGTGGTTTAGTCAACACATCTGCAATATGCTCATTTGTTGCAACATACAGGAGCTTCACTACTCCTCTCTGCCACATATCCATGATATAGTGATATTTGATCTCTATGTGCTTCGACTTGTCATGGAACACCGATTTCTCAGATAAATTCACAAAGCTCTGGTTGTCACAAAGATACAAGCAACATCCACCTGGAGATCAAACAAATTAGACAGTAGCTTCCTTATCCATACTACCTCACAACTAGCCAAACAAGTTGCGACATACTCTGCTTCGGGTGTACTCAGTTCTATGTGGGATTGCTTCCTGTTAAACCAAGATATCACACCTGATCACATACTGAAGCAGCACCTCGAAGTGCTCTTCCTATCTGGAGAATTTCTTGCCCAATCTGAATCAACATAACCCTCTAGGTTAACCTTTTGATTTGCATCATACTTGAGCCCATAATCAATCGTACCCTTTAGATACCTCAGAATATGCTTTACAACAATCAAGTGAAGATGTCTAGGATCCATCAGGAGCTGGCTCAATGTGTTCACATCAAAGAAAATATATGGTCTCATGCTCATCAGGTATATCAAGGACCCAATCATTTGAAGATACATTGTGGCATCAACTGACTCTGATGAAGCATCACTGAAAAGCTTCAGGTTCGATGCCATAGGTGTGGCCATGGCCTTGTAGTCCATCATCCCGAACTGCTTCAGGATCTCTACTGCATACTTCCCTTGTCCAAGGAAGATTCCATCTGTACTCTGCCACACCTCCATACCTAGACAGTAATGCATCATACCTAAGTCCTTCATCTCAAACTCGGCAGCAAGCTTCCTCTTTGTATCAACAATCAACCCAATCTCACTTGTCACAAACAGGTCATCTACATACAATAGAAGTATAACTGGATTTCCTTCCTTAACCTTGTAGTAAAGGTTGGAATCCACTTTACTCTTGGTAAAGCCCAAACTAGTCAGGAAGCTGTCAATCCTGCCGTACCATGTCCTAGGTGCTTGTTTCAAACTGTACAAGGCTTTCTTTAATTTTTACACATGTGACTCCCTATCATGTGTCTCAAATCTGAGTGGCTGCTCCACATACACTTCCTCTTCAACTACACCATTCAAGAAAGTTGTCTTGACATCCATCTGGTGTATCTTCCACTTCATCACTGCAGCCAGAGAAAATATTGTTCTGATGGAAGTGTATCTGGCTATAGGTGCAAGAGTTTCTTCATAATCTATCCCTTCTTTCTGGGAGAAGCCACGAGCCACTAACCTTGCCTTGTATTTATCTCTATGCTACCATATGTAGCATGCTTGATCTTGTAGATGCACTTAGAAGTCACAAAAGACTTCCCTTCTAGTCTTGGGACCACATCCCAAACATCATTCTTCATGATCGACCAGTGTTCCTTGATCATGGAATCCTTCCATTATTGCATCCCGGATTCTCGGAACTTCAGATTATTCAATATATTCAATAGGTATTTTTCTTGAATTTCGTTCCTGGAACAAATGTCGTTGTCCTTCTTTTGTAGGTGATTGTACATGATCTTTCCTATAATTCAAATTCAATTGCATGATTATAAACATCTCATAGATTTTAGAACAAATTCTTACACATAAAGACATATGTCATACAGTCATGCAATTATCGTATCCAATGCTTCAATACAACATTTATCCATATCCCGTAACTTTCTAGATGCCTCCCATCTCTACCAAAACATTGTTAAGATCATGCACTACTCCAATGGAATGTTGTACAGTACCATAGGCCACTTACCCATTACTTGCATATTAGTAGTATCTTGTTCATTAATGCAACTTTTCTAAAATGCATAATATACATCCTAAATCTAGGAATATAAGTATGTACATGACTGAACAACATCATTTAAGTAATCATATATACAAGAAATGATAATTCAAATACTTATCTTTGTTTAGTTGTTGGATGTAATCCCTCTCAATCTTTTCTTCCTTGCAAGAACTACTAGAGTGTGCTCTCTCTTGATCTTTGCTTCCTTTATGATATTATTTATGTCTTTGAACTTCTATCCATACTAGATCACTATGCATGCTTAAGTGTGCACTAGTGTCATCATTGTGTCATCCTCAAGATCTCATACATAATCATACATTCATTAGTATAATCATACATTCATTAGTATGATTCTAAATAATCTTAAACATGTATGGTCATGGTTATTTCATACATAGGTAATTTATCACAAGCGTTAGTATTCAAGGTTTCAGGGAGGACTTCTTTTACTCATGCATATGACTCTTCTGGTTTTTCATATCATTAATGAAAGTAAGAAGCATAATATGCATAAAACCATGATTACTCAAACTTATAACTTCATGAATAATCATTATCAATCGTACAACGTATACTTATATAAGATGCTAACACAAGGTAGGATTCTAACTTGATATAGGAAAAACATACCTGGATGATCATGTTTTCTAGTTATGTCTAACATACCCAAACAATGTCTTCTTTGTTCTCTTCAATGATTTAGAGACCTTGTGCCTGTAACCTGCATATATCATAAGTTAAGCATTGTAGAAACAAATTATGCATACCTCGTAAGTAGATATTCTATGTGATCAATGGCTACGGATGAGTCTTTGTCTTCATGTCACAATGGTCATATGTTCTTGATCTAGAATGTGATTTGTCTTTCTTGATGTACCTTTCATGTTAGCGGACAATATTATCCTCATACAACACCACAGTGCATTAGTACAATCATAAGTGTCATAACCTAATCAATGAATGTCTTCTATCATTCACATGCATTCATACTCTTACTAAGGTGATAGCACAAGTCTAAAATTAATCAACATTGTACTAAACTTAATAGTATGAAGACAAACTTAATCATGAACATATTTCAAAACATACCTGTATCTCCCCAAGTCATACCTGTCGGGATTTCTTGTAGTCTTCTTATGTAAGGCCTTAGCCTCATCTCCCTTTGGAACTTGGGACTTCTTCACTTATGTAGGTGTCCAATTCATTCTCTTCTAGGATTAACCCAATCCACTTTGATTTTGATGAAATTGGATCTGGAGTTGGCTAGGGTTTGACAAAGAAACCCTAAAAATACAAACTTGGTATTTCAATCTTCTGTCTGGAGAGGGAGATGGATTTGACTGAGGCGAGCAAGCCGGTGTGCTCATATTTTGAAAACTACAAAAATTGACCCTTCAAATTTGACCTGTGAATTTCAGATTTGCAGCTTCTGTCAAAATCTGGTTTTCTGGTCAAAATCCTGAACTAGGGTTTGATAGAGCCCGAGGTTCTGCCTAACCAAAATGTTCGATCTTGGTCTCTAAATTTTGATTTTGCTGAGGAGATCAATCCTATGCTGAGAGAACTCCAAAATTCCACTTCTGTCAAAAACCCTAATTTTCTGCAGCAGTGACGGGCCAAAAATGGAAATGCTCAGAATCCAATTCTATTTTGATAAAAATATATGCCATATTGTTTCTGGTGCATCTCTCAAATTTCGGATCCTCGGGGTCTGAAACTTCAACCTGTGGTAGAATGACCAGTCATATTTCCAACCCCACATATCTGACCTCAAATGGATTCTCTATGAGAGAGATATGCTAAGTGTCGCAACATGGCCTATTTATGGGATGAAACAACATAGACAACTTGTATGGCGTGCCATGTGTCACTGTTTCAAATTCAACCTCTAAAACTCGGACTTGTGAAACTAAAGTCTATTTCCTAACTACCAATTTTTATGGAATTCCATTTGGAGCTTCCTATCCCAAGATATGACCTATGTGCCTAGGTCACTTGTTTAGGGCTCCATTCTGGAAGAGGCAGAAACCCTAACTTGTACGGATCATATCTCACAAAGTAAAACAAATCTGAGGCTGATTATTTGACACAAGGTACATGGGAATTTCATCTTCGTCCTATAAAAGTTTCAAGTCTCGAACCTTCGCCAAAAATGATTTATAGTGAAAGATCCATGATGACTAGTTTTTACAATATCAAGCCCTAGCTTCCAAATTGTCACAAGTGCAACAAGTGTCATAAATGCCATACATTTCCTTCCTTCAAGATGGCTCTGATACCATGTTATTTTTTCATCATTTAATTCAATATTATCTAGGATATTAACTGAGAGAACATGTATAGCATATCAAAAACAAGAGACAAGAGACACAAAGCATTTCACTGGGGAAAACCAAGAAGGTGAAAAACCCCGCAACTTCCTTAGAGATAGAATGAGCACCAATGAAAAGATCACAAAGATCAAACCCCAAAACAAGAGATAGTCTCCTAATAGCTTCTCCTTCTCCACTTGTGCGCACTCCTCTCTCTCACTAATGCGAAGTGAGTGAGTGTGTGAATGAATAAATAGAGATATGCTCCTCTCTATTTATACTTTACCTTTAGTTTCCTTTTACTCTAACTGGGATGACCTCCTTTAAGAGAGTCTAATAACCCATTACCACTTGTCACTGGGATGACCCCACTAGGGTTGTATAATAACCCTTTAAACCATACTGGGCCAACCCCTCTAAGGTGGTCTAATAACCCATCAAATATAAGTTACGACACTTACAATATAACTTGCGACACTTGCAAATACAAATGATGACACTTCTGATTGGAGGAATAATACATCTCCACCAGGAATACAATAAAGTGCAAATGTAATACATAGGAGCATATCTTCCGAAGTTACAAATACATCAAAACTCACTCACACATCTCTGATACCATGTGATATTTTACAAGATAGATCACACATCTAGAGTAAATCTCACTACTTTCACTCAAGAATTGTAGAGAAGAAAAAAGAAGAAGAATTGAATCAATAATCACTCATAAACTCAGAAATGGTGAAATCTGCAACATAATCATACATCAATTGTAAGATGGCACTGTGAAATTGAATAATAACTCAATACAATCAAATGAATTCGAATACACCTAAGGTCATTCGAATTATCCTCAATGTTTGGCTTGGATAGCATAGGAGACATCATCCAACTAGTGGTAGTAGTCACAAATAGTCAAATATAAGTCAAATGAGTCTAACTGAGTCTAACTGGTGCATGTGGCACAAATCTATGGAAGGAGACTCAAATGTGGGTGCATGAAGAGCTGTTAGTATTCAATAGAGCTGAAATAGTCTATGTAGGTGTCTATCTAAGTGCTTCAATCAATTAACTAAGCAATCAATCCTCAAATAAAGGAACTGATCCATTAATCATGGAACTGACTGATGTAACTCCTAAATAGGTGGAAGAGGGTGCAGTTGTACTCCAGTGATGGAAACAAGGGCACACATGTGGCTAGGAGGGCTAGAAATGAGCAGAAACAAGCTCCTGGGGCTGAAAAACTAGGGACTAGGTGGTGGGAGACTACCATACTGATGACTGGATGCATGCAAAGTATGCAAATATAAAATTAATGGTGAGAATATTCCAACATGTTGGACCATTTTATTATTTATGCACATAATATTTACATATATTATAAATTAACATAAAATCCAACTAAACAATCCAAATGAAATATAAACATCATACATTCATATCCATTCACTAGTTGGGCCTTGTCCTTGAGCTCCGCACTAGGAATTCACACTAAAATATTTACATCATTTACATACTTTTGGATAAATACATTCCAAGTCAAAACTAGGGGTATTACACCCAACCCCTCAGACGCCCCTATAGCTTGTATTTTTATTCATTTGTATGCAATTCAAAAATGATTGAAACAATCCTTGAACTTAAGAAGATAATCATGCTCCACAACCAACATGGGATTCCATTCTTTTATTGTTTGGCAGAATGTGCCATTTTGTAAAGTATGTATACATTTTCCATTTGCAATATAGATACATGAGTTTGGATTTTTGGATTTTTTTTTCTATATTTTATGTTTATGTATATTTCCATGATAATTTTTATATGATATTAACCTGTCTTAAAAAGTGTGTTTTGCAATCCATAATACTTATGCTTTCATTCAAGCCACTTCTACTAACCAATAAATGTTAAGTCTTAATGCAGAGTGGGGTTGGGAAAGTGACAAAGTTATATGTTTGCAAAAAATGATATGGGTTCGGAAATGGTGTGTCACATATGTGTTATTTACATTAACTTTGTCAATCACTTATAGTAAGAATTCTTCCACATATATTATGGTTACTTGACAATGACTGTAAAAAATGATAAGTAATTTGCATTATTATGAATCTTGGGTGGCATAGAGCTATTGACCTCAATCCACATTATTCCAATTCCAATTTTATACATATGATGTAAATATATGACAAGGGGAAGACTAGTGAATATAAGAATTTTTTATATCGAATATGAAGTGATTTTCTTAATTTTTTCATTTAATCATATTAATTGGTTCTCTCTGTCACCAATATTTTACATATCTTTAGCTTCAACTTTAAGTTCATATATTTAGATTAATTTAAAATGTTTTATGTTATCTATTTTACCTTTCACTTGATATATTTAACTAATTCAATTTTATCATTTCATCCACCCTCACCTATAACACAATGTCCTACACCCATACCTCCAACACAATCATCTCAACTAGATTACAGAATGATGAACTAATCCTAAGTTGGGTATAAATACATATTTATTTAAGATATACCATGCCTCTACGATTAAAAAACAAATAAATTCACAATGGTTTTATTCTTTGTATGAATCCATCCATCATACACAATTATGAAATATGTAGTTTCATCAGAATCATTTTGTTCATTAAGGACATGGGTCAAAAATTTGCACTCAAGTGGCTTAGAATTAAGAATTTTAAAACTAGGGCCACATAAAACAAAAGCACCTATGCTCACTATGAAATGTGGGTGGATTAATCTTCCTAATATCCCCTTGTAGTTCTTCCTCCATATGTCTTATTTTATGATGCCTAACTCAAATCCTTTATGGGATGCTCCTTGATTCTTAAAATGAGTAGGACCTCATAGCTACATGATGCGATGAAAAAAAGTCTTGGAATCTTGGTAGCACTATTGGGATGTTGGGATATTTCATGGGCTATATTCTTTGAATATTATATTCCTTGTTTCTCATGGAGTTAGGATGATCCAATCTACATTTGTCTTTGTAACAAATTGAAACACTTCACCAATTGAGTATACAACTGGTTTTACTATTCTTGAACCCTTAGCATTACTTCATTGTCCCTGAAAACTTTGCACCTCCATATTCAATCCCTTCATTGTTTCTACCATCTCTAATGGTTCAATGTTGACTATGTTCCCATTAGACTTTGTTTCTTCATTACCCACATTGATATTCAAACCAATGGCTTCTTCTTCATGGATATGTGGAGTTTCCCCTTCTTCCATTTTCCTTTTCATTACTATTTTGGAACTCTGATCCACAATTATGTTTGTGCTATACTGTATCTGTAATGTGTGTTAACAATCAAATTAACACCTTTAACAAAGTGAAGGCATAAGCATATTTTTACTATGTGCCTGCAACATGAAGATAGAAGACAAGTACAGAAGAGAACATTCCTCTATGATCTAATCACTACTTCCATAACTGGAAGGATTGAGTGAAGAAAGAAAGATCCTAAAGAGACAAGGTTCAGTGATTGAACTACTCAATGGAAGGTTCAAATTTCGTCTCCATCAGTCAACCATGAGAAGATATGCACAAGAGTGCATTAATTGTATTTGAATATGCTAAAGTTGTGACAAAAGCCTAAAAATACTATGGAAAGTGGTTTTTTGAGAGAAAATAATAAAAAAACATGAAAAGTGATAATCCCACATTGAAAAGAAACTTGAGAGCCCATTTCCCAATGCTATACAACAAAGGCATTTGGGGCATTGTAGGGAAGGAAAAAGGAACAGAAAAGGCATGATGGAGAGATTTTGAAGAATGGAAAGCTCATCTTCATCAAAAGCAAGGGTGGAGAAAGGATAGCTCATGGAAAAGGAAGAAGGATGCACATTGAGCTTCATGGTAGATATGTACTTTCTTCTCTAGCTTAATATGAAATAACTCAAGTTTCCTTGCATTTGGTTTGCATTCATGATGGTTTTAGATCTTGAGAAATGCTTGATAGTTGATTAAAGATCTTAAGAAATTTGTGTTAATTGTTTCATATCTGACATTGGAACTCACCATTTCATAGTAAGATAGCTTGTTTAATGTATATATAATCCTACCTTAAAATCTATTATCAATGTGTTCTTACAAATGAGTTGTTAGATAGACTTTATTTATAGAATTCAAATAAAATTTCATACATATACAAGGACTTTGGAAACTGGCCATTTGACAAATTATTCAAATAAGGATATAGGCCGAGTTTTTGATCAATTTATGTAAGCATATGAAAAAAAAAATTCTCTAATTACTAATACCTATTATCCTCTAGATGAGCTTCCCAATTACTGTAACTGCACTCAATTTTTATCTTATAACTAAAAGTTACAATCCTTCAAAATCCAATTTTTCCTGTAGCTGAACTAAACCATAAGGACCAACTTTAGAGACTTGTAGAATAAAATATGGAAAGAAATGGATTTTTTTTTTGTATTAGGCACTGATATTCCATGTTATTTTGATCAACCTAAAAAATTTTCATCCTTGATATAATGCTCTAGTAGGTTTCTATGTAAATTTGAAATTTTCAACTTTATCCTTTTTGCACTTCTTCCAAACTTGGAATATTTGGAGAAAATGTATATCCCAAAAACTAAGCATTTATGGAGAACATTCCTATAAGAAAATTTTTGCTTGTTGAGTAGATAAAATGTCAAAATCATAAAATTTTCTAGATTTGAATTCCTCAGTTATTTTTGTGTTCTATAAGTTTTCCAAAATTGCGAAAGCATGTGCCCAAAGAGTGTATTTTGGCCTTCTTCTACACCTCTTCTCCAAACCCTTTTGACATTTGGCCAAAATCCACACAGTTTATTTACATTCCTAGTTAGTGACTACACCATATATATTTCATCCCCAACAATACCCTTGTATAATCACTGGGTGTTAGTATTCAAAATCCATTATTTTTGGTATTAAGGAAAGTTGGAGAATAATAGGACCATGCCCCCTCTATGTCAATGTTGTATTTCTCTTCACTATAAACAAATTCTCAAAATTTCAACAAATTATGAGTTTTAATATTCCTTTTATGATCCGAATTTTAGGGGGAATATGGTCTAAATTCGGATGTATAAGTCATAAAATCATTAAATGGAGAGGCCACCCTCTCCCATTCATGATAAAAGTATTAAATGGAGAGACCATCGTCTCCCATCCATGGTTTTTGAATTTTCCAGGCGACTCTGTAAGTCCACCATCTATAATACACCCATTGTAATACCTCATTTTCCCCTTGATGTTATTTGGCTTCAATGAAAATACTGTGTATATGCAGTGTGTGTATTTTCCCTAGTGTGGAGCTCAAGGCCAAGGCCCCACTAGTGGATGTTTAAGGATTACTGATTAGGAAAGTATTTGGACAACTTGATTATTCATGGGCTGCTAAGCCATGAAGAAATGTAAATGATGTGATTATTATTAATGAATAAAATAACTAAGATGCTGGCTAAGGAGGAAACTAATGAGAAGGGGCCACGTGTATCCACTAGGGAGGGGTGAGGGGGTTTTGGGATTGGTTTCCCATGTTGCCACATGTCTGGCTATGAACTTGTTTGAAATCCCCGATGACATTAATGTGGTTGCAGAGGGTGGTTGAGAACCTTGTTGCTGAAGCCGATGGAGTATGGAGCATGCCTGCGATTTCGTATGGCAGGGAATGGCTCTGATTACTTACCCGGAAAGACATTCAACATCTAGAGATTGCTAAACTTTTTTGGACTACTCATTCTAATGAAGGACATTCACGCATTCATTCATTCACCCATCATTCATTCATGCACTTTACCTCCACGATCTATCGCCCACAAGGAGAGAGAGCTTGCTCATATGTTCATGCATACACAAAGCCATTAGAGTAGTATAACCAGAAGATAACCGTGTTTTCCTGGGTAATAGAAGTACCAGAGAGTTGATAGCCATGAAAACCGTGTGTGCGAACCTAGTCTGCTGATGACATAGTGTCCATGATAGAGTGATAGAACCAGTGAGGAAACTACAATCTTAAACCATGCAGAGAATCCGTGAGGACTAGATCTTGGATCACAGAAGATCGATTGTGGAATAGAGCTCATCTGGAAGCCTAGAAGGAGTCTACCGTTGAACTATGCAAGAAGGTTGGGTTGCTTGATAAACTAGGTGAAGGCCAAAGTCTCATAGAACTAGTGACTGGACCTTTCTATGCCCATCCTAGAACAACACTGGAAGGGAAGAGGCCTTGAGGGACTGTGTAGCAGAGAAGAGGGTCTTCCTTGTGTTGGATGTGGTAGGTAATGTGGGTTCTAGGTCGACTGAGTGTTGAGATTCCTGCAGCTCTATGGTTGAGCTCACTGGTTTAGCAACGCCTCCCTTGCTATCCCTATTCGCCTGATAAACCCACTGTCGATTGGATTAACATGATCAGTTTGTCTAATATGTTTGATAAACCCAATGATATGCTGGCTTGGCATGATTGTGTTTCTTGGTATGCTTGATAAACCCAACTACAAATTGGCTTAGGATGACTAGCTAGCCTAGTATGTTTGGTAAACCCAACTGTATGTTGGCTTGGCATGACCTTGCTGTTGGTATGCTTGATAAACCCAATTGGAAGTTGGCTTAGCATGACAATTGTGTCCCTGGTTGCTTGATAAACCCATTGTAGGTTGGATTAGCATGGGTAGGTTCCCTGGAATGCTTGATAAACCCAACTACAAATTGGCTTAGCATTGGGATGGAACCTTGACTGTGAAAGAACCTAATATCCCTCCTTAGTGGATACACAACTCAACTCGGGGGTCATCTCTCAGCTGAAAGAGTATAGGCTAGACAAAGATCTAAGGTTGGGTGGAACGTTGCTCTCACTTAGGTAGTTGCTTCGGAATTCAAAGATAAGTACTCTTGTTATGTTAAATGATGATGTTTCAATTGTTATGGGATGGTTGCTTATGTTCAATTGTGAAATTGTAGAATGCATGTTTATATGAATTTGATTGACATAGAGTCATTTCCATACCTGAGTAAAGGGATGAGTTTGTTGTTATATGTATATCATGGCATTGCATAAGTTTAATGCCTTACAAGTCTTGTATGTGATAGATGTATTTGTTAGACCTGATTTTGATGCATTTTACATGTTATGATGTGTATGATTAACTTGGAAATAAGTTGTATGCTTACATCTAATCCTTGAGAAGGAGGGGAATGCCCTAGAAGTGTTTTAGAACCCTATGTGGGTTAGGTGGAAAGAAATTCATGACAGGAAGAAGCATTAGGTCTCTTTTTGGTAGAGTTATGGACATAACTTCAGTGGAAAATTTGATAGGGAAGGAGTGCTCAGATGGGGTAGGGATTTCACCATTGGATAGAGCTCTCCAAGAGATTTTCAACTGCACCAACCTTGTCTCTCTTGGACCAAGGATGGAGAAGTTATGCATCCCTTAAGTTTGTTTTTAAAGTTTCCATTATAGGGGTATGGTTCTGCATGCCCGCATCTGCAAATACAGATTGTGGATTGCAGAGGTGACCATTGACGGAATATGAAATTTGGCACTTCTGCATCCACAATTGCGGATTGCGAGTTCGGAGTTGTGGGTTGTGGATTGCAGAAAGGTAAGCCTTCTAGGTATGAGGTTTGGCACTTCTGCATCCGCAATTATAGGTTGCGGATTGTGAATTTGCTGTGTGGGTTGCGGATTGGGGGTCCGTAGTTGTGGGTTGCGGATTGCAGAAAGGTAAGCCTTCTAGGTATGAGGTTTGGCACTTCCACATCCACAATTGTGGATTGCGGGTTCCAGATTGCAAATTCGTCGTTGCGGGTTGCAGATTGAGGAAAGATAAGCCTTTCGGGTATGAGGTTTGACACTTTCACATCCGCAATTGTAGATTGTGGATTCGCTGTTGTGGGTTGTAGATTATGGATCCAAGTCATTTCGACTGTGTGTGTGTATTTAGTCGATTAAAAAAAAAATGTATCAGGTTCTCCCGTGGCCATGGAGGTTAGTGGGGACGTGACAGAGTGGTATCAGATCTTTAGTTCCGACACTAGGAGCTTTTTGGGCCGGACCATGCATGATCTGGCATGATTTGTTATGAGCTATTGGTCGAGAGATGCGCCCATGGCATGGTTTTGATTAATTTATTTGATTAATCGATTGTTCAAATGAATAATTCCAGGTTTGAATGGGTATGATAGATTTTATTTGCATGCTTGTGATATCTAATACAATGTGTCTGATATGCACATAGATAGAAGCAACTGTAAGACGAATCGTCTCACAGTGCAATGCACAGAAAGGTGTAAGAATGGTCACTTTGAATGACGCACAAGACCCGTTTGGACCAGAAGATGATGCGCTTGGTGAGAACATGCAAGAAGCACATACAGAGGCTGAGTCTGATGGAAGAACGGAGCAAGTAACGCCCCCAAACTTGACTGAGACTATGGTGAGTTTTAATGAATGGATGATGAAAGTGGAAGAAGAGCAACATCAACTCAATGCAGCCATTTTGCAGAGTCTTACAGACTTACAGCAAAGGATTAATGGTGGTTCTAACCCAAGCCACGAAGGTTGAGAGGAATGGAATGAAGAAAGTCAGTCTAGGGGCCGTTCTATGGGAAGAACTCCAACCCTAGAAGGCATTCTATGAGCAGAAGGCATAAGACACCCTCTCCTAATATTTTTTGTAGCAGGTCAGATGATTCTGAGGGATCTCAGGGGAGGCCAAGATGCATTGCCAGCAAGAGTAAGGAAAGAAAGAGGCACATAAGTATTCCACGGGGTGAATTTAGGAAGGCAAGACCTCTCACTTTTGATGGTGAAATCAAAGAAGGTCAAGAAGCAGAGGCATCGCTTCTTGGAATGAAGAAGTACTTTAGAATGCATGAGTATTCAGAGAATGAAAAGGCTAAGGTTTCTATTTATAACCTTAGGGGGAGAGATTCTATTTGGTGGGATCACCTCATGCAAGTGAAAGGATTCAGTGAAAGAAGAGTTAGTTGGGAAAGGTTTCAAAGATATTTCCAGGAGAAGCACCTATCAGCTAGGTATTATGATAGCAAAAGAAAGAGTTCAATGAACTCGGACTAGGACAGAACACCATGGATGAGCATGTCCACAAGCTTTTGGAGATACTTAGGTATGTGGACTACATCAAGGATGAAAGAGTGAAGATCCAATGCTTCCTTGGTAGTCTACCACCGAGCTACAGAGATAGAATAGAGTTTGTAAATCCACCAAGCTTAAACGAAGCCATCAGAATGGTAGAGCATTTTTATGAGCAGGGTAAAGGTAAAGCAGAGGCGTAGCCAGGGTGGAAAGCTAAACCCAAGGGAAGGTTTGATCAGAAGAGAGGTGAATTCAAACCACCATTTAGAAATCATCTTAGGAGATTCCCACAAGGCCAGCAAGCAAGAAGAAAATTCAAGCCAGCTATAACAACGATAGAAATTTAATGGGGCCACTTCAATGTTGGGGTTGTGGGGAGAACCACATGCTCAAAGATTGCCCAACTGAAAAGAAGAATCCCAGGAGCTTGCACAATGTTAAAGGAGCAGCTACAGTAGGGGACATGGAAAGAGCAATGCCTAGGATTTATGCATCACTTGATGATCATCAAACAGACCATCAATCAGCAGTGGTGCAGGTTGTAGGTAAGATTGCTAAGCAACCTATTTTTGTTTTGATTGTTCCAGGGTCTACTCATAGTTATGTATCTCCTAAGGTAGTTGAAAGTTTTTCTCTTGGTAAAGTAAAGCATAGTAAGACTTTGCTAGTTCAATTAGCCATTGGCACCAAGAGAAAGGTGAGTGATGTAGTGAAGGAGTGTCCTAAAGAATTGAATGGACTCCTCACACATGCAGATTTAAATGTATTACCATTGGGATCATATGATGCATTAATTGACATGGATTGGTTGGAGAGGCATAGGTCCAAATTAGACTGTTATGTGAAAACAGTGGAATGTCTTGATGATGGAGGTCAACCAAGGTTGGTTAAAGGAATTCCAAAGCCTGTTTCTGTAAGGCAGATTTCAGCTCTGCAGCTGAGGAAGTTTTATAAAAAGGGTTGTCAGTTATATGTTGTTCATATATCAGATTCAGTAGAAGATAAGGGACCCAGGATAGAAGACTTCCAGATATTGCAAGAGTTTCAGAATGTGTTTCCAGATGAAGTTCTAGTATTTCCACCCAAGAGAGATATTGACTTTTCCATTAATCTTGTTCCTGGAGCGGTGCCTATCTTTAAAGCTCCTTATAGAATTAGCATACCAGAGTTGGTAGAATTAAAGATGCAAATGCAGGAATTAATGGACAAGAAATATATCAGAATGAGTGTATCCCCATGGGGTGCACCAGTGTTATTTGTTAAGAAGAAGGATGGAACATTGAGGCTGTGTATTGATTACAGGCAACTCAATAAAGTGACAATTAAGAACAAGTATCCCTTTCCAAGGATTGATGATTTGTTTGATCAAATGAAGGAAGCTAGAGTGTTTTCAAAGATTGACTTAAGCTTTGGGTACCATCAAGTGAGGATAAAGGAAGAAGACATTCACAAGATAGCTTTCAGAGCTAGATATGGTCATTATGAGTTCATTGTGGTGCCATTTAGTCTTACCAATGCACTTGCCACATTCATATGTCTCATGAAAAGTGTCTTCAACAAGTACTTGGATAATTTTGTGATTGTGTTATTAGATGATATCCTTGTGTATTCAAAGAATGAAGAAGAACACAATGAGAATTTGAGAATGGTATTGCAAGTCCTTAGGGAGCACCAACTGTATGCTAAGCTGAGTAAGTGTAAATTCTATCAAGAGAAGGTGCAGTATTTGGGTCATATTATATCAACAGAGGGCATTACAGTTGATCTAGAGAAGATTGAGGCCATCATGGATTGGTCTACTCCAAGGAATGCAGCAGATTTTAGATCTTTTATGGGCCTTGATGGTTACTATAGGAGGTTCATCGAAGGCTTCTCTAATATAGCCCATCCAATTACTTCCTTGCAAAGGAAGGACATCAAATTCACATGGTCTGAAAAATGTGAAAGAAGTTTCCAGCAGTTAAAGAAGTTGCTTACTAGTGCACTTGTTTTGAATAGTGTGGATCCAAGTAAGGATTTTGTAGTATGCACTAATGCTTGCATTGAGGAACTCAGTGGGGTGCTAATTCAAGAAGGTTCTATAATTTGTTATGAGTCAAGAAAGATGAATGAGCATGAGAGGAACTATGCCACCCATGACTTAAAGCTAGCATCCATAGTTCATGCTCTCAAGAGATGGAGGCATTATCTCGTGGGAAGAAGATTTGAACTCATAACCGATCATATGAGTTTGAAATACTTGTTTGACCATCCAAATCTGAATGCAAGGAAAACTAGATGGATGGAGTTTCTTTGTGAGTTCGATTTGGAGATTAAGCATGTCAAGGGTAAGGAGAATAAAGTTGTTGATGCACTCAGTAGGAAATTCCATATTGCAGCAATAAGTAGGTGTGAATCAGATTTGAAGAAAAGAATTTTAGATACTCAAGATAGTGATGAGGTTTACCTTCAGATCAAAGAGAAATTGCAGTAGAATGTTATAGAGGAGAAGTATGCAAGATATCAGTTAGGTGAGGATAATGTTCTTATTTATTAGAACACCATACTATACATTCCAAACAATGCATATTTAAAGAAGTTGGTGATGGATGAGATACATCATAGACCATACTCAAGGCATCTAGGATATCAGAACACTATAACAACAACGAGGAAGCAGTACTTTTGGCCTGGCATGAAGAAGAACATAGCTTATTACATTACTAGATGTCAGTAGTGTCAACAAGTCAAGGAAGATCACCAACATCCAACATGATTGTTGCAGCCATTGCCCATCCCAAAATGGATGTGGGAAGTGATCTCTATGGATTTCATAATAGGGTTTCCAATGACGGTGAAGAAGCATGATTCAATCTTGGTGGTGGTGGACAAGCTATCAAAGGTAGCTCATTTCATTCTAGTCAAGTCCACCCACAAGGCTAATGACATTGCAAATATCTTCATGAGAGAGATATTCAGATTGCATGGATTTCCCAAGGCAATAGTTTCAGACCATGACACGAAGTTCACATCGAATTTTTGGAAATGATTGTTCCAAGAGTTGGGAACTCAGTTGAAATTTAGCACAACCTATCATCCTCAGACATATGGTCAAACTGAGAGAGTAAATCAAATCCTTGAATATATGTTAAGGATGTATGTGATGGATAAGCCATCTAAGTGGGAAGACTACTTACACTTACTGGAATTTGCTTACAACAATGGACATCAAGCATCATTGAAGACAAGTCCTTTTGAAGTGTTGTATGGCAAAGAATGTAGAACTCTATTGAGTTGGGACAACCCAGTGAACAGAATAGTGCTTGGACCATAAATGATTGAGGAGATGGATCAGGAGATTGTGAGGATTAGGTAGAATTTGAAGGCAGCGCAGGACAGGCAGAAGAGTTATGCATATTTGAAAATACTGCATAAGGAATTTTAGATTGGGGATCATGTCTACTTGAAAGTGAGACCAAAGAAGATTTCCATGAAGTTGGGAATTTGTGCCAAGTTGGCACCTAGATATTGTGTCCCGTTTGAAGGCCTTGATAGGATAGGGCCAGTTGCATATAGGATTACATTGCTTGCTAACATGAAAGCTCATAATGTTTCCATGTATCTTTGCTTAAGAAACATGTATATGATCCTAATCATATCATTGATTGGCATGTGATACAGGTGGAACTAGAGGGAGAGTTCCAGGTGGAGCCTACATGCATCCTCGATTGGAAGGCTACCTTGCTCTGGAACCGAGACACCGAGTAGGTAAAGTTGAAATGGAGGCACCTTAGTCCAAAAGAGGCCACGTGGGAGCTGGAGGATGCCATGAAAGAGGCATTCCAGTTTTTTTTTTTCAGTTTTGAGAACACCGAGGATGGTGTTATTTTAAGGGAGAGGGAGTTGTAATACCCCATTTTTCCCTTTATGTTATTTGGATTCAATGAAAATACTGTGTATATGAAATGTGTGTATTTTCCCTAGTGTGGAGCTCAAGGCGATGGCCCCACTAGTGGATGTTTAAGGATTACTGATTAGGAAAGTATTTGGACAGTTTGATTATTCATGGGCTGCTAAGACATGAAGAAATGTAAATGATGTAATTATTGTTAATGAATAAACTAACCAAGAAGCTGGCTAAGGATGAAAATCATGAGAAGGGGCTACATGTATCCACTAGGGATAGGTGAGGGGGTTTTGGGATTGGTTTCCCATGTTGCCACATGTATGACTGTCAACTTGTTTGAAATCCCTGATGACATTAATGTGGTTGCAGAGGGTGGTTGAGAACCCTGTTGTTGAAGCCGATGGAGTATGGAGCATGCCTGCAATTTCCTATGGCAGGGAATGGTCTGATTACTTACTCGAAAAGACACTCAACGTTTGGATCTCGCTGAACCCTTTTGTACTACCCATTCTAGTGAGGGACATTCATGCATTCATTCATTCACCCATCATTCATTCATGCACTTTCCCTCCATGATCTATCACCTAGAGGGAGAGAGATCTTGCTCATACGTTCCTACATATGTAGAGCAATTAGAGTAGTATAATTTGAAGATAACCATGTTTCCCTGGGTAATAGAAATACCAGAGACTTTATAGCCATGAACATCGTGTGTGTGAACCTAGTCTACCGATGACAGAGTGATAGAACCAGTGAGGAAACTACAAGCTTAGACCGTGGAGAGAAACCGTGAGGACCAGAGGTTGGATTGTAGAAGATCGATTATGGAATAGAGATCGTTTGCAATCCTGGAAGGAGTCCGCCATTGAACTGTGGAAGAAGGTGGGTTGCTTGATAAACTCAGTGAAGTCCAAAGTCTCATAGAACTAGTGACTGGACCTTTCTATGCCCATCTTGGAATAACACTAGAAGGGCAGAGTCCTTGAGGGACTGTGCAGCAGAGAAGAGGGTCTTCCTTTTGTTGGGTGTGGTAGGTAATGTGTGTTTCAGGTCGACTAAGTGTTGAGATTCCTGCAGCTTTGTGGTTGAGCTCACTAGCTTAGCAATGCCTCCCTTGTTTTCCCTGTTCACCTGATAAACCCACTACCAGTTGGCTTAACATGATCATTTTTTCTGATATGTTTGATAAACCCAATGGTATGCTAGCTTGGTATGACTGTGTTGCTTGGTATGCCTGATAAACCCACTACAGGTTGGATTAGCATGTAACATACCCTCCCGTGGTCCCATTGGAAGGAAGGGAACATGATGCCAATCTCTGGGGATTTTACATAATCTCATCCCAATTCATTAGATTCATTCGGATTAAAAACCAATGTGTGCAGATGCAATTCAACAAACATGCACAACGGAAATAAACAACATCATCCACACACATTTCATATGCATTCAGCATATTAAAACAACCATCAAATTATAACATTGCAGAGGAAAAACACATAGATAGAAAAAAACTTATCTTTATGGTGAAATGATCCCAAGCAATTAGCTATGTTGTTGCAACGTTCCACCCAACCATAGGTCAGTTGTGTTCATCAATCCTCTCAACACAACTGCCACCCCCGCTCTGGGCATGATTCTTACAAGGAAAAGGGGACATTCACTGCATCCAATCCAAGCCAGTCCACAGCAAGCACAATCATTGGGCATGGTTAAACCTTCTTAACAATGGGATTTACAAACAAGTTGGCCATGGGTTTTCCCCAAATCGTGGGCATCCCAAAAAAGGATTGGGAGAAGGAAATTCGACCATAGGGAAGAAAACAATTTATCCCACCGATATATAAGCATTCAGTGGGCCAAAAAAGCCTCTATAGACCCCAAATCAATTTCCCCTTTCTTCCCAACTGGTATGTAACACAAAAATGCCTTTCTCCTAGCTAAGAATGAAGGAAAACACAACAAAACCATGGAGGAAAACGCCCAGGAAGCTCCCAACTCGTGAGAGGGAAAAATGGTTGATGGATAATGGCTTGGGGAGTAATTCCATGGCTCTTTTCCTACCCAAGAATCCAAAACACGATTTTCCATGCAGGGTGGCTTGCCCATATTCAAATTTGGACAGCAATACCTTTCATTCCCCAAGGCATTAACTACCTCAACCAACTCTTGGGAGAAATCAATGATTGTGAACAAAAGTGAACATGGGTAGTTGAGGATTTGATGGGTTCTATCATTGAAACTTGGCTTGACTTGATTGGCTCCAAGGGTTTGAATGTTTTCCCTCCCAATTTCTTGTAAAATCATGCCCCCATCTCTTGTTGCATTGCATAGATAGTTGTGGGTATTTTATTAAAATGCATATTTACATTATATTTGAAATTCCAATGTGCTTGGCTAGCACGTAAACCATATGCATCACTAAATTGATGGCGGGGCCTTGGCCTTGAGCTCCTCACCATGATTTTATAACAATATTACATCATTTACATTTGAATGTAATGGGGTCAAAATGGCAACATTACATAGCATGACCAACTAGACTGGTATGTTTTATAAACCTAACTGTATGCTGGCTTGGAATGACCCTGCTATTGGTATGCTTGATAAACCCAACTAGAAGTTGTCTTAGCATGACCAGTGTGTCCCTGAATGCTTAATAAACCCACTGCAGGTTGTCTTAGCATGGGCAGGTGCCTTGGAATGATTGATAAACCCAACTGCAGATTGGCCTAGTATTGGGATGGAACCTTGATTGTGAGAGAACTTGATAGCCCTCCTTAGTGGATACACAGCCCAGTTCAGGGGTGATCTCTCAGTGGAAAGAGTATAGGATGGAAAGAGATCTAAAGTTGGGTGGAACATTGCTCTCACTTAGCCAGTTGCTTCAGAATTCAAAGATAAGTACTCTTGTTATGATAAATGATGATGTTTCAATTGCTATGGGATGGTTGCTTATGTTCAATTGTGAAATTGTAGAATGCATGTTTATATGAATTTAATTGGCATAGAGTCATATATAGACCTGAGTAAAGGGATGAGGTTATTGTTATATGTATATCATGACATTGCATGAGTTTAATTCCTTACAAGTACTGTACGTGATAGATGTATTTGTTAGACCTGATTTGTTCGGGTACACAGGGTACTCCCAAAAGACCGAACACCTAGAGCAATTAGTTCACACAAATAGATCACAGATCAACACACCAATGTTTTGACGTGGTTTAAACCCTCGAGAGGGAAACACTCCACGGCCCCATCCAAATAGCTTCTACAGAGCAATTTATTATGCAAAGAAAGAAAGTTACAAATGAGCTTCTCATAATCGATCAACTAAACAATGACCCTCCATGCTCTTTAAATAGAGATAATGGACCAATCGGGTGCTAAGCCATGGATCAAGGTTAGGTATGATCTAAGAGAAGTTGAGGCGTTGGATCACTCTATGTCTAGAACATATCGTGACCGTCAGATTAAATATTTACAAATGCATACTAATGCATACTAAAGAAACACTTTTCCTAACAGATATATTACACAAGTTGATCTTAACTAACTCCTAAGTGTCTAAATATCCTAACATCTTGCCTTAAGAACAACTTGGGATAGGATTGAAGGATTTACAAAAGTGACACTATTAGGAGAAGGAAGGAGGCATTAGAGCCTATCTCCCCTTAATGACAAATTCATAAACTCCTAACATAGATTGAAGTTTAGAAAACTTCGCTTTTGTAAGAGACTTGGTGAAAATGTCTGCAAATTGATCATCTGTAGGACAAAAGAGCACTTCAAGAACATGATCATGAACAAGATTTCTGATGAAGTGCATATCTAGCTCAATGTGTTTGCTGTGTTGATGTAGGATTGGATCTTTGGCAAGATTGACGGCACTTTGATTGTTGCACCAAAGTGGAGTAGGCTGCTGCCGCTCGAATAATAAAAGAAGGATTTCTTCTTTGGTTTGCAGGACTTGGAGACCAAGAAAATAATGCAAATATCCTAAGTCTGACATTTAAAAGTTTTGCTTAAGACTGGATTTCACATGGGTTATAAGCTAAGGGTCACTACCAGTAAGAATAAGGTCGTCAACATATAGAACAAGTATGATGAGATGGTTCCGTACTTTCTTGGTATAAACATTGGGGTCAGAATGGCATCTAGAAAAACCAGTGTCAAAGAGAAAGCTATCAATTTTGGCATACCAAGCTCTAGGAACTTGCTTAAGGCCATATAAGGATTTCATAAGGCAGAAGACAAGGCTAGAGTTATTATGAACATATCCAAGAGGTTGTTCCATGTAAATTTCCTCCTGTAAATCACCATGTAAGAAGGCAGACTTGACATTCATTTGATGGAATCCCCAGTTATGTAAGGCTGCAAGGGAAAGAACAAGGCGGATGGAGTTCATTTTTGCGACATGAGAAAATGTTTCATTGTAGTCAATCCCTTCAACTTGGGAAAAAATTTGGTAACTAACCTTTCCTTAAGTCTTTCAACACTTCCATCTGATGCATACTTAGTTCTGTAGACC
Source organism: Larix kaempferi (assembly GCA_027924585.1). Lineage (NCBI taxonomy): Eukaryota > Viridiplantae > Streptophyta > Pinopsida > Pinales > Pinaceae > Larix > Larix kaempferi. Next base: position 1,058,742 of record BSBM01001243.1, on the reverse strand, counting down.
CATTTACATCTAACAAGTTTTCTTCCTTTTGGAAGAGGTACAAGATCCCAAGTATCGTTCGCCATTAAGGAACAATATTCTTCATCCATAGCTACATCCCAATCTGGATTTCCTGAAGCTTCTGCAAAAAATTCTGGATCATGATTCTCGAAAACTTGAGCCAAAAGAGAAGAGGCTCGCTGAAACTGAGAATGTGTTTGACGTTGATCTCTAGGATCATCGGAAAGATCACCAGCTGCTTCACATGTTGAATGGACCCATCAGGGAAGCACTTGTGCTGGTACAACTGGAGGAACATGAGTAGGCGGAGGTGGATTTTCATCCTCACTGTCATCATCAAAAACTGAAGTTAGAAACCTGTCAAGGAAGTTGAAAGAAGAAGAAGGCACAATCGCTAAATCAGGCTCGCAGGCCAAAGATGGCACAATTCCCAAGTTAGGCTTGTAGGCCAAGAGATTTTCATCAAATTTAACATCTCTTCTAATTATTACAGAATGATAGTGTGGTTGAAGAAGTCTATAACCTTTTACATCTTCACAATATCCAACAAATATGCACTTTTCACTTTTAGGCTGCAATGCTTTCCATTTTTCATCCGGAATGTGAGCCCATGCTTCACTACCAAACACACAGAAGTGACTTACATTTGGTTTAATTTTAATCCATGCTCCTTCCAGTGTGATACCTTGTAAAGCTTTAGTGGGGGTGCGATTAACTATGTAATTTGCACAATTTATGGCTTAAACCCAAAATTGAAGACTTAGTCCCTTAGATTGGATCATACAATTAGCCATTTCTTTTAAAGTGCGGTTCTTCCATTCAGCTACACCATTTTGTTGTGGTGTATATGGAACAGTGTGTTGTTGCTGGATTCCTTGTTCAATGCAAAAAGTAGTGAAATTTTTGTTATCATATTCTCCTCCATTGTCAGATCTTAACTTAATAATTTGATGACCAGATTGTTTTTCAACAAGGGCATTGTAGGCCAAGAACATGTTAAATATTTCACTCCTAAGTTTTAGGAAATAAACCCAAGTGCGTCTGGTGTAATCATTAATGAAAGTTAAGAAATATTTGAAACCAGAAAAGGAAGCAGATGGAAGAGGACCACACAAGTCACTATGTACAAGCTCCAAGGGAACTGAGGCGTGCTAAGAGGCACGTTTGTCAAAACTGTCCCGATGATGTTTTCTGAGTACACAATTGGAATAGACACCATCCCTGCAAGATACCATCAGAAGACCTGTCACCATATTGTCTTTACACAGTTGTTGCAATGAGGGATAATTTAAGTGACCAAATCGCTCATGCCAAAGTTTGCTCAAGTTATCACTATGAGCAACAAAAATTGAAGGAAAAGGTGATGACCCAAAGTTGTTAAATTTGTACACCCTGGTAATATCATCAACAATTCCGGTAGCTAGGACCTGTTGAGGATCTTTAAAATCCTTGATTACAACTTGGTGAGGTGTAAACGTCACAGTTTTACCTTCACCAGAATGAGTGATTTGATAAACTGATAACAAATTGCAGGAAATTCTTGGAACACATAGTACATCACTGAAATGACCATTATCTTCTAGAACTGTTCCAACTCCTACAACACTTAGAGATCTATCATCACCAACAAATATTTGTTTGGTGTTACATTTATGCATAGTAGAAAAAATGGCTTGATCCTTAGCCATATGATAAGATGCTCTAGAATCAGTGAGCCATTCATTTGAAGTAGTAGAAGAAGATGCATTATAAGAATAACCACTTGAAGCACAAAGTGCATGTCCATGAGAGGTAGATTTTGAAGATGAATCTAGGCTGATGTGGTGCTTCTTCATTGCTGCTTCCAAGGCTGCCATCTTCTTGAAACACTTAGATTCATCATGATTATCTTTCCCGCAATAGTTGCAATGATGCTCAGTCTTCTTTCCTTTTGGATTGGATCCTTTGTCATTTGTTAAAGAAGGAGCTGACTGAGAGGGTTTGGGACCCTTGTTTGACTTATTATTATGAAAATTTTGTTTCTTGGGAGGTTTGGACTTTTCTTTCTATTGGTACAATAAGGCTTTCCCAGATGTATCTGCATTGTTAATTAATCTAAGATGGATGAGCTTATCTTGCTCTCTAATCAAGGAATCACAAAAGGATTCAAGACTAGGCTCTTGACAGCTAGCTGCATTCAAGGATTCTTTCATGGAGTAAAATGTAGATACAAAAACAGAATATTTAGGTCCAAGTTTGAAAACAATATGATAAATGCATTGTTTGTCTTCCCTCTTAATTTTGCATTCTTCACATAAAAGTTTAAGAGTTTTGTACTTAGATAAATAACCTTGCATGCATGAAAAAACACTTGGATTTAAAGAAATCAACTCAAGTTTTCGAGTTGATGACCTCGAATTTCATTGTGTTTACCAAACACAGATTCCAACTTGTCCCAAGCAGCATCAGGTTCATCAATTCTATATATGTGGAATCACAAATCAGTAGAGATTGACATCCCAATCAATCCACGAGCTTCAACACATCTATTTTTCCATTTGATTTTCTTATAATCATCAGTGGGTTCTGTTTCTTTCCCTGAGGTAATTCTGAAAAGTCCTCTACTTCGTAGAAGATCCTCCATACGAGATTTCCATAACAAATAGTTGGAACTGGTAAGTAGAATATCACAATGGGTGGCCATATTTGTAAATGAATGGATGTAAAAGAATAAACCAATAGTTTGGATGCAAAGAGGTCGAAAAATAGGCAGTTTAAAAAAAAAGGGCACTAAAAACTGACTCTGTATGATGAAGATATGCTTGATCAAAGAAAATGTTGAAGATGTCCTAATAGTGACGTGGAAAATAGAGAATGACTAGCTAAAAAAAAGAACCCCCCTCTTCCCCAGATGAACCTTTGACAATCACTTTACAAGAAAGTTGCTTTAAGTGAATCACTTTTATAAAATAAGTGATTTCACTTTTACACTGATGTTGCTTTAAATAGTGCAACAATAAAAATGAACTTAAATGACTCACTTTTTATTTTTATTTTTTATTATTTAAGTGAGATGCAATTTTACAATAAAATAACTTGAAAATAGAAATTGCATTTTTTTTTTTTTAAAGGTAACTTCTTAAGACTTGAACTCAAGACCTAGTAAGGAATAAAGCAATTTTGAACCAAGTGAGCTAGATTAAAAGATGTGTAAAATATGGGAAGGAGGAAGGGGGCTTTTTTATTTTTTTACTCTTCTTCCTTGGTTTCCGTGCTTGCCTTTTTTCCTGCAAATCACACCACAAACTAAAATAAAAAAACTTTTCCACACTTGTGGGGCTAAATCTCATTAGCTTTCCCATAAAGTCTACGTTTTCTCTCTATTTCTGATTTTCCAAGATCGCACAAGGTGCACGGCAAAGAGCATACGGAACTGAGAAAAACCCTTTCCCTTTCTATTTTTGATTCGCCGAAATCGCACAAGGTGCACGGCAAAGAGCATACGCAGACAAGGAAAGAAACAATCCGAAACTAAAAAAAATGTAATAATAAAAAATTATAAAATATGAGATATTTTTAAAATAATAAAAAACGTCACTCTAACATTATACCTTCAGATCTGATGAAATACGCGTTTCTGAAGCAACCGAAAATCGTTTTTGATCAAACGAAAACTATTTCTGAATGGAAACGGTGCTCCGGACGCAATGGAACAACTTCCACAGCTCAGAAATGTACAGAAATACCATAACCAGAAACCCTTTCAATTTTCGACAACAACAATTCAAGATCTAAATCATAACCATAAGTAGCTCTTCATGAAAGCTCTGATACCATGTTCGGGTACACAGGGTACTCTCAAAAGACCAAACAACTAGAGAAACCACTTCATACAAACAAATCACAAATCAACACACCGATGTTTTGACATGGTTTAAACCCTCGAGAGGGAAACACTCCATGGCCCTGGCAAAATAGCTTCTATGGAGCAATTTATTATGCAAAGAAAGAAACTTACAAATGAGCTTCTCATAATCAATCAACTAAACAATGACCCTCCATGCTTTTTAAATAGAGATCATGGACCAATTGGGTGTTAAGCCATGGATCAAGGTTAGGTATGATCTAAGAGAAGTTAAGCCGTCGGATCACTCTATGTCTAGAACATATCGTGACCATCAAATTAAATATTTATAAATGCATACTAAAGAAACACATTTTTCCTAATAGATATATTACAAAAGTTGATCTTAACTAACTCATAAGTGTCTAAATATCCTAACATGATTTTGATGCATTTTACATGTTATGATGTGTATGATTAACTTGGAAATATGTTGTGTGCTTACATTTGAGCCTTGGGAAGGAGGGGGATTCCCTGTAAGTGTTTCAACACCCTATGTGGGTCAAGTGGAAGGAAAGCCATGACAGGAAGAATCCTTAAGTCTCTTTTTGGCAGAGTTATGGACATAACTTCAGTGGGAAATTTGAGAGGGAAGGAGTGCTCAAATGGGGTAGAGATTTTACCATTCGATAGAGCTCTCCAAGAGATTTCCAACGGTACCAACCTTGTCTCATTTGGACCAAGGATGGAGAAGCTATGCATCCCTGAAGTTTGTGTGTAAAGTTGCCATTACAGGGGTATGGTTCCGCATGCCCACATCCGCAATTGTGGATTACGGATTACGGAGGTGACCGTTGATGAAATATAAGATTTGGCATTTCCGCATCCGCAAATGCGGATTGCGGGTTCACAGTTGTGGGTTGCGGATTGCGGAAAGGTAACCCTTCTGGGTATGAGGTTTGACACTTTCGCATCAGTAATTGTGGGTTCTCTATGCGAGTTGCGGATTGCGGGTTTCGGATTGCGGAAAGGTAAGCCTTCCAGGTATGAGGTTTGGCACTTCTACATCCAGAATTATGGATTGCGGATTGCGGGTTGTAGATTGCGGGTTCGTTGTTGTGGGTTGTAGATTGCAGAAAGGTAAGCCTTCCAGGTATGAGGTTTGGCACTTTCGCATCCGCAATTGTAGATTCCGGATTCGCTGTTGTGGATTGTGGATCCGAGTCATTCTGACTGTGTGTGTGTATCCAGTTGATTTAAATAAAAAAATAATGTATCAGGGTCTCCTATGGCAATGGAGGTCAGTGGGGACCTGACACCCATCCATGGTATTTGGTACCCCATGGTTTTGGCCCATGGTATCGCCCCAAGGAAAATTGTAATAATGTTATATAAAGGATTTATTCCTTCTCAATAAAGTAATATATTATTCTTGACATCCTACATTGTGTTTTATTATTGTGTGTTAATATTGTGAGTTCTTCTTACTTAATCCATTTGAGTTGTTGTTCTGAGAGGTGAGGCTCATCCTCTGATCTCAATCATGGATCAATTGATAACAATTTGTAGGTTTATTATTGGCATTCATGCCTTCCAGGTTTCACAACAATACTTGAACCCAAAATCCGACGAAATTGACCATGTCGTTGGATTTCACTTTTATAATTACAAATTTTGCTTATTTTTTTTAAATTGACCTATGAAGTTGTTCAATTTCCGACAATCGTCGAATATTCGACATATATCGTCGAATATCCGACGAATGTAGTCAAATATTCGATGATATTATTATAATGGTAACTATAATAATGTCATCAGATCTTCGACAAACATTTATTTTTAGAAACTATAAATTATAGAAACATTCTGACATGTTTGCTATACAAGTGATGGTTTGTGAAAATTATAATCTTTGCACATACTATTTTACATAAGACAATCCACAATTATTTCAATTTTTATTGTGATTAAAAATCGTGAGGTGTGGAGCTTGATTTTTTAAGATTGATAATCATCAGTCAAGCTTTGTATCAGAAAATGTCACATAACAATATTCCTGATCCAGGTGAACAAAATCAACAATTGCTTGCTAAATTGTGGGATGGTTTGAAAAGAAAGGGTATGGGAAATTTTATTGTCCATGTAGTCAATGCAAGGCCTTTAAAAAGAGAAGAATAAAGATCACAACATCCATAAGAAATTGTAGGGAACATGGATACGTTGAGGGGGGACATGAATATTGTCCATTGGTAAGCTTTTCATTATATATGTCTTTATATTGATCATTTTTGTAAATGTATGTGTCATTTTAATATTTCTTATATTAACTAATATCGATTGATGGTTTCATGTAATTATAAAGGAAAGACCTCCTACGACATATTGCCCGAAGGATGTGCTTTCAGAATAAGTATTGGAGCAACATGGAGCTATGAATAAGTTAATGATCATATTGAAGAAGATGATCATACTGATAACATAGTTGAAGATGATGGTACAAATACATTGATCCATGATACACTTAATGTTATAATGGATGATGATCACGATGATCATGAAAATGATTACTTTGATGATGTTCATGATTTACCTCTTCTTGAGAAGGCATATAAACCCCTTTATGAGGGCTCCAACACAAATGTTCTCTTTGTTCTATCTTTGATAATGATCTTGAAGGTTATGAATGGTGTTTCAAACACATCGGTCACATGGATGTTAAGGTATGTAACATATTCCATCACATATATATGATCGTGATAAAGGTTATCTTTCTTCCTCTAATAATTTTATTGTTAATTCATAAGTAAAATTAATACAGATGAAATATGTTTCATTAATATTTTTTATATATTATATTTACTAGTTTTTTATTTTAATTTGTTGTAGCTTGAGAGTTGAATTTTTGTTTCCACTCTCAAATATTTCACCTCGCACATATCGATATTTATCTGCCATCATGAAATAAATTGGAATGTAGTATGAAGCAATTGATGCATGTCCTGATGACAATGTTATATATTATAATCAACCTGAATTTGAAACAGAATGTCTGGAATGTCATATGAGTAGATATCAAACATATCAAGTAACCAAAAAGGTTCCTCGCAAGGTTCTTCATTATATTCCCATTATTCCACATTTGCAATGACTGTTTAGGTGCAAAACCATAGCGCAATTTATGGATTACCATGCACCATAAGTCAAGATGACATTATTCGAATCCCTATAAACGGTTATGCATTTAGAGATATGGAGGAAAAATTGCCACACTTTAAAGAAGAACCTCGTAATGTTAGGATTTCTTTGGTAGTAGATGGTGTCAATACATTTGCATAGATGAGATCTATTTACTCGGTGTGGCCTATTTTTGTTATAAAAAATCACATTCCTCCATGGTTGTCAATAAAGAGGGAGCATAATGTTGGAAATGATTATTCTAGGTATGTGTCTACAACAATTTTTTTTAATGCAGTGGCATCTCATTTGTTGTATTTTGTTGCATAGTGTCATATATATATTTTTTCATTTTTCTCTTGTGTATTATTTATATATCCAAATGGTTGTAATAATTATATATTTTATATGTTCAAATCAATTAGGTAAGTACCAAGTTAAATATATAAATGTATATATCGAACCTCTTATTGACGAGCTACTAAATTTATGGAATTCCATCACTATGTATGATGTATCTAGACCAATACAACAAAGGAAATTTCAAATCCATGCAATGCTTGTATGGACACTACACGATGCCCTAGGGTTAATTGATTTTTGTGGTTTATAATTATAAGTTCCACTTTAATTGTATTTAATTTTATGAACTAATTGATATATTATGCAAACATGTTTTTTAAAATAATCCATTCATTTTTTATAATTATAATTGACATAGTTAATTCATATTTTTATGTAGGTCTTCAAACAAAGGGAAAATTTGCATGTCTAGCTTGTGGTCCTAAGATCAAATCTCGTCGTTCAAAAAGTTTAGGAAAGGAGGTGTTTGATGAGTATAGGCACTTCTTCTATAAGAATCATAGGTATCAAACTACCGAAAAACATCTATTTAATGGTAAGCAAGAGACTGCATTAAAACCACAGATAATGACACCTCACCTATGGAAGTTGCAATATAATAGAAATCGTCAAGGTACATACGGATCAAATTGTCTATCTATCATTGTATATGCTTTTTTTTTTTTTTTAATTATTGTGTGTTGTTTACTGTAATTGAAAATAATTTTTGTAATTTCTTTATAAACTATCATTAATGGGATTCCACGAGGAATGAAAAGTTATCCTAAATAATTAAGTAGGTTTACCTACTATGAGAACCTACAAATTTCTCATCTATTTGATACAATGCATATCATAAATGTTAGATTTTCGATAATTTTATTCAAATATTATCTAGGATCCTAATAAGAGAATAACATGCACAACATAACAATCACAAACACAAGAGACACAAAGTTTACTTGGGGAAAACCAAGAAGGTGAAAAACCCCGCAACTTCCTCAGAGATAGAATGAGCACCAATACAAAGATCACAAAGATCAAACCCTAAAAGATAGATGTCTTCAGTAGCTACTCCTCCTCCACTTGTGCGCACTCCTCTCTCTCAACTATGCGAGTTGGATGAGTGAGTGAATGAATAGAATGAGAGAGTCACACTCTCTATTTATACAATGACTTGACTTGCCTTTAACCCTAACTGGGCCGAATTCCTAAGGAATCCTAATAACCATCCACATGACTCATATAGGGCTGAACCCACCAAGGTGGTATAATAACCCATCAAATATAAGTTACGACACTTACAATGTAACTTGCGACACTTGCAAATACAAATGATGACACTTCCAATTAGAGGAATAATACATCTCAGTTGGGGATACAATAAAGTACAAATGTAATATACAAGTGAATATATTCTGAAGTTACAAATACATCAACACTCCCTCTTAACCAGGAGGTATTCTCTTGACACAGGTCATCAATACATATAGGCACAAGTCTTCAATACTGGAGCAGAATCATCATCACTGGATCACTTGAGCATCATTGTCACTACTACTGTACTCTTCATCTCGATTACTGGTTCTATCTCTCAATTCTTCTTGTCATAGGAAGTTCTACAGAGAAAACCCTTTTTCATACTGCATGTAGGCCTAGCCTCCTATAGGTCTTCATAATCTCTGTGAGCAAGCCATCCTTTTGGAATTATCAGGGCTGATTATGTGCATCAACAAAACCTCGAAAGAGCATCCTAGGATTGATTACGAGCTTACTGCTCAACCTATAGGATCTCCCAGGGAGCTATTACATGTGACCTCGAAAAAACCTTAAAAGAGCATCTTGCAACACGCAAGATCTCTAAAGAGAACCCTAGGACTATTACAAGCCTAGCACAACCTATGGGATCTCCATGACTGATTACATGTGAACTCCACAAAACCTTAAAAAAGCATCTTGCAACCAGCAAGATCTCTAAAGAGCATCCCAAGACTTTTACTTGCCCAACACAACCTATGGGATATCCAAGACTGATTACATGTGAACTCACAAAACCTCGAAGAGCATCATAGGTCTGATTACTGTTGATGTATATGTAACTTCGAAATGTATTTCATCTATGTATTTCATATATATTTATTGCACCTTTATAAGAGATGTGTTATTCCTCTATAAGGAAGTGTCGTCATGTGGATTGACAAGTGTCGCAAGTGAGTGTACTTGTCGATGGGTTATTAGACCACCATGTGTGGGGTTGGCCTTGAAATGTATATTATATTATGGATGTATCTAGATAGACAAGTCGGCCCCATAGTGTAACTAGGAAAACAGGTGAAGTATAAATAGAGATCGGGAGATCTCTATTTGGATCATTCAGAAAGACACACTTCTCTCACTCAGAAAGTGGTGCACTAGTGAGGAGGAGGATCATCTGCTCTAGGAGACTATCTCAAGTGTATTTTGGTTCTGATTTGGTTGATCCGTTGCTCTCTCTATCTCTGAGGAACTTGTGGGGTTTTTCACCTTAGGGTTTTCCCCACGGAAACTCTGTGTCTCTTGTCTCTCATGCTTTTGATTCTTGTGATGCTTTACATGCTTATTGTGATTGTTATGCATTGATATAATGTACATGTTATTCTCTCAGTGAAGATCCTAGAGTATTGTGAATTAATGCTCAAAATTTAACAATTATGAGCTTACTGCTCAACCTATAGGATCTCCCAAGGTTGATTACATGCTTTTGCACAACCTGTCCATGGCCACGGAGTATCATCATGATACTCATGATCACACTGATCATCTTCGCATGGAACATCATCTTGATGCTCATGATCATACTGATCATCATCATAAAGTGTATCATCCTGATGCACATCATCATCACATGATCATCCTGATCATCATCATAGCATAGCATCACCACATCATCCTGATCATCATCATAGCATCATCCGGATGCATATCATCATCACACGATCATCCTGATCATCATCTGTGTTAAGATTTAATATGCTAAGACAGAGAATATCAATATTGCATTCCATTTCACAACAATAGCATATATAGTATCACTGAAAGAACAACAAGTACAACACAAACACAAGAGACACAGATTTATCTTGGGAAACCCTCATGGGATAGAAAACCTAGCAAAGCTTCCTAAATATAGATGACTAGAAAATACAAAATATGTAATCCCAAACATGAGCTCCTTCTCCTTCATAGCAAATATCTCTCTCACCTATGCGCCACTCACAAGCAAGTGAATGTGTGTTAAATGAATAACACACCTCCTCTATTTATACATAACTCTGTCTTGACTTTTACACTAACTAGGTCAGCCCCAACTTAACCACTTAACATAATGTGATAGGGCCAACCCCACTAGGGTGGTCTAATAACCCTTTAACCCATATGACTCGGGCCGACTGCCACTAGGGAAGTATAATAACCCAAGTTGTCACATTCTTCATGGAGGAATAAAACATCTCCGGATATACAATAAGGTCTTCATGGAGGAATAAAACATCTCTAGAATAAAAAAAGTACAAATATAATATTCTTAGAAGTTACAATATCTCAACACTCCCCCTTAACGAGAACGATATAATAACAACATCTGCACGGGAAAGGAGTCATCAACTACATGGAACATGATACGTCTATAAATCATTGGAAGCTTTCTTCATACATCATCAGTAACTCAAACAGTTACTGGAACATCTTCAAGATATTCAATACTAGAACATCAACATCTTTAGTATTGAGTCTTCATCTTCTGTAGCACTGGAATAGCTACAACATCATCATCATTTGGATCACTCGATCAATAGCCTCATCATCTGGATCTACCGATCTACTGATCAACATCATAATATGGATCTCTCGATCAACAACCTCATCGTCTGGATCTACCGATCAACATCATCATCTGGATCTCTCGATCAACAACCTCATCGTCTAGATCTACCGATCAACATCATCATTTGGATCTCTCAATCAACGGTGTGAACATAGTATCATACTCTGCAATGTACAAGATCCTATTATGGGATGATCAATCACTCTCACTTTAGGACATAGGTCCAAGGATGATACAATCCTGATCCACTTACGGCATGATAAATCCCGCTCAATTTAAGACATCTCTATTGTCTATGGACCGTTAGAACATATTATACCTATGTACATTAATCATTTATTAATTGATGGTTAATTAGTACCAAACAACTTAATAATAGCATCCCCAAGTTGGTTAGTGAGTAAATGGTCATTTAGCTTGAACCAGTTTACAATGTGGACAAAACTGAGCATTGTGCCAAGTCAAACTAGCTGTTGGGTGCACCCTCCCAGTCATTTATTGCTTCCTGCATGCATAAGGAACTCTTGCTCCTTGTTTTGTGGGATTCTCTTTGACCAAGGGCGCACATGCTCAGAATGTGGACAAACTTGCCTCCTTTGCCCATTTTCAGCGAATTCTAGCTACCTAATCTCTAACCAACCAGATTCTCCACATGTGTGAGGTCACATGGTCCTGTCTAGTCATTCCCAACAATCACATAGTAGTTTCGAACCAATTTAAGATGGTTTGGGATATTTTGGTCAACCTAGGGGGGTTTGAGCTATTTCTAAGCTAGATCAGTGTGAACACTCCAGATGGATTCGAATTGTTCCAGATTTGTATACATGGATGTTCTTAACCTATTTTGAGGTTGGACTGTTAATAATATTTACATTATTCACCCATTTCATGTGTTAATTGTTCTTCATTTTACAGATTTATGCTTATTCTTGTAAATGTGTTGCAATCTTTTCACTAGTGAGGAATCCATAGTAGCTAGGTTCTGCTGTGATTCAGATTTTACATGGTATCAGAGCTCTTGGAGCTACCATTCGAACCAGTAATACTGTTTTAGTGGCTTTGCAGAAGCAACGGAGAAACCACATAATTCCTGAGGCCATTGCCTGAGTTCATTGGAGAAATCTAGTGGCTCTTCTCAGCTGTGATGCTCTCCCAAATGCACCCACTATCAAATAAGGTTCGAATCTATTAGTGTAGATCACTCCTGAGTGATTTGAGAGTTGTTTGCAGGTATTGAAGATCAACATTGTCAGCAAGTGCGTGAGCAGCAGAGAAGAATGGAGCCATCTCACCCAAATGTGCTTACTCCTTTCAACTATTTCGATTGGAAGGCAGAAATGGTGATTTTTCTAAGATCTAAGGGTCTCTACAGAATTACGATGGGCACTGAGGTGGAGCCAAACTCATTTATGGAGAAATCCAAGTTTTTTAACAGAATGGATGAGGCATTTGGCCTCCTTTGTCTCAGCATTTCAAGAGACCTCCCGTTTCATGTAGAAAGTCTAGCTACTCCAAAGTAAAATTAATACAGATGAAATATGATTCATTAATATTTTTTATATATTATATTTACTAGTTTTTTATTTTAATTTGTTGTAGCTTGATAATTGAATTTTTGTTTCCATTTTCAAATATTTCACCTCGCACATATCGATATTTATCTGCCATCATGAAATAAATAGGAATACAGTATGAAGCAATTGATGCATGCCCTGATGACCATGTTATATATAATAATCAACCTGAATTTGAAACAGAATGTCCGGAATGTCATATGAGTAGATATCAAACATATCAAGTAAACAAAAAGGTTCCTCGCAAGGTTCTTCATTATATTCCCATTATTCCACGTTTGCAACGACTGTTCAGGTGCAAAAACATAGCGCAATTTATGGATTACCATGCACCATAAGTCAAGATGAAATTATTCAAATCCCTAGAAATGGTTATGCATTTAGAGATATGGAGGAAAAATGGCCACACTTTAAAGAAGAACCTCGCAATGTTAGGATTTCTCTGGTAGTAGATGGTGTCAATTCATTTGCATAGATGAGATCTATTTACTCGGTGTGGCCTATTTTTGTTATAAAAAATCACATTCCTCCATGGTTGTCAATAAAGAGGGAGCATGATGTTGGAAATGATTATTCCAGGTATGTGTCTACAACAATTTTTTTTAATGTAGTGGCATCTCATTTGTCGTATTTTGTTGCATAGTGTCATATATATATTTTTTCATTTTTCTCTTGTATATTATTTATATATCTAAATGGTTGTAATAATTATACATTTTATACGTTCAAATCAATCAGGTAAGTGCCAAGTTAAATATATGAATGTATATATCGAATCTCTTATTGATGAGCTACTAAATTTATGGAATTCCATCACTATGTATGATGTATCTAGACCAATACGACAAAGGAAATTTCAATTCCATGCAATGCTTGTATGGACATTACACGATGCCCTAGGGTTAATTGATTTTTGTAGTTTATAATTATAAGTTCCACTTTAATTTTATTTAATTTTATGAACTAATTGATATATTATGCACACATGTTTTTTTAAATAATCCATTCATTTTTTATAATTATAATTGACATAGTTAATTCATCTCTTTATGTAGGTCTTCAAACAAAGGGAAAATTTGCATGTCTAGTTTGTGGTCCTAAGATCAAATATCGTCGTTCAAAAAGTTTAGGAAATGAGGTGTTTGATGAGTATAGGCACTTCATCTATAAGAATCATAGTTATCAAACTACCGAAAAACATCTATTCAATGGTAAGCAAGAGACTGCATTAAAACCGCAAATAATGACACCTCACCTATGGAAGTTGCAATATAATAGAAATCGTCAAGGTACGTATAGATCAAATTGTCTATCTATCATCGTATATGATTTTCTTTTAATTTTTTTTTATTGTGTGTTGTTTACTGTAATTGAAATTAATTTTTGTAATTTCTTTATAAACTATCATTAATGGGATTCCACGAGGAATGAAAAGTTATCCTAAATAATTAAGTAGGTTTACCTACTATGAGCACCTACAAATTTCTCATCTGTTTGATACAATGCATATTATAAATGTTATGTTTTCGATAATTTTATTCAAATATTATCTACGATCCTAATAAGAGAATAACATGCACAACATAACAATCATAAACACAAGAGACACAAAGTTTCCTTGGGGAAAACCAAGAAGGTGAAAAACCCCGCAACTTCTTCAGAGATACAATGAGCACCAATACAAAGAACAAAAAGATCAAACCCCAAAAGATAGATGTCTTCAACAGCTACTCCTCCACTTGTGTGCACTCCTCTCTCTCAACTATGCAAGTTGGATGAGTGAGTGAATGAATAGAATGAGAGAGTCACACTCTCTATTTATATAATGACTTGACCTGCCTTTAACCCTAACTGGGCCGACTTCCTAAGGAATCCTAATAACCATCCACATGACTCATATAGGGCCGAACCCACCAAGGTGGTCTAATAACCCATCAAATATAAGTTACGACACTTATAATGTAACTTGCGACACTTGAAAATACAAATGATGACACTTCCAATCAGAGGAATAATACATCTCAGTTGGGGATACGATAAAGTACAAATGTAATATACAAGTGAATATATTCTGAAGTTACAAATACATCAACACTCCCTCTTAACTAGGAGGTATTCTCTTGACATAGGTCATCAATACATATAGGCACAAGTCTTCAATACTGGAGCAGGATCATCGTCACTGGATCACTCGAGCATCATCGTCACTGCTGTTGTACTCTTCATCTCTATTACTGGTGCTATCTCTCAATTCTTCTCATCATAGGAAGTTCTACAAAGCCAACCCTTTTTCATACTGCATGTAGGCCTAGCCTCCTGTAGGTCTTCATAATCTCTGCGAGCAAGCCATCCTTTGGAATTATTAGGGCTAATTATGTGCGTCAACAAAACCTCGAAAGAGCATCCCAGGACTGATTACGAGCTTACTACTCAACCTATAGGATCTCCCAGGGAGCTATTACATGTGACCTCCACAAAACCTTAAAAGAGCATCTTGCGACCCGCAAGATCTCTAAAGAGAACCCTAGGACTATTATGTGCCTAGCACAACCTATGTGATCTCCATGACTGATTACATGTGAACTCCACAAAACCTTAAAAGAGGATCTTGCAACCTACAAGATCTCTAAAGAGCATCCCAAGACTTTTACTTGCCCAACACAACCTATGGGATATCCAAGACTGATTACATGTGAACTCGCAAAACCTCGAAGAGCATCACAGGGCTGATTACTGTTGATGTATATGTAACTTCAGAATGTATTTCATATATATTTATTGCACCCTTATAAGAGATGTGTTATTCCTCTATAAGGAAGTGTTGTCATGTGGATTGACAAGTGTCGCAAGTGTGTGTACTTGCCGATGGGTTATTAGACC
Organism: Larix kaempferi; assembly: GCA_027924585.1. NCBI lineage: Eukaryota > Viridiplantae > Streptophyta > Pinopsida > Pinales > Pinaceae > Larix > Larix kaempferi. The sequence goes on along the minus strand of BSBM01001243.1, from coordinate 1,043,087 downwards.
ACCATGTGTGGGGTCGGCCCTGAAATGTATCTTATATTATGGATGTATCTAGATAGACAAGTCGGCCCCATAGTGTAACTAGGAAAACAGGTTAAGTATAAATAGAGATCGGGAGATCTCTATTTGGATCATTCGGAAATACACACTTCTCTCACTTAGAAAGTGGCGCACTAGTGAGGAGGAGGATCATCTGCTCTAGGAGACTATCTCAAGTGTATTTTGGTTGTACTTTGGCTGAGCCATTGCTCTCTCTATCTCTGAGGAAGTTGTGGGGTTTTTCACCTTAGGGTTTTCCCCACGGAAACTCTGTGTCTCTTATTTCGCATGCTTTTGATTCTTGTTATGCTTGTCATGCTTATTGTGATTGTTATGCATTTATATACTGTACATGTTATTCTCTCAGTGAAGATCCTAGAGTATTGTGAATTAATGCTCAAAATTTAACAATTACGAGCTTACTTCTCAACCTATAGGATCTCCCAAGGTTGATTACATGCTTTTGCACAACCTGTCCATGGCCACAGAGTATCATCGTGATACTCATGATCACACTGATCATCTTTGCATGGAACATCATCCTGATGCTCATGATCATACTGATCATCATCATACGGTGTATCATCCTGATGCACATCATCATCACATGATCATCCTGATCAGCATCATAGCATAGCATCACCACATCATCATCTTGATCATCATCATAGCATCATCCGTATGCATATCATCCTCACACGATCATCCGGATCATCATCATACAGAACATCATCTGTGTTAAGATTTAATATACTAAGACATAGAATATCAATATTATATTCCATTTCACAACAATAGAATATACAGGATCACTGAAAGAACAACAAGCACAACATAAACACAAGAGACACAGATTTATCCTAGGAAACCCTCATGGGATAGAAAACCTAGGAAAGCTTCCTAAATATAGATGACTAGCAAATACAAAAGATGTAATCCCAAACATGATCTCCTTCTCCTTCATAGCAAATATCTCTCTCACCTATGCACCACTCGCAAGTAAGTGAATGTGTGTTAAATGAGGAACACACCTCCTCTATTTATACACAACTCCGACTTGACTTTTACACTAACTAGGTCGGCCCCAACTTAACCACTTAACATAATGTGATAGGGCCAACCCCACTAGGGTGGTCTAATAACCCTTTAATCCATATGAGTCGAGCCGACCCCCACTAGGGAAGTATAATAACCCAAGTTACCACATTCTTCACGGAGGAATAAAATATCTCCAGATATACAATAAGGTCTTCATGGAGGAATACAACATATCCGGAATAAAAAAAGTACAAATATAATATTCTTAGAAGTTACAATATCTCAACACTCCCCCTTAACTAGAACGATATAATAACAACATCTGCATGGGAAAGGAGTCATCAACTACAGGGAACATGATACGTCTATAAATCATTGGAAGCTTTCTTCATACATCATCAATAACTCAAATAGTTACTGGAACATCTTCAAGATCTTCAATACTAGAACATCAACATCTTCAGTACTGAGTCTTCATCTTCTGCAGCACTGGAATAGCTACAACATCATCATCATCTGGATCACTTGATCAACAGCCTCATTGTCTGGATCTACCGATCTACTAATCAACATCATAATCTGGATCTCTTGATCAACAGCCTCATCATCTGGATCTACCGATCAACATCATCATCTGGATCTCTCGATCAACAACCTCATCGTCTAGATCTACCAATCAACATCATCATCTGGATCTCTCGATCAACGGCCTCAACATAGCAGCATACTCTGCAATGTACAAGATCCTATTATGGGATGATCAATCCCTCTCACTTTAGGACATAGTTCCAAGGATGATACAATCCTAATCCACTTATGACATGATCAATCCCTCTCAATTTAAGACATCTCTCATGTCTATGGACTGTTAGAACATTATTAGACCTATGTACATTAATCATTTATTAATTGATGGTTAATTAGTACCAAACAGCTTAATAATTGCATCCCCAAGTTGGTTAGTGAGTAAATGGTCATTTAGCTTGAACCTAGTTGACAATGTGGACAAAACTGAGCATTGTGCCAAGTCAAACTAGCTGTTGGGTGTGCCCTCCCAGTCATTTATTGCTTCCTGCATGCCTAGGGCACTCTTGCTCCTTGTTTTGTGGGATTCTCTTTGACCAAGGGTGCACATGCTCAGAATGTGGACAAACTTGCCTCCTTTGCCCATTTTTAGCGAATTCTAGCTGCCTAACCTCTAACCAACCAAATTCTCCACATGTGTGAGGTCACATGGGCCTGTCTAGTCATTCCCAGCATTCACATAGTAGTTTCGAACCAATTTGGGATGGTTTGGGATATTTTGGTCAACCTAGGGGGGTTTGAGCTATTTCTAAGCTAGATCAGTGTGAACACTCTAGATGGATTCTAATTGTTTCAGATTTGTATAAATGGATGTTCTTAACCTATTTTGAGGTTGGACTGTTAATAATATTTACATTATTCACCCATTTCATGTGTTAATTGTTCTTCATTTTACAGATTTATGCTTATTCTTGTAAATGTGTTGCAATCTTTTCACTAGTGAGGAATCCATAGTAGCTAGGTTCTGCTGTGATTCAGATTTTACATGGTATCAGAGCTCTTGGAGTTACCATTCGAGCCAGCAATACTGTTCTAGTGGCTTTGCAGAAGCAGTGGAGAAACCACATAATTCCTGAGGCCATTGCCTGAGTTCATTGGAGAAATCTAGTGGCTCTTCTCAGCTGTGATGCTCTCCCGAATGCACCCACTATCAAATAGGGTTCGAATCTATTAGTGTAGATCCCTCATGAGTGATTGAGAGTTGTTTGTAGGTATTGAAGATCAACATTGTCTGCAAGTGTGTGAGCAGCAGAGAAGAATGGAGCCATCTCACCCAAATGTGCTTACTCTTTTCAACTATTTCGATTGGAAGGCAGAAATGGTGATTTTGCTAAGATCTAAGGGTCTCTACAGAATTATGATGGGCACTGAGGTGGAGCCAAAATCAGCTATGGAGAAATCCAAGTTTTTTAACAGAATTGATGAGTCATTTGGCCTCCTTTGTCTCAGCATTTCAAGAGACCTCCCGTTTCATGTAGAAAGTCTAGCTACTCCAAATGAAGTGTGGCTCAAGCTTGAGACCTTGTTTGGAAAGACTGATGAGATGAGAGACCACCAGCTCGAAAATGAACTTGTTTCACTGAGCCCATGGAATTTCGATTCCATCCAAGACTTCTTCACCAAGTTCAAGAACTTGGTCTTGCAGATCAGACAACGTGGCATAGAGAAGAAACAAGAATAGTTGGTGTTTTCCATTCTCTCCAAACTAGGTTCTGAATACTCAGTTTTTTTGTCTTCCTTCAACTCCACAAGGCTCGCAGTTAGAGGTTGGAAGATGCCACCTTTGGTTGACTTCATGGAGATGCTAACTCAAGAGCAAGACAAGCTGGTCTTGATGGGCTCCATCAAGCAAAAAGACCAAGTTCTTGCAGCTGAAGATTCAAAAAATGGAAGAGGCAAGCAAAAACCCAAGGGGCCGAAACCTCAAGAGAAGAAGAAGAAGGATGAGAGGCCCAAATCCTCCGAGGAGGTTTTGAATCCTATCAATAATAAGGGAAAGAAGGCCGAGAAGAAAAAATGTAGCTATTATCAAAGGGTTTTTCACCCAGAGAGTTCATGCATGAAGAAAACCATAGACATGATGACCCATCTCCTAGAGAGAAACAACATTCCTCTTCCCGAAAGTTCCAAGAAGAAGGAGTGCATTTCTGAAGAAAAGGAGAGTTACCATGATTTGGTGGCTTTTACATCTCAGTCACCCTTGTTCATCATTGATTCAGGTGCCTCAAGGCACATGGCTTCTTCAAGAGATTCATTTTCTGAACTTGCACCCTACAGTGGTCTCTCCATTCGAATGGGAGATGACTCCGAAATCCCTGCTCATGGCATTGGGAAAATCTCTATGGAGAATGGGTTCTTCTCTAATGTGCTGTATGTACCAAATCTTGCAGAAAACTTGCTCTCTGTATATCAAATGACACATACTGGAGCAGCAAAGAAAGTTGTCTTCACTCAGGATGATGTGGAGATATCATAAATTTCCACCGAAAAAATTGTTGCAATGGGTGTTGCAGACCATGATATGAAGATGTACAAGTTCTCCCACTTTCTCGAGTTTTCTTCACCAAGTGTACTTCTGTCACATGTGAATGAGACCAACAAGCTATGGCATCAAAGGTATGGTCACTTAAACTACATATATCTTCAAGCTTTGAGCAAAGAAGAGATGGTAGAAGGGCTGCCACAAATCAGTTTTTCCAATGGAACATGCAAGGGTTGCATGGTTGGGAAGCATCCTGAGAAGAAGTATGAAAAAGGGAAGGTAAGGAGAGCTGATCAGCCACTTGGGATAGTGCATTCTGATCTAATAGGTCCACTCCCCACTCCCTCCAATGGCTACAGAAAATATGTGCTCACCTTCATCGATGACTACTCAAGGTACTGCCGGTTATTTTTCCTTAAGCAAAAATATGAAGTCTTTGAATGTTTAAAATTTTTCAAGAGTATGGTTGAGAACTTCAGTCGGAATGCCATGAAGGTTTTGAGGACTAATAATGGTAGAGAGTATGTCAATAAGAATCTGCAGCAGCTTTGTCAAGAGCATGGCATTCAGATGCAACACTCAGTGCCCTACGCACCACAACAAAATGGTGTTGCAGAGCGCAAAAATAGAGAATTGAAAGAGATGGCAACTTGCATGTTGCAAGCAAGGGATTTGTCTCCTAAATTGTGGGCTGAAGGTATGAATTGTGTAGCATGTGTTCAGAATAGAGCACCACACAAATCATTGCAAGGAATTACTCCATTTGAAGCATGGATGGGCCACAAACCGAATGTTTCACATTTCAGAATTTTTGGCTCAAGGGCTTGGGCCAGAATTCCACCAGAAAAGAGAAAGGCCTTGCAGCCCAAAAGCAAGGAGTCAATCATGGTTGGGTATGCAAAGGATTCCAAGGGATACAAGCTCTTTGATCCATCCACTCTCAAAACTTTCATCGAAAGAAGTGTCAAATTCGAAGAAGAAGAGTTTTTGCAAGCTAGTGAACAAGTTGATGGGGAATGCACATTTCCTCTTCTTGATGTTGAAGTAAGTAGTGATTCTTCTTCTGATATTTCTGATTCTGATATTGCTGAATATGATTTTGATATGGATTCTAATCATATCCCTCCCTCAAGGCCCAAGTGGGCAGAGAAAACAATTCAAAGTGCCGGAGAGCTTGTGAGTGATCCTTAAGATGCTAGGAAAACTAGATCTCAATTTCACAATTCCTTTGCATGTGATAATTATGATCTGAGTGAGGCATGTTATTTGATGGTTGGATCTGATCCAAATTAATATTCAGAAGCATGTACAGACCCAAGGTGGAAATCATCCATGCAAGAAGAGATGAACTCACTCCATGAGAACAAAACTTGGGATTTGGTCCCTCTTCTTCCCAAGAGGAAACTAGTGCAATGCAAATGGGTTTATAGAACCAAAGTTGGATCTGATGGCTCTGATCTGAAGTATAAGGCCAGGTTGGTGGCTAAGGGTTACTCTCAGGTCCAAGGAGTGTACTATACAGAGACATTTGCACCGGTGGCAAAGATGGACTCCGAAAGACTAGTTTTGGCCATTGGGGCTTCCAAGCGATGGGAGGTTCATCACATGGATGTAAAAAGTGCCTTTCTTCATGGGGATCTGAATGAGGAGATATATATGAAGCATCCTAAAGGATTTATTTCTGATCATACACTTGTTTGCAGGTTGAACAAGTTACTCTATGGGCTCAAGCAAGCTCCTAGAGCATGATATGCAAAAATGGACAATTTTCTGCTATCTTTGGGGTTTTGAAAGGTGTAATTCTGATCCAAATGTTTATATGCAACATGTTAGTGACCTGATATTGATTATTGTACTGTATTTTGATGATATTTTGATCACTGGTAGCTGCACCAAAGAACTTGACTCAATTAAGAGAGCATTGCACAGTGCATTCTCCATGACTGATCTAGGATTGCTAAAACAATTTCTGGGTTTGGAGATAGACCAAACTGTGACTGGAATTTCTATATTTCAGTCAAGGTATGCTTCAGATTTGCTGTAGAAATTTAATATGGATGAATGTAAGTCTACAAAATTTCCATTTCTTTTATGAGTTAAGCTAAATGAGTGGGGTTCTTCTCCACTAGTTGACAGCTTGTTGTATAGGTAACTTGTTGGAAGCTTGCTATATCTTACTCATTCTAGACCAAATTTGTCATATGCTTTTGGGGTTGTTTCTAGGCACATGCAAGAACATCATGAGATCCATTGGAAGGCATCCAAGAGGATCCTTCATTATGTTTAGGGTACTAAGTCCTTTGGTATCCATTATGCTGCTGGTTGATCCCTTGAACTAGTAGGATTTACATATTTTGATTGGGTTGGTGATTGTATTGATCAGAAATCAACTTACGGTTATGTTTTTATGCTTGCACATGGACCTATTTGCTGGTCATGCAAGAAACAAAATACTATTTCCTTATCTTCAGCTGAGGTTGAGTATAGGGGAGCAGTTAATGCAGCCACACAATGTGTTTGGTTGTAAGGTATTCTTGCAGAGTTCGGGATTGTTTTTTATTCACCCACTATTCTTTGGTGTGATAATCAAAGTACAATCAAGATTTTTGCTGATCCAATTTATAGGCAAAGGACCAAGCACATAGAGATACACATGCATTACATTCAGGGTTTGGTGCATGACCGGACCATAGCATCGCAGTATTTCCCTTCCAGTGAGCAAACTGTTAATATCTTCACCAAGTGTTTTACGGAGAAGACCTTCACTCACCTTATATCTTTGCTTGGGGTGAGTGATGCATGGTGATGATTGGTGTATTCTGATATATGCCACATGTCCATTTTAGAGGGGAGGTTTTATTTCCCATGTGGTTTTCCTCCTTACCTTGGTTACATGGACAAATAATTTTTTATGATGTAAAAGGTGACTTGAGCCTAGTTTCCAAGGCCTTATTTTTGATATTTCACTAAGTCTAGCTTAAGGAGGGGTGTTAGAACATTATTACACGTCTGTACATTAATTATTTATTAATTGATGGTTAATTAGTACCGAACAGCTTAGTAATTGCATCCCCAAGTTGGTTAGTGAGTAAATGGTCATTTAGCTTGAACCAGTTTGCAATGTGGACAAAACTGAGCATTGTGCCAAGTCAAACTAGTTGTTGGGTGCACCCTCCTAGTCCTTTATTGATTCCTGCATGCCTAGGGTGCTCTTGCTCCTTGTTTTGTGGGATTCTCTTTGAGCAAGGGTACGCATGCTTAGAATGTGGACAAACTTGCCTCCTTTGCCCATTTTTAGCCAATTCTAGCTGCATAACCTCTAACCAACCAGATTCTCCACATGTGTGAGGTCACATGGGCCTGTCCAATCATTCCCAGCATTCACACAGCAGTTTCGAACCAGTTTGGGATGGTTTGGGATATTTTGGTCAACCTAGGAGGGTTTGAGCTATTTCTAAGCTAGATCAGTGTGAACACTCCAGATGGATTCGAATTGTTCCAGATTTGTATAAATGGATGTTCTTAACCTATTTTGAGGTTGGAATGTTAATAATATTTACATTATTCACCCAATTCATGTGTTAATTGTTCTTCATTTTATAGATTTATGCTCATTCTTGTAAATGTGTTGCAATCTTTTCACTAGTGAGGAATCCATAGTAGCTAGGTTCTGCTGTGATTCAGATTTTACATGGACGATGCAATCCAAATCAACTTACAGGATGATTAATCCTTATCACTTTAATACACCTCACCATGTATAGAGACGATGCAATCCCGAATAAACTTACAGGATGATTATTCCTTATCACTTTAAGACACCTCACCATGTCTAGGGACGATGCAATCCCGAATCAACTTACAGGATGATTAATCCTTATCACTTTAAGACACCTCACCATGTCTAGGGATGATGCAATCCTGAATCAACTTACAGGATGATTAATCCTTATCACTTTAAGACACCTCACCATGTCTAGGGACGATGCAATCTTGAATCAACTTACATGATGATTAATCCTTATCAATTTAAGACAAATCTCATGTCTAGGGACAATGCAGTCTGTGATCCTTTTAAGACAAATCTCATGTATAGGGATGATGCAGCCCGTGATCCTTTTAAGACAAATCTCATGTCTAGGGACGATGCAGTCTTGACCATAGTGCCAGTCCTTTGTCATACTGGATGTGACCTAGATCAAATCTAGGATTTATCACCACAGAGCCAGTCCTTTTTCATACTGGATGTGACCTAGATCAAATCTAGGATTTACCACCACAAATCCAATCCTTTTTCATATTGGATGTGACCTAGATTAGATCTAGGATTTACCACCACAGAGCCAATCCTTTTTCATATTGGATGTGACCTAGATTAGATCTAGGATTTACCACCACAGAGCCAGTCCTTTTTCATACTGGATGTGACCTATATCAGATATAGGATTTATCACGTACATTTTGAACCAACTGTTTAGGAACGATGCAGTCCTATCACGTGCATTTTGAACTAAACATTTAGGGATGATGTAGTCCTATCACGTACATTTTGAACTAAACGTTCAGGGATGATGCATTCCTATCACGTACATTTTGAACTAAACGTTCAGGGACGATGCAATCTTATCACGTATATTTTGAACTAAGCATTTAGGGATGATGCAGTCCTATCAAGTCCACTAGGGACCACTTTCTCAGATACATATGTCTACGGATCTCTTTTAGGACATGTGTCCAGGGATGATACAATCCCTCTCATCCACCAGGAACCATTTCTCGAAGACATATGTCTATGGATCAATTCAGGGACCGAAGTTCAGGGATGATACAATCCCTCTCGTCCATTAGGGACCACTTCTCAACCTTATCGTTGATATCATCGACCTCATCGTCAAGATAGGTAACCTCATCATCGATCTCATCATTGGAATAGGTAACCTCATCATCGATACATCTATCCTCATCATCAATACAAGTATCCTCATCATCAATACACGTATACACATCATCAATACATGTATCCTTAACATCGATATAGGTATCCACATCATCAACCTTACCGTCGATGCAGTCAATCTCATCATCAACGACCATATCACTCCCCCTTTTGAGGAGGTTCCTTCTGAACTACACTAAACTTGTCTAAAAAATACTCAAACTTTACTCGAGACAGAGGTTTGGTCAATACATCAGCAATTTGTTCGTCAGTGCTCACATACTCGAGCTTTATAGCTCCTTTCGTCAGTGCTCACATACTTGGAACACTAGATTCTTATTCATCTTGATGCATCTGTGGTTGTCACACAAGATCACAGTGGGGTCCATCTCCAAGTCAAACAATCATGATAACAATTTCCGAAGCCATATCGCTTCACAACTTAGCAGAGTAAGCAACAATATATTCTACTTCAGTTGTGCTGAGAGCCACACTAGATTGCTTCCTTCTAAACCACGAGATCATGGAAGATCCCAGACAATAACATCCTCTCGATGTGCTCTTCTTGTTTGATACACTTCCTGCTCAATCAACATCTGTGTAGCCATACAATCTGAAGTCATGATATCCAAGATAACATAGATCAAAGTCTATCGTACCCTTTAGGTACCTCATCACATGCTTTGCATCTATCAGGTGAACATGCCTAGGTTCCTCTAGATACTGACTCAAGGTGTTCATAGCAAAGCATATATCTGGCCTGGTATTCGTCAGATACATCAATGACCCAATAATTTGTCTGTCCAGAGTCACATCCACTAACTCTGATGAGTCATCAGCTAACAACTTCAAATTGGAATCCATGGGAGTGGCCATGGCTTTGCATTCCAATACATCAAATACTTTCCCTGGTTGAGAAAGATTCCTTCTAAGCCTTGCCATACTTCCAGACCTAGGAAGTAATGCATCGATTCGAGATCTTTCATCTCAAATTCTGTAGCTATCTTCTTCTTGATTTCCATGATCTGTTTCTCATTCCCTATCAGAAAGAGATCATCCACATACAGTAATAGTATCATAGGTTCATCATCCATAACCTTAAGGTAAAGGTTAGGATCATCTTTACTTATGGTAAATCCCAAGCTTTTTAAGAAGCTATCAATTCTACCTTTGTGACTGAACATCATTCACACTCTGCATTGAGTGATCTTCTGCATATCTATCCCTGCCATCTCTTGTCAGATGGGTCTACTGATATGAGCCTCAAGATCATTTGAACTCTATGGTGAGTTCCTTATTGCATCCATCTAAGAGAAGAATGCCATCTCTATATAGACACCATCTTCATCCTTGTAGCAAAGGTTGAAATCCGTATCACCCATGGTGATAATTAAGCTCATCAAATGACTATTGATCCTGGGTACCTGGTGAACCCATACAGAGCTTTCTTCAATTGAATCCTAAGAGTTTTCTCGATTTGCACTTGTTCTTCAATTACACCTTTAAGGGAATGGTATAGCCACTTGGAGCAAACATCTCGTCATGATCCTCTTCCTCTTTCTAAGAGAATCTTCTATCCACGAGCCTTCTTTGATTTGTAAGTCTTCTTGTTGAACATCCATCACTCGTTCTTTGGAATATGTGTTCATCATCATAGCACATGATATTTTCTACAAATCAAAGTTAATCACCTGATTAGTAATACTTCATAATCATCAAATGATGTTGACATGATAACCTATAATGCATACAAATATGATTCGCATAGTTATGCAACTACCAACACAACACTTTTCCATATCATGTATGCATATAGTGGCTATCTAGATTCCTTCCATCTCTACCAGAACATACTGTCAAGAGCATGCACAACTCTTAGCATGTTAGTAAAGAGGTTTCATTATAGACAAGCAACAATGGAATGTTTGTCCAACTTAGCCATCATATGCATATTAGTAGTATACCGTTCAATGCTATATGAATGCTCACACTATGCATGATATATACAAATACGCATGCAACTATTGTGAGCAATATTAGTAATTATTCAAAGATTCAAATAACAACCCAAATACTTATATTTTATGTTGTGTGTTTGCCTCCCGCTTGATCTCTATGTCTTTGAACTTCTATTCATTCGGTACCACTAAGCATGCTTAAGTGTGCACTAGTGTCATCCCATGATCTCATACATAATCATACATTCATTAGTATAATATGAATACTATTAAAACATTATGTGGTCATGATCATTTCATACACAGGTATAGTTACCTAAGATCCTAACACAAAGTAGGATTCTAACTTGATACAGGAAAACATATCAAACAATATCTTCTATGTTCTCTTCAATGATTTGTAGACCTTGTGCTAGAACCTGCATAACTCATAAGTTTACCATAAAATTATACATACCTCGAAAGTAGAGCTTCTCTGTGTTCCATGAGTCTTTTGTCTTCATCTAACCATGGTCATATGTTCTTGATCTAGAACTTGATTTGTACCTTTCATGTTAGCGGACAACATCATCCCCATACAATACCACAGTGCATTAGTACAATCATCGGTGTCATAACCCTAATCAATTAATGTCTTCTATCATTCACATGAATTCATATTTTTACTAGGGTGATAAGACAAGCTTAAAATTAATCAATATTGTACTAACCTCAATAATATGAAGACAAACATATCATAACCTTAATCATGAACAGATTAAAAAACATACCTGTATCTCCTCAAGTCATACCTGTCGAGATTGCTTGTAGCATTCTTATGTAAGGCCTTAGCCTCTTCTCCCTCTAGGACTGGAACCTCTTCACTTATGTAAGTGTCCAACTCATTCTCTTTTAGGATTGACCCAATCCACTTGATTTGCTAAAAACTAGATCTGGAGTTGGATTAGGATTTGTCAGAGAAACCCTAAAAATTAAAACTTTCAATTTCAAACTTTTGAAAGGATAGAAAGATGCACCTTACTGAGCTGATCAAGATGGTATACTCATAATCTAAAAACTACAAAGTTTCACCCCTCAAAATTGCTTTTGAAACTTTCAAATTCACTAGGCAGGACCCTGCATTTGGGTTTGAGTTTCCCAAAGCTTCACCCAGCCAAAAAGTTCAATCCAAAGCTCTAAAATTCAATTTTTCCAAGGATCTTCCAGCCATGGTCTTAGATTTTAGAAATTCCAATTTTTGCAGAAACCCTAATTTCTAGATTTACTAGATAGGACCCCAAACTAGGGTTTGAATTTTCCTGGAGCTTTACCCAACCAAAAAATTTGATCCAAATCTATAAACTTCGATTTTTCCAAGGAGCTTCTAGCCATGGTCTTAGATTTCAGAAATTCCAATATTTACACAAACCCTAATTTCTGGATTTACTTGACAGGACCCAAAACTAGGTATTGATTTTCCTGAAGCTTCACCCAACCAAAAAGTTTGATCTTGGTCTCTAAACTTCTATTTTTTTGAGGAGCATCAAGCCATGGAATCAGATTCCAAAAATTCCAATTTTCTCTGAAACCCTAATTTTTAGGTCAAAAACTAAAAATGCTCAGAATTGAATTCTATCTCGACAGAAAGATGCGCCTTGCTAAGGAGAGTCAATCTAGTCTCCTTCTTTTCAATATTTGTGGAGAAAATCCCAAAAATCAAGAATCCCTAGCTTTCGCAACTGCACAATGTCTTATTCTCAGGTTAGCTCTGATACCATGTTAAGATTTAATATGCTAAGACAGAGAATATTAGTATTACATTCCATTTCAAAACAATAGCATATACAGGATCACTGAAAGAACAACAAGCACAACATAAACACAAGAGACACAGATTTATCCTGGGAAACCCTCATGGGGTAGAAAACCCAGCAAAGCTTCCTCAATATAGATGACTAGCAAATACAAAAGATGTAATCCCAAACATGAGATCCTTCTCCTTCATAGCAGATCTCTCTCTCACCTATACGCTACTCACAAGTAAGTGAATGTGTGTTAAATGAGGAACACACCTCATCTATTTATACACAACTCCGACTTGAATTTTACACTAACTAGGTCGGCCCCAACTTAACCACTTAACATAATGTGACAAGGTTGACCCCACTAGGGTGGTCTAATAACCCTTTAACCCACATGACTCATATAGGGCCAACCCCCACTAGGGAAGTCTAATAACTCAAGTTACCACATTCTTCATGGAGGAATAAAACATCTCCGGATATACAATAACGTCTTCACGGAGGAATGAAACATTTCTGGAATAATAAAGTACAAATATAATAATCTTAGAAGTTACAATATCTCAACAATCTGGAGCATCATCCTGATGCTCATCACACAACACTTACATCCACACCTTTGGGAAGGATCCTCCTACCACCATGCTTGGAATGGCTCCTGCAAATGTGTCCCATCACTTTCTCCTCGAAGTATCTTCTATCTGAAGAACACCAAGCCTCTCTCTGAAGTACTTGAACTTCACTCTAGCTAGTGGTTTGGTCAACACATTTGCAATCTGCTCATTTGTCGCAACATATAGGAGCTTCATTGCTCCTCTCTGCACCATATTTCTGATATAGTGATATTTGATCTCGATATTCTTTGGCTTGTCATGGAAGACTGGGTTATCTGACAATTTCACACAACTCTGGATGCCATAGAATATACAAGTAGCATCCAACTAGAGATCAAATAAATTTGACAGTAGCTTCCTTAGCCATAGTACCTCGCAACTAGACGAACAAGCTGAAACATACTCTGCTTCGACTGTACTCAGTGCTATGCAAGATTTCTTCCTGCTAAACCAAGAGATCACACCTGATCCCGTACTGAAGTAGCACCCCAAAGTTCTCTTCCTATCTGCAGCACTGCCTGCCCAATCTAAATCAACATAACCCTCTAGGTTAAACTTTTGATTCACATCATACTTGATCCCATAATCAATCGTACCCTTCAGGTACCTTAGGATATGCTTTACAGCAATCAAGTGAACATGTCTAGGATCCATCAAGAACTGGCTCAAGGTGTTCACAGCAAAGCAAATATCTAGTCTTGTCTTCGTTAGGTAAATCAAGGACCTAATCATCGGACGATACACCGTGGCATCAACCGACTCTGATAAAGAATCACTGAATAGCTTCAGGTTCGATGCCATAGGTGTGGCCATGGCCTTGCAGTCAATCATCTTGAATCACTTCAGGATCTCTACTACATACTTCCCTTGTCCAAGGAAGATTCCATTTGCACTCTGCCACACCTCCATACCTAGAAATTAATGCGTCATACCCAGGTCCTTCATCTTGAACTTGGCATCAAGCTTCATCCTCATGTCGATAATCAACCTATCCTCACCTGTCACAAACAGGTCATCCACATATAGTAGGAGTATCACTGGATTTCCTTCCTCAACCTTGTAGTAAAGGTTGGAATCCACTTTACTCTTGGTAAAGCCCAAAATAGTTAGGAAGCTGTCTATCCTGCCGTACCATGTCCTGGGTGCTTGTTTCAAGCCATACAATGCTTTTTTTAACTTGCACACATATGAATCCCTGTCATGTGTCTCAAAACTAAGTGGCTGCTCCACATACACTTCCTCTTCGACTACACCATTCAAGAAAGTTGTCTTGACATCCATCTGGTGTATCTTCCACTTCATCACTACAGCCAGATAAAGTAATGTTATGATGGAAGAGTATCTGGCTATAGGTGCAAAATTTTCTTCATAATCTATCCCTTCTTTCCGGGAGAAGCCACAAGCCACAAACCTTGCCTTGTATTTCTCTATGGTAGCATCTGTAGCATGCTTGATCTTGTAGATCCAATTGGAAGTCACACCAGACTTCCCTTATGGTCTTGAGACCACATCCCAAACATCATTCTTTATGAATGACTGGTATTCCTCAACCACGACATCCTTCCATTTTTCTTTTCTGTTGCTTCTTCATAACTCGAAGGTTCTTTGCTCATTATGTCCCATAGTAAGGCTACATAGCTAGTGTGTGACCTTGTACTTTTTCATTCTCTGTGTTCCTCCTCTGGAACACCATACCTCTCTGCATCTTGGATGAGCTCTCTTGCACATGCTGGTTTCCTCTTGTGAGAGTTCTTCTCACGGAGTGGATCTGCAGGTTCTTTTGGATATTCTATTTCATGATCCTCTTTTGGAATTACTTCGCTCATGGTGGTGTCTTGTATTCTGGGTACTCTTGGTTCTTCATTGTCTTCAACAGGTGGCTTCCTCGACTTGATGTATGCCGAGTA
This sequence comes from Larix kaempferi, assembly GCA_027924585.1. Classification (NCBI taxonomy): domain Eukaryota; kingdom Viridiplantae; phylum Streptophyta; class Pinopsida; order Pinales; family Pinaceae; genus Larix; species Larix kaempferi. The sequence goes on along the minus strand of BSBM01001243.1, from coordinate 1,027,750 downwards.
TTCATCAAAAGTCACATCCCTGCTGATGTCAATCTTCTTGAACCTTGGAAAGTAGATTCTGTATGCCTTTGAGTTTTCACAGTACCCCACAATAATACCCTTCTTTCCTGAAGGATCTAACTTTATCCTCTTTTCTTTTGGAACATGCATATATACTCAAAAACCAAATATCCTGAGATGGCTGACTTATGGTTTCTCACCAGAGAAAACTTCTTCTGGTGTCTTGTTGTCAAGTATCTTGTGTGGAGTTCTGTTTTGTACATAAAAAATTGTCCTTGCTGCTTCTATGTATAGGTGCATGGGTATATCTTGGTCATGAAGCATTGCCCGTGCTGCTTCCATGATTGTTCTATTCTTCTTTTCTGCAACCCCATTCTGTTGTGGATTGTAAGCAGTGGTCAACTCCCTCTTAATCCTTGACTGACTGCATAACTTCTTGAAGTCCCTAGAGGTGAATTCTCTGCCATTGTTGGATCTAAGGTCTTGATATTCTTATCAGTTTGGTTTTCTATCAAGGCTTTGAATTCCTTGAACTTATCAAACACTTCATCTTTGTTCTTCAAGAAATAAACCCAAGTATTCCTAGAGAAATCATGAATGAAAGAAACATAATATACATACCCACTCAAAGAACTGGATGACATCAGACTGCATACATTGGAGTGGATAATCTCCAAGATTCCTTTTGCCTTGCTTTCACTACTTGGAAATTCCTTCTTTGTGTTCTATCCTTTTTCACATCCTTTGCAAACACTTTCATGCTTTTACTGGATTTCAACAAGACCTTATACTACTTTGCTTGCAATTGGTAGTGCTCTATAGTGCACATGTGCAAGCCTTCTGTGCCAAATTTCACTTGGCTCCATGGATTCATGAGCCATGGCATGTTCAGGTTGTCCCTTTAATTTGTACAGACCTCCCTCTTGCTCTCCAATTACTACTGCATCATCTATGGTCTTACCTTTTGGCCACATAAGTACTTGGCCATCCACAAATGCAACTCTCATCCCCTTTGCATCCAAATATGATATGGAGAGAATATTCTTCTTAAGACAAGGTACATATAGAACATCTTTCATCTTTAGAGACATCCCTGAGTCCAACTTGTAGGAGGCTTCACCATGTCCTTTTATAGGGTGTTGATAGTCATCCCCAAGTTTCACCTTATGAGGTGAGTCATGTTCATATAGGTCCATAAGAGATTCTTTAAATCTCATCATATGTTTGGAAGCCCCATTATCAATAAGCCAAACATTACACCCATGTGTAACAGTAGCTATGAGAGCAGAGATTAGAACATATCCTTCGTCACTTGAAGAGACTTCACTTTCGACCTTAGTATTTTTCCTGGGAGGTTCATCATCCTCAGCAACATGAGCATGATATCTCTTGTTGTTGTTGTTGTTGTTGTTGTTGTTGGAGCCTTTTATGTTCTTGGGACAATCTGAGGCATTGTGTCCCTTCTTAGCACATGTGTAGCATCTAATGTGAGAGTGATATTTCTTCTTTTGATGATGGTGAGGAGATTTCTTGTGATGAGGTTGCTCCCTCTTGAACTTACCTTTCTTGGTGTGTGCAATGAGAGCTTGGTATTCACTCCCCATCTTTTCTTCTCGAGCCACAAGTCTAGCTTCTTCTTGTGAACGTTCCTCCCATAGTCTACTGAAAGAGATCAATTTCTTTCTTGCACACATACCTTGGATGAAGGAGTCCCATGACCTAGGTAGGCCATTCAATGTGGTCATCACAATTTATCCATTCTCTAGTAATTTATCCACAGCTTCAAGTTGTTCTTTGATTTCAAAGACCTTAGTAAGGTAGGATTGGATGGTCTCTCCATTTTGTATCTTTACACCTTTTAATTGGTTATGCAATGTCATCTTCCGATTTATATTCTTTCCTTCAAACAAATTGGTCAAGGAGTCAAACATCTCCTTAGGTGTCTTTAGAGAAGACACATGTGGTATGAGATGGTCTTTGATAGAATCTGCAATGATTCTCTTGGCCTTGACCAAGTTCTTCTTGTGTAAGGTTTTACCCTCATCTTCCTTTGGAACTCGAACCTCTTGACTTATGTAGGTGTCCAGTTCATTCTCTTATAGGATTAAACCAATCCTATACTTCCATGCTCCAAAGTTATCAGCCCCTTCAAGCTTATACTCAAGGTTGGTGTGGTGATGCATCTTAATGAGAAACTCAAATGGAAATAAATGATTTAGGTCTTACCACTTGATTTGTTGAAACTGGATCTGGATCTGGATTAGGGTTTGTCAGAGAAACTTTAAAAATTCAAACTTTGAATTTCAAACCTATGATTGGATGGAAAGATGCGCCTTGCTGAGCTGATCAAGTTGGTATACTTCAATTTTGAAATATCCAAAATTTGACCCCTCAAAATTGACTTTGAAACTTTTGGATCTGCAGTTTCTATCAAAATCTGGTTTTCTGGTCAAAATACCAAACTAGGGTTTGATAGAGCCCAGGGTTATTCCCAACCAAAAATTTTGATCTTGGTCTCTAAACTTTGATTTTTCTGAGGAGCATCCAGCCGTCGTCTCATATTCCAAATATTCCAACTTTTTCAAGAACCCTAATTTCCAGCAACAATGATAGGCAAAAAACTGAAAATGCTCAGAATTGAATTCTATCTCCACATAAAGATGCGCCCTTGCTAGGAGAGTCAGTCTATCCTCCTTCTTTTGATGAAATGTAGAAAGAAACCCAAAATTTAAGAATCCCTAGCTTCCGCAGCTGCACAATGTCTTCTTCTTAGTCCCGTTCTGATACCATGTAAGATTTTTGATAATTTTTTTCAAATATTATATAGGATCCTACTGAGAGAATAACATGCACAACATAAAAATCATAAACACAAGAGACACAGAGTTTCCTCGGGGAAAACCAAGAAGGGAAAAAACCCTGCAACTTCCTCAGATATAGAATGAGCACCAATACAAAGATCACAAAGATCAAACCCCAAAAGATAGATGTCTTCAGCAGCTACTCCTCCTCCACTTGTGTGCACTCGTCTCTCTCAACTATGTGAGTTGGATGAGTGAGTGAATGAATAGAATGAGAGAGTCACACTCTCTATTTATACAATGACTTGACTTGCCTTTAGCCCTAACTGGGTTGACTTCCTAAGGAAGCCTAATAACCCATCCACATGACTCATATAGGGCCAATCCACTAAGGTGGTATAATAACCCATCAAATATAAGTTACGACACTTAGAATGTCACTTGCAACACTTGCAAATACAAATGACGACACTTCCAATCGGAGGAATAATACATCTCAATTCGGGATACAATAAAGTACAAATGTAATATACAAGTGAATATCTTCCTAAGTTACAAATACATCAACAAGAAAGAATGTGATTTAAACATTATGGCGAATATTGGATGGAAGGTGTGAACAAGAAAAAAATGTCAAAACTTGTAATGACATTCAGGAATCCAACCATGCAATGAAAGATGTCATTCAATTACATATAAATAGATACCAAATTAATATAAACTCACTTCCATCGTTGTTAATGGAGTAGCAAAGTAATGTTGTAAAAGAAGTCATGCGAAAAATTAAATTTCCCACAGGATTTTGTTCAAAAATGAAGAATATCATAATAGAGAAAGGTGATTTTGCGGGGGTGAAAATGCATGATTGGCATATCTTCATCAAGGTAATTATTATGGTATGGATATTGCTATATTTTTTTATTATAATGCACATTTTTGGTATTTTTTTCTACTTTTTGTAAAAAAAAATGAAACGATTTTTATATTGTTACAGTATGTTCTACCTCTATGTCTCCCAGACAACTTCGACAACAATGTCAAAGAAATTATATATAATCTTGGAAAATACATGAGGTAAGTAGTGATATTTTGCATGCATAAAGTGTTTGTTTAATTCATTGTAGAACTTATATTTGACATTTGTTTTACTAATTTTTATGTAATATAATGTTTATTTTTGTTAAATCTCGTGATTGGTTTCCATCACTTGTAGATGGTTGTCATCTAAAGAAATACTTAAAGAAGATATAAAGTATTGGAGGAGAGAAATTCCTTATCTCATGTGTGAAATGAAGAAGTATATACGTTCGACATTTTCAATGCACAAGAACACTACCTCATACACCAAGTTGAGGAGATCGAATTGTGTGGACTTGCACACTCAAGGTCCATGTTGATGGTTGAGAGGCACTTGAAATTTTTTAAGGGTTTGGTTGGACAATGAGCATGTTCCGAGGGTTCTATGGTGGAGGGATATATGGTATACCAGAGCATAATGTATATTAGTGAATATATTCCTAAATTAGTGTCAAAGCTCAATTTAGGTCACATTTGTGATCTAGGCTTCAATAACAATTTTGAAGGGGAGTACTTGAAGGGGAAAGGTAGATCGAGGAAGGTGAAAAGTAATTATTAGCTAGTGAAGATTAATTATAGTACATTTGGCTGTTGATTTTTATGTATATATCATACTTATTTTATTTTTTATATTCAATATGCATCAATTAAAAGTGTATATTGTGTTAAGTGAATATACATTTGTACTGAATTTTAATTTTATTTTCATCAAGCAGTTGGTCGAGAGTGGGATGCACTTCATTTATACATCGCAAACAATCTTGATTGGATGAAGGTATGGATTGAACGATGTGAACAATCTAGCACAGCATATCATGGAAAGGTGTGGCTTCATTAGTTAAAGCAGCTCATCGCAATGGAGATACCAATCTTACACAAAGGAAAATCGATTTAGCATATTATGGTTTAAAAGCTAAGCAAGAAAGCATATTAATTAGCCATACTATTTATTTTTTTTACAAATATATCAATGTACACGTTGATTTTTTTTCCGTATAGAGCATAAACATCCACTTAATCATCCATTCATGATGTAATCTTTACATGTATGGCTTTTTGTAGGTAAAATACCATAAGGATATGTGGTGCAATGGCTGTAAATTTCGCATAAAAAATTTGGATGAAACGAAGAAAACATCAGATTGTGGTATAACTACAGTCTTTGAGGTGACCAATGTTTCCTATAGAAGTGACAAACATCCAGAACTCTCATAAAATTGATACTATGGATATTTGGAATAAATTATTCAATCTGACTTTAACTCCAAATTATTTCTGTTTGTTGTCAAATCATATAGGTTAAGATTGAATCAACGTGATCCCAATAGAACTATTATTGAACATGATAACAGGTTTACGATGGTTAACACAAGATTGTTTGAGTGAGGAACGAAGCCCTAAGTTCTTCCAAGCCAATGTGAACAGGTATTTTACTCAGAGGTTCCATGTAGAGGGGGTTCGTATTTTGTTGTGAGACACGATCCAATGGGAAGGCCGGTAAAGTATAATGTAGAGGAAGATAATGAAGAGGGTCTTGAAGAAGAATATGGTCATGTCGAGGATGATTGATATGAGTTAGTCGATGATCATGCTCTAGATGAAGATGTTGAAGAATTAGTTGAATTAGATGATGTAGCATACAATTTCCATGAAGATGACATGATGATTGAAATTGACATCGATAAAGATGATGATATGGCCAAACCCTATAATGTTGAATCTGGATCGGATGATACAAATGTTGACTTGGATGAAGACGGTGATGAATTCCATTGAAGTGTATGAGGTATGCCTTAATATATCTACTTTATATATTTTGAATTAATATTGCGATAAAATTATTGACTTGTATTGGTGCGCATAAATTATTTGTTTTATGTTTTTTTCCATTTTATTATATGCTGGCATATGTTATAAGAGACAATATAGCTTCTTATGTATGGAAAAACAAAATAAATTATTTTTTTGTACATAGATTTTGTCGAGTTATGGGGTATTGAGAGTGAGGTGGGAGGGGAGGGGGTCAAATGAGCTTCCACCTTCACGTGGTTGGCCCTTTTTAGTAGAGAATATTAAATTATTCTTGAAACAAAGAGAATCTCGGTAGGGCATAAGTGGCTGCATCATAATTTGAGACCTACCTTATAAGACATGTTGACCAACGCGACCTTGGTCGACAGGGGTTCGCCTCACTGTCGACACATATCGCAGTCTCCCTGGGAATCGACCCGGGAAGTTTTGAGCCCACCCAACAACACCTGTAGAGTGGATGAGGTCTCACTCGAGGCATCCAGGAAGAGCAGACGGAACCATGTTTCCGCCGAGGGAGGAGGAGAGTTGTGGCTACACAGACTAACTCTACTGCAGTACTTAAACAGAAACTTTAAACATTCAACATGGAGTTATAACATATTACTTAATTGTAGCATTTATCATCCCAACAACAGTAAGCAGACATTGCATCAAGAAAATATAACAACATTCATATATCACAACATTTCACAAAGATCGTACCAAAACATCATCATTGTATTACTGTCATAGTCGTATACCAAAAGAAAAATATAGATCTCCATACACTTGCATCTCCTTATCTCTTGCCAACTCTCTATATCTCTAACACTTACAACCCTCATCTATTTATAGGCTTCTACCATTATAATGTTTGTCCACTTACAAATGACTTCCTAACGGACACTATGGACAATGACCCAATATCTAACTAACTCGGTCCAAATGACCCCAAAACCTGCATACCGCGGTAAAATTGACTCAACATTACATAACATGTGGTCCAAGTGACCCAAAACCCGCCAACTGCGGTATACTTTAACAAAAAAATACTCATTTTGCGCCCTCATCTGATGTGTCGCAGCATCGGCAGTACAGCAACATTTCCTCCTCGAACTGCCTGCCAACAGGTCCCCAACACAATATTGTGGCTCACCCTCGAGCCACATCAACTGCTGGACATAGTACACATAATGGTCTTTACCTTGAAGTCTGCATACAGCTGTTCAACGTTCTTGCAACTGTTCTTATTGTCTAGATCATGCGGTGTTGTCCAGCGCCTTCTGCTACACTGATCAGCGTCTTACTGTTCTGTAAGTCTTTCCCGAAAGTGGTGATCCTTCGACTTGCGGTTATGTACGTTTCAAACTCATCCTCGAGTCTCCGTGAATGGTATAGACGGGAAGGAAAAGAGGACGAACACTACCATGGTGCGAAAATAGAAGATGACTCTGGCACATCTATTTCGCACCGGCAAATGGCTCCTACTATGGTCGGGGAGCTACAAACCCATCCATCTCATTGTTCAAGAAGAGAACAATCCTTTGAACAACTACTACATACTTAAAGATGTTGGATCGGCCCTTGGCTCGGTCATACCACAATGTAAATTCACCCCGCCGTATCAAGGCGCTCAGGGACACTTGTTGTTAGGGCACGTAGGGCCCCTGGGGTGCTACCACGAGAAATAAAGTGAAGCATTTCCAAAGCCTCCTTAGAATTCCTCACAACTCAACTCACAGACTGATCTAACAGCATAACCACGCTATTTCAGAAAGACTTCTTTGTAATGAAATATTGTTGGCCTCTACTACTTATAGCCGGACCATTCTTGGGGCACGACGGTGGGAATGATGCCCCATTACCTCGCATCTACATGCGTGAACCCATCGAATGACGCAGCGGGTGGTGACCATGCTGCCACCGAAGATCCCATGTGCCAACATGTGAGAAATCTCCTCACATCTTTCTGATCATACTGACCCAGCATGCCATGTGTAAAACATATCATTATCAGGATGAATCTGGCAGGCACAATCATGTATAGGGATGATGGTACAAGTTCGTAAGATGTTGGTAGGACAATAGTCACAACACTTCCCTGTACCCCCAAATCCTCTGTAATCATCACAAAATCCTGCATTAACTCAATCAAATCCACCATCGATCCTAGTCACAATGCTGTCATGTGTCTCCAACTACTTCAAACTTGTGGCATAAGCCTCCCTGCTTGCACATTCCTTCTTCCGTTGGTGCTCCATCGGCCACCAAACAACCTGCAACACACTCTCTCTCTCTCTCTCTTTTTTTTTTTTCCTGATGCGACTCAGGCATCGCACTATTCCAAGCCCGACTGATAGGGCTTCAACTTGTGACCATTTACTAGCTTGGGGAGTATCGCCCCATCCAACTGCTGCAACTGAACTGCTCCTCCCGAATTAATACTACTGATGTGATATGGACCCAGCCAATGCATCTGCAACTTTCCTGGATGTTTCATAAACTTGCTGTCGTACAAGAGCACCAAGTCACCTTGCTGGAACTATTTACTTTTGATGTGGTGATCATGCCATGCCTTTTGGCAATCCTTCTCCACCCCTTGGTGAAAGCCAGCGATAAATTGATGCTCTTCCAGCTGCACCAATTGCGCTAGACGGTCATCTAAGGCTGCGACATCATCCATGCCCATAACAGCTACAATTCGTAGACTCAAAACAATGTACTCGATTGGCATAATTGCTTCTTTCCCATATACCAACCTAAAAGGTGTCTAACCAGTCAACCTTTTACATGTGGTGCGATAATCCCACAACACTGCTGGTATTTTCAGATCCTAGTCATCGCGGTTCGCATTGCACACCTTGGTCAATGCATGCTCCAATACCTTGTTAAATGCCTCCACCGTCCCATTCTCTTGTGGATGTTAGGTTGTACTCTTCTTATGATGTATCTACAACTCATCCATCAATGCGCTGATGGTACGATTAAGAAAGTGGTTGCCTTGATCACTCAACAAAATCTTAGGGCAGCCAAAATGAGTGATACTATGATCAAACAAAAATCGAGTAGCCGTCGCTATGGAATAGTCAACAACGGGTGCTACCTCAGCCCATCGGGTCAAATACTTTGTCGCTGTGATGATGTACTGCGCACCTGTACGTTTCCCTGGTGGAGTGATCAGCCCAACAAAATCCACGACCCATTTTTTCGAACAATTGCAATGTCACTTGAGGTAGCAGCGTAACCTCATCACATTTGGACGGCTTTCCAATTCGCTAACAAACATCGCAAGACTGGGCATAATTTGTCGCATCATTATGTAATGTGGGCCACCAAAGTCCTGCATGCAGTACCTTCCTAGAAGTCACCCGATTGCCATAGTGTCCTCCCACTACTCCACCATGTGCCTTAGCTAGTATCTGCGCTTACTCATGCGGCAAGACACATCTGCGCAATATCTCATCAACGCCCAATTTATACAACTCTCCCACGATTAGCTGAAAGTTAGCAGCCTTGACAACCAACTGTTTCTTCTGAGTAGAGGTAAAGTCATCGGGCGTGGTGCCAGTCACCAGAAACTGAAGGATGTCATCAAAATATTGATCAACGGTAGCAACTTTAAATAGTTGGGCATCCAACAACCCATCTTCGATATTAGTCGATTCCTCCCCTATTTCAATCCATGATAAATGATCGGGTCTGGCATTCAACCATCCAAGTTTCACAATGACTTCAAAATCAAACTCCTGAAACAAAAGTAGCCAACGACATATCTTCCCCCCCAACACAGGCTTATTGACCAAGTATTTCAATGTAGAATGATTAGTGAACATTTTAAAGTGTCCACCCAACAAATAATGAGTGAATTTCTACAACACGTAAACCATGGCAAGACCTTCCCACTCCGTGGTAGTGTAGTTTCATTTTGCAGAGGAGAGCTTCTGACTAGAAAGAGCAATAGGATGATCAAGGTCGCCTTCACCAGGTTGAGCCAACACAACATCGAATGCAATCGATGAAGCATCAACATGGACATGGAATTCCTTACTCCAGTATGGAAAGACCAAGATCGGTGCCGACGCCATCTTCGCCTTGAGCATTTCGAAGCTATCCTGACATTCTGGGCTCCACTGGAATGTCATGTCCTTCTTCAACCACTTTTCCATAGGGGCAGTAATCGCAGCATAACCCATGATAAACTTATGATAATATCCCGTATAACCCAAAGTCGCTCGCAACTGCTTAACGGTGGTTGGAAGTTGCAGCCCCAAAATGAGCACAATTTTAGCTGGATCAACCAACAATCCCTGTTAACAAACGATATGACCCAGCAATATCCCAAACGGTGCACAAAAAATACATTTCTTCAAGTTCAGCGATATCTGGTGTTGTCGGTATCGCTCAAGCATTAACCACAGATTGGCCAGATGATCACGAATCAACCCATAAACTGTCCAATCATCCATATATACCTGCAAAAATTTCTGAATAAAATCTTTGAAAGCGACAACAACGACCCGAGAGAATATCGCAAGTGCATTCTTCAAACCAAACGGCATTACTATGTACTGAAAGCAATCCCATTTAGTAACAAAAGTTGTCTTATGGCAATCTTCCTTGGCAATGCGAATCTGATGGTAGCCAGAGAATACATCAGTGAATGAGTACATCTCCTGCCTGTCCACCCCTTCAAGTACTTCATCAGTAAGCGGGGTCGGAAAAGGGTCATGCATGTAGGCATCGTTCAACTTCTGCAAGTCGTCTCAAATGCGCACTTCACCTGTTTTCTTGTCCTGCACCACCATAGGACTGATCCATTCGGACTCTTCCACGGGTTCAATAATACCAACATCCAACATGTGATCAAGTTCCACCTTGACATTTTCCTTATGTCGTGGATTCAGCCAATAAGGTCACTGTCAGACTGGCTTAGCATCTGGTTTTAATGGAATCTTCATCTCTCCTAAATCACCCAGGATTCCCTTCATTTTGGAAAAATTTGTGGGAAACATGTCTTGAAACTCATGAAGTAACTCAGTAACCTTACTCATCATCTCATCATCCCAATAACCCCCAACATTAGCAAACTTGGGAGTAGCCTCTGTGCCGATATTCATCTTGCGAAGCTGCAATGGTTGATTGAACGGACTACTTGGTGCAGCAGGTGGGACCACATCGCGACTTCCTTCAGATTCAGGAATGTTGACATTCCGGGGATCGTCCTCATCCTCTAGCCCACCACTGATGTTGAAGCACTCCATGAGAGACTGCATCTGACAATATGTGTGTGGGTCGATAGGGTAGGCCACCATAACAACCTGAACTACCATGTCATGGATGAGCTGTAAGGCGTTATGGACATCAGGGTTGGCATCCGTAAAAGTAAACGTATGAGTGAAACAAACCATCAACTCCCCCCTTGTTGTAATGTCTCGGTGCAACTCGACTGCAGTGTACCATGAGCATGGCATCTCATCCAAAGTATGGATAAAAGCATGGACCCACTCATCTCTGGGTTGCGCTACCCATAATCATTGGCATTCCATCACATGATCACTTGGATTAGTCCGGCCATCATACTTGCCAGTGTGATAAACCTTAGTATCGCCGAATCGAACCATCATCAACCTTCGACACTGTGACCAACCATTAATGAATTTCTAATGTGTCTCCCATTAGAGTGCTGGAGCAGCCTTCAGTGCATCCTCCAATGCTAGCAATTGCTGTGGTTCTGAGACGCAGTCTTCAAATTCTGTCAAAAAGGTAGTTAGGCCAGGAAACCCCTCATAGACAGGCAATATGATCATTTCTATCACAACACAACATAAGGTTTTCATAACTAAGCCACATTTCCAGAATGCTACCTCATGCAATCGGTTCTTCCAATGTTCTAACGCATCATCAGAGTCGGAAGACGCAGATCTATCGCTGCACCACTCCAACTCACTGCTGGTAGTAGGATGAATATAATCTTCAGAAATATTGAATGTAGGGTCCCATCCAGCGGGATCATCATCTTTTACAGGATCAACGTATCGGCATCCTTCAACCGGATCCAATGGGGCGATGACTCTAAAATCGCGATTCTCAAAGGTCATCATGCACTTCTTGAAGTTGATTATAGCTCCACTATCATTAGCCCATCCAATCCCCAAGAGCACCAGAGAAGAGCTTCCTCCCTCAACCACTTCAATGACATTGAAGTGAGCATAAGTCTTCATGCCCTCAATATCTATCGTGAGTCGCGAAACTTGCCCAATGGGTGTTACCTTCTCATTGTTAGCCAACCGGAGCTGCACAGGAGACCAGCTCAATGGGGGAATCCCCATCTTCTGCCATGCTTACTTGGTTAAGATGTTGACATCTGAACCAAGGTCAAGAATAATAGACTCAACATCATATTCACCAATCTGAATATTCATTCACATCTCCTTAGTAGTCTTTCGTCATTGTAGGGAGCTTACTGCCAATTCCTGCCGTCCTTTCGTAAATCGTTGCAACCATCCCTCAATTTCAACCAAGGCAGCCGGGTCTCGGGCCAATAACAGACAGATTTCAAGAAAATTTTGCAATTTCCCCAGTGGTGGCGGTCGATTAGCATCTGATGTAGTATCAAAGACAGGTGGCATATCGCAAACAACAACCTTACAACGGTCTTTCTCCAAAGTGCGACGTGCCTCCAAGAATGTATCCCGCTCCATATCAATGTCGAAAGGTACCGTCTTCTGACCAGCCAACTGAATCAGTGGTCACGAACTATCTTCCCCAGTTGTCTTTCCTCCACAAGTGACAACAGCCACTGAAGCATCTTGTGGTCGCGGTTCTGTAGAAATGGTCGCAATATTTGCACCCTGCGTCTGGTTCTGCTGCAGATTCCCTGGTTGATTGACATTTGGATTGGCGTTCGACGGTGGTCATGGGGGCTAGTTCTGTACTAGTTGTTGTACCTGATTCTGTACTAGTTGTTGTGGCTGGGACTGATTCTGTAACTGTGGAGCATTCCCAGCCTACCATTGTGCAATCAACTTTGGAAAATTCTCAACCATATGATCATTACCAAAATAGGACATAAATTGATTCTGTAGTAGTGGGAAGTCGCACTAATAATGCCCCCATACCGCACAGTTGTAACATTGAACAGGTCCACGACCACCTTAGCTTCCTCCTCCACAACCAAATCCACCACCATGTCCGCCCATGTATCCTCCTTGGTAGCCGCCCTGCTGCTGGTACTATGGTTGGTTAAACTGTTGCTGCATCGGTGCTGGTGGTATCCCTTGCCCTTATGGTCCGTACTGCGATTGCTGTACATACTGTGGCTGTGGGGGAGTCATCTATATCAAAGTATATTGTGGCATGAACTACTGCGGTTGTGTGGTGCAAACTGCATCTGCGGTTGGGGTAGAGACTGATCTACTTGTGGTTGTAGTTGTGGTTATTGCATGGCACGTTGATCATCCTTGACGTGGAATGCATCACACATTCTCTCCTATAGCAACCCATATGCATGGAAATCCTTTTCGTCGTGACCCACCGATTTGTAGAATGTGCAATAAAGATTTCGTGGGGTTGTGACCATTTTCTACATATATGGGAAATTATCGTGACTGTGTCCAAACACCTAACAAACGCAACACCACGACATACTGCCACCATTCAATGAGTTTGGCGCTCCTGATACCAAATAATTACAGAAATCTGGGAAATTGTCCTTCATATGTCCTTCTCCTCGGCATCACGTACACCATACTTCATCGTGCTGTTGCTTGTTCTTCTTCAAATCTTGCAATTGTATAGTCAGGTTAGCGAGCTGTGTCTGTATCCGCGACATCCCGACTGCATTATCTCCAATTGATGACACCTCCAATCGCATTGCAATCTCTAGAGCTTCGCTAGGTGTCGATATGTTTTGCTGCATCATCGATAGCCAAATGTGGGGTAGCAGTGCCGCAATGAACCATTCTTTATGTTGGATGGTGCTCATATCGAAACTAACCTTTTCCATCACCGTCTTGAATTGCTGGTCAAAATCCCATACTATCTCATTGGGATAATACTTAATTTCCTTCAATTCAGTAATATATTGAGCCTCAGACTTGGGCCGTCTAAATTCAGCAATCAACCCATCTCGAATCTCATCCAGTGACTTCTTTGGGGATCCCATAGGGGAACTCCCGTAGGGACTAGAATAAACGTAATGAACCAATCTAATGCATTGCCTCGCAGAGTCATGGCTAACTATCCTTTCTTAGCATCGGCATTAGTGATCTGTTTCATGGTCTAGACCACTTCACACAAAAACCAATACTTTTCTGAGTTGTCTGTCGCACTTCCGTGGAAATACAGTAACTTAGCATCATCGCCCACCATTCTGGGCTTCCTTCCTCCTTTCGTTGTGCAACTACCAATTAACTTCTACGGAATTGATGAACTTGGCGGTGTTGAAGTGGTATTTCTTGTTGTTTGTGAGTTAGTGAGCGGAGGTGTGGGTACGTTGGTGCCAGGGGTTGGTCCTGCCTCTATCTTGGGTGTAGCTTGGTCGTCCCTGTCAGGACTGTGAGGTCACTTCATCCCATGTGGTCTTCCTTCGGGGTTTTTCTATCCGATCACAGCCGTCCTCTGCCTCTTATCCTATCGAAACCTGGCTCCTCCTCTTGTAAAACCACTTTCTTCCTCGTCTTCACTCACAGTCTCCTCATGGTCTATACTGATCTACACCTTACCATTCCATGTACCATTCCCAAGCAGTTGCGGTACCCACGACCTCCGCCCACCAGGCAATTTACTGATCAAGATGCATTTTCAATATACCCTTCTCACAGATTAGCATCTTAATCGATAGTTCAAGCGACAACAGAAACCTTCCCCTTGGTTCGCGGAAGAAATATCTTTCAGCTTCACTATAGGATTTCTGCATGTCAACCAAAAATTCAGTGATATATCATTCCAAGATGCTATCGAGCCAAACTTCGACAGCCCTCAATGCCTTATTATTGACTTCATGTAGCTCCTGAATCAATTTCGGGGTCCAAGCCGTCGGCTCACCACCCTGGAAATTCCTCTTCTAGAAGGTCAGCTTTGACAACCATTCGTACAAAATTACCAGGAATTCACAGAAAAACCATTCGTGCAGACCGTCGTGAATATACCTTCCCAGCCAGTGATCTACTATTAGTCCCGTGTTTCGGCTTTCTTCTTCAGCAAACTCGTGCAACTTCTGATCAAACTAGCTCTGTATCTCCGGCTTCGTCGGGTTCCACAGCATGACCTCCTTTCACTTTGCACATGGTCCTGACAATGGAACCATTTGTTGACAAACGCGACCTCGGTCGTCAGGGGTTCGCTTCACTGTCGACACATACCGCGGTTTCCCTGGGCACCGTCCCGGGCAGGTTTGAGCCCACTCAGCAACACCCGTGTTAAAATTTAATATGCTAAGACAGAAAATAGCAGCATTACATTCCATTTCACAATAATAGCATATACAGGATCACTGAAGAAACAACAAGCATAGCATAAACACAAGAGACACAGATTTATCCTGGGAAACCCTCATGGGGTAGAAAACCCAGTAAAGCTTCCTCAATATAGATGACCAACAATATACAAAGATGCAAACCAAAGACATGATCTCCTCCTCCACCATAGCAGACCTCTCCTCCACAAGGGCGCCTCTCTCAAGTGTGTGTGTGTGTCAAATGAGGAATACACCTCCTCTATTTATACACTACTCTGACATATCTTTTTACACAAGTACATGTAGGCTCGTATTTAACCAATGGGTTAAATACCCCACTACAACTGACTGGGCCGACCCCTCTAGGGTGGTCTAATAACCCTTTGACCCACATAACATATACAGGGCCGACCTCCACTAGCAAAGTCTAATAACCCAAGTTACCACATTCCGACGGAGGAATAAACATCTCCGGAATAATAAAGTACAATTATAATATTCTTTGAAGTTACAATATCTCAACACTCCCCCTTAACGAGAAGGATATTATAACAGCATCTGCACGAGCAAGGAGTCATCAACATCATACATGATACATCTATAAATCATTTGAAGCTTTCTCAACATCATCAGTAACTCAACCAGTTACTGGAACATCAACATCTTCAATACTGAGTCTTTATCTTCTGCAGCACTCAAACAGCTACAACAACATCAATATCTGAATCCTCACGATCGTCAACATCGTCATCACACAATCATCATCATCATCATCACACAATCATTGGCATCGTCATCACATGATCATTAGCATCGTCACATTAGCATCGTCATCATACGATCAACATTTTCCAGGGTGATCAATCCTGCTCTCTTTAGGACATACGTCCATGGATGATGCAATCCAGTCATGTACCTTTTGAACCGAAGTCCAGGGACAATCCAGTCCTATCATGTACCTTTTGAACCGAAGCTTAAGGATGATCCAGTTCTATCATGTACCCTTTGAACCGAAGCTCAGGGACGATCTAGTCCTATCATGTACCTTTTGAACCGAAGCTCAGGGACGATCCAGTCCTATCATGTACCTTTTGAACCGAAGCTCATGGACGATCCAGTCCTATCATGTACCTTTTGAACCGAAGCTCAGGGATGATCCAGTCCTATCATGTACCTTTTGAACCAGAGCTCAGGGACGATCCAGTCCTATCATGTACCTTTTGAACTGAAGCTCAGGGACGATCCAGTCCTATCATGTACCTTTTGAACCGAAGCTCAGGGACGATCCAGTCCTATTATGTACCTTTTGAACCGAAGCTCATGGACAATCCAGTCCTATCATGTACCTTTTGAACCGAAGCTCAGGGACGATCCAGTCCTATCATTCAATTCTCGGAGACCTCATGTCTACGGCTCAATTCACAGGACGAAAGTCCGAGGACGATCCAATCCCCTTACCTGTTCATTTAGGATTTTGTTCTCGAAGACATCATGTCTACGGCTCAATTCAAAGGACTAAAGTCCGAGGATGATCCAATCCCCTTACCTGTTCATTCAGGATTTTGTTCTTGGAGACATCATGTCTATAGCTCAATTCAAAGGACTAAAGTCCGAGGATGATCCAACATCCTTACCTGTTCATTCAGGATTTTGTTCTTGAAGACATACGTCTACGGCTCTCTTTAGGACTGAAGTCTAGGGATGATCCAATCCCCTCAAGTCCACCAAGGACTTCAGTCTCGAAGACATACGTCTACAGCTCTCTTTAGGACTGAAGTCTAGAGATGATCCAATCCCCTCAAGTCCACCAAGGACTTCAGTCTCGAAGACATACATCTACGGCTCTCTTTAGGACTGAAGTCCAGGGATGATCCAATCCCCTCAAGTCCACCAAGGACTTCATTCTCAAAGACATACGTCTATGGCTCTCTTTAGGACTGAAGTCCAGGGATGATCCAATCCCCTCAAGTCCACCAACGAATTCATTCTCGAAGACATACGTCTACGACTCTCTTTAGGACTGAAGTCCGGGGATGATCCAATCCCCTCAAGTCCACCAAGGACTTCATTCTCGAAGACATACGTCTACGGCTCTCTTTAGGATTGAAGTCCAGGGATGATCCAAACCCTCAAGTGTCAATCATGGGTACAAGTATCTTCATCCATACAAGTACATCAAGGCATCATATATCCTCATCATTAAAACATGTATATCAAAACATGTATCCTCATCAACAAAACATGTATATCAAAACATGTATCAACAAAACATGTATATCAAAACATGTATCCTCATCAATAGCATCAAATACATATATCATTAAAGGCATGTATACATCTATCATCAAAAGCATGTATACATCTATCATCAAAAGCATGTATACATCTATCATCAAAAGTATGTATTCTCACTAATACATCTATCATCAAAAGTAAAAATATAAGGGTCCTAAAAAATAATTCTAAGTAACTAAGTGCAGTAAATAGGTAACCTCATCATTGATGAGACGGACTTGTTATCAGATACTATGCTACTCCCCCTTTCGAGGAGAGTTCTTTTGAACTATACCAAGCTTGTCTCGAAAGTATTCAAACTTCACTCGAGACAGAGGTTTAGTCAAGATATCAACAATCTAATCCTCAGTGCTTATATATACGAGCTTGATAGCTCCTCTTTGCACCATATCTCGTATATAGAAGTATCAGATCTCTATGTGTTTTGACTTATCGTGGAACACAGGATTTTCAGTCATTTTAATGCAACTTTGATTGTCACACATAATCACAGTGGGATCCATTTCTAAGTCAAACACTCCATATAAAAGCTTCTGAAGCCACACTGCTTCACAGCTGGCAGAGCAGACAACCATATATTCTGCTTCAGCAATACTGAGAGCCACACTAGATTGTTTCTTGCTGAACCATGAGATCATGGCAGATTCAAGACTATAACATCCACTTGATGTACTCTTTCTGTCTGAGACACTTCCTTCCCAATCAAAATCTGAGTAACCATGTAAACGGAGTTCATGACCTCTAAGATAATATAGACCAAAAAATCTAATGTACCTTTTAGGTACCTCACTACATGCTTTGTAGCTATTAAGTGAACCTTTCTAGGTTCTACTAGATACTGACTTAGGGTATTTGCAGCAAAGCATATATCTGGCCTAGTATGACCCAATGATTTGTCTATATAGGGTTAGGTCCACTAAATACGATGATTCATTAACTAATAACTTCAAGTTGGAGTCCATGGGAGTGGCCATGGATTTATACTCCAACATATCAAATCTTTTTAGAAACTTTACAGCATACTTAACTTGATTTAAAAGATTCCTTTTGGATCTTGTCATACTTCTAGACCTAAGAAGTAGTGCATTAATCCGAGATCTTTCATTTTCATTTCTGCAGCCATTTTCATGACCTGTTTCTCATTCCTTGTCAGAAAGAGATCATCGTCATACAATAATGGTATGATAGGTTCATCATCCACAAGCTTAAGGTAAAGGTTAGGAACAGCTTTACTTCTGGTAAAGCCTAAGCTTTGTCATGAAGCTGTCAATTGTCCATTATTCACACTCTGCATTGAGTAATCTTCTGCATATCTATCTATGCCATCTCTCGTCAGATGGGTCTACTAATATGAGCCTCAAAATCATTCGAACTCTGTGGTGAGTTCTTTCTTGCATCCATGTCATATGTGTATAGAAGCCATATTCAACCTTGTAGCAAAGGTTGAGATCCACATCGCCCATGATGATCATTAAGCTCATCAATTGAATACCAATCCTGGGTACCCATACAAAACCTGATTCACACTTCTTCTTTAATTACATCATTAAGAGAATGGTCTTATCTAGTCCCTTGGAGCAAAACATCTCATCATGATTCTCTTCCTCTTTCTAAGAGAATCTCTTAACCACAAGCTTTCTATAGTGTGTTTGATTTGTAAATATTTTGTTGAACATCCATCGCTTGTCCAAAGTTCATCATTCATCATGATCTTTCCTACAAATCAAAATTTAGTACATGATTAGTAATACTTCATAATCATCAAATCATATTGACATGATAACCTATTATGCATACAGATATCATTTACATAGTTATGCAACTATTTTGACCAATACTTTGGCACAACACTTTCCCATATCCTGTATGCATACAGTAGCTATCTAGATGCCTTCAATCTCTACCAGAACATACTATCGAGAGTGTGCACAGCTCTCAGCATGTCAGCAAAGAGGTTTCATTCTAGACAAGCAACAATGGAATGTTTGTCCAACTTACCAATCATATGCATATTATTAGTATACTGTTCAATGCTTTATGAATGTTTACACTCAGCATGATATATTCTAGGAATACAAATATGCATACAAGCAATATCATTTACTATTTCTAATAACAACTCAAATACTTATCTTTTATGTTTGTGTGGTTTCCTCCCGCTTGATCTTCTGTATGTCTCCTGAACTTCTATTCATTCTGTACCACTATGCATGCTCAAGTGTACACTAGTGTCATCCTCATGATCTCATACACAAACATACATTCATTAGTATATTCTCAATATTATCAAAACATTCTAATTCTAAATAATCTTGAATATGTGCAGTCATGATCATTAGTATTCAGGGTTTCAAGGAAGTCTTCTTTTACTCATGCATATTCTTGTTTGATCTAGTTAGTTAAATCATCAACCAAGATAAGAGACATAATATGCATAAACCCTTGATTACTAACCAATCATACCAAGTATACTTACATAAGGGATCCTAACACAAGGTAAGATTCTAACATGACATAGGAAAACATACCTGGATTAGTATACCTGCTTAGTTATGTACAACATACCTAAACAATCTCTTCAATGATTTAGAGATCCTGAGCTAGAACCTGCATGTCTCATAGGTTAAACATAATATAACAAAGTCATACATACCTCGTGATTCTTTGTCTTCATGTTGTCATGGTCATGGAACTTGATTTGTCTTTTGTGATGTACCTATCTCTTGTTAGCAAACAACATCAACCTCACACAACACCATAATGCATAAGTACAATCATATAGCCCTAATCAATGAATGTATTCGATCATTCACATGCATTCATATTGTTACTAGGGTGATAAGACAATTAATAACATTAATTAAGATTGTACTAATAAATAACATGAAGACAAACACATTATGAACTTAATCAAGAATCAGATTTCAAGGCATACCTGAACCTCCTTAAGTCATACCTGTCGAGACTTTTTGTAGTCTTCTTATGTAAGGACTTAGCCTCAACTCCCCCTGAAACTTGATCTGGAGCTTGATTAGGGTTTGCTAGAGAAACCCTAAAAATTCAATCTTTGACTTTCACACTTCTAAATGGATGGAAGAACGTGTCTTGCTGAGCTGATCAAACTAGCATTCTTCAATTTTGAAATCTCCAAAATTTGACCCCTCAAAATTGCATTCGAAACTTCTGGATCTTCTGGACAGGAACCCGAACTAGGGTTTGATGAAGCCCGGTCTTCTACCCAACCAAAAAATTCGATCTTGGTCTCTAAATTTTTATTTTCCTGAGTAGCATTCAGCCGCGGACTCCGATTCCAAAAATTCTAACTTTCTCTGAAACCCTAAATTCCGGAAGCCATGAATAAAGGTGCTCCAAAAATAATTCTGTTTTGACAGAAATATGCACCTGATTATTTCTGCTATAACTCTAAAATTTTTGCTCCACAGGGTCTGAATTTTTTTTTTGCAGTATCCTGACCTGTCATCTTTCCATCCTGACAGGTCTGACCTCAATTGGATTCTCTGAGAGAGTTATGCCAAGTGTCGCAACGTGACCTGTTTATGGGATAAAACAGGAGAGCGAACTTGTACGACGTTCCACGTGTCACTGTTTCAACTTCGGCCTCTAAAAACTTTTCCTGAGATATATCACCTTGTTATATTTCCATCCTAACATGTCTGACTTCAATTGGACGCTTTGAGAGAGAGTTATGCCAAGTGTCGCAACGTGACCTATTTATGGGATAAAACAGGAGAGCAAACTTGTACGACGTTCCACGTGTCACTGGTTCACCTTCGGCCTCTGAAAAAGTTTCCTGAGATAGTACAGTCTGTGTACTACCTGTCACTTTTTACAAAATTTCATTTGGAGCTTCCTAGCCCAAGTTATGACCTTTTTTCCAAGGTCACCTGCTTTTGACTGAGATCTGGAAGAGGCAGAAACCCTAACTTGTACTGATCATAACTCATAAAGTACAACGAATCAGAGGGTGCCCTTTGGAAAAAGGTACCTGGGGATGTCATATTCGACCTGTAAACTTTTCAGACCCTGAACCTTCATAGAAATGGATTTATAGTGGATTTATATCGAAAGTTCCACGATGACTGGTTTTTGCTATGTAAAACCCTAACCTTCAAATTGTCGTAAGTAAATCAAGAGTCGTAAGTGCCATACCTTGCCTTCCTTCAGTTTAGCTCTGATACCATGTTAAAATTTAATATGCTAAGATAGAAAATAGGAGCATTACATTCCATTTCACAATAATAGCATATACAGTATCACTGAAGAAACAACAAGCATAGCATAAACACAAGAGACACAGATTTATCCTGGGAAACCCTCATGGGGTAGAAAACCCAGTAAAGCTTCCTCAATATAGATTTCCAACAATATACAAAGATGCAAACCAAAGACATGATCTCCTCCTCCACCATAGCATACCTCTCCTCCACAAGGGCGCCTCTCTCAAGTGTGTGTGTGTGTCAAATGAGGAATACACCTCCTCTATTTATACACTACTCTGACATATCTTTTACACAAGTACATGTAGGCTCGTATTTAACCAATGGGTTAAATACCCCACTACAACTGACTGGGTCAACCCCTCTAGGGTGGTTTAATAACCCTTTGACCCACATAACACATATAGGTCCGACCTCCACTAGGGAAGTCTAATAACCCGAGTTACCACATTCCGACGGAGGAATAAACATCTCCGAAATAATAAAGTACAATTATAATATTCTTTGAAGTTACAATATCTCAATAACCCGCAGAGTGGATGAGGTCTCACCCAAGGCATCCAGGAAGAGCAGATGGAACCATGATTTTGCCGAGGGAGGAGGAGAGTTGTGGCTACACAGACTAACTCTATTACAGTACTTAAACAGAAACTTTAAACATTCGACATGGAGTTATAACATATTACTTAAGTGCAACATTTATCATCCCAACAATAGTAAGCAAACATTGCATCAAGAAAATATAACAACAATCATATATTGCAACATTGCACAAAGATCGTACCAAAACATCATCATTGTATTGCTGTCACAGTCGTATACTAGAAGCAAAACATAGATCTCCATACACATGCATCTCCTTATCTCTTGCCAACTCTCTATATTTCTAACACTTACAACTCTCATCTATTTATAGGCTTCTGCCATTACAATGTTTTTCCACTTACAAACGACTTCCTAACTAACACTATGGACAATGACCCAATATCTAACTGACTCGATCCAAATGACCCAAAAACCCGCATACCGTGGTACAATTGACTCAACATTACATAACATGTGGTCCAAGTGACCCAAAACCCGCCAACTGCGGTATACTTTAACACAAAATACTCCTTCCGTGCCCTCATCCGATGTGTCGCAGCGTCGGAAGTACTGTGACATTTCCTCCTCGAACCGCCTACCAACAAGACATGTGATAAGGAAGCTAGTCACTAGACACAAGATCATAATTGCAATGTCCTATCCTCTAGATATAGGGAAAAGGAAACATATACATCACATTAGATTGTCCATATCTAAATAAAGATGCCATAAGTTGATTAAACATGTGTTATGTCCATGTTATGTTAAATGTGGTAAATGGAAAGGATTAAACTTATGTTATGTCCATGTTATGTTGATGTGTCCTAGGATTTGTTGAAATAGTTCCTTATTCCATAATGTTTAGTGCTTTTGATGGCCATTATTTTAAACCCATGGTATTTATAATATCCCATCCTTCCTAGTCAATATTAGGGCACAAGTTGCAATACACAACCTTCTCTATATGCACACAAATTCATAGTTGTGACCTCATTGATAATATTTTTTTCTAAATTAGATGTTATGGAAAATATTTTTAGACATAATTCTTATATCACCCTTAATACATGTTCATTGTATCCATTAAATCCATAGTGCACCCCATATAGTTCTTGCTTACATGCAATTGGATTCAATTTGATCTCGTTTGACTTGTTTCAATCGCCTAATATTGTGTCCTTTGGGGAGGCCATGCCTATATCGCACAAACAATTCGCCAATCAAACAACAAACCTATAGAATAATCAATGTACTAAATGGGGCTAACGTTGAATTTTTTCCAAGTTTTGCATGTGTAGACTGAAATTTGACTTGGTTAGACTAGACTCTTGTATTGATGGTTTAGGAGGGTTTCCATACTCAAACATAATTCACACAAACAATTTTCCAATCAAACAACAAACCTGTAGAATAATCAATGTAATAAATGGGGCCAATGTTGAAATTTTTAAATTTTTTGCTTTTGTGTACACTGAAATTTGGCTTGGTTAGAATAGACTCATGTATTGATGGTTTGGGAGGGTTTCCAGACTCAAACATAACTCGCGCAAACAATTCTCTAATCAAATAACAAACCTATAACCTATAGAATAATTATGTATTAAATGGGGCCAATGTTGAAATGTTTTCAAGTTGTGCTTTTGTACATTGAAATTTGGCTTGGTTAGACTCGACTCATGTATTGATGGTTTGGGAGTGTTTCCAAACTAAAAAATAAGCCGCACAAACAATTCTCCAATAAAAAAACAATCCTATATAATAATCAATGTACTAAATGGGGCTAACGTTGAAATTTTTTCAAGTTGTGCTTGTGTACACTGAAATTTGGCTTGGTTAGACTAGACTCATGTATTGATGGTTTGGGAGGGTTTCCAGACTCAAACATAACTCAAAATGGGATTCAAAATATGATCTAACCTTGTCCTTCTTTCATGCTTCTTGATCAACATGAATCAAATTTGATTATGACAATCATGATGATCATAATCATACTAGTGATGATGATGAAGAAGATGGCGATGATGATGGAAATGGCAATCATGATGATGACGAGGATGATGATGAAGATGAGGATGGATATGGTGAGTATTGTCATGATATTGATGTTAATGGTGTCAATGATGATGGAAACCATGGTTATCATCATCATGTCGATGTTTATAATGAAGAGGATGGAGATGATGATGGTGATGTTTATGTTTACAAATAGTTTGGTTGTTATGCTAAAGAATGTCCAAAAAGGAATAAAGCATAAGGAAAATTAAAATCATTATTAGTGGTCCTAGAATTTATTGCTTCTAATTATGTTTTATTTGGACATGATCGTATATCCTCACATGAAGATGTCGTTCAAATTTCAAGGTATTGAAATATTTGGAACTTCATTTAATTTCGAGTGAGTATAGGATGTCAATTGAACATTGAACATGAAGGAAGCATTAGATTCAAATAATTATACTTGATAGAATGCATTAAGTATCTCCCTTGAGAAGTTGAGTCTCTCATTCTTTACAAATTTTATTTTTAATATAAGTATGCATCTATGGAAACATTTAATCTATAGATGACAATCAATGGCCATCAATGGTATATATGACAATTTTAGTATGTTGTTTATTAAGATAATCCATGATATATTAGAGATATGATTCCCACACATGATGCTTCTATTGTTGGTTACATTAAAATGAGACTTAGGGATCAAAACCAAATACATCCATGGTTTTCTAAGGCTGAAGACAATCATTAAAAATAAAATGAAGCTAACCTGCATAATGACCTAAGTGACAATATTGTTGGAATATTCTCACCATCATAATTTGTATTTGCATGCATTGAATGCATTCTGCCTGCCTGCATGCATGCATCCAGTCATCAGTATGGTATTCTCCCAGCACCTAGTCCTTATTTTTGAGCCCCCTAGAGCCTTTTTTTAGCCATCAATATCCTTCCTACTTACCTAGTGCGCATGTTTTCATCATATGGATACTAATGTGCCTACTACACACTTCTAGGATCTCATCAGTTAATTCATGCATTGATCAGTCAATTCTTGCATTGATTTCTCAGTTAATTGACTATAGCTTACAGTTGTCTGTATCGGAGTTCCATTTGACTACTAACAGTCTGTCATGTGCCCTTGGAGTCTCCTTCCCTTGATTAGTGCTCACATGCATCAATTAGACTCAGTTAGACTCACATTTGAATGACCTTTGACTATTGGTGGCCACTAAAATTGATTGGGTGATGTCTCCAATCCAATCCAAGCCATGCCTTGAGGAGAATTCGAATCACCTTTGGGGTAATTGAATTCATTCTATTGTACTCTCATATTTTTTCCATCTTACAGCTAATGAATGACATTGCAACAGTTTTCCACATTCTTTGAGTTTCATGTGTGAATATTGATTCTATTCTATCTCTTCTTCTCTACAATTCTTGAGTGAAATTGTGAGGTTTGTTCAAGATAAAGTGATCTTCAACTGCAGAATTTCACATGGTATCAGATATTGTTAAAACTATTCGAATTGCAGCAGTTTATTGAACAAGTGTTTTTTAGTAGAGCACCAGAAGCCTCTATATTTCCACAGCAAATCCTGGTTCCATTGCATTGAATGCACTGGAGCAATCCAGTGAGTTCTATCGAGCTGTGAAAGATATGGTCAAAAGTGCTCACTATCCTAAAGCAGTGTTCTCTAGATTCTGCAACAAATATACACCAAAATTTCATTTGGTTTGCAGGTTTATTCCATCATTTAGATTCGAATTCAGAAACTACCATGGATCTTAAACTAACCTCCTTCAACTATTTCGAATGGAAAGAAAATACAGACATCTTCATGAATTCAAAAATCCTTTCTAGAGTGTTGAATGGGACAACAGTTGAACCCATGGGTGTTACTGAGAAATCAAAGTATCTTGATAGACTTGATGAATCAATTGGACTACTACTCCCCAGTCTTTTCGGTGATCTACATTTTCATGTCATTGATATCAAAACTCCTAAAGAAGTTTGGGACAAGCTTGAAACTCTATTTGGGTAGAAATTCAAGTCACCAATTGGAAAATGATCTTATCTCTCTGAGCCCCAATAGTTTAGACTCAATCAATGAGTTCTTCACAAGGTTTAAAAATTTGGTTTCTCAGCTAAAATATTATGGAATTGAGAAAGAAGAGAAGTAGCTTATCCTTGCCATTCTGTCAAAATTGGGTCGTGATTACTCAATTTCTGTCTCCACACTCTAGTCAGCGAAACTATCCATTCCAAATTGGAAAGTGCCCACTCTTGCAACATTCATCCCGTCTCTCTCTCAAGAGCAGGACAAACTAGTGCAAATGGGAGTGATCAAACCAAGAATGGATTCAGCTCTTGGAGTTGTAGAATGGAAGAATGCAAATGCCAAAGGGAAGAAAAAAGGAAAATAAAGAAATTAGAATGTGCAGAAGCCAAGAGAGGCTCCCTATCAGTTAGAAGGGGCTTCAAATTCTAAGAGAGGCAAGCAAACTCAAAAGTAGAAGTCCAAATGCCCCTATTGCAACAGGGGCTTCCATCCTGAGAGTGCTTGTATGAAGAAGGAAATAGATCTAATGGCACAACTACTAGGGAAGAAAAATATTCCGGTACCAGCGAATGCTAGAAGAAAATTTGATCCAAAAGATGACGACAAGGAAAGGTGTCGTGCACTCATGGCAGGAACTTCGAAGGAATCCTACTTCATCATTGATTCTGGAGCATCAAGAGACATGTCTTCTTGTAAGAATCTCTTCTCTGATTTCGAATCCACAGTTGGCCCTTCAATCTTGATGGGAAATGATTATGAAGTCTCCTCTAAGGGGATTGTAAGGATCAATATTGAGCATGGGTATTTCAGTAATGTACTCTATGTTCCTACTCTTGCAACAAATCTACTTTTTGTCTACCAAATGACTCATATAGGAGTACCCAAGAAGGTCATCTTCACTCCTAATGAAGTCGAGATCCAAGAGATCTCAACTGGAAACATCATTGTAAAAAGTCTTGCTGATCATCATTCGAAGCTCTATGATTTTTATCACTTCCTACCTTAATCAAAACCGAATGCATTGCTCACATGTGCAAATGGAGAGAGTAGACTTTGGCATGAGATATTTGGGCACCTCAACTACAATTACTTGCAATACATGCAGAATCAGGAAATGATTGAAGGACTACCCAAGATCAAGTTTGCTAAAGGCACCCGTAAAGGTTGCTTGATGGGAAAGCATCCAGAGCAACATTTTGAGAAAGGGAAGGCAAGGAGAGCCTCTCAACCTCTTGAAATGATTCACAGTGATATTCTAGGACCACTTTCTCATCTGTCTTTTAACAAAGAAAGGTATATATTAACTTTCATTGATGAATATTCTAGATTTAGTTGAGTGTATTTTCTTAAATTGAAATCAGAAGTTTTTGGATACTTCAAGTTCTTCAAAGCTTCTATAGAAGGTTCTCTAATAGGAAGATCAAGTTCCTCCGCACTGATAATGGAGGAGATTATGTGAAGGGTGAGTTCCAATCCTTTTGTGCATATGAAGGTATAGATATGCAGAACACTATTCCCTACACACCACAACAAAATGGTGTTGCAGAGTGAAATAAAAAAAACCTTGAAAGAGATGGCAACCTACATGTTAGAGTCTAAAGGATTGCATCCTAGTCTTTGGGAAGAAAAGGAGAGCCTTGGAGTCACAGAGTAGAGAGTGTATTCTTATTGGTTATGCACTCAGTGAAAAATCCTACAAAATTCTAGATCTATCCACTATGCATACATTTCTTGAGAGAAGTGTACAGTTTGAGGAATGGACATTGCATGATGCTCATCCTGCTGATGAAGGCAGCTTTTCAACCACACCTCCACTGCTTATTGAGCAAGATAGCGAAGCATCCTCTTATGATAGTTCAGATTTTAAGACCGAAAGTGATGAAGAGCGAATGCTAGATCCAAATCCACAAGAGCTTGAAGATATAGCAACTGAAAGTGAATATGGGAGAATGTTAGATCTAGATCCACAAGAACCTGAATATCTAGCAATTGATTATCCAAATCCACTTCCTAGATGGGCTGCCACAACTCTTAGATCTGCCTTTGATCTTATTGGAGACCCACTTGATCCAAGAAGAACCAGATCTAATTTTCAGAATGGTATGTTTTCACTTTCTCACACAGATCCATTTCTCGCAAACAGAGTCCTTCTCAATGAAGAAGTTGACTTACCTTGATCAGGCTTAGCTAGTCAGGCTCAAGTTGTGGAAAAAAATCCTTGCTCCAATCTATATTTAGGTGGAAGAAATCACAACTTTTATCGCATCTTTTTTTTTCTCTGTTGTGCCCTATGGGGACAAAGTGTGATAAAATAATTAATTCTTTCTATTATTTAGAAGACTCTCGATACTTTGTATTGCGTCTACTTTTCTCAGTAGCCTTATATATAGCTGGATCCATGTATTCGCCTTTGTATCCCTTCCTTCTTGGGGTGAGTGATGCACATGCTTGATTATCTTTTTATAGTCTATCTTGAGGGGGGGATTTCTTCCCACTAGGTTTTCCCTCTTTCCTCACATTTTTATTTAGATTGTTGTATGGGGTGACCTCTGGTATCAGTTACCAAGGCCCTATTTTTTCATTTATATTTCCACATAGTCCGGCTTGTGAGGGGGTGTTGGAATATTCTCATCATCATCATTTGTATTTTCATGCATTGCATGCATTCTGTATGCATGCATGCATACTACATGCATCCAATCATCAGTATGGTAGTCTCCCAACACCTAGTCCTTATTTTTGAGCCCCCTACAACCTGTTTTTAGCCATCAGTAGCCCTCCTACTTACCTAGTGTGCATTGTTTTCATCATCTGGATACTAATGCTCCCTACTACACACTTCTAGGATCTCATCAGTTAGTTGATCCATTAATCAGTGAGTTCTTGCATTGATTGCTCAATTAATTGACTGTAGATTCCAGTTGTCCGTATCAAAGTGCCACTTGAATACTGATAGTCTATCATGCTCCCTTGGAGTCTCCTTCCCTTGATTAGTGCTCACATGCATCAGCTAGACTAATTTGGACTCACATTTGATTGACCTTTGACTATCGGTGACCACTACCATTGATTGGGTGATGTATCCAATGCAGTCCAAGCCATGCCTTGAGGAGAGTTTGAATCACCTTGGAGTAATTGAATTCATTCTATTGTACACTCATATTTTTTCCAGCTTACAGCTAATGAATGACATTACAATAGTTTTCCACATTCTTTGAGTTTCACGTGTGAATATTGATTGTATTTTATCGCTTCTTCTTTGCAATTATTGAGTGAAATTGTGAGGTTTGTTCAAGCTAAAGTGATCTTCACCTACAAAATTTCACAAATATTCCTCCCAATGGATGTCATAGGGAGGCATGTTGACCCTTTCATGTATATCTTGAGTGGGCCCAATGGTTACAAACATGTGTTTCCTCCTAGGATGTCATAGGTTCAAATATGGAGGGGGGTAGGGTATGTACACCTATGTAGACTTTAGTAGTTACATCGTTTCATAGAGGGGGGTCCATTGTCCCACAAACAAGGGGGTCTCATACACCAAATTCATGTCTGTTTTCAAGTTGTGCTTGTGTACACTTAAATTTCGCTTGGTTAGAATAGACTCATGTATTGATGGTTTGGGAGGGTTTCCAATCTCAAACATAACTCACACAAACAATTGACAATGATAATGATGATGATGATATCAAAACTTATTACTTGTGCAATCTATTTTTTCAAGTTGTGCTTGTGTGGATTGAAATGGGGTCATATTCATGGAATACATGGTAAAGTGACTTAAATAACATTCAAACATGCACAATTATCATGCTAACCCAAATGTTGTGCTTTTTAATGTAGTTGATCGCACATATTATAACTATCATGTGATTAAAAAACGTTGGCATGGTTAGACTAGACGCCAATGTTGAAAGTTAGGGGCTAACATTGAAAGTTTTTCAATTTGTGCTTGTATGGACTGAAATTTGGCATGGTTAGGCTAGACACATGCATAGAAAGTGTGGGAGGGTTTCCAGACTCAAACATGACTAACACAAACAATTCGCCAATCAAAAACCAAATCTATAGATTAATCAATGTACTACACAAGGCCAATGTTGAAATTTTTTCAATTTTTTCTTGTATGGACTAAATTTTGGCATGGTTAGACTAGACGCATACATTGACAATATGGGAGGGTTTCTAGAATCAAACATAACTCACACAAACAATTATCCAATCAAACAACAAACCTAAATATTAATGAATACGGTACTAAATGAGTCCAATGTTGAATTTTTTTCAAGTTGTGCTTGTATGGATTGAAATTTTGCTTGGTTAGACTAGACACATGTATTTATGGTTTGGGATGGTTTCTAGACTCAAACATGACTCACAATCCAAATTGTTTAGGAGACGACATGAATGAAATACAACTAGCATGTCTATAGTATTGGATGTCGATCACCTTCTTGAGGTTTCCAGTGCAGACCCAGGTACTTCATGGTTCAAGGAACCAACAAAACCCAATTCATCGGCCCTTTCGGAAACAGGTTGCACGCAGCCTGAGGTCTCACACGAGGTGAAGCTAGAGGGGGTTGTTACGGAATCAAGTTTCCACAACCAGGTGATGCGATGGGGGAAAAGGTAATATGCGGTGCAATGGCTTGCGGGTTGTCCGGGTAGATACTGCACGAACCTTCTGTTTCGCGATGGATACTTCAGTTAGCAAATACGCTCATGCACTTGCACTTTTAGCGCACAATATGTTCTCGTACCTCCAATGACTGTGCGATACAAGATACCTTTTGCGTTACGACAGTAAGCTATCAAGAGCTACCTTGCAGCAACCTTCACTGACTCGGCGCATCCACGGGACTGCGCGTCCTTGCCAGGATGTCCAATTCTAACCATTCTACTTGACGCCCTTTATCCCTTTACTCCATTCAATGTCTTATTAGTAAATTGTGGATGGTTTAATAACATACGTTACTGTACGCTCCAATGCTGCGCTTAAATTCAGTGTTCACTACTTGACCAAAAGATAGCTTCATACATTCCAATCTACAGATTCATACATGTTGAATACTTAACAGTCCTCTACGCATGCATTACCTAATATGTTATTCCCATTCACTGTGGCGAATACATATAAAAGCAATCACATACAGAAGTTTACAGCATTAAACATACGTACCAAGCAATTAAACAATCATAAAAACACATTGGTCACAGAACACAGAATTAAATGTGGTTCACCCCCCGGATGGAGGCTACGTCCACAAGAATGGTTGTTAATATTGCTCTTAATGGGAAGGGTACAACCGTTCTTAGTATGCGCACTCAGCTGCAACTCTATTCTCTCTTAGATAGGTCTCTGCGCACTCAGCTACAGAGCCTTTACAATGGATGTCTAAGCTTAAGATTCTACAATAATCAACACTTAACCAAAATGAGGAGTTCAACAACCCAACCAACAACCCTTTCCCATACAAAATCATGCCTATTTATAGATTATGTCCGCAGGCATATATTTACAATTCATAAGCAAAAACCATTAGGTCTACAAAACCGGCATGACCAACTGCCACCTTAGCTGTCTCCATCGACAGCTTAATCCGCGTGCTCCAGCTGGGCCATTCGTGGCTCACATGCTCTTCTGACAGCTGCAGTCCTCCAAGCAGTTACAAATGCATCATGGACTGTCCCTTTCCACTCCTTCACCTGCCTGTCGCCATAAGCATCATGGCATAGCTTCTCAACTGCTTGCCACCACACATTTGAACAGGTCGCTTTCGTCTGCCCTCCACCTGTTCCTTACCCAAACTAGGTCATATCCTCGTCTGACCTTTACCCATATTCTTCCCAAAAGTAGCTTATGAGCATCGTTCTGCTGTGCGACCGTGCCTTACTCATTGCTATCATGCGACATGCGCAAAACCTCAAATTGTTTGTCACCTACCGCTTCGTGCAATGCGCTTTCTCCAAAACTACTTTCTCTTCCAGCTGTAGCACGCACTGCGCAACTATCAAAATCGCCTTTTCTTCCTGCCACAATGTGCTACACGTGATTTTCCATACTTCTATATTTTTCCAACCCACTTGGGCCCCACCCAACAGGCCCATAACACTCACCTGTGGCTCGTCCTGAGCCACTTCCACTTGCAGACTCTGGTGCTGCATCTTTCATCGTCCCAAGCTTTACTATGAAGCTTTGCAGAGTTTGCTGTAACTTCGCAACTACATTCTTGGCTTTCTGTTCAAACTTAGCGGAAACTCCGGATAGGTTGCGATGAACATCACAGTGACATCCCTCTAAATATGAATATCATGGTGATGTTTCTTTTGAAATGGACTGACGGGGTGCGACTCGTTGTCATGTACTTCTTGCCAATGACCGTCATTCGCACAGAACCTTGATCATCTACCTCTTCTGCGCCTTTTCGAGTGTTCCATCGGTTTCCTGGCTGGTGCACAAGTTCTTCCATGTCACCAAGTCGGGAAACAGGCCAGATGTTTCGGCACATCTTTTTTGCGGCTTGGGTTGTCTCCTGCTGAGCTCTATCTACCTTTGCTCCTGGTGAGTCTATATGCAGGGAGACCATGGTTCTTTCAATGATCAGTAATCACGTAGACATCTCGGATGAAACTTGATGGTTAAGCCTATTGAGTGCCACATTACTCTTATCAGTTAGGAACTCCATAGAAATCTTGGATGAAACCCCAGGGTGATGCCTCCTAAGGGCTACAACAGATGCCTCTGCAGATTTCTCATGGAAGCTTGTCGTCCTAGATCTCAGAGCACCTGTGGTGCTTCCACTGGAAATGAAGTGCACCATGGAACCTGGTCAGTTCTCTCTTCCAAGGCCTTCTTGGCCTGTCTCTCAACTAGAAACTCTCAGGGTATATCTCGGGCTCATTCACGACCCTGGACAAAGATGATAACTAAGAATTGTGTTCGCGATGCCTTTAGGGTTCAGTATATATAGCCTGCTTCACTAACGTTCTTGTATGTTAGAATCCTCGGGGAGGATCAACTTCGCATGATTCGCATGCTTTGAACTAAGGTAGCCACATTGGCACTCATGTAAAATGATTAACGGGTGTCATCCCGCCATGATATGTGATCAGTGCTAATCATAAATCTTTACGGCGGCCGCATGCCAAGTGTCGATTTAGTGACCTGCCGTGTGGGTAGCTTAGACAATCGTTTCTGGATGTGATGGGCTTTTACTCATGTCGTTTAGACATCTGGTTTCATGTTGACCTGAACTGCATCTTCCGCTGTTGGGATCTTAGTTCTGGTCATTATCAAGAATTGTCAAGTGGTTCCAACTGTCTTCTAATGAGTAGCTATGATAGTGCGGTCATTTCGGATAAGGTTGCACTGTCTTGGAAATTGTACTTCATTTAACATTTTAGTAGATGAATCGTGCACTATTCTCTGTGGAACAACCTTCCCTGATGCTCTTCGTGTCGAGCATTCAACTACCTTTGTGAACAACATCTCGGCCTAGTACCATATTTATCCTTTCCTTTTCCAATGGTGCTAAACTCTGAACCAGTTATGTGTGGGAATGTAGATCTCAGTTTCCTCTTTCCTGTATGGGTTGTGGTGCAGCTTCAATACTCTGGTTCCTGCAATGTTAACAAAATCATCAAACTCTGCGTAAAGGTAGAGAGCTATAATGCTAAAGAGGGTAGAGAGGTCCTGTTGATGATGTTGATTGAGGTCGTTAATTACTGTCATGGCGTTATGGTCTTTAGTGTCAATGTAGTCATCAAGACCACATTCCAAAAATATAGCAGCTATGGGGAATATATCAAAAACTGTTGTTTCATCTGCTTGATCATCAAACTCTAGAATGTTCATGGTATTAGTGAGGAACTAATTTATTGATATTACCTCCCTCCTCAGTAGGAGTAGTTCCTCTGGATTGAAGGTCTCTTCATCGCAGATTGGTCCCGACAATGGAACCATTTGTTGGCTGTCGATCACCTTCTTGAGGTTTCCAATGTAGACCCAGGTACTTTGTGGTTCAAGGAACCAACAAAACCCCAGTTCACTGGCCCTTTCGGAAACAGGCTGCACGCAGCCTGAGGTCTCACCCAAGGCGAAGCTAGAGGGGGTGGTTGCAGAATCAAGTTTCCACAACCAGGTGATGCGATGGGGGGAAAGCTAATAAGCAGTGCAATGGCTTGGGGGTTGCGCGGGTAGATACTGTGAGAACCTTTTGTTTCATGGCAAAAACTTTAGTGTGCAACTGCGCTCATGCACTTGCGCTTTCACCGCACAATCTGCGCTCGCACCTCCAATGACTGTGCAATACAGGATACCTTTTTCATTACGACAGTAAGCTGTCAAGAGCTACCTTGCAGTAACCTTCAATTACTTGGCAGATCCATGGGACTACGCATCCTTGCCAGGATGTCTAATTCTAACCATTCTACTTGATTCCCTTTATCCCTTTACTCCATTCAATGTCTTATTAGTAAATTGTGGATGTTTTAATAACATACGTTACTGCGGGCTCCAATGCTGCGCTTAAATTCAGTGTTCACTACTTGACCAATAGATAGCTTCATATATTCCAATCGATAGATTCATACATGTTGAATACTTAACAGTCCTCTACGCATGCATTACCTAACATATTATTCCCATTCACTGCAGCGAATACATATAAAAGAAATCACATACAGAAGTTTCCAACATTAAACATACGTACCAAGAGATTAAACAATCATAAAAACACATTGGTCACACAACACAAAATTTAATGTGGTTCACCCCCCGGATGGAGGCTACGTCCACAAGAACGGTTGTTAATATTTCTCTTAATGGGAAGGGTACAACCATTCTTAGTCTTCGCACTCAACTGCAGACTCTCTACTCTCTCAGATAGGTCTCTGTGCACTCAGCTGCAGAGCCTTTACAATGGATGTCTAAGCTTAAGATTCTACAATAATCAACACTAAACCAAAATGAGGAGTTCAACAACCCAACCAACAACCCTTTCCCATACAAAATCATGCCTATTTATAGATTATGCCCGCAGGCATATCTTTACAATTCGTAAGCAAAAACCCTTAGGTCTACAAAACCAGCATGGCCAACTGCCACCCTAGCTGTCGCTGTCGACAGCTTACTCTGCGTGCTCCAGCTGGGCCATTCATGTCTCACACGCTCTTCTGACAGCCGTAGTCCTCCAAGCGATTACAACTGCATCATGGCCTATCCCTTTCCACTCCTTCGCCTACCTGTCCCCATCGGCGTCATGGCCTAGCTTCTCAACTGCTTACCACCACATGTTTGAACAGGTCACTTTCGTTTTCCCTCCACCTGTTCCCTACCCAAACTAAGTCATATCCTCGTCTGACCTTTACCCATATTCTGCCCAAAAGTAGCTTATGCTCTACTATGCACATCGTCCTGCTGCACGACTGTGCCTTAGTCATTGCCATCGCGCGACACGTGCACAACCTCAAATTGTTCGTCACCTGCCGCCGCGCGCAATGCGCTTTCTCCAAAATTGCTTTCTCTTCCTGACATAGCGCGCACTACGCAATTATCAAAATTGCCTTTTCTTCCTACTATAGCACGCTACATGCGATTTTCCATATTTGTATATTTTTCCAACCCACTGGGCCCTGCCCAACATATAGTATAAATAACAATAGACATTTTCCTAGTATAGTTAATTGTCTATAGTATAAATAACTACCATGAATATGCGATATATTTTTCATATTTATCTATACCTCTTCCCAATTTAACTTTTAATTTTATCCAATAAGTATTTGATATATGAACTATACACCCTACACTAATGTTGAGCCTTCCCTTGAGAGACTGCATCAAAATATAGCCAAACTCCTTATTTATATATTTTCTCTTCCACATTTGTCATTAGAGACTTTTCTATCTATTGATGAAGAAATTCTTGATCATACTCATACTTTGAATTACACACTTTAAAGGAAGTATGACTCTATATTCAAAGAAATAATATTTCCTTCACATCTAAATCCTTCATCCCACAACCATTGGTAATTCCTTAAAAATCACCATTGACCCATTCTCATCCCAAATTTTGGGACTATATTATATAGACTTACCATTCCACATTAGATTTACCTACTAAAAAGTGGAACACCAAAAAATCTTGTCTACTTCAAGATACTTGGGAATATTTTTCATTCATAATTACTAAATAATTAGTGGCAATCATAGCTATGTTAATGATGGTTTCAAATTTATTTTGGTGGAAAACTAATAAGCAATTTTTTATGGTCTCTTCCTTCACTTAATCTTTGATTCATGCAAATACCTAACTTAACAATTACTTAAGTTGAATTTTTTTATTAAATCTAATAAATGTTAACAAATTTGGGGAGAATTCTAAATATCCCTTTGAAATAACGATAATTATCACAACTCAAACTTAAAAATAGTAAACATATAATTTATTTGTTTACACTAAACAAGGTTCCACGTGAGAAGTTTCATAAATCCAAAGTTTAAGGTCTTTTTAACATTGCTACCATAGGAGGCCATACCTTTCCAAAATTTAAGTTTTTTTTACACTGCTACCATAGGAGGCCATACCTTTCCACCTATTGATTACTGGTGGACCATTGGTGAAAGGCCCAAGAATTGAAGAACTATTGAAGTAGCCAAGTAAATCCAAAGGAAACAATAGGGAGGAAGTTGAAGTAGCTAACTAAAACCAAGTAAAAGTTGAAGGATGTTCCAAAAAGATATAAGAGGTCTCAAGGTTGAAGATTAAATCAAAGAGATTTCAAGTGGTTGAATTTTTTAGTTATCTTGCATTGACTTGGTTTCTATTTAGCGTCATGGCCACCGAAGAAAATGTTAAGTTGATGGATGGAAATGAAGTGGAAAATGCTTGGATAGGTAGATTATAAACTATGTACTGCGAACTTTTTGTAGTAATAAAGCGATAGAAAAACATTTTCAAAGGGGCACCTCTACTTCCTTAACATGAGTAGTTTTTACCTTTGTTATTGAATGTGGGGCTTGATATATAATTAGAATATTTTTCCAAAGCACCAAGATGTGTAAGTTTATACTAACTCGTAAGGGTGGTAGGTTTAGGGGGATCACTTTGATCTGAAAGGAAAACAAGAAATAAGTTATGCTTAGGGGATAGGAGAGGCCACCAATAACCATATAGAGGCATTGTCATTGCTTCAAGGTTGTCAATACTCAAGAATATAGAGGTTAAGTGGCTTATGGTTGTGGGGGGATCTCTAGCGATAATTTGACATGTGTGCTATAATTTGATACCCACTACTACAAATTGGGTTAAAATTCAACATTAATTCAATTTTTAAATTGTTGTCTCAACATTGTATAAGAATATGTTAAACATTGAATAAATGATGTTGAATGATCAATGAATCACTTGTCAAATATGTGATGGTACCCATGGATGAGATAATAGAGAATGCCATATGAAATCAATTTTTTGGCATTATATCAACCTCACAAATCAATGTACACCGACTTCTATAAAAATAGGAAAACCATTTTTTATAACAATTTTATTGCATATGGCATTGCTTATATGACGCTTCTCCAATGTTAGGGATATGGTTTCAACACTTCCATGATAGGAAACCAAATAAACATATTTATACTTTGATTCCCACCTGACATTCGAGACATCACTTAGACATCATTGGATCTTTCAAAAACGTTGATCGAAGGTCACTTAAGCAAAGTTGGGTTTTTTTGCAATAAATAAAATATTAGATAGGATAAATGAAGCTAGCCACATTTTTGGATCATCTAGAGTAATAACTACTTGAAAATTGGACATCAAATCACATATGAAGCCATGGTTGATTTAGTTAGGCATGAAAACCATGATTTAAATTCAATAAGTGGATAAATGCTTTTATATGTAGATGAATGGAATGGCCACTAGTGTGAACTAACATGCTATTTGATTAGGTTCCTTGGATGTGTTGATGCATTCAAAATGTTTGGAACCCCACACATATAAGTTATATTATTGCAATTTATACTATATACATGTTTATCAATAATTCAATGAATTATATAATTGTTATTTTAAGGAAATTTGTTATAGTATAAATAACTACGCCCATTAGTTAAAGCCATTTTAATTGCACACTACACCCAAAATTCACCAAACACCCTCGCACCCGTGGCTCAGAATCGTAGAGGAGGACCACATGAAGAGAAACCCCACGCCCACATGATACCCACAAAGTACTTCTGCATCTGGAGGAGATCAAGATCACGCATATAGAAGAGACCCATAGAATTCGGTGCCCAAAGGAGACCCACCAAATTTTGTTCCTGGAGGAGATCGAGACCTGTCATGTCCCCAATTTTTGTTATGGTCCATGGGGGTGATTTTGGCCTAAGTCACCTAGGCATTAATTAATTAATTAATGGGTGAATGTGGAAATTATCTTATGGAATATGCCTAAGGGTGTATTTGGGTGATTAAATGGATAAGGTGTGCCCCTAGAAGATATTAAATCCCAAACTAAGTATCTAAGATGAATTATTAATTAATTGGGTAGTTTTGAGCTAGGATTATAAATTTAATTAAATAATTAATGGTTTTGAATTTTGGAGAAGGAACTAATTAATTTTATTAAGTATCCTCATTTATTAATATTTTATTTGTTATGCTGAATAAATGGAGAAATTTTCCCACCAATTCGAATTAGTGGATAAGGTTGGAGGAATTACTTGGAGTAGAAGTCAAGTAAGCACTAGAGTCCAAAAATGATGCCAAAAATGAGAAAAGAGGAATATTTAAGAAAAAAACAACATAAATTCAGAAAGTAGGAAAGTATGAAAAGCAGGAAAGTTCAGAAAAGAAGGAAAGTCGGAAAAAGAGGAAAAAGAAGGAAAACCAAAGCAAGGAAAGTATGTCCACTCATGGTTGACCTAGTCTCACAGGTCACCAAGCCAATTAACTTGCCCAATAGGTCAACATGAATTCTATAAAAGAATGCTTCCAACTCCCATTAACAACTTTTGTCATTTGCATTTTTGTATTGAGAGCTCTGAGCCTCTCTTGGTTGAGTGATGTGCCTCAATAGTTTTTCTTGGGTGATGTGTCCCAAGGCCCCATGAGTTTCAGTGAGTAATATGCAGGTACAGAATATGTTATTTCATCCAATAACATTCATATCAGTCCATCAGTGAACATCCATAGTCAGCTTGAAGAGGAGATCATTTCTACAGGAGAATTGCAACTAGTTTTAGAGGAAAGTCACCAGGAGAAGAAGCTAGTATTTAGTGGATGCGCCTAAGAACTTCAAAGGGCCCAGTGGGATGCTATTTATAGAGAGCAGCGGCTTCCCATTCTCCAATATCAGCTTCATATCTCATCTCCACTTCTACATCTTTCTCGGCTAAATTTGGAGGAGTTTCTCTTGGAGAAGAGATCTAGTTTGGTGAATGCGCCCCAGTGAAGATGAGCAGCTCATATTGCAGCCATATCAAACATTTGACCTGTATATGGTCTGATAATCCACTTCATAAAAGATACAAAGTATTTTCCTACTTATCATCTTCATTCTCCCACTATTGTAATGAAAATCTAGCCTGTGAGGCATTGTACTTTGGAAGGCAAGCAAATAATAACAAAGAAAGTGTTCTGAATATATATTTTGAATTATATCTATTGAATATAATTTATAAAAACTTTATTTAATATCAGAACAGAGTTTATTAATTATTGGAGGAGTTTGATGGATTAAATTGCAAGTCTAGCTAGTTGGGTGCTTATTCTAGACTACTTTCATCATTTTTACTGCTAAATCTATTCTGAGCATCCATTTTGCATTATGTCAGTTGGAGGAGGTTGATAACTCAGTATAATACCCATATCAGTCCATATGTTAAGAATTTGGATGCATTTAGCTTCATTTAGAAGAGCCTATAATTTGACTTGCATAGTTGTCCACAGTGTGCATTTTATCTCCCCATCACTCCAAACCTTCCCAAGTTCACTAATAAATTATCCCAACATATTTTATAAGTTAATTGACTTTTATACCTCTGCAATAAACTCTGATAACCCTCACCCAGTCTTGTTGGCATATGCTAGGAGCTCAAGTAGCCTCAAAGTAGGCAATAGTGTTGTTCTATTGCTGAAAAGTGAATGGCTCTAGTACTTTGTGCCAAGGACTTCTGATCAGACCTTATTTAGATGATGACGCACACTCATAATTATAAATTCCAGAACCTAATATAATTCCTACCATCCCCATTTAGAGTTTCAATCCCCATGACTTACATCCTGCTCAGTCTGAGAATTTGGCCTTGAAAATTGCAAGTAAAATTTTATTAAAACTCTGAGTGGAAGACAATATCTTGGTCAGATCTTGGCTAGGATATTATAGTGGTATCAGAGCACTTTCCTTAGCTCATCCTGTGGAAAGTAACTCTCAGTGGAAAAGTATATAAGCACCATCTTCAAGTTGCAGTTGTGAAATTAGTTCCATGTCATGGAAGAGTCAGACTTTGAGTTGTATGAGGCAGAAGATTATTTTTATGAAGAGTATGATAATTATGATGAGAAGTATGAAGAATATTGCAGACGGTATGAGGAATAGAATTTCTAAGTTTTGGTTGTGAAGCTTGATCTCCAGATTCAAAGATATTATTATTCAGCCGTGTCTGTACCCCAGGTTTGATTATGATCCCTGAGAAAATGGGGGTTCGGGGGTGAAGTCCCCAAGAAATTTTTTTGGGTTGTTTCGCCAACAAATTTCAGGCCCATGGTTTTTGGTGACCCATGGTATTTTCCCATTTTTTTCCCCTATAAAAGAAAGACATTGTAATATGGCTAGAGTTGATGTATTAGGTTTTATGCATTGTAAAGATCTCTGAGATCAAGAAGAGAGACTGTGAGACAGTGAAGAGAAAGTGCAATGGCTATACTGTAGGTTGTATACCTTCACTTTGCTAGACAATATAATAATAAGGACTGGCAACTTCAGTGTGGACGTAGCCCATCTTGGGGTGAACCACGATATATCTTTGTCTCTCTTGTAATGTGTATGTGTGATTATATTTGCATTTTTGTTTATTGTTATTGCTCTATGATCCTGTTTTTCTAACACTAAGAAGTACCTTCCTCAAGTATCTCCCATGAGATCATAGTTGGAAGAAGAGACTATGTTTATTCTTATAACCATATGTATGGAAAAGTTGCATGTTCCACAGACAGAGATCAACCTACTTCCGAAGAATGCCTAAAAGAAGTAAGAGATTCATTGGA
Organism: Larix kaempferi; assembly: GCA_027924585.1. Classification (NCBI taxonomy): domain Eukaryota; kingdom Viridiplantae; phylum Streptophyta; class Pinopsida; order Pinales; family Pinaceae; genus Larix; species Larix kaempferi. The sequence goes on along the minus strand of BSBM01001243.1, from coordinate 986,164 downwards.
TGCATGTGTTTTACACCTCACAATAGTTTTTGGATCCTCTTCAAGAAGATCCTCCAAGAATATTCATCCTAAGACAACCAAGGAGAAGCAAGACCCAAAAACCAATCCTGAGATTGTTGATAGAATGGAAGAAGAATCTATTGTAAGATTCTATGCTGAGGATTTCAAGATCACCTCAGAAGAGATTGGTAATATTAGGGGTGTTGAGCCATATTTTGGATCATATCCCAAAGAAGAACATAAATCGGATCCAAATTCACCACATCATCTTCATAGGGAAGCAGAAGTTGACCATACATCAGTTAGATGTGAACTAGTAGAATCAGTGGCAGAACAAGGGACCATAACCCCACCCATTGAACGAGAAGCATGATGCAAAGGCATGGACCAATTTCATATTTTTGTACTAATTTGTGTCATGGTGATGTTTCAGCCACATCAGAGGACAATTATTGCATAAGGGATATCTTAGATGCCAAGTCTCAGATCCTTAGTGATAAGGGTGAATGCAGTAACCAGGCTAAATCACTAGAAGGGTGTTTGTAGGATGCCTACATGGTCGGAAGAGAACATACTGAGGAATGTTTTAAGTGTGAGGAAGCATCTAAAGATGTGTACTCTCACATATATGTGGGAGACATGGATATCCCCATTGATGAAGGTGTTGTGGGTGCAATATCCATGGAGAAAGAAGAAGGTCTTGCAGCAACAAAAACTGAAAATGAGAAATTGGTGGATGGCCAAACCACCAGCATACCATCACAAGGAGGGGAAAATATAACACATGGGAGTTTTGTAAATTATGATATCTATTTTCCTATGTGTCATTCTGATGGGGAAGCCACTTCTGAAGATAATATGGCCTTGGTTGAACCCCCAGGGGTCGAGACTCCTGAATTGGGGAGAGCTGAAAATTTGAGAGAAAGCCTTACTGTTGCACTAGAGATGAATGAGCACCCCAATTGCAGCCAAAGATCTAATATTCATGATCTGAAATATGAATATCTTGCAGCCACAAAATATGGATCAAATTTCATAACTTCAACAGAATCAACTGAAGTTGATCCTAGGAATATAGAAGAAGCGAAGGTTCATCTGCTAGAACCTAATTTCCTTGAAGGGACACTGAAAATGAATGAATGCAAGATACAAGAATCCCTTCAAACCATCGATGACACATGCCTTAATGAATAACCTTTGTTGGAATTTGTGGGAGCAGTCTTCCATGAGAGACATGGAAGAATTTCAGAAAGCCATGACAAGCATAAAAGGTAAATTCTTGATCCTATTTTCTGATAGAGATAATTTGTTGGAGCTTGTAGAAGTGTTTCATGGTGCATTCTTGAGGGATGATGAAGAGATCAACAAGCTCAATTATGAATTGATGGCCACCCAATATTCTTTGAGAAGCACTCAAAGTTCCCTCCAAGAATCCAAGACAGAAATATTGCAGCTTCATGAAAAGTTGCAAAGATCCTCCCTACCCTCCTACACACCATTCAGTCAACCTAATTGGAATGAAAGCATTCATGGTCATATGGAGAAACCTCATGAGATGGTGGCTCATGATGATCATTTATATTTACATGTGCTTGAGGAGTGTGGAGAACAGTTTGATGAAAACCAAGTACCTGATCATTTTCTAAGGGAACTTGAGTTGTTCCTTGAAGACATTCACTCTCCCATGGAAGAGTGGGATGAGAGAACCCAATTTGGGCCAGCCAATAATGAAGAAGTTGCAGCCATAATTCTGATTACTGAAGGTTGCAGACATACAAAGAAGGTTCATATTTCTTTCCCACATGTCCTAGATTCAACAATAACAATGGGGAATGAAAATTGGGTAAAAGGATTCTTCCTTTTTGTGTCACATGATGAGCAGAAGGATCCTAGAGTTGAGGCAGCTGACATGTTACTTAACCCGCAGCAGTTGAGGCATCCCATTCATGTGTGTGCAGCCACTTTCGACAAAACGACGTCAGATCTACATTTACCTTCACCGTGTCGGTCAATTGATGGAGTTTTGCACCCTTGGATCAATGGATGAAGAGGGGAGCACCTGTAGAGTTCCATAGAGATAATGAGATCTCTTGATTTGAGGAAGACAAACATATGGCTGAACACATTCCATATGGTTCAACAAATAAAATTTCTTATGCATCCATTGGTTGGATGGGTAGAGGCATCATTGCAATGAAGACCTTGGGAGGTAAAAGGTTTTCTTGTTTCTGCAATAATTTTTTTGTTATAACTGATATTGTCTTGAATTGTGAGCTGCAACAAAGATATATTTTTCAGCCATTAGATATCTCCAGTACACATGCACAAGAGATGCATTCTGATTTGCATGCTCTCAAGAATTTCTATGTATGGTGGAGAAGTCTCACAACTATTCAGTTTTGCATTGAAAGTGGCACACTTCTAGCTTGGTGGATGGATCTTGGCATACCCTAGGGTGACAAGTTGATACAAGTAACAGTGATGAGATATGATATTCATCAGGGACCATGGGATCCAGGAATTCATTGTAGTGACAACTTTCCAAAGGTAGCAGGAAAATTTGGGTCCTTATAGAGGAAGTAGTGGGACCCAGGAATTCTACTCAGTTACCTTAATGGGGTTAATATTTTTGTTCATGATTTAGTGCAGAGAGAGAGTTTGCAGTGCAGTTTATTCTTCATAGTCATCTTGCATTTTTTTTTAGATCTTTTTGAAGGACCCAAGTGTAATTTTCAGATTGTTTAGTGGATGGGGACAATTATAATCAGAGTGATGCATCAGAAGCTTAGTGAAATCCTAACATTACTTGAGGACAAGCAATCTTGGGAAAGGAGGATTTTCATGTCCCAAATTTTTGCTATGGTCCATGGGGGTGATTTTGGCCTAAGTCACCTAGGCATTAATTAATTAATTAATTAATGGGTGAATGTGGAAATTATCTTATGGAATATGCCTAAGGGTGTATTTGGGTGATTAAATGGATAAGGTGGGCCCCCAGAAGATTTAAACCCAAAACTAAGTATCTAAGATTAATTATTAATTAATTGGGGAGTTTTGAGTTAGGATTATAAGTTTAATTAAATAATTAATGGTTTTGAATTTTGGAGAATGAATGAATTAATTTTATTAAGTATCCTCATTTATTAATATTTTATTTGTTATGCTGAATAAATGGAGAAATTGGCCCACCAATTCGAATTAGTGGATAAGGTTGGAGGAATTACTTGGATTAGAAGTCAAGTAAGCACTAGAGTCCAAAAATGATGCCAAAAATGAGAAAAGAGGAATATTTCAGAAAAAGCAGCATAAATCCAGAAAGCATGAAAGTATGAAAAGCAAGAAAGTTCAGAAAAGAAGGAAAGTCAGAAAAAGAGGAAAAAGAAGGAAAACCAAAGCAAAGCAAAGCAAGGAAAGTATTTCCACTCATGAGTGACCTATTCTCACAGGTCACCAAGCCAAGTAACTTTCTCAACATTTCAACATGAATTCTATAAAAGAATGCTTCCAACTCCCATTAACAACCTTTGTCATTTGCATGTTTGTATTGAGAGCTCTGAGCCTCTCTTGGTTGAGTGATGTGCCTCAACAGTTTTTCTTAGGTGATGTGACCCAAGGCCCCATGAGTTTCAGTGAGTAATATGCAGGTCCAAAATATGTTTTCATCCAAGGACATTCATATCAGTCCATCAGTGAAGATCCATAGTCAGTTTGAAGAGGAGATCATTTCTACAGGAGAATTGCAGCCAATTTTAGAGTAAAATCACCAGGAGAAGAAGCTAGTATTCAGTGGATGTGTCCAAGAACTTCAAAGGGCCCAGTGGGATGTTATTTTCAGATAAATGAGGCTGTCCATGCTCCAGTATTAGCTTCATATCTCATCTCCACTTCTTCTCCCACTTCTACATCTTCCTCAGCTAGATTTGGAGGAGTTTCTCTTGGAGTAGAGAGCTAGTTTGGTGAATGCACGCTAGTGAAGATCAGCAGCTCAGAGTGTAGACATATCAGAAATATGACCTGTAGATGGTCTTATAACCCACTTCAGAATAGAGCCAAAGTAACTTCCTACTTCTCATCTTCATTCTCCCACTATTGTAATGAAAATCTAGCCTGTGAGACATTTTACTTTGGAAGGCAAGCAAATAATAAGAAATAAAGTGTTATGAATATATATTTCGACTTATATATGTTGAATATCATTTATCAGAACTTTATTTAATATCATAATAGATTTTATTAATTATTGGAGCAGTTTGATGGATTAAATTGCAAGACTAGCTAGTTGGGTGCTTATTCTAGACTAGTTTCACCATTTTTACTACTAAATCTATTATGAGCATCCATTTTTCATTATGTCAGCTGGAGGTGGTTTATAACTCAGTATAATACCCATATAAGTCCTTGTATTAATAATTTGGATGCATTTAGCTTGATTTAGAAGAGCCTGTAATTCGACTAGCCCAGCTATCCACAGTGTGCATTTTATCTCCCCATCACTCCAAACCTTCTCAAGTTCACTAAGACATTATCCCAACATATTTTATAAGATAATTGTTTGTTATACCTTTGCAATAAACTATGATAACCCTCACCCAGTCTTGTTGGCATATGCTAGAATTCCAGGTAGCCTCGAAGTAGGCAATAGTGTTGTTCTATTACTCAAAAGTGAATAGATCTAGTACTTTGTGCCAAGGATTTCTGAACAGACCTTGTTTAGATGCTGCACACTCATCCTTATAAATTCCAGAACCTAATCTCATTCCTACCATCCCCATTCAGAGTTTCAATCCCCGTCACTTACATCCTGCTCAGTCTGAGAATTTGGCCTTGAAAATTGCAAGTAAATTTTTATTAAAACTCTGAGTGAAAGACAATATCTTGGTCATATCTTGGCTAGGATATTACAAGACCATTTAATAGGAGACCGATATGTATTTTCTAAGTCTACACATCAAACCAAACACCTGACCCCCCAAAAATTATTTCTCTATAGAGCACATTGAGCACATTTGTTTTGAGTGTTGTATTATTAACCAATTGCTTGAAGTAATTTTTCCAATTTGGGGGTTTTGAAATACACTGCATAGACTAGGGTTTGGAAATGTGCCACACAATCATTAATGGGATTTTCAAATGTAGCTAAATGGGGTGTGTAGACCGGGGTAACTAAACGAATTTTGCGTAGACCAGGGTTTGGAAATGTTCCACACAATCATCAATGGGATTTTCAAATGTAGCTAAAGGTGGTGCGTAGACTAGGGATTGGAAATATGCGTAGACAAGGGTAGCTAAAACATGTAACAAATATGGTTGGTGCAAAGCAAGTGACCACAACAACCACTTGTTCGACTATTGACTATTTAGTTGGATGAGATTCAACATTGCATAAGATTTCAATTCACCTGCCATAAATGTAGAGGCTTATTTTCACTCCTAAAATATGACCTCCTCCACACTTAGGTACCAAAAAGTGTTAAAATCCATAAACTAGGGATTTGGATCTTCCGTAGCCTATAAAGAGTCCCATCCACACTTGCAAATTGTACTTCTTGTGGTTGATCCACACTAATTTCCACCTCCAATGGCCTCTTTACATCCTTCTGGTGTTGCTTTACCAGAATTGGCACTAATTAGGAGGCATTGAAAGATGCTGTAGAAGCCTATGATATTGTTGTATGAACCATGAGTGATTTTGTCCACTCATCCTTATCTACTTTTTCAACCTAGGACTCAACAACATTTGGAACAAAATACAAATCAACAAACATCGAACTAACAAAAACTTGTCGAACACACTACTCACCTTCTCTATCTGGCCTTCCACATGCTCCTTCACCACCAAATTTTGAAGCTCCTCTTGCATCACATGTTCAAACTTGTTATTCTCTTCCTGTTCATCTTAAGTGACTATGTTTATGTCTTATGATGAAGCATTGTTGTCATTTCATGCCTTTTGTGATCCCTACACCACAACAAATATTGAATGGAAAATATTATGCATGTGTCCTCCTTATAGATCAATTTATTTTTCAACCTCAAACCAACAACTCTCAACTTGATTCAAATCTAATTTCTCATTGCAATTCACATAATTGCTCACAACAACTTGATTTGTGTGGGAATCTAGAGGCCTATATTGTTTTTGGTCAAAATATTTGACAAAAAACAATTTTCTACCTTTGGCATTATCATAAGAAATTAACAAAAGATTTTTAAGTGGCTTACCTTTGTTTATTCTTGGACTATGCCTCCTTAGGTATGACTCATATCACTCTAGTTGTTGGAATCCTATTCACTAAACATGTTGTATGCTTTGTTTTCGTATGGCTCTTTTGCTTTTTTCACCACCACATTTTCCCTTTAGGCTTTGAGCATCCTTTTTCTTATAAAATTTGACAAACATCTCAAACTCTTCTCCACTATTTAACCAAAGAATACTTATTATTGTTTTGCATCTATTTCAATCATTTCCTTAAATTTATTCAAAGTGTCTTAAACAATTGAGTTTTTATTAGGGAAAAAAAGGCATAACTTTTGTGGAAAATCATGAAGAATATGTGAAATGTACTTGGCTCCTGATAATGATGATGTGAACATTGAACCAAAAATCCTACATGTAGAATCTCCAACATTGTACCTACTCTCCAAACCTAGACATGCCAACATCCTCATCATGCTACTCTATTACCATACATGTTGTGCATCTCCCTTTTCTTGAATAGTAGGTAGACAAACAACCATCTATAATATACTAAGAAGAGGATAATGTTGAAAACATGATCATTGTAACTTTCACACCAAAGTGAATTGGAATCAATATCTGCACTATCCACCAACTTGTGTATCTGTCACATCGTCAAAGTTGTTGGACTTATGATCTTCCTGTCGCGAGCTATATTTTTTCTACTCATTTTTTCCTTCACCAAGCATTTTCCTATTGTGAACACAATTGCTAATGAAAACTTTACTCTACAATTTTTCTAACGGAGAGCAAATTTGTAATTACACCAAGAATGTAAAGAACATTCTTGAAATAAAATTGTTACCGAATTTTTGTTGTCCTTGTACATCCCCATGCACTTCAACTACACAAGTCCTTCCTTTCCCATATTTAATGTTTCTATTGTGGACTTGGATTTGACAAAGGATACATGCTAGTCCCTTGTATTGTTCACATGTGAGGTGACCATGTCGAAGCACCACTTGTCCATTTGATATTCAAAAAAATCTACTCACTTCTACTACTCATTTGATTTTTCAAAAAATGAACTACTTAATAGTGTTGTCATTTAACAATTTCCAAAAGACAAGAAGAAAATAATGTCCAAAACTGGACTTAAAAAACTAAATCTCAAAGCTTAAATTACTTCACAAACATCACTTCTACCTTTTGTGGCTTTCTCTTCTTGGATTTTTTTTCCAGCATGGCACTATCTCCTTGCAAAAATCAACAAATTCTTCTAGCATTATGCTTGTCCAGGAAACTTCTCCTTGTGAACCAATCTTTTTCCTGCTCTATGGTCACATTAGAACTCTTTTGATGCTAGCCTCCAACATAATTCCCTTTGTTGTCCTCTTTCCACTTGTATTTTGGTCTCCTATCCCAATGGATTCCTCTAAGTATTGACCAACACTTCTTGATTTGTTTCACATGGTTCACAATGATTTTTTAAGCACAACCACAGATATGAACTTTTAATTATGAAAAATTTCCATCAAAAGATAAATTCAGGTTTAAAACAAATTACCTCATCTATTTTCCAATCGTTAATCCTCTTCTACTTGTTACATACTACTACCACACCTATCTCACTACACCCAACACTCCTATTCTTCTCTTCCACTTGGAAATGAAAATCACCTTCGACCAATTTTTTCATCAATACTTGCCTATCACTTCCATGTACATAAGATTGTTACTCTAGTATTATCAAGTACTAATTGATATTTCTATTTTTAAGAGAAAATTTTCATCCTTGCAATTTAAATTGAAAATTTTCCTCTAGCTCTTTCTAGTACCTCTAAATATAGTAGCCATGTTTTAGTTTCTTTGGTGTGGATAAGTATGTTGTTTCAAAGAGGGGTATCCACTGCAGATACCATCCCCAAGATGAGCTATGAGGCCAGTAGGGAAAATGAATCAAGCTACATCTAAATCACTCAACCAAACACATTTTTGAGTCTAATGCTCACCTTATTAGATCATTATAAATGCAATGCATGGTGATTTTATGGATCATTAAGGCATGCAATTTCCATACATGCATTTTCATTTTATCAAGAGTTTAAACTTACAACCAAATGGTATTTAGGTACACCTACAAAAACTATCTTAAGGGCATAAAGACCAAATCAATTAAAAAAATGATTTTTTTCACCTCTCAACTATGTATTTTTTCAGTCTAGAGAGTGGCATGTGCCCTCCATTAATGCCAAGATAGTTCTTTTCAAATTTAACCCCCCAATGCAAAATTTTGTGTTACATCCCAATAAAAGAAACCATGGATCCTGTAGTCATATGAAAAAATGGATGTTTCGAAGGCATGTGATTAGAGGATGAAGGGGACCCTAGTTTAATTATGCTTTCCAAAATCCAAAGGAATCAATGGCTTGTTCATCCAAATCTCGGTTTCCAATTTTATAGTGAGTTCTAACTCACATCCAAAGGGAATTTAGGGACACCTAGGATTGGGGTTCATCCAGAGATATTACAATTTAACTAACAATATTTATAAGTTATTTTCCCAATTTATAAATTAACAAACATAAATAAATTGAATACTACCCCATAATATAACAAAAGGTCATTGCATCGACATAGGTTATGGGTGATTTTGATGTCCTCCTCCTCATGGAACTTTTCTTCACAATTGTTAACTACAAAAATTATAGGTAACCATTTAATTCGACCAATATGAATGCATGAATAGAATACCATGTCATTTTATCTTTAACATTTTCATATTATATTCATCTCACCACAAAAAGTGAATGTGAACTAGAATTTTAAATTTTGTAGCTAGGAGATGGATTCATTCTTCAAACATTATTCTCCCTGCCAACAAATATCAATGTGACTATGATGGTTATAGCAGTAAGTGAAGTGGAAAGAATGTCATCATGTGCAGGTGCAATAGATGGACCAAGAAGAAGGGGAATTTGAATCTTTGGTGCAGTTAGGGAATAAAATATTCTTGCCAATGGTTACAATAACTAGGTGTCAAACTATATAGATGGAATACACATCTAACTTGTAAATTTTAACCACTTGTAACATAGTAGTGAGGAAACAACAATGGATGTGATGAGAGTAGATTCACCACTAAAATGTGGTCTCATAATAGATGCATAAACTATAAAGTGTACAATAATGACCTCAATCAAACTGATAGTGGGTATAGTGATGGGTGAAAGGAAAAGAATATTGATGTGTGGAGGCACATTAGATGTTTTAGGTACAAAGGTTACCTGAATCTATGACACAATTGGTGCATGGAATACTGCTACTGATGGCTACAATAATTATGTGTTGAACTAGTTAAGTGCATGATTTGATGATAACATGAATGGAATACGCTTGTAAATTGTAAATTATAACCATGTGTAAAATACTTGTGGTTAGGGTATGCAGGAAGGGACTAAAACACCAATAGTGTCATGGACGAATGAAGAAAGAATTAGAGTAAAAACCCACAATGATTGAACCAAACTTATCATTAGCTTTAAACATTGAGGCACACAAAAGTATACATTCTTTATAATTGATCAATGTGGATAGAGTAATACTTTGATATTATGTACTTCAAATAGACCAAAGAAAACATTGATTAATGAATGCATTTAGAAACTTTACATTTAATCTTCATAGCCAATAGTTATGAAGGTAAAATTCATTTAAAGATATTTTCTTAATTATAATAAAATACTTATTTGCACTCTAACATATGTAAATAAATTATTTAGAAGAAGAATAAGAAGAGGAATGCACTCTACCTAGATTTGGAACATGGTAAGAAGAATAGGAATGTGAATGGTGAGAAGGCTAGTTGGTCCAACTCAAAACTAATTCCAAGGAAGCATGTTATATGTCTATATAAAATATTACTCTATAAGTCAATATAAAATATTATTTTTTAAATCAATATAAAATATTACATATGATACTAAGTGGTTACCTCTATGTGATTTGTTGCCATCGAACGTGTAACAATAATAGTTGTACCAACCATCCATGTTGAACCCAACATACTCATATCACTAAGAGACATGACACTCTAGTCTATGAAGATGGTTTATTGGAAAGGCGGAGTTATATCTCTAGTTTAACACTACAAACATGCATGTTTAAACACTTAAAAGATACACATACATTTTCATCTATTTATGTATGTAAAAGGGTCTTCCACATACCTTTTTATCTATTTATATAAGATAAGATAAAATACACATACCTTTTTATCTTTATCTTATCTTATTTGTATGTATGTAAAAAGTTCTGCCGCATACGTTTTTATCTATTTATGTAAGTAATATTTTATGTATTTTATTTTATATCTAATTTGGTTCCATGCTTTCATAAAAGACATGGATTGATACCATATTTAAGGGAATAGGTGATTTAGTTCAAAGAGCTCTCATGAATGAAAAGCTTAATTTATCACTCTTTTAGGTTGTTTTTGAGTGGGTGATTTTGGTTGGGAGAACAAGGGTTTCTAGGTTTTTACAATGACAGTGAAGAAAATAACACCACATGATCTATAAGGTCATGTATGATCCTTCTTCATAGTGAAGCTCCATGTGGACAACTTGAAGAATTCTTTGATTCCTTTAATGACCTCTTTCCCTAGTGTATACTTTTTTTGGGTTTCTATAAGATGTTCAACATCTTGAATAATGGTTGCTATGATCTAGTGGCCTATGATGTTGATCCTTTTTCCTTTGTCTATTGAGTATGGATTGGGTAGAGGATTCTTAGCGATATGGTAATGGAATTGCGATGATGTTTTTTGTTCAAAAGAGAGTACATTATGGGTTGAAATTAGTGTTTTATAGACCTCATCGTCAATGGAAAATGCATGTCTTAACGCTTTGTAATTTTCTAATATGAATTATGCATTCCCAACAAGGTCCTATTTGAAATTTTTTCCCATAGTGCAAGTAGAAACAAATAGGTATTTGTCAGATCTATCTTCCTCAAGCGAGGGGAGTTTAGGAATACTAGAGGAAAGTGAGAGATCCAGTAGGTCTACAAGATTTATAACAACTAGATGTCAAAATATCAGAAGAAAATTCCATAAACACATGGAAATTTTTCTCGCTGAAGGGGGGTCATGTTCCTATGATGATGAAACAATAGGTGACATCGAGGTGCCCTTGAGGTACAAACATCTAGTGAAACAATGGGTACCCAAGGATATTCCTCAACTAAACACATATTTTTGTGTGAACGAGAAGATATATCAAATTGCGCCATCATCATTACATGGTTTGGGGTTGTTTTGCATGGATGGAATAAAGGTCGGTTACAAAAGATGTACCGAATTGATGGAGTATGTTGGACCTTGTTAAACTACAAATATTGGATGTGACTAGTCCAATATGAATGAAGTATGTGCAAATATGGATTGTTTGCAAATTATTTACAGTTGAAAGGCAAGGATCAAAATAAAGGAGCAACGGTGTACATTGACGGAAGGCCAAAAGCTACAGGGAATATTGCAGGGTTTATAAACAATACACAACTAGGGTCTACAATTAAGAAACCCAATTTCATATTTGAGGGGCATGAAGGAAACTGTGTTTATGTATGTGCCATTGAATCAATCGTTGTAGGAGAAGAGTTGCTTATTAATTACAATTTGAATCAAATAGATACAAACATGATTATTGTGGGAGTGGTACATCTAACAATTTACTGAACCTTTAATTAATGAATTTAACATCTTATGTAATTTTTGTTAGTCTATTGTTATAATTTAGTTATAATTTTCTATATTTATTTTGCAGGGTAGTGATCGGAGCATCTCCCTGGTAGCTGGTCAGAGGAGTACAACATCCTCGAGGCAGCAGGTATACATCTTTGTAATTGTACAAATATAATATAAACAATTTTTATTTTTTTTGTTGTGTTTTTTCATGAGTATATTTGATTCATTTAGATAATGTTATATATACATTTCTTGTAGAGTGTTGATGGGGGAAACCACCCTGCTATTGATCAGATGATGGAAACCATTCAACAACATGTATACCTGATTGTAATTGTACAATTTAAATACGATAAATATGTTTTCTTATTTTATTTTTTTCATGGGTATTTTGGTTTTGTTTAGATATTCTTTTCTATATTTTTTTGTAGGGTGTTGATCAGGGCACTTCCCTAGCAGTAGATTAGACCATACCAGCCTCAAGGCAACATGTATACATCGTTGTACTTGTACTACTATAGTATGCAAAATATTTTATTATTATTATTTATTTTCACAACTATATTGTTTTCATTTTGATAATGAATTCTATATTTTCTTCACAGGGTAGTGATCGGGGCATCTCCCTGGCAGTTGGTCAGAGGATTACACTATCCTCGAGGAAGCCGATATACATCTTTGTAATTGTACAAATATAATATGAACAAAAAGTTTTTTTTGTTTTATTTTCTCATGAGTATATTTGTTTCGTTTAGATAATGTTATCTGTATATTTGTTGTAGAGTGTTGATCGGGGAAACTACCCGGCTATTGACTAGATGATAGCAACCTCAAGGAAACAGGTATACCCTATTGTAATTGTACAATTTAAATACGATCAATATTTTTCTTATTATGTTTTTTTCATGAGTATTTTGGTTTCATTTAGATAATTTTTTCTATATTTTTGTTGCAGGGTGCTGATCAGGGCACCTCCCTAGCAGTAGATCAGATCAGATCAGCCTTGAGGAAACATGTATACATCGTTGTACTTGTACTATTATAATATACACAATATGTATTTTTATTATTTCATTTCATGAGTATATTGGTTCCATTTCGATAATGCTTTATATAATTTTTTTTCAGGGAAGTGATCAGGGCAAGTCACTGACCATTGATCAGATGAGTACATGATCCTCAAGGAAGCAGGTATAACTCATTGTAATTTTACAAATATAATATGAGCAATATGTTTTCTTGTTTTGTCTTTTTCTTGTGTATATTGGTTTCATTATGATAATATTTTCTACATTTTGTTTCTAGGGTGATGATTGAGGAAAGTCCCCAACTGTGGATTTGACGAAACCAACCTCGAGGCATCATGTATATGTAATTGTAATTTTAGAAATCTAACATGAGCGATATGTTTTTTTCCGTAGTCTATTTCTTTCACATCAGTAATGTTTTATATATTTTTGTTGCATACTATTGATTCAGCGTATGATCCCGCATAAGAGAAATCAATAGATTTTGATGTGGATGAGCTCATGCATGATGCTATCATTGGATCTTCTCTAGACCTAATTAATATTATAGAGAAAACCTTAAAAAAAATTCATGAGGATATCCTTCATCTGCTATCCATTCAACCACAAACAAATGAGATTAGGGCAAAGGTTGATGTTTTGGTAAAGAGATCTCAGGCCTTGAGAGTAAGTTATGGGATCTTGAATTAGAATACAAATTCATTTAGTATTTTATAATTTTTATTTGTATATGATGATGAACTAAAATATGGTTTGTATTTATAGGATTTTTTGTGCCCACACACTAGTGGTCAAGGTGGTGTTGGTACTAGTGATGCCCGTGGAGAGTCGTCACATGAGAAAATGAATCCACTTGCATCTCATGTTCCATTGTGGTCGAATAAACAGTCGGAAACACATTTTGCAACACACTCGAGTCCAGATGTGAGTTCACCCACTAGTGGTTGGAGCACGCTAGATCGTGTAGCGGAATGGGTCAATGCAGAGACTAGTATTGATATTGCTAAAGCATCATTTTCTGTATCTTACCGTGCCACTAGCACAGGTACACTACATACCACATTTTTGTTGGATGAAGAGCTCGTTCCCATAAAGATAGAGAAGATCCCAGGTATTTATACATTGTTCAAGTTTTTGTTTATAATTTGATTGTAATATACTGATAAAACATTGTTTTTCAACTAACAATGGAATGACCGTTTTGTAGGAAATGATGTTTTTTATAAACATCTAAATGATTTGTCATTGGAGATATTTGGGCCCACCATCTGCACAAGGTGGGATAAACAAAGTAAAAATTTAAAAGATGAGCTCACTAATCACTTGGTTGGCATGTTCGGCAACAAGAGCTTTAATCGAGATGAGGTCCTAAAGAAGGATGGCCAACATATGAAGATTGCAAGGGACCAATATAGGGTTCATCTAGAAAGAAAACCTAGGTATGAGCACCCTCCAATGATTCCAGGAAGAGAGTGGAAATCCCTAGTGGAAAATGGAAAGGACGGCTTTGAGAAAAGAAGGAAAGATATCATTGGGCACAGGAAGGTATGCAATACTTTCCACAATGTAATTATAAATCTTATTATTATTAATTTTTAGATCAAATTTGAAACATCTAACATAGTTCAACATTTTCATAGGCTATCAGAGACATCAAAGGCCACAAAGGAAAGACAAGAAAAATTTGGTCATCACAAGCTTGGGCCTGGTGGTTATTCAAATTTGGCGGCATGAATTATAAGTATCAAAAAACCAATAATGCATCCAAATAATAAATTGCAAATTATTTTCTTTTTATTGCACTGTAAAAGGTAAATTCATGAAATTATGCAAATATGTAGGCCGATCAATTCAAGAAAGTTCCCACAGAGGAATACTTGAAGCTTGGATTTCAGCATGACTTTGGAGATGTTGTTGAACGCCGAAAAAGATTGTCTGGGAAAACACAATCTTTCGGTGATCCATCTTGCGCATAGGTATATAAAACCAATATAGTTTAATGAAGATTTAATACTTGTGCAATCTATTTGTTATAAATATTTGCCATAAAATATTGACTCTGTTTTGAGTAGGAAAGCAACAATCCACTTAATGTCGAGGATGGAGAACAACCAATCAAAGATCATGTTTCGAATCTTGGTAATGAATGTATTCATATGCTACAATTTAAAATATTGCATTGCAAATGGTGAATATTAATTGCACTTTTCCATGTTTCAACTACAGAGCATGTAGAGGGTCAGACTATACAAGATGATCCTAGACAAGAATATGAAGTACATGATGTGGCCACATCAGGTAAAAAGCACCTTTGTAATGTTTTTTTTAATGAAATACTTTTCATTATAATAACATAAGATATCAATGTAAACATTTTACATTATTGCAGCAAATCCGGACCCCTTTCCGTAGCATCCACATCACGAGTGCTCTATTAGGAAAACAATACAACAAGTTGTAGATGCCACAAGAACTGAACAACAAGTTGCAAAAGATGAGTTTCTTGCTGATTTTTTCAAAATAAAAAACCTAGAAATAAGTGAATGAATTTAATGTACCAACCAGGGCTAATGATACACTAAATCAAACTCCCACAAGACTTAGTTAAAAACAATGGACTCAATGGGCTAGTTTCAATGGATGTAGGAAAAATCAAGTACTCTAGATGGGAGGAGGACTATGATAGATGATAATAAATTTGCGCAAAGAAATGGTACCATTTATGGTTCAAAATAATCAAGGATTAAATCTACTACAATCTTCCTGGGCACCCCAACATATGCAAACTAGTACTTCACTATTCATTGACTGGAAGATATTGGTGAAGTATTATGACTTTAGGAGGATAACTAAAATCAATTTAAATTCATTATACATTTAGGTTTCATTCCAAAAATTTATATAAGATTCTGATAAATTCTTAAAAAATATATAACAAAAATTTCCTACTAGGATTGCACAACTAGTTGGAATTCATGACTTCCAAACAGTCAGTGAATGCTCATGAAATTCTGATATGAGACTTGTAATAATTAATATGACATATTAAGGAAATCCAAGAATAGTAATGAATTCATTTGGATCAAGAATCATTCATTTATTAAATGCATTAAGGAAACTAGCTCAAATCTATGCAAATCTAGAGGGGGTGTAGAAAACTCAGAATATTTCGTACTTTTTCATTATAAAAGTTTATGAATGATATCAGAGGATCATAATAATAGAAAATAAATCATATGGAATCCAAGAGGATTATCATAATATCCCAATAACTCCTCTCCTCTCAATACAACAAACTAGCACTGGAAATAAATAAGAAGCTTGAAGATTCGAACCATATACTTCATGACACTTCTTCTGACTTCAAACCAGAATTGAATAAGCTACAGGACCTAAAATAAAATCATTGAAAATGGATTAATATAATCATCCTTTAATGATTGAATTCCATCATCCTCTCACAATAAGCAGGGTGCGTTCTTCACAGCTTGAACCCCCATATCTAGTAGAATGGCCATAACTTGCTCATACATACACCTTTTTTGATGATACAAAACATGTTTTATACTGGAATCGATTCTACAAATACAATGGAACACATCTCAATGTCCATAAATGCTCATAAAAGGTTGAAATAAAAACCTCCATTTCGGCCCTCCAACATTGTTCCTACTAAATGAAGGAGTTGAACCGCACAATGAGAACACTAACCAATGGATTAAGTTTCAGGACCTGCAATGGACTTAGAGATGAAGACTGTATTTCATCATCCTTTGAGTATTTAAGCATGGGGAACATGTCCCATCTAGGACTAGGGGCACATCTCCGAGGTCAATGAGGCAATATAACACTCAATTCAAATAAAAAATGATCAAAAGATGTGAAATGGAGTTGTAAACATTCTTTTATAGATTTAGGTGACTTGTTTATAAATTAGGATGGAGATAAGGTTGCTTTGCTTTCTGCTTTAGTTTTTTCCTTGCTTTTCTGCTTTTCTTTGCTTTCTACTTTTGCTTTGCTTTCTACTTTTGCTTTGCTTTTTTCTTTTACTTTTGCTTTTGATTTTCTCTTTTTCTTTTGCTATTGATTTTCCTACTTTTTCTTTTCTATCCTGCTTTTTCCTTCTTTTTTACCTTATCCTTCTTTTATAATTTGTCCTTATTTTTTATGCTTTTCTTCCTTATCCGACTTTTCTGCTTTGTCCTACTTTTTCTTGCTTTTCTGCTTTATTACTTGTGTCCTTCTTTTCTGCTTTGTCCTGCTTTTGCCTACTTTTGTCCTGGTTTTGTCCTTCTTTTCTTCTTTATTCTTCTTTTCTTGAGCTTTGCTTCTTTATTATGCTTTCTTCTCCTTTTCCTACCGTTCCTTGCTTTGACTGCTTTATCTTTTCTTGTCTTGCAAGTTACCTCTTAGTCAACCTTATCAAGTACAATTGTAGAGCATTATCCACTTTATTCCAAAATAAAAATATCTAATTAATAAAAATTACTTCTAGCAAGTGCATTTCAAACTTAGGATAAAAATAAAATTAAACTTCCTAACTAATTAATTCCTTAACTTCAGAATCAACCCCAAGTGCATGAAATCTTCTAATCAACGCAAAGGATTGGTTGGGACAGCAACTCCTTCCACTAATCATCAATGATGGGACATGACATTGAATAAACACTATGTATACTTATTTTTTATAATATAATGTCGTTCATTATGTTTTTCCAACCGGATGAATGAGTGGTTTAATGAATGAATGGAAAATGTTTCTTTATGATGTAATCCACATGTTTTCACATAACCTTTTTTTTTTCACGTACATGCATTGGGTATGGGGAATTCAGAGTGATGTGGAGGGGGAGGGGCCATAATAGCTTCCACCTTCACATGGTTGGCCCTGTTCAGTAGAGGATATTAAATTATTCTCGAAACAAAGAGGTTCTCAAAGTTGTATTTATACCTTCCATCAATGAAGTAGCTTAAGTACCAATCATAAGTGAGACTACACTATTATGATCACAAGATCAACTAGGTTTCAACCCATAAAATGCTTCACACATGCAAGTGATCATCCCAAGCACACAAGGGTTTCACGTTTAAACAACCAATCCTAGGTTCACCAACTGAAGTATTTGGCCTTCAAAACACCAAGAAGGAAATTTCATCCCAATAAAACCCACTAGCTATAAGAAGTCAATTCCAACCAAAGCTGTCCACTTCACCATTCGTATCACAAAAGTGAACATCCAAGTACATCATCACATCACGTTCCCAATAAAGGAATCTCTACAAACTCTATCAATCATGACATCACATCAAGCTCTAAGTCCTCCAAACAAATCATCTCACCATGCTCAAGGTCTTCGTGTTAGTGCTCTTGTAGACAATAGGTCCATTAATCAACGCGAAAAAATACCCTATAAATTTATATAGTCTTTCAGAAAACAGATAAATTTTCCCATACTAGAGATAACATGATTATGATTCCTAAAGTTGCCCATACTAGAAAATATCTTGTGAACAGGTTGAAGGAATCATGCCTTCAATGGTTCAAAAACCATCTACATTTGTCATTCTCAAAGATATTGATGCACCTGTAGAAAGTAGTCATCCATGACATGGAGACTAAATTTGTCACACCTAGGGTCTATAAATAAGACAAAGAAAAAGTCTCAAAATTGCAAGCGATTCTGGAGCAACAAAACAAAGAAGATAAAAAAACATCCTGCCCTAGCAAAGCCTAAACAAAGGCAAATTGTTGTAAGTCTTAAAATATGGAAAAAACTTGTAAAATCATATGAGAAGTTAGATGCATGGAGGAATTATGGATATGAGAGAACCTAGGTAATTAAATTTGCTCATAACATTATATCATAATTAATAAATGATTTTTATGTTTTATTTGTGCATACTTAAATTGATTTGGTATATGTTTCAGGACAAGGCCTCCAAGGCTAGGATTTCCAAAATTCGTGCCATGCATCACAGTGGCCATAAAATTCTGTAGACCTTGATCTATACTTTTATAATTATATTTAATTTTTGAAATGATATTTTTTTTTAATTCCTAGAAAAATTAAATGATTGCATAATAATTAGTTTAATTGGTCCACGCATCCTGTGTTTTACAGGAGGAGAAACATGGCCAGCATCCAACACCATTTGAAAAAAAAAGTTTCAAAAGAAAAAAGTGGAATGACTTTGTAATCTGTATCGAGAATGAGGTATCAATATTTGACTAATAACTCTTGCCCATACATTTTAACTTGATAAAAACTCCTGAGGTAAATAACTTGCTACTATTGAAAGAATCATAAGAATTTTATAGGTATTAAGAGATTCAAAACTTATCTTAAATTAGGCCTCAAAATATGTCAAATTAGTAATCTTATCCTTCAGTCAGTCATGGTTTCAGCGTTGGAAAATAAATATCATTCTTAGAAAATATCTTTTGGTCACATATATAGTGAATTCAACCATTAAGTTGATCATCTATCAAATTTCAATTGAGCTAGAATTCATAGATAATACTGAAGAGATTTTCCAAAAGGATATCTTTTGATGATGTTTTTAAAAATTTATGTTAAACCTCAACATCAAAGAAATAAGTAATTTTAATAGTTATGGGAAGGGAATTTATGTTTTGAAAATATCATTCTAGTTATAATTTTGTTTCTAGTCTTTTTGTAAGGCAACTAGTTAAGTTTTGAATAAATAAGTGATCATATCAATGAAACTAAAAATATTTGTAGAATTTATCTCTTTTAATTTTATCTCAAAATATCAAATACAAAGCCTTTTTCATGAAAAAAGAGAGTATATGTCATCATAGTAAAGAGTATTGTCCAAATATAATACAACAATGTGTTTTGCATAACCCATTACAAATAGTATAGTATCTATGAATTACCTATGACGTTCACATTTGAACTTTATAAACACTAAATAGCTAGAAATATGAACTCAATCGTGTTGGTAACTCATAGATATCAACCTATAGTAATTTCTAGTGACCTGTGCATTTAGTTTTATGCAACATTTTAACCTAGGTTTCCTAAGAATCAACTTTTAGCTATTGTTCATCATAGGACAATCTATTATTTTCATTGTCTAGCTGCTAATTTGGCTCACTACATTGAGTAACCTGATACTCATTCAAGTCCTATTAGGTACTTCTTCTTATTAGCTACTTCATCCATGCTTGTGGGGTCATTTCATAGCATTAACCTCACGCTTCTTAGCATTTTTCCAGGTTGTCATATTAGTCACTTTCGCTAACAACCATCCCTTCTCGTGTCACGTCCCCTCCCATTATACTAGTGCAATGGAGAGGATCGTGATCCCAAACCGGGCATCTAGCCCCATGTACTTATGAAGTAAGCATGCAAGACATATGAGGATGCATAAGTATTTGTTTATACACAGCAGAAGTAATTTCAATTACTCATTCATTTTACATTCAAGATATTCATCCATTAAACAATTGAAAGATAGCACAAGAGGATACTTATCTTAATGAAGTAGTCCCAAGCAACCAGCTACACTTCTACAACGTTCCACCGAACCGTAGGCCAGTGTGCTCCTTAATCCTTCAGCACCACTGCCACCCTCGAGCTGAGCATGATCTCCACAAGGAACTGGGGAACAACAGGGTCTCACATAACCATAGATACACCAGAATCAGCCATACCACCCAGCAGTTGGGTTTCTGAGGCTGCTAGGAGAGGGATGCATATAATATCAAAAGTGTAAGTGTTGGGCATGAGAAAAACGTTTCAATAGTGGAATGCACGAGATGGGGTTTCTTGAGCTTCAGAAAAACATGGGTAGACTCAAAACGAATTGGCAAACTGGGTAAATTCGACTGGGAGAGCAACCCATTCCAGAAAAATTCCCCAAGGGCAAAAACGACCTCTCCCTCAGCCCAAAATCGCGTCCCTCCTTTCCCATCTACTGCACAATACCAAAAACGAGTTCCTGGACATGGAAAAACGTAGGGTTATGGTGAAAAACGTGAGGATCAACTCCAGTAAGCTCAGTCTGTGTGAGAGGAAGAATGCCATGGGTGAAGAATGGCTTTGGGCCAATTTTGTGGGGGTTTTCTTGCCCAGCCAACCCAAAACTCGATTTCCCAAGTCGCTGTCTTGCCCATACACGAAAATTGACAGCCATACCTCTCCCATCCCAAGGCATTAATTGTCTCAACCAATTATTGGAAGGATTAAATGATTGGGTGCATGAGGCCAAATGGGTAGTTGAGAGTTCATGGGTTTCCTCAATGAAATGGCTTAACACCATGGCTCAAGGGTTTGGTTATTTTCCCTCCCTATTCCTTGTAAAGATCATGCCCCCATCTCTTTGTTGCATTGCGTAGCTGGTTGTGGGTTTTTCATTAAAATTGCATGTTTACATGATGTCCGATTTTACATTGTGCTCCGCTAGCACAAGAACCATATGCATCTATTCTAATTTCCGATACATATAAAGATAAATAAGTGGCGGCGCCTTGGCCTTGAGCTCCTCACCATGACTAAATGACAATATTTACATAATTTACAATTTAATGAAAAAGGGGGGGTCAAAAATGGGGACGTGACATCTCGTTAGATTTTATGGTTGTTAAGGACAACCATAAACATACCAATATTTTAAGGAAAGCATGTTCAAAAGTATTTTTCAATGCATCATATTAGCTTGTCCTATGGTGAAGCTAAGAACTTTCCTTCTCAAAAATTTCCAATATGCATTAAGATTAGAGTATAAATTTCTTTAGCCCAAATTCACACTTTGTGGTGTTGAAATATGAAGTTAGGGAGGGATCAAATAATAGAGAAGAGTTCTATGCTAGGTAAACCCTCTAACTTACTACTATTGAAATAATAAAAAACGTTTACAAGTATTAGAAGATTAAAAAATTCTCATAAATTAAGCCTCACTAAAATTTCAAATTACTTCTCTTATATTTGATCCAATTATGGTCAAAGTTATTGGAAACAAATTTCATTTTTAATAAATATATTTCACTCATATACACAGGGAATTCAACCATAAAATTGATCATATGTCGAAGGAGGTTTTGGGGTTACAAGAGGGAATTATGATTGAGAAAGAATTAATAGATAATAATACAAGAGGGAATTCTAATTGAATACATGTTTCCATTAAAATGAAATTGGAGAATTTTGTAGCAAATTTCTAGTCGTCCACTTGGATTTTACTAGGTGAACCCTTTCTTTTGTAGCTAGTGTTGGAGTTGATAGCATGAAATGAAATGATTGAATCTATGATAGAGACTTGTTTTAGTTGGATTCCTAAGGGCATGCTATGTGATGACAATGTTTTCAATGATCCTAATTGACTAAGATAGCATGAGATATCCTTGCTTGTGATGATCATCCTTTATCCTTCACCAATTGACCAAGATATCATAAGAGCAACACCAATGGTAATTATTTGTTGGATATGATCCACCAAGATAGAGTGTGTTGTTATTAATCACCACGATAGAGTGCATTGCTTGTTGTAGTTCTCTTCCAACAGTCTTCCTTAATCCATGAAGTCTTGAAACCTTAGACCTCAAAAACAAAACTAGCAAGGAAAATGGAAATCATAATGATAAATGTTGTTGTTTTTCTCTTTTTAAAACTTTTCTCACAGAAAAAGTTTGTATCACTCCATCCCACAACTACAATGATATATGTTGTGGGAAAAGTGTCTATAATGATAGATGTTGTATTTTTCTCTTTTTAATCTATGTTACAAGGATAAGAGAAGTAAACCATAGGTATCCTTATAGAGATATTTTTTCTTCGTGATTTACATGTGTTCATTTTCCCATAGGTCTATCACACAATCCTTGCTAAATGCACAAATGCCATCACCTTTGAAGACATACATGATAGGGACAATTTCCTTTACAATTGACACAAGCTCAATAAATGGATTAGTTTCTAGGTATAGAGTGTTTTTGCTAAGTTTTATTTTGCGAGGTTATTATATTAGTTGGGATGATCAATACTAAATATTTTAACTGAACAATGTATTCTGATATGTCAAAGTCAAATCAAGCATATAGTTTCTTTCCTAAGTGGATGGAAACGTTTTTTTTTTTTAATTCCTCAATTCTGTCACAAATTTGACGCCCCCTCAAGTAGCTCCAATGAGGTTGATATACCTCCGATGGAAATTGTCGTCGGATTTTGTCTTCTGGTTGTGATTACATATGTTGGATATTCAACGACTTCTTGGTTGGTTATCCAACCATGTGGTAAGCAAATGTGGTCGGGTATTCGATGACCTCTTAGTCAATTATTTGACCTTGTGGTAAGTAAATGTTGTCAGTATATTGACTAAGACTTTTCCGGATATTTGACGTGCACTTGATCGATTATCCGGCCTTATGGTAAATACTTTTTTTTTCCAGATATTCGACGTGTTCTTCGTCGATTATCTAAACTTGTGGTAAATACTTGTTGTCTGTTATCCAACATGCAAATTAAAATAAATGCGTATGTTATTCGGCAATCTATTGTCGATGATTAGATGAGACATTGTTGATGTCAGATATTCATCACAGTTTTACCGATATTTAAAAAATGAATATTTTGTCAGAATTTCGACGAAGTCTTTTCAAAATTCATACATATACAACATTTGATTTTGGGTTGAAATTTACATGTGTCTGAACCCCCACGATCCATATCAGTGGTATCAGAGTAGGTACACTCTCCATTGGAATAAGGTTTTGAAGCCTACTGCAAGTTCAAATATTTGCAACAATCACCAACCTCCGTTTGGAACTATCTAAATCCATTTTCTAGTCCATACACTGTAAGCATCACAATTGGTCCATAGGAACTACATGGATTTTCTACCGTTGGATATTAGTTCACCATTACAAGGAGAACCATACATGGATTCACTAAATCCATACATGGATCCACAACATCCATTTGTTTGCAACAATTTAAACAATTTTACAGGGTGTCCATGCTGGCCATGAAGGTTCCACAACCTCTACAACAACCCATGTTACTCTTCAAACCCTTGGCTCTCTACACTCGTCACTCTAGCATTCAACGGAATTTATATGGATGATGTGTACTCTACTAGACATTTCATAGGTTCTACTATAGCTTTTTTGAAATGTATTTTCCTCAACTCAAATGGGTATTTCATGGAATTTCATTTCGTTTCTTTGTTTGCGAGATATGTTTGTTTGAAGTAGCACATGTCTATACACAATGCGGTTGCATGCACAAAAAACATTAAACATGTGCCACAGTATCCATATAAAATTTTAGAGGGTCTACCATATATTATTTGAAAGTTTGTTCCATCAACTCAAATGGATATTTCATGGAATTTCATTTCGGTTCCTGGTTTGAGAGATATCGTCGATTAAAGCAACATATGTATGCAAAATAATGCTTGCACATCCTCTGAGCTTTAATGAACATTTTATGACTCACCTGCACACCACAAAGAAATTACATTAAATGGATGAAAATTTCTCTTCAAGGTCTCAAATGGGTCTTTGACATAATTGAATTTCATCACCTGCAACAGAAGTTATGAATGGATTTGCAACAAGACATCAATTGCCCCCAAATTTATAATTTTTCTAATTTGGGTATTGATGAAATCTTATTGTAATTTATTTTTTTATTTTCTCATACCATGTATTAACAACAAGATTTCCATTTCCACCATGGTTATGGTTGTGGCTAGGGTTTTACCCCTAGCTTGTGCGAATGAGCACCTACTAAGGAGAAGGGACTCCTTAGTAGCAGTTCAGTAAATGGAAATTATTATGCTAAAACATAAATGTAAATTACTCTAAACATGTGCATGAAATAGAAAAAACAAGATGTAAATAATGGCTTTTGTATTAATGTTACCTCCAATGTGAAGGTTGGTGAAGCTCTTGCAATGATCCAAGAGGGTTGCTCCAAGCTCCAACTTGCTCCTTCTCTTTCTCCAATGGTGGGAATGGGCCAAAAGGGGCATTCAAGGTGAAAGTAGCTCAAGGGTGAGCTAGGGTTTCAAGAGTGATTTTGGCAGAGTAAGGGTGTACTTGATTGTGGATGTGGAATAAGGGGTCTCCATCACCTACTTATAGTTTTTTGGTGGTGGAGTGCTGGCCCATGGTTTTGGGAACCATATGGTTTAGGGCAGCTGTATAGGGTTTTTTCCTCCTTTTCCTCATTATTTTATATTTTTTATTCCCTTTTTAGGGGGTTTTTGCTATTTTTAGAGGAATTTTGGATATTTTTTGAGGAAAAAGGGGTTTTTTAGCCTTTTTGAGGCTTTTTTGATGGTTTTGTGGCCTTTTGGAGGCGTTTTAGGCCTTTTGGAGGCTTTTTAGTTGGATTTTTAGGGTTTTTAAGGGAAATATGGTAGGAAAATGGACAAATGAGCCATGTAATGGGGTAGATGAGGTAGTGAACACTTTTTGAGTGTTAACAGATTGCCCCCTGATGTGCGAGGGTAGGAGCTCATCGTATGGCCGATGGACATCATAAGTCATGTATGGTTTTCCTGGGGTGTGGAGAAGAGAAGAAACAAACTGAAGCTCAGAACAACGATCCTGAACAAACTGCAAGAACTAAAAGTACATAACCTCAATAATGGATGAGGAATCATCTAATCATATGGATGAGATGGGCATTCCCATGCTCATATCAGGATATAACATAATAATAACAATCGGGTCCGAAAATGGGGACCTGACATATACATGACCTCAAATACTGACTGAGGAATCATCTCAATATATGGACGAGGCGGGCATACCCATGCTCGTATGAAGATACATAAAAATAACT
Organism: Larix kaempferi; assembly: GCA_027924585.1. Classification (NCBI taxonomy): domain Eukaryota; kingdom Viridiplantae; phylum Streptophyta; class Pinopsida; order Pinales; family Pinaceae; genus Larix; species Larix kaempferi. The sequence continues at coordinate 960,394 of BSBM01001243.1, read as the reverse complement.
GTGAGGCCCGAAAAGAGGGACCTGTAGGATACATAGAAAACCATTGTGTACATCATAAGGGTCCAGGAGGGACACAAATCTGGGACATACTGTTGGGCTGACCATGTCTGAGATGAAAAAACTGGTGCACTGGAAGGACAACAGTGCTACTGAGTGTGGTACCAAAGGAACTAAGGAGCTGCTGGATCAGAGTGACAAGAGTCATACTCGCAATGGTACACTGAACTGGGACTGAACTAGGTACTCAAGGAAGCATAGAACTGGATGGCTTCTGAATACAATCGCCAACGCAGCCCGGACATCCACGGGAACATATAACTGGGCGTTCCGAAGTGACTCACCAATGTGCTAGAGTCGGGGGAAATCTGGGGTCTTCGACAAATAATGGAAGGGATGTAAATCCTGCGCGATTCTCAACGATGCGATCAAGGTGTTGAAGTCGAGCATGTGAGAAATAACCATTCGGAGAGGCAATGATGACTCCTCCCAAAATGGTCTGTAGGCACTCACCACAGATGGTGATGGGTCCAAGGTGCGGGGACCTCTAGGTCTATCCTCTGGAATAGAGGGGCTGTCGTCGACAAACTAGGATGGTAGGACTGACAAACTGGGGGGAATAACTGGGCAAGTAGAGTGGGTGGACTCAAACTTCCTTTGTTCAGAGTATGATGACGGGGATGATCAGGCAGCATATAAAACTGACTGAGGGGAAAGGGATCATAGCTGTAATGGATCAAGGGTGGTGACTGGGCTGAGGGAGACTCAAGCTGGTATAATATGGCAGGAGACTGCAGAATACTCTGAACAAAGGCGACCTGATTGGGGGTGCTGCCGAGATGATCAATCACAGTGCCATGAGGCATGGGGGGGAACTTCTTCATGGGTTAAGGAACTAGAAGAAGTGTGTGTAAAATGATATTGTTGTGTGGATTTATACGATCCCAGGACAGTTCATGCTCGTGGTTGCTTTCAATTTTAAGGAGTCTGAAAGCAATATGAAGACTTTGAAGTAATGGAATGGTACAATCGTGTGGATTTATACGAGCCCAGGACAGTTCATGCTCGTGGTTGCTTTTAATTTTAGAGAGTCTGAAAGCAAATAAGAAGACTCCAGGGGGTTGCTTTTTCGTATGTTTAGTCTCCAAGGCCCAAAGAAGAATAAAATGATGCAATGAAGAACTCTTCTAGCCTGTGTGACTAGAGTATTCCTTTTTCGTAATTAGTCTACCAGGTCCGGAAAAGGGTTAAACTTATACTAGATAGACGCCCTTTCAGGTACTTTAAAGAGCATGAAAGGAAGCAAGATTGCTCGACGATCTTTTCATTCTTTTAGGAGTTAGAAAAGAGATTAACGGAAACTCCTTGAGTGCCTTTTTCGTAAAGGACTTGTCCGGCCCGAAAAAGGGATAAAATTATACCGAACAAAAGGAATGGCCAGGTAAGGAGGAAGTGTTCAATCAAGGAACATTTATGATGACCAAGAATGAGGGTAGGGGGGGAACACTGGTGGGCCTCCTTGCGGGGTGAATGAAATGGTGGAAAAATAACGAAACATTTGCAGTATGATAGGAGTGAATGGCTCATGTAAAAAAGTGGAACTATCCGATGGCGGTCGATGTGGTGCGCAAACCGAGGCAGCAAGGTGTCAAGACACAATGTTGAAAGTGTACCAAGTGAGAGAGAGAAATGGTCTCAAGCATCATCACAAGCTCAGAAAAATGAATCCAGCGATATAAAGGGTGTCAAAAACAAATAACGGTCGATGTGGCACGCAAACCGAGGCGACGGGGGCGTTTTGAAAAAATGCCCAAAAAATCTGGGGGTGAGAGTGAGAAATGATCTCAAGCATCCTCACGAGCTCGGAAAAATGAATTCGATGATATAAAATATGTGAAAAATGGAGAACGGTCGATGTGGCACGCAAACCGAGGTGACGAGTGGTGTCTAAAAAATGGGCAAAAAATGACGTAGAGAAAATAATTCAACGAGGTGACCATCATGACGGTCTCGTCGTGCTGATTCCAATGGTGGAAACGGTTCAAAAAATGGACTCTGTATGAGCTCAGAATGGCCTTAACAAGAAAAAGTCAACGGACTATAAATAGTGAGTGGGCCCCACATGACAAGTGTCATTTGTACTATTTGGCTTTGACTTAGTGATCAAAGTGGACCAGAGGTGAGGTGGCGTTTCTAGACGATCCGACCGGCTGATTTCAGATTCAGGAGAGATAGGTATGCCGTCAAACTCATACCTGCTTTGTCATTGGGTTTGGGGGGTGGGTAGTGTGTCCCAGGGTACTATTGTACGGTTCACGTGGGGTGGACCGCGGGTTAGGGGGTGGGAATCACAGTCGAGGACCACGGGTTCTTTGGTGGATCTCGCGGTTGGGGACCGCGAGTTGGGGTGAGATGATATGCTGCCGTGGTGGTGGCGATGTGGGTAGGTATTTTACGCAGGAGTTGTACCTGCAGTGGCTCCAGATACCATTGACACTGGATGACTTCCCGTATAGGGACATGGACTAAACCAGAGATCCAGAGGTGCCATGAGCACCGGGACAGGCATGGGGACCCGATGGTACGTATGTTTTTGCTTGCATATTATGGATGTCAAGTTTTATATATGATAGTTTATTGATATATTGTTACTGACAAATGGGTGATCTGCAGATGTGGGCCCGAGGCCGCCGCCAGGACATGTGGCACGGAGGGGGATTGTGACCGTTCCAGATATACTTGGGCGGGGGGAGGTGTGTCACCGGGATGCGGAGGGGATGTTAGAGTCCATATGGGCACTACTAGACCGTTTGCTGGTGGGGGTGACCGACGAGGGGTGGCGGGACGTCGATCCAGACGTGGTACAGGATTGCATGAGGGCACCCCGGGAGTTTAGATCCATTGCGATCCGGGTGGCTATCTTAGAAAACAGGGCACGGGCACAGGAGCCCGTAGGGGATGAGGATTTGCCGGAGGAGGAGCGAGGGGAGGACTCAGAGGCAGCCGATGCAGGCAGTGATGCAGGTATGACTCTCATTAGGGAGTGCAGGGGACTCCCCCCGAGTTTTGTAGCTATGGCATGTATTTTATGAGGCTTTAGGGATGTATAGACATTTTTTTGTATAGCTGAGTACAGGGGTACTCAGGACATGTATAGCACTGTAACATGTATTTTTTGATATATATATATATATGCACATGGATGCACCTTTTTATGATGTTTGTTTTAGTTGTACGCACGTGGATGCGCTTTATGATATGTGATATGTTTGTAGTGCACATGGATGCAAGTAGTATAGGATGTTGGGCACATGGATGCCCCTTGTGTATTTTATGTGATGCAGCATGATGTATGTATGATTAGGCACGTGGATGCCCCTATGGATATACATGTGTTTTGATGGTTTATGTACATGGATGCAAATGTTGATGCGATGCAATCTTTTTGGGTTTTTATATATTTGTTATGAGATGTTATGGGATGATGATGCATGATGTAGGTGTTACATGGTGTAATTGATGTGCCAATCTAGGATGTTGTTTTCCATTTGATCTGCGACACTATTGTGAGCTCTTGGGACCTGAGTGGATGTAATGGATTCAAACTGTTGGCGGAGTTGTTTTGTGCGCAGGAATTTTCTAAAGAGGCAGGGATCACGCACCTGGTAGCAATTGTTGAGCTAGGAGACAAGTAGTTGGGAGTCAAGGAACACATGAAGGTGACATATGCCCATCTGGAGGCAGGCAGTCAGGATACCGGTCACAGCATCATACTCCGCCTGGTTATTGGTAGCAGTGCCTATACATATTCTGTTAAGGTGGATCAGCTCATGTGAGGGGGAATATAAGACCCATGCTGCAGAATCCAGGTTTAGAGACCAGCGGCTTGCTCCATCTGTGAAGCTAGTGTAACAAGGTGGAAGATGGTCCATCTGTGGGCATGAAAAAATGATGAAGGTGAGATATTGGTAAAAAAAGGTGAAAACAAAAAGAGAGCAAACTGTACAATGCGGACCAATGAGGCCGCGGTTGCATTTATGGGTAAAAACACTTAAGATACAACCCATTACGGGAGTTGCACAAAGGGTGACCTTCGGAGTCGGCTAAAATGTATGCCCCCTTGCCGAGGCAAGTATGCACAATGTAAGGGCCTTGCCACATAGATTCAAACTTTCCTTTACCGGTTTTGTCATGGGCTTGGTCATATGCGAGGACGAGGTCCCCTTCATGGAAAGTTCGAGGGTGAACATGTTTATCATAACTGGCTTTGGAGCGGTTTTTGGCAGCTTCGATGTTCTGGAGAGTGGCACAACGATCTTCATCGGCTTGTTCAAGGGATAGCAGACGTTGCTCGAGTGGGGAGGTATCAGGGGGAAGCTCAACGACGATATGTAGGGCAGGTATCTGACACTCAATGGGGAGGATAGACTCTACGCCGTGCACTAAGTGAAACGGGGTAAAACTAGTGGCGGTCTTGGTAGAGGTACGGTAAGCCCATAAGGAAGGGAAGAGCATGTGGTGCCAATTGGACTTATGCCGGTCAACAGTGCATTGGAGGATGGTTTTTTAAGATCTTGTTGATGGCCTCTACTTGGCCGTTCCCTTGGGGGTAGTAAGTAGAGGAAAATTGATGTTCAAATTTGACGAGGGTGGATAACTCACGCCAGACGACATCTTCGAAGTGGGAACCATGGTCTGAGACTAACTACTTAGGGACCCCGAATCGAGTGATAACATGGTTGAAAAAGAAACGGGCAGTAGTGTCGGCGGTACAATTGAAGGTAGTCATGGCTTCTGCCCATTTGGTGAAGTAATCAACAGTGACAATGATATACTTGTGGCCGTTGGAAGACGGGGGTCTACACTCCATGAAGTCTATGGCCCACTTACAAAAGGGACCAACGGTGACGACTGGGTGTAATGGAGCAGGAGGTGTCCGGGCCTTGGGGGCAAAAAGTTGGCAGTTATGGAAATGCTTGACCGCAGTGATGCAGTCAATGAAAAGTGTGGGCTAGAAGTATCCGGCGCGGACGACCTTTTGGGCAGTGGCCATCCCAGAGAAATGGACGCTGCAGGCACTGCTATGAAAATCATTAAGGATGTGTTCAGCTTCCTCGTGTGTAAGGCAACGCCGAAGAATTGTGTCAACTCCCGGCCGGTAAAGGACATTGCCTAAGAGGAGATATCGAGAGGTCTGGTGACAGATGCAACGGCGTCCGTTACGAGTGACTTTGGGTCTAAACTTCTGCGTGCGCAGGTATAACAAAATATCACCGTACCATGGGTCATCAGATGAGATGGTGAACAAATGGTTGTCGGGTAACTCGTCGGAGATTTGAGGGGACGGGAGAAGGGAGGGGAGATCGGTGATGAGCTGGGAAAGCGCGAGGGCTTTGGTGCTCTTAGGGGTTTTGAAAGTAAGGTCATATTCCTGGAGGATAATGACCCATTTATCAACATGACCTTGTAGTAGTCGGAGGTTGAGGAGGTAGACCATGGGGTTAGAGTCGGCGACGACGATGGTATGACTAAGTAAAATGTAGTGTTGCAATTTTTGGACGGAAAAGACCACAGCTAGGACGAGTCTCTCCTCATATGGGTAACGTAAAGGTGGTCCAGACAAGGTCTGGCTGACGTAATAAATGACATGCTCCTGGTGAGAAGCATCTTCTTGAACCAAGACTCCGGACACAGCATGCTCGGATGCCGAGACGTAGAGGATGAAGTCCTGAGAGAAATCCGGAGGGAAGATCAAAGGGGCTTGTGTGAGAGCTTTCTTGAGGGCTTCGAATGCAGCTTCTGCTTGCTCATCCCAGAAAAAGGGTACGTGGGTACGGAGCAGGCGCAAGAAACCGTGAATGGTAGTGGCGTAATCAGGAACGAAGCGTCGAAGGAAATTGGAGCGCCCCTGCAGACTTTGGAGTTGCCGGAGCGTGCGAGGAGAGGGAAGGTCCAAGATGGCTTGGACTTTCAGGGGATCAACAATAAATCCTTTCTGGGAAACAATAAAACCCAACAATCGGCCTGCCGAAACACAAAAGACACACTTGTGTGGGTTCAAGCGGATTTGATATTTGCGACAATGCAGAAAAACTTGTCGAAGGTCGTTAAGGTGGTCGGATTGTTTCCAGGAACAAGCCATAAGGTCGTCAAGGTAAACTAGCAGGATATGAACCAAGTCGTGAAAGCAATAGGTCATGGCCCGCTGGAAGGTAGCACCAGCGTTTTTTAGGCCGAAAGGCATGACACGATAGGCAAAGGTGCCCCATGGGGTAGTAAAGGCAGTTTTGTACTGGTCTTCCTTACAGATCTGAATCTGGTTGTATCCGGAAAAACCATCCATGAAAGACAGGACTTCATGCCCCGCACACGCATCGATGAGTTGGTCTATAAATGGCGTGGAGAAATTGTCCTTGGGACAAGCACGGTTTAAATCATGGAAGTCAGTGTATACTCGAATGGTGCCTTGCTTTTTGTTAACAGGAACGGGGTTTGAAACCCATGTGGTATAGGCAATAGGATAAATGAATCCTGCCTTGCAAAGTTTCTCAATCTCGGCTTTGACAGCTGGGAGCTTTGAGGGATGAATGGGGCACTGTTTCTGACGAACGAGGGGTACATCAGGCCATGTGTCAATGTGGTGCTCTATAATGGCGGGGTCAAGATCGGGCATCTCGATATAGGACTAGGCAAAGACATCACGGAACTCTCTGAAGAGGTGTTTGTATTCCTCAATCTCTTACTTACTGCAGAAGGCTCCTAAAGTGATGAGCTCAGGGGCACGTCCTGGGGCAGTGATATCAACTTGGATGACAGGTGAGATGTTGGCCATGTTACCCTCCTCGAAGGCATCAGGAGCAGGAATAGGATCCTTGAACCAGTTGACCTTGGTGGGAAGGAAGTCTTTGGATTCAACCGTGAATTGGGTAGCTGTGCTAGAGGAGGATTCTTTTGGGATGAAATAGGATCGATGGTGCATGTCATCCCAGGGATAATTCGGGGCAGTGAGGGCCTCGAGAATCTCCTCGTCAGTATGAAAAGTTTGTGTCGTCAAATCGGTTGATGAGGGGGTAGTGGTTGAAGAGATCATATAAATGGTATGAACCTCTCCTGATGGGGAGGAGACCGGGGGGTGGATCTCCTCAATGGTGGGTGTTTCCATCTCAAGGTCCAGATTGTTCATCTCATAGAGAGCCATTCTGTAATCTAGGAGATCGAGACAGTGATGTGAGTAATGCCTCTAAACACCGCATATGGCACAGGGGTGGTTGGTACGCAGGGATTTATCTTTAGGCTTGGGGGTGGGGTCTAGTTCGACAACCAGGATGTTGGGGTCGGTGTCGAGCATCTGCATGTGTTTATGTAATGCCAGTAACTGTGGGCATTGATGAGTCGCATGGCCTAACTCATTGCACAACGAGCATTTGGGAGGAGCACGAAACACTGGGGGGTTTTTTACTGTCTTGGGAGGTGGTACAGCAGTGTAAGGTTGGGGGCCTCGGCCCCTAGTGGATTTAGGAGTAGGAGGGGGATTCATGGAGGACGAAGGGGTAGCGACACCGGGGGGTGGCTGAGTGGTAGTAGCCATGGGTTGCACCGGTTGGAGGATGACACTTGGTGTCGGCGTGGGAACGGGAGGTGATAGGTACCAGACGGGTAATCCCAAGGTTAACCCAGGGAGGCTAAGGGTAGCCATAACAAGGGCACTTACTACTCTCGATGGAGGGACTAGGAAGGGGATTGTGTGAATAGGTGTAACACCAATGTGGCTAGGTACCAATGGTGGTTTAGGCAACAAGGGTGGTTGAGTATTAGGAGTTTGGTTATCGTGGGGCAAGGTACATAAGTTAGACACGTCGGGGGTAGATGCCGGGGGAGGAATGGATTGGAAGGTGGAGGTCATCGGCGCATCTGAGTAAACTCCGGGCCCCGTAGAAGAAACAAATGAGGTGGTTGTACTAGAAACAGGTTGCTCAACCATGGGGAGAACATTTTTGGGTGCCGCAGGGGCATTGGGATCATAGTAGGTGAGTTGGTCAACCTTGACCACGCGTCCCTCATGGGGGAACATCATGGTACGAAAGACGGAAGAGGCAATCGCCCGCATGGCATACATGTAGCTGCGTCCAAGTAAGAGGTTATAATCCAATTGGGCATTGATTACCTGATGTCGATGAGTACGGTTTTGCCACCTAGCTGGACGGGGACATTGGCTAGGAGGCCTTGGGGCTGAGCCAAACGACCGTCGTAGGCGCGTAGTGCAGTGGTGGACTGCTGGAGAGTAGGGGATCCCAACTTCTGCCATACGAATGTAGACATAACGCATGTGGAGGCACCTTCATCAATGATGCACCGATGGATGACAAGATTCCGAACGGAAGCAGAAACTTGGAATGCTAGGGTGGAAGGCAGGTGGGGTTCGGACTGGTCCAAATCAAATGCCATTAAATTCAAATAATTTGGGTCAATAGCCCCAATGGCTAAGAGTAAAGTCTTGCGCTAGGAAGGGCAGTTTTTCAAGACTTCTAACATAGACATGGATGCGGGAGATTGGGCTAGGTCATCTACAATGTTGTAGTTTGACGCAGCATGCGCATTAGGGTTATTGTTGATACGACAAAGTGGGAAACGAGGTGCTTTGGGAGCACCATCTAGTGGAGGTGGAGGTATACGTAATGCTTGATCAGTGGGATGAGCGTTAGTAGGTTTATCAGTGGGAGGTACTTCAGTGGTGGAGCCATATTGGTTCCGATGGGTCTGAAGGTTGACATCAGCAGATGACATCATCAACAAGCGGTGGGTCCCTGAGTTTAACATGGTTTGATCAGGGGCGGCGTAAGTGATTTGTTGTTGAGGAGGCGCATTGGCTTGAGGGGGAGCCAACGGCTGAGTGTTCAGTATGCCTTGGTTTGGTAAGGGGTTTTGTAGCACCAAAGGTGGCTGCTGAGGTTGTGGGGGGTTGGGCGGTGCTTGAGGAGCTGCATTCCCTTGGCGATGGGCATCGTCAACCCAGAGTTGCCGAGCTCGCTCCAAATGTGGGTAAGCATGGGTGTAGTGGCCATATACCCCACAAATAGAACAAGGATGGTTTGTTCGCAAATTGGGGTTTTTAGCCTGCTTGGGTGGGCGATCAGGGTTTTGGTTAGCAGGGGCCGCATTGTTATTGTCGGGGGGATTAGGAGGTTGACCAGCTTGGTCTGTAGGTTGGTTTTTCCCGTGATTACGGCCCTTGCCGCGGTTTTGTTGGCCCTGGTTGCATTGGTTGTTTTGGTTTTGCTGCGAATTGTGTTGGGTGTAGACTTGCCCTTGGGCAGCAGGTGGATTCTGAGGTTGCGCAGGTGCTGGAGCAGGCTGCGGTGGATGATATGTAGGTGGAGGTTGTGCAGGTGCAGCAACTTGAGGGGGTTGCTGATATGGCTACGGAGCGGGTTGTGGGTTTTCCGCAGGGGCTGCCTATGGCGGATAATAAGCGGGTGGGGCTTGTGAAGGCGCAGGAGTTGGTGCAGCCTGCTAGTGGTAGTAGGGTTGAGGTGTGACCTAGGGGGTGTAAGCGGGGGTCGCATGACCGAAGCACTGAGGTGGACATGAGGGTCCATGGGAATGGTGGTGATGTGTCATGGGAGCATATGAGTTGGTTGCTCCAGACTGTGAGGTAGCCCACGAAAGGTCGGGGCCAGGGTTAGGACGTGCCATGGAAAATGGTTGGGGATGCGAAGAAACATGGCTGATGATGCCGTCTGCAGCATGGGATGCCCCCGACGCATCGTGCTGGGAGGAATCTCCACGAGGGGCATCAAGTATAATGGTATAAAGGTAACCCGACTGGGCGTAAATGAGGTCAAACTATTGGGTCTTAAGGATGGCCTCTTCTTCAGACTGGGGTCTTTCTGATGCCACATCCTTAGCAATGATAGGGAGAAGGGACTTGAGGAACCAATCTAGGAAGATACGGTCGTCTAATTTGATCTTGCATCAGCCACGGCATCGACGCCACTCATGAATGTGGTCCATGATGTGTGTAGCCATGTTTTGTCTGCAAGATAGGAGGATCTCAATGCCCGCGTCATAGCAGACAGGTAACTGGAAGAACTATAGGAAGGTCGAGGCAAGGGAGGCAAAGGTGGCATGGGTCCCGTGGGGTTGCTCGATATACCACTTGGCTGCAGAGCCAGTGAAGGTGCGCTGTAGCAGACGGAGGCGAAGAGAGTCGTCCACTATGGAGTTGGAGGAACACCATAGATGGAAGGACATGATATGGTTTTGTGGGTCCTCACCTACCTTGCCCTCAAACTTAGGGATGTCAGAGGGGAGCTTGGTGGGCATGTGAGGCCACGCAGGGTCATGTCGGATAGGGTCATTGGTTAATCGGGCTAGGTCGGGCAGGTTGAGGCTAGCCATGAATGGCAAATTGGAAGAAGGATGTGACACAGTAGTGGGTTGGACCAAATTGGGGCCAATGCCCCCAAGTGGAGGGGTAGGGTTTGGAATGTTTCCCCCAAGGGGAGGGACTAAGGTGGTATAGGATGGTCCTGCACAACCATGGGTAGTGTGAGCCACTGATGGAGTGGGGATAGGTATTCCAGCTGCGGGAATAGGTGCAATGAGGGGAATAGTAGATGGGGGCCCCATGGAGGGCATACCCAAAGCAGGTGTGGTAACAGGTGTAGTGGTGGATGTGCCACCGATGGTCCCTACAACAAAAGGAGTGGAAGTCACGCCAGCCATGGGGCTTGTAGGGGCAATATAAATGGGGTTCTCAGAATCTGCCTCAAAATCGGAGGTAAAGTAAGGGGCGTCAATATCTGGTGATAGAGTCCTGTGCCGCTGACGAGTGGAGTCAAGGGACAAGGCTCGAGATCTATGATAAGTGGTATCAAGTGATGATGATCTATGGCGATGATGGGTGGTGTCAAGTGAACCATGCTGTGGGGGCTCGCCCCTGAGGCACCAAGAATGTCTCAGGGACTCAATGGTGGCAGATGGTGTCAAATCTCTGTGGGTTGAGGTGAGTAAAAAACAGCTCAAAAATCCTAATGCAACTGAGTGTGCAAAAGGAGAGCTCAAAAAACAAGGCACTCAGGCCAACAACCAACTCAAAACACCCACTGTAACAGCTGTGCTACAATAGGTGGAGTGTCAACAGAAATGGTCAGAATACCAACAAGCAGTTGGTTTCCTAAAAATAAAAAAAATGGTGGACTCACTAGACCAAAGGGAGGTAAGGGAGCATGCAAACACCTAACTAAAAGTATTCTGACTCAACTAGACATATCCTCTGCAAGGTGATGAAATCCAAGTTAGACAATATGAATAGGAAAGCCAAGTGGCTAAGATATCCCCCTACCGGGAGGGACACCGGGTAGTCAATCCTAGAAGAATGGAAACTAAGATACCCCATTCATGACATGTCTAGAAAGGTGAATCTACCATTTGGTCCTTTAACCACAATACCCCTATACAGGGATATCCCGAGAACTGCGAAAGGTAGCCCTTCAGTTACTGAATGGAGTGCGGTATTCCACTCAGGCCTCCGGAACCAGTCTCGCGACTTCAACCCTCCTAGGGGAGAGGCCCTCTGGTAAACTGGTCGTGACTGTGCCAAAACGTACTAGGGGATTTTGGTTTCCTAATTGGACAACAGCTATGTCTCAAGTGTAAGTAACCGAGGGGTGTTATTGGAAGCCTATCCCCCCGATCCTACCTAACTACAAAGATTCTTTTGTGTTCCCCAAGTGGGGTTAGAATATTGGTTGAGTTAAGTAGTTTTTAAGGCTCACTTGAATTATGTGACAGAGTGTGTGCTCGTGAGGTGATGAACCCAAAATAGAAGTGCCACAAGGGGGGCAACTTCCTAACAATAATACTGAATTCAAAACTTTAACATGCAAAATTTTCTGAATTAAAATACTGAAATTTTAAAAAGATTTCGTGAAGGGAACAGAAATTATGTTGCAAAAAAGGATGTAGGGAAGTAGGGCTGCAGGTATGACAGATGGCTATGCAGAAAATATTGCAGCAAAGGGGGCTAGGTTCAAACCAGGGAAAAAATGCAGAAATCAAACCGCGGGTTGGTGGCGAAACTGAGCAGGCGGACCGCGGGTTTGAGGGAAATAGGCGTGGACAGGTCGCGGCTTTTTGGCCAATAGATGCAGTCGGATTGCGGGAAACAGGGAAAAAGACGCAGTCGGGTCGCGGGAAAAAGGCTAACAGACACGGTCAGGTCGCAGCAAACGGGCTGAAAGCCACAGTCGGGACAGAGGAAAATGGCCGACAGGCACAGTCAGATCGCAGCAAACAGGCTGATTAGCCGCGGTCGGATCGTAGGTAACAGACTTGAATCCACCAGCGGGGCACCAGAAACAGTCTGAGAGCCGCGGTCGGGTCACAGGTAAAGGCCTGAAAGACGCGGTCGGGATGCGACTGCAGAGGAAAAAGATGCGGTTTACGGCGGTCGAAAGGGATAGCCGAAAGGAAAAAATGGGAAATTATTGCAGAAAACTAAAATCTTTTAAACGAAAACCAGAAATTCAAATTCAACGGAGTTGCCAAAACTATGGCTAGGGTTTTACCCCTAGCTTGTGCGAATGAGCACCTACTAAGGAGAAGGGACTCCTTAGTAGCAGTTCAGTAAATGGAAATTATTATGCTAAAACAGAAATGTAAATTACTCTAAACATGTGCATGAAACAAAAAAAACAAGATGTAAATAATGGCTTTTGTATTAATGTTACCTCCAATGTGAAGGTTGGTGAAGCTCTTGCAATGATCCAAGAGGGTTGCTCCAAGCTCCAACTTGCTCCTTCTCTTTCTCCAATGGTGGGAATGGGCCAAAAGGGGCACTCAAGGTGAAAGTAGCTCAAGGGGTGAGCTAGGGTTTCAAGAGTGATTTTGGCAGAGTAAGGGGTGTACTTGATTGTGGATGTGGAATAAGGGGTCTCCATCACCTACTTATAGTTTTTTGGTGGTGGAGTGCTGGCCCATGGTTTTGGGAACCATATGGTTTAGGGCAGCTGTATAAGGTTTTTTCCTCCTTTTCCTCATTATTTTATATTTTTTATTCCCTTTTTAGGGGGGTTTTTGCTATTTTTAGAGGAATTTTGGATTTTTTGGAGGGAAAAGGGTTTTTTTTAGCCTTTTTCAGGCTTTTTTGATGGTTTTGTGGCCTTTTGGAGGCGTTTTAGGCCTTTTGGAGGCTTTTTAGTGGGAGTTTTAGGGTTTTTAAGGGAAATATGGTAGGAAAATGGACAAATGAGCCATGTAATGGGGTAGATGAGGTAGTGAACACTTTTTGGGTGTTAACAATGGTTCAACCACGCAAAACCCATGGTTATGGTCAACCACACAAAGTTTTTCTTTCCATTGGCAATTGGCACATTGTAATCATGGGTCTCTTTTTAGCATGGGTGAAATGACGGGAGCCATCATCTTCTAAGGTGGGAGGAATGATACAAATTTTAGGGGGATTATGGTCTAAATTTAGATGTATAAGTAATAAAAGCATTAAATTGAGAGGCCACCTTCTCCCATTCATCATAAAATCCTTAAATGGAGAGACCATCTTATCCCATCCAAGGTTTTGGAATCTTCTAGGTGATTATAAAGCCCACAATTTAGAATATACCTAACCATGGTATTCGCTAGCCCATCGTTTTTACCCATGGTATGGCCCCAAGGAACATTGTAATAATGTTATATAAAATATTTGTGTCTTCTCATTAAAGTAATCTATTATTCCTGGCATCCTACATTGGGTCTTATTATTGTGTGTTAATGTTGTGCGTTCTTCTTGGTTAATCCATTTGATTTGTGTGGGAATCAATTTAATACTAGGAGGGGGGTGAATCAACATTAGCGCAGTTATCAACATTTTTTACCTTATTTAACATATGAGTCTTTACTTAATTATTATCTTCAGTTATGTATCAATAAATAAAACATTCATCCATACCAAGACAATGAACACATAACACACAAGATTTTTACGTGGAAACCCAAATAGGAGAAAACCATGGAATGCTTCTTTATAATGAGAAAGAATGCATTCAAGGAAACACCAAATTCTTGTTTTTTCAAGAAGCAACTGGAAGGAGGCACCAACCCTGGTTTTACAAGATCTGACCTGAAGGAAGCACCAACTCCCTGTGTTTCTCCAACACTAACTAGAAGGAGGATACAACCCCCTTTCTCCTTGCCCCATCCCGCCACCCAGATATCCAAAATGTGAATCTGACTCACTGAACTTCAACTTTGTGCATTCGTCTAATCTTCTAAAGATAATTCTGATGTGTGCTACCTTTGTATGCAGTTGATTCTTTGTCATTGATCTGCATACATCACTTGACTTATCATTCCTCTCAATTCATACTTCTGCTGATGTCTTGCTTCATGTAATATGTGCTCATTGTTACTGCAGTCTAGATTGAGGTAAGCTTTGTTGTTTTGTTATGGAGATACTACTTTCTCCAACTGATATTGTGCCCTTACTTTATAGTTTTCTACTCTGAGATAATGCACTAGTAATAGATGGAACTACACACTTACTAATGGGTCTGTTGTGTATAAATTCCACAGTCTTTTAGATAATTTATCACATGTCGTGCATCAATAGATTCATCCTTTTGGTTTAAAACGGTTGTCCTGTATCATCTGCATCATGACGTGCTTGCTAGATCTTGCTACTGCTCGGTTGTTGCGCATCAGATGGACTTAGCAACTTCACACACCGCACTTTAGTCTTTTTGCATTAGCTAGACATTTGCAGATCACTTGATATACTTTGGTTCTATCCCCATGCTTCTGTATTAATTACACCATCTATGACTATCTGTGTGCTATCTGCAATCCTGTCATTTAGTATTTCACATAGTTGTGCATACTTCAGTATTTCTTCCTTTCATTACTTGCGAACCCATCATATATCAACATCATCATTCTGTGCACCATCAGTTATGCATTCTTTTGCATGTGCGCACTCAACTCCTCACTAGATCATTGTGTTATGTCCTCGAGCCGTTTGATTCCCCGATTATCAAAATGAAACAAACACTTGAAGCTATTATGATCTCACCATAAAGCTTACTTGAAATATCAAACTTGCATCTCTATTTATACAAGTATTGCGTGGATTGTATTTCCACAAGTTGGGTGTGGCAACCCTTCTTCCATATTTCACAGATTGTGCTTTTTCCACATGTCATCTTCTGCGCTATTGATCTTTCATATTTTTTGTGTCTTGTGCCTTCATGGTCCACAACTTAGTTGGAATTTACACCTTGGTGGTGTACCCTTGCACTCTTGATGTATCATTTCTTTGAGGTATGTGTGCATCCTTACTTTTCAACTTGGTGTGTCTTCAACCTTTCTTGTACCATCCCTTTTGGGTAATGTGCCCTTGATGTGTTGATGCTTTGCAGAATCTGCGCATACTCCAAATTCTACTCGGTGGGACTTGAGCACCTATTTTACCATCGGCGGTGGAATTTTCTCGTAGACAAACTTCAACTATTGTATCCTTCTTGGATTTGTTTCACCCTTTACAATTGAAAGCATATTCATATTGGCTTATAATTGCATGATTTTAGGACTGTATGACCATAGGCTATTAGCACACTCCCAATATTTTACCAAGAAATGCTTGCACACTTGTATCTTTGCTTAATCAACTCCTTGTCTTGCTTGTGCACATGTACCTTTGTCCTACCAATTATTTGGCTTCTACCTTGAGTGTGTTGATGTATATGTAACTTCAGAATGTATTTCACATATGTATATTGCATTCCTATAGAGATGTTATTATTCCTCTATACAGAAGTGTCGTCATTTATATTATAAGTGTCATAACTTATACTTGATGGGTTATTAGACCACATTGATGGGGTCGGCCTTGTATAAGTCTTGTGGGTTAAAGGGTTATTAAACCACCCTATTGGGGGTCAGCCCTGTCAGCATTATGTTAAGTGGTTAAGTTGAGGCTGACCTAGTAAAGGTTATTAGGCAATTCAAGTCAAGTATAAATAGAGTGCGGGAGGCACTCTATTTGATCATTCACTTCTCACTCACACACTCATTTGGAGAGTGGTGCACTAGTGGAGGAGGAGAAGCTTCTACTAGGAGGACTATCTCTTGTACTTGGGTTGTATCATTTCTCTATCTATCTCTGAGGAAGTTGCAGGGTTTTTCACCTTCTTGTTTTTCCCCGGTAAAACTCTGTGTCTCTTGTGTGCTTACATTATTGTGTCCATGTTTGATATGCTGTAGATATGTTGTACATGTTATTCTGTTAGTTAAGATCCTAGATCTGATTGAAATTTCTGAAAAACTAACATGGTATCAGAGCTAGCCTAAAAGAAGGCAGGGTATGGCATTTATGACACTTGTTGCACTTGCGAAGCTAGGGCTTGATTTAGGAAAAAATAGTCATCTAGCACTTTCGCTATAAATTCATTTTGGCAACGTTTCAAGATCTGAAAATATTGTAGGTTGAAGATAAGATCCCCATGTACCTTGTGTCCAAAGGAGAGCCTCTAATTTGTTGTACTTTCAGATTTATGATCTATACAATGTAGGGTTTTCTGCCTCTTCCAGATCTCAGTCATAAATAGGTGACCTAGGAAAAAAGGTCACAACTTGGGCTAGGGAGCTCCAAATGAAATTTCATAAAATTGGCAGGTAGGGAACGGACTGTACTTTCATAGGTCCAATTTTCTGAGGTCGAAATTGAACCAGTGACACATGGCACTCCGTACAAGTTCGCTCTCTTTTTTTATCCCATAAACATGTCACGTTGCGACACTTGGCATAACTCTCTCTCAGAGAATCCATTTGAGGCCAGAGCTATGGGGTTGGAAAGATATCAGGTCAAGCTAACACAAGCTGAATTTTCAGATACTATAGATCTGAAATTTCAGAGTTACACAAGAAACATGTAGGTGCATATTTATGTCAAAACAGAATTGTATTTTGAGCACCTTCATTCATTGCTATGGGAATTTAGGGTTTCAGAGAAAGTTGGAATTTTTGTAATCAGAGACCATGGCTGGATGACTCTCATCAAAATAAAAAATTAGAGACCAAGATCGAATTTTTTGGTAGGGAAGAAGGTTGTGCTTGATCAAACCCTAGTTCGGGACTTTGATCGGAAAGGTGAAAAATTAGGGCTTCTGCAAAAATGGGAATTTTTGAAATCTGTGACCATAGCTAGAAGCACCTTGGAAAAATCAAAGTTTAGAGATTTGGATCAAACTATTGGTTGGGTGAAGCTCCAAGAAACTCAATCCCTAATTCAGGGTCCTCCCTAGTGAATCTAGAAGATTGAAAAAGAAATTTGAGGGGTGAAACTTTGCAGTTTTCAAATTTTGAGTATACCAAGTTGATCATCTCATCAAGGTGAATCTTTCTATCCTTTCAAAAGTTTGAAATTCAAATTTTGAATTTTTAGGGTTTCCCTGACAAACCCTAATACAACTCTAGATCCAGTTTTTACAAATCAAGTGGATTGGGTTAATCCTAGAAGAGAATGGATTGGTCACCTGCATAAGTAAAGAAGTTCTAGTTTGAGAGGGAGATAAGGCTAAGGCCTTACATAGGAAGATTACAAGCAAACTCGATAGTGTTGCATGAGATTGATGTTGTCCGCTAACATGAAAGGTACATCAAGAAAGACAAATCATGTTCTAGTTCAAGAACATATGACCATGGTGACATGAAGACAAAGATTCATCCATTGTCATGGATCACATAGAAGATCTACTTACGAGGTATGTATAACTTGGTTCTATAATGTTTAACCTATGAGATATGCATGTTACTAGCACAAGTTATTGAAGAGAACAAGAAGACATTATGCATAACTAGCTAGCATGCTAATCCATGTATGTTTTTCCTATATCAAGTTAGAATCCTACCTCGTGTTAGGATCTCTTATATAAGTATACATGGCATGATTGATAATGATTATTCATTGAAGTTAGTAATCATGGGTTTAGGCATATTATGCTTCTTACTTTGATTGATGATATGAGTAACCAGAAAAATCCTATGGTCAAATAGGAATATGCATAAGTAAAAGAATTGTGATAAATTATTTGTGTATGAAATGATCTTGACCATACATGTTTAATATTATTGTGTTTTGATAGTATTAAGATTATACCAATGAATGTATGATTATGTATGAGATCTCGAGGATAACACAATGATGATACTAGTAAGTATGCATAGTGATCGAGGATGGATATAAGTTCAAAGACAGGTAATCCAGGAAGCAAAGATCAAGAGGGAGCACACTCCAGTAGTTCCTGCAAGGAAGCAAATATTGAGAGGGAGTCCAACCTACAACCAAACAAAGATAAGTATTTGAATTGTCATATTTGTTCTTTTAAATAATATTGCTCAATAATGTATATGCTTATGTTCCTAAACTTAGGGTGTGTATTATGCATATTAGAATAATTGCATTAATGAATAGTATACTACCAATATGCATGTGATGTGTAAGTGGCCTATGGCACTATACAACATTCCATTGCTACTTATCTAGAATGAAACCTCTTTGCTGACATGTTGGGAGTTGTGCACACTCTTAATAATGTTCTGGTAGAGATTGGAAGGCATCTAGAAAGTTACGGGATATGGATAAATGTTCTATTGAAGCATTGGCTAAAATAATTACATGACTGTATGACATATGCCTTTATGTATAAGACTTTGTTTCGTAAACTATCAGAAGTTTCTAATCATGCAATTGAATTTGACTTGTAGGAAAGATCGTGTACCATCACCTACAAAAGAAGGACTACAACATTTGTTCCAGCAACGAAGTTCAAACTATCTATTGAAGATATTGAAGAATCTAAAGTTCCCATGATACGGGATATAGTAAAAGGATGCCATGGTTGAGAAGTACCAATCAATCATGTTTGGGAAGTGGTCCCAAGACTTGAAGGGAATTTTGTTGTGACTTCCAAGTGGATCTATAAGATCAAGCATGCTACAGATGGTAGCATAGAGAAATACAAAGCGAGGGTTGTAGCTCGTGGATTCTCCCAAAAAGAGGGAATAGACTATGAAGAGACTTTTGCTCCTGTAGCCAGGTACACTTCCATTAGATCAGTACTTGCTCTGGATACAGTGATGAAATGGAAGATACACCAGATGGATGTCAAGACATCTTTCTTGAATGGTGTAGTCGAGGAGGAAGTGTATGTGGAGAAACCACTTAGTTTTGAGACACATGACAGAGAGTCATATGTGTGTAGACTGAAGAAATCCCTATATGGCTTGAAGCAAGCTCCTAGGACTTGGTATGGTAGGATAGATAGCTTTCTATCCAGTTTGGGATTTACCAAGAGTAAAGCGGATTTCAACCTTTACTACAAGGTTGAGGAAGGCAATCCTGTGATTCTACTCTTGTCTATGGATGACCTGTTTGTTATGGGTGAGGATAGATTGATTGCCAACATGAAGATGAAGCTTGTTGTCGAGTTCAAGATGAAGGACTTGGGGATGATGCACTACTTTCTAGGCATGGAGGTGTGGCAGAGTGCAGATGGAATCTTCCTTGGACAAGGGAAGTATGCAGTAGAGATCCTGAAGAGGTTCAAGATGATGGACTGCAAGGCCATGCCCACACCTATGGCATTGAACCTGAAGCTTCTATGTGATACTTCATCTAATCCAGTTGATGTCACTGTGTATCATTAGATTATTGGGTCCTTGATATACCTGACGAACATGAGACTAGATATTTTATTTGCGGTGAACACATTGAGCTAGTTCCTGGTGGATCCTAGATGTGTTCACCTAGTTGCTGTAAAGCATATTCTGAGGTACATGAAGGGTACAATTGATTATGGGTTCAAGTGTGATGCAAATCAAAAGTTTAACCTGCAGGGTTATGTTGATTCAGATTGGGCAGGCAGTGCTGTAGATAGGAAGAGCACTTCTGGGTGTTGCTTCAGTATGGGATCAGGTGTGATCTCTTGGTTTAGTAGGAAGCAGTCCTGCGTAGCACTGAGTATAGCCGTAGCAGAGTATGTTGCAGCTTGTTCAGCTAGTTGTGAGGTAGTATGGTTGAGGAGGCTACTGTCTGAGTTATTCGATCTCTCGTTTGATGCTACTGGTATATTTTGTGACAACTAGAGTTGTGTGAAGCTGTCTGAGAACCCGGTGTTCCACGATAGGTCAAAGCACATTGAGATCAAATATCACTATATCAGGGATATGGTGTAGAGAGGAGTAGTGAAGCTCCTGTATGTTGCGACAGATGAGTAGGTTGCATATGTATTTCGTGTACTTCAGAGAGAGGCTTGGTGTTCTTTAGATTGACGACACTTTGAGGAATAAGTGATGGATACATTTGCTGGAGCCATTCCAAGCATGGTGTGAGGATGATCCTTCCCATGGATGTGGATGTCAGCGTTGGATGATGAGCATTAGGAGGATGCTCTAGTTACTGCTCTGTATATGCATCATGGTGGATGCTTGTTATGATCAGTTGGATCATGTTGGATGCTCTGTATGATCAGGTAGATCATGTATGTTGATATGTATCAGGTGGATACATTATGTGATCAGGTGGATCATGTATTTGGTTATGTATCCGGTGGATGCATTCTATGATTAGGATGATCATGGATGATGAGCTTCAGGATGTTGCTCCAGATCATGTACATTAGGATGATGTATGGTGAGTATTAGGTTGTGTAGATGAGTATGTAAGTTGACTTGGGAGGTCTGGTAGGTTGGGCTATGTGCCCATAATCAATCTTGGGATGCTCTTTCGAGGCATTACTCTGGGAGGACATGTAATGTAGCCCTAGGAGATCCAATAGGTTGGGTTGTGTGCCCGTAATAAGTCCTGGGATGCTCTTTTGAGGTTTTCCCATGACCACATGTAATGTAGCCCTAGGAGATCCAATAGGTTGGGCTGTGTGCTCGTAATAAGTCCTCGGATTCTCTTTCGAGGTTGTGTGGTAGAAAATCCTAGATTTGTTCTAGGTCACATCCAGTATGAAAAAGGACTGGCTCTGTGGTGATAAATCCTAGATTTGTTCTAGGTCCCATCCAGTATGAAAAAGGACTGGCTCTGTGGCGGAAATCCTAGATTTGTTCTAGGTCCCATCCAGTATGAAAAATGACTGGCTCTGTGGCGGAAATCCTAGATTTGTTCTAGGTCCCATCCAGTATGAAAAAGGACTTTATCTGTGGCGGAAATCCTAGATTTGTTCTAGGTCCCATCAAGTATGAAAAATGACTGGCTCTGCGGTGGAAATCCTAGATTTGTTCTAGGTCCCATCCAATATGAAAAAGGACTGTCTCTGTGGCGGAAATCCTAGATTTGTTCTAAGTCCCATCCAGTATGAAAAAGGACTGGCTCTGTGGCATAAATCCTAGATTTGTTCTAGGTCCCATCCAGTATGAAAAAGGACTGGCTCTATGGTGGAAATCCCAGATATGTTCTAGGTCACATCCAGCATGAAAAAGGGTTGGCTCTATAGATGTGATACATCCAGCATGAAAAAGGGCTGGCTCTGTAGATGATGAAGACCTGTAGGTGACAGGCCTACATCCAGTATGAAAAAGGACTTGCTCTGTAGAACTTCCTATGACAAGTAGATTGGAGATTGATTGAGATAGAAACAGCAGTGACGATGAAGATGATTCGATGATGATGATTCGATGACGATGATCTAGTTACAATGATCTAGAGAAGAATAATTGTGCTAGCAAATCTATGTCAAGAAATACCTTCCTAGTTAAGAGGGAATGTTGATGTATATGTAACTTTGGAATGTATTTCACATATGTATATTGTATTCCTATAGAGATGTTATTATTCCTCTATACGGAAGTGTCATCATTTATATTGTAAGTGTCGTAACTTATACTTGATGGGTTATTACACCACCTTGATTGGGTCGGACCTGTATAAGTCATGTGGTTTAAAGGGTTATTAGACCACCCTATTGGGGGTCAGCCTTGTCAGCATTATGTTAAGTGGTTAAGTTGAGGCTGACCTAGTAAAGGTTATTAGGCAAGTCAAGTCAAGTATAAATAGAGTGCGGGAGGCACTCTATTTGATCATTCACTTCTCACTCACACACTCATTTGGAGAGTGGCACACTAGTGGAGGAGGAGAAGCTACTGCTAGGAGGACTATCTCTTGTGCTTGGGTTGTATCATTGCTCTATCTATCTCTGAGGAAGTTGTGGGGTATTTTATCTTCTTGGTTTTCCCCGGTGAAACCCTGTGTCTCTTGTGTGCTTGCATTATTGTGTCCATGTTTGATATGATGTAGATATGCTATACATGTTATTCTTTTAGTTAAGATCCTAGATCAGATTGAAATTTCTAAAAAACTAACAGAGTGAGTATGACTTGGTGGTCTTGACTTCTGCGCAAGTACCACATGTAGTAGGATACATTACTTGATATTCCCTATTTATGTGCTTCTTCAAAATTGATATTCATGATGTATCCTTCGATGTACTTCTTCAATATCAACATGCATTGTGAAATTCAAGCACAACAAATCTATGGAACAAGAGAAACTATTACAAGAGATGCATGCAATAATATGTGAAAATTGTGCAAAAGAATTGTAGCAGTGCTCTATTGATTTACTTAGAAGTAGAATACAATACAATAATATCACAATGACTGAATAGTTTGAATTAACCAAGGAGGTCATTCGAATAGCCTGCATGGTGTAGCTGGTCTACACTAGGAGTCCTCATCATCATATCTGTGGTAGTGTCATCAATGCACAAGTAACAATCAACCAAGTGTCAAACTAAGTCTAACTGAATGTAGGTAGGTGTAACTGATGCATGGAGCACTAATGTAGTGAAGGAGAATTCTTGGAGGGTGCATGCGGAGCTATCAATAATCAGAATAGTCAAACTAGTCTCTTTGGATATCCATCGGAGTGTTTGAGTCAGTTAACTAGTCAATCTGTCCTCAAATTAAGGAACAGATCCACAAATCATGCAACTAACTGAGTGTGTCACTGGTGGTAGGTAAGAGAGGGTGAACTTTGTCATAGGAGATGAAAACAAGGTGCATAATGGACTAGGAGGGTTGGAACTGAGGAGAAACAAGCTCTCGAGTCTAGTAAACTAGGAACTAGGTGTTGGGAGACTACCATACTGATGACTGGATGCATGCAAACATAAAGATGATGGTGAGAATATCCTAACACCCCCCCACAAGATATAATATGAGGTAAAAAATAAAATATAGGGCCCTAGTTACTGAGACCAAAGGTCACCCCAATACAGAAAATAATCCAAATAAAGAACAATCTATGAACCAAGGAAATGGAGAAAACATCATGGGAACCCCCCCCCTCAAAATAGACTGGAAACACAACAAAGTATTAATTGCTCCAAAATCAAGTAGATATGTCTTGAGGTATCTTACTCTTTGGAGGAAATGGATCATGCTACAAAAACATGTGCGTGTATTCTCCTTCAGTGGATGCAAGCGAATATGGAGGCTTTATGAACTTGCTCTTCAAACCGAACATGATGAGAATAAATCTAAAAATATGAATATCATCCTAGAACTTGTAATTCGAACCAATTGAGGTAGGATCAACTCCAATAAGATCTATTAGCTCTTGAAACTTGAACTTCTAATCAGTGGAAGTTAAATCAACTCCAATAATTGATATATGGTTTCTTGTGATCTCCTTTGAAACAATAGGGGTGAGATCAAAACCAAAATCACCAAAATGTGCCTGAGACTTGAACCCAAGTGAACGGTAGTGTCCTCCATCTTCAATGAAACTCTGAGAACATGTGCCAATGATCGAATAGAAGTACATAGGAAGCATATGATCAAGGAGGGCAAATGCATCACCTTCAAAATCTAATTTATCCTCCAAAACATTCAATAGATCATCATTCTGCGCACCGGAAAACTCATGTGAAAGAGAGGATTTAAGAAACTCTTCAGATTCTAGAGTATGTGCTGGATTATCTTGCTCAGAATTCTAAATAGAAGAGATTGAGAACATGAGTGTTGAATCTGCGGTTTCTTCTTCATTTTGAACAAGTTTATCTTGAGATATGGTTGAGGCCGAGACATATTTGGAGAGAAAAGACGAGGAGGTATCACTGGGCTTGTTCTCCAAATGGCTAGCATGATCCTCTTCTTTCTACTTTCCAAATTCTCTATCCAAATTGGTCGAGAGATCTCTTGGATGTTGAGCAGTATTAATGAGGTAGCACATACTAAGAGACATAGCAAGACACATTGCTCCAAAGGCTCTTCCACAACCATTTAGACAATCATTCTCCTCTTCATAGGAAGAAAAAGCTCTCGTAATACCAATACACATATCAAAAACACATTGTCTCTTCAAATATGCTATCATATTTGGTTTCCACTCATCATAGTTGAATGGAGAGAGAGGAGTAATTGCTTTCAGATGCATCGAAGAAGTTGTAATCTTTAAGAGAAACTTGCATTCATAAACAAACAAGAACCATTAGGTCAACAAACTGAACTTTTCAAGTTGCATCACACCCAACATAGACTATCAAGCAATCTTGAAGAGTCAAGAACAATATCCAGGAACTATGTGGAAATTCTCGACTTCTGGTGCATAATTGGAAAATAGTTGCAAGTGTAGAATATGCATGTAGTGCAGAATCACCAGTGTAGAAAATTCATGCAGTGTAGAAAACTTAGCTTGTCCCTGCCATGAGCTCTGATACCATGTGAAATTCAAGCACAACAGATCTATGGAACAATAGAAACTATTACAATATATGCATGCAATAATATGTGAAAACTGTGCAAAAGACTTGCAGCAGTGCTCTATTGATTTACTCAGAAGTAAAATAAAATACAATAATGTCACAATGACTGAATAGTTCAAATTAACCAAAGAGGTCATTCGAATAGCCTGCATGGTTTAGTTGTTCTTCACTAGGAGTCCTCATCATCAGATTAGTGGTAGTGTCATCATTGCACAAGTGACGGTCAACCAGGTGTCAAACTAAGTCTAACTGAATGTAGGTAGGTGTAACTGATGCATGGAGCATTGATGTAGTGAAGGAGAATCCAAGGAGGGCACATGAGGAGATTTTAGTAGTCAGAATAGTCAAACTAGTCTCTTTAGACGTCCATCGGAGTGTTTCAGTTAGTTAACTAGTCAATTTGTCCTCAAATCAAGGAATAGATCCACAAATCATGCAACTAACTGAGTGTGTCATTTGTGGTAGGTAAGAGAGGGAAAAAATTTTCATAGGATATGAAAACAAGGCGTATCATGGACTAGGAGGGCTGGAACTGAGCAGAAACAAGCTCCTGGGGCTAGTAAACTAGGAACTAGGTGCTGGGAGACTACCATACTGAGGACTGGATGCATGCAGAATGCATGCAAACATAAAAATGATGGTGAGAATATCCTGACATGCATGATGTATCCTTGGACATGCATCATTAGATTGGATGCAATATATACTTTTTTCAGACTGGCATCCATATATTTTACCTTCACCATATTACGTAGATACTTCTTCAAGGTGGTTCCCATATACTTCTTCACACTACTGTAGGAATGTTGTATCCACTTTGACATCGCTTGACATCAATTATTCAAACTGAATTAGTTGACATCCTCTTTGACATTAGTTGACATCAATGACAACCAAAGTTCAACAAGTTGTTGTTTGCCATTAGTTAACATCAATGACCTCCAGTATCAATCATGGATCAATTGATAAAAAAAATTAGGTTTAATCTCCTTCTCTCTCAACATTCAAGCCTTCTGGGTCTCAACCCCAAAGATCCAGATCATTTTATGGCCAAAATAAATTTTTGGCTTCAAACATTTTTTTATACTTATAGTTTGTTGATGTCATAGGGTTGTTGACTTGTTAATTAATGTGGATGCGAATGTGGTATCGGAGTCCCATGTGTTATCACCTAATTTCACCATGTCATATGGATACCCACCTTACTTTCCAAGTCATCCATACATGGCCCTTGCCTTATTTTTCACTTTATTATTGATTAAATAAATTCATGGGCCACCCTTGTACCCTCCTTGTCCTTTGAATTATCCACCTAGCATGAATATAGAGGGTGATGTCTTCAAGGGGTCCATATTTATTTTATGATCCTTGAACATATTTTTATCCATGCTCTATATAAATCAACAATTTATATCTATTAACGCTAATTTCATTAAACTTGGACATATTCTAGTCCAAGTCAATTTAAAGACTGGTAAAAAACAACCTTTGTCAACCCCAAAATCAAGCAAAATTGGGTTCCAACAGTGCCAAAACTGGTTCCAAATGTGCCAAATCCGGTTCTGAAAGTGCCAAAACCGGTTCCAAAACCACCAAATCTAGTTCTGAAAGTGCCAAATCCAAGTTCCAAAAGTGAAAAAACCAGTTCTAAAAGTGCCAAAACTGGTTCCAAAAGTGCCAAGTTCGGTTCCAAAAGTGCCCAAACCAGTTCTGAAACTGCCAAATCCATTTCCAAAAGTGCCAAATCTAGGTTCCAAAAGCATACTTTTTCTTTTGATATTGCCACTTTTAAAATTATGTTTCAATGTTTCAACACACACACAGTCAAGAAAATATTATGTTTCAATGTTTCTAAGTATATTGCTTTCATGTTCTGCAATTTTTGAAACAATGTTTGAAACACATCACTAGATACATGATACGATGTCCATAAATAATATGAAATTTGTCCAATAAAAAATGTTTGTAACGTCCCCAGATCACTTTGGTGTCCTTTAGAGGCGATGGGAGACCCTAATACTCTTCTTCTTTTTCCAAATATGACTGAATACATGCACACAATCAAATTAGCTCAGATTTGCAATCCACAACTGCGAATCCGCAATCTGCAATCCGTAATTGCGGGTGCGGAAGTGAAAAAATCCACAACAGAAAACTTATCATTCTGCAATCCTCAATCCGCAACCTCGAATCCACAATCCGCAATCTGTAACTGAGAATCCTAAATGAAGGAGCAGCAGATCATTCTTGTAGGAAGCCATAAGTCAGGATAAATATTGTTTGCATGTTATAACTTAGCTAATGTACCGATCCCTGCTATTTACTGCGAAAGTCTGTAGTTGGAAATTTGTCATCCCATCCTTCGCAGATTAAATTTTTTTTCATTTCTTTTTTAAATGAAGGGTCGGCCAAATCTTCTTATGCTTAGTATTTATCCAGTCTTCACCATTAAGGATATACATGAATTGACATCCTATCCTTTGTAGATTGAATATTTGTACAATTCCCTCATAAATGAAGGGGCGACTGACCCTTCTTCTACCCAGTATTATTTCCATACTAGTTCTAGACTGCAAGAAGGGTCATCCAATCATTCTTGTGCTAACCATTCTGGATACAGGTGAATTGCTGGATATCGATGTTCACAATTATCTACTAAACGAAGGGTCGGCCGACCCTTCTTGTGCTTAGTATTTTTCCATTATTGACCATTTTGGTTATACATGAATTGATAGCCTAGCCTTCGTAGGTTGAATATTTTCACAATTCCCTCATAAATGAAGGGGCCACCGACCCTTCTTCTGTCGAGCATTATTTTCATACTAGTTCTAGACTACAAGAAGGGTCGTCCGATCCCTCTTGTGTTCACAATTCTGGATACAGGTGAATTGCTAGATATTGGTGTTCATAATTATGTACTAAACGAAGAGTCGACCAACCCTTCTTGTGCTTAGTATTTTTCCAGTCGTGACCATTCTGGTTATGCATGAATTGACAGTCTGTTGTAGGGACAACAAATCCAATTACTTCATCGAATAATGAGAGCCCCAACTCAAATTTTGTAGGTAAAATCCTAATTCATGTAGAGTTTCATGATCTTGATCATGTATTTTATCTCTTTTGACATGAATCAATCAGATTCGTAATTTTCCTTCAAAAAATTCATTAATTTTTATGTGTTTTTGAGAGCTGCAGAAAGCATGAGTTTTCTTTAAAATTCATTATTTCCAGAACCTGTAATCCGCAATTGTGGATTGCAGATTGCATAAATATTGTACATAAATTGTGAAAGTAAACATCCGCAACTCTTTTTTTTCGTATCCTGCATATTAGAGCTTAGCCATCGATCTGTCTTAATACTACAGTCCAGATTTCACTTGACGAAATTGTTAAATATGTCGAATTTTTTATTTTCTTTACCACTTTTCAATTTCGAAAATTACCTGCGTCAAGTATTTTTACGGAAAGCTTTAACCGAGGTGTTTTCTGCCATTTCTCGATAGCACAGGTCGGTTTCTTGTCATTTTTATGATTTGTCTATGATTTCTTTCGTCATTTACAAACTGTTTTTAATTGGTTTTAATTTATTTTTTACCAGAATTTATCAGTCTTCACAATGTCGAGGGTTAGGCATTCTAAGATAGCACATAAAGACCTATTGAACAAAGACCCCAACTTTGGAATCCTTACTGATACTAGTGACCAAGTTTCCAAAACCTATCAGATTGACTGGCCTAAAATTTATGCTATTTTTTATAATGATGACATGTCTGACACCCAAGATAGCAGGCCTATCTATGAGAAAATTAAAAGCTCCTAGCTACATGCCATAGCATCTAGGCCTTCTCTTCTCCCTTACACAGATGTAGTGAAATGGATAATCGACCATGAGAACCCTAAAGGCCGTTCCTTTAACAACAGTGCGGGTTCCAAATTGGCCTCTTTTCACCCTGAGGTTTTGATTAGAGCTTATGCTCTTAAGCGAGCTAACCAACTCCTTAATGCCACTTTCTTGGATTCTGCCCAAACCAGTTTAATTTTGATGAAATGATAAAATCATGGATGAATAACCCAACCAACATCATACCAAGAGTCGACAATGCTTACCCTATCTTTTGGTTTAAGGAACCATTTTCCCTTTTAGCAGCCATGCTTTGCAAGCTGTATGGTCTACCCAAATTCTCTATGTCCAAAGCCGAATGGGAACCTATTGCTCATCACGTCCTCATGACCGGGGAGTAATTCAATTGGGCTTCAATTTTTTCATATGAGTTAAAGACAAACATTGAGCATTATCAGAAGACACTATCTTCAAAGAATCTTCCTTTCTTTTACTCAACCTATGTTATTGATGTGTTCTGCTCAAAATTTTAGTACCCTTTCATGGGATGGAACTAAACTCCATAAGCTCCTCTAGTTCACATATATTGTTCATCGTTGTGGGAAAAAAACTATGTCCCTCTACTTTATGATATCTATGATTATTTATTTGGAAGTACTTATCATCAGATATTCAGGGAATATGCACCTTCCTTTTCTCATAATGCCAAAATTCTCATCCTCACAATTGGTGTCTGGTATGTGGGAGAATTATTCTCCTATGTCAGATTTTGTGGAGGTAGCATAGTACATTTGCTGCCAAGGATAGTCCCAGATATACTACTGCTTGACGAAATAGATTTTCAACTGTCACCGATGGGGTTTTCCTCAAGTTAACTGGGCCTAAATTAAAATGATGGCCAAAGTTTCCTTTCAACCTTGGGCCTCTAGCTATCCAGAATTCTACACATGCTACAACATTGGGCTAAAAGATTGTTTCATTAAAGTTGGGACAAGCCCCCAAAAGCATGCATGATCCCAAATCATTTTTGGCTGCTCATTTTTCCAAAGAACACATGAAGACCACCTATGTGCATGAAACTGTCCCTGATGATTCCATCTACCTGGGGGAAATTTTTTTTTTCGAAGTCCTGGCTAGAGCCAAAACTAGTGAAGAACAAATTTTCATTCTTCAATATCAACAGGAACTCAAGACTAAGGTCTTGAGTTATAGGAAAATGGAACTGCAACTTGAGGAAGAGGCCAAGAAAGACATGGAAAAAAAAGAATCTCTATAGTAAAGTAGGATCCCTCACACGGTACTTACCATTCAATTGAGACACAACCAGTTGTGAATCCAGACGAACTTCTAAAAACTAGATACCATGCGAAATAGCATCCCAAAGTAGATCAACTACGACACTATACTCAGCCACATTTTTGGATGTAGGACCGAGACAAGCACCTCCTGAAGACACAACCAGGTGGTCAGGCGAATAAATAACCCAGGCAGCAGAAGCGAGCTGCTGCATATGACGGCTAGCACCATCCGCGAATCCTAAGAACATAGGAAATTCTGCTGACATCTGTCAACCAAACGGAAGCGATTAGCAGACCGAAAAATGACAAGAAATCCAAACTATGTACATAAACAACTATACAATAGAATACAAAAGTACTAGCTTGAGCTAGAAGCTCAAGCATAATACCGCTTGAGGTAGAGCCCATTTCTAGGATCCTTCAAGGGATTCCCTTCATAATCTTTCAATTCGTAGGCTCCTTTCTCAAGGACATGCCTCACGATGTAAGGACCGTGCCACATGGGGTTAAACTTTCCTACCCCCAGGGGTTCTTTATCCTGGTCATATAAGAGGACCAAGTAACCTTTAGCATATTGTCGGGGACAGATAAACCTATCATACTAAGCCTTAACATGATGTTTGTTGGCATCTATGGCCATGGTGACATCTCGACGCTGCTCGTCAAGCTGTTCAAGGTGGATCAAACCTTTCTCAACATCTGAGGTGTCAGGCAGGAGCTCTATGGCTAGTTTTAATGA
The DNA here is from genome assembly GCA_027924585.1 of Larix kaempferi. NCBI lineage: Eukaryota > Viridiplantae > Streptophyta > Pinopsida > Pinales > Pinaceae > Larix > Larix kaempferi. Next base: position 929,752 of record BSBM01001243.1, on the reverse strand, counting down.
AGGGATTTCACATTCAATCAGTAATATAGATTCAACACCATGAACTAGCTAAAATGGTGAGAAATCGGTGGCAGTCTTAACTGCGGTTCGATATGACCACAAAGAAGGGTATAACATAGTGCACCAGTTGCTCTTGCTTTGCTGGATGGTACGTTGGAGAATGGTCTTTAAGGACTTATTAATTATCTCAACCTGACCATTCGCTTGGGGGTAGTACGAGGACGAGTGAGCTTGACAAAACCCAAGCTTGAGTGAGAAATCCACCATCATCTTGTTCTAAAAGTGACTGCCATGGTCAGTGACAATCTCTCTCGGAATACTGAACAGAGTGATAATCTGATTGAATATGAAGTGGGTTGCTGTAGCACCATCGGCTTTTACGGTAAGCATGGCCTCATCCCATTTGGAGAAGTAGTCCACTGCCACAATGATATGTTGATGCCCTCCAGCCAAAGCTGGTTTGCAATCCATGAAATCCACCCCCCACTTGGTGAAGGGAACGAGGGTGACGACCAGGTGAAGGGGTGCTGGATGCGAGTGTACATTCTGAGAAAACACCTGGAAAGGGTGACATATCTTTACAGCGTTCATAAAATCCTTGAAGATCGAAGGCCAAAAGTAACCATCTTGCATAATGCATTGGGTTGTTGCAAGCCCAGATAAGTGACCACCACATGCCCCAGCATGGCAATCATTAAGAACATGCTTTGCTTCTTCGTGAGTCAAACAATGACGAAGGATAGAATCGTTTCCTCGACAATACAAAGTGTCGCTGACGATGGTATAATCTTTAGCATGGTGTTTCACACAGCATCGTTCATCTCGTGAATAATGCGAAGGAAACTTCAACATTTGAAGATATACGATGATATCCCAATACCAAGGGTCCACATATGAGATGAGAAATAAGTGTTCATCCACAAAGGAATCTTCATGGAAAATATCCTCATCCAACCATGGAATGTTCAACATGATCTTAACAAAAACCAAGGATTTCACCGACTTCGCTGAAGCAAAATCAAGATCAAACTCCTAAAGGATCACAATCCATTTATTGTACTTCCCCCTATAAGACATCGTGATAGCACGAACTGAAATGGATTGATATGTGCTATAACAGTGGTTTTCTTAAGCATGATGTAATGTTGTAACTGTTGGACTGGATGAATAGTTTCAAGTGACAACTTTTCCACATGAGTGTATCTCAGCTCAGCGTCTACTAAATTTCAACTAAGGTAATAGATCACATGCTCCATGAGCACATCATCTACCTGAACTAAGACCATGCCAATCGTCTCTTGAGACGTGGCCACATAAAGTAAAAAATCTCCTGCAAAGTCAGGTGGACTAAGCAAAGGGGCCGATACCAAAGCTTTCTTAAGGGCATCGAAAGACTACTAGGCTCGCTCATCCCAGATAAACGGTGTGTCTTTCTTCAACAAATGCGTAAAACCTTTGGTAAGAGTAGCATAATTCACTACAAAGCGACGTAGAAAAGTGGATCTCCTTTGGAGGCTCTAAAGTTGAAGTAAATTGCGTGAAGGAGGCAACCGAAGTATTGCCTCAACTTTTAAAGGATCGACTCTGATACCCTATTTGGAAACTATGAAACCTAGAAGGCGACCTGTTTTCACAACAAAGATGCACTTATTGGGATTTAACTGAATCTTGTATTGTATGCATCTTTAGAGAATTAAATGGAGGTGCTTGGGGTGGTCCACTCTCTTGCGAGAGTGGCTAGCAAGATCATCCAAGTATGCCTCCACTATGCGTTTAAGGTCATGAAAGGTGTAGGTCATAGCATGCTGAAAAGTGGCTCCGACATTTTTAATGCCGAAGGGCATTTTCTGGTATGCAAATGTACCCCAAAGAAAAATAAAAGCAGTCTTATGTTGGTCCTCGAGTTTTATCTGGATCTGGTTGTATCCTGAAAAGCTGTCCATAAATGAAAAACTTCACTTCCCGCACAGCATCTAAGATCTAATCTATGAATGGAGTGGGGAAATTGTCTTTCGGACATGTGTGGTTCAGATCTCTAAAATCAGTGCATACACGGATAGTTCCTTGCTTCTTATCCAAAGGAATGGGATTTGACACCCATTCAGTAAGGGGAACTGGGTAGATGAAACCAGCCTTAAGAAGTTTCTCCAGCTCTGCCGTGATCGCAGTTGCCTTTCTAGGGTTCATAGCACGAAGGCATTGTTGAATCGGCTTAGCATTGGGATATGTTCTAATCTATGTTCGACAATGTTGGGGTCTATTCCTAGCATCTCCTCATATGACCAGGTGAAAGCCTCCCGGATTTCCTTAAACAATTCGGTGTAAATTCAAACCACCTCAGGAGAGCAATCAGCACCGATGTAATGTTCTCAAACTTTCCAGGGGTACGAGAAATGTTGACCAGTATGGTAAGGAAAATATTAGCCATGTTCCCCTCTGCATAAATACCATGCGAATCCCAAAGAACCATAGGGTGAACAACCATCTTGGCAAGAATCATCCTAAACTCTCCTTGCTCGATAAGATCCAGGTTGGGAAGAAAATGGGAGCAATGATACATGTCTTCCCAAGGTATTTCACTACCACACATGGTCTCAACAATAGCTTCATCCAAAGGTAAAGTACTATCAAGACAATCGTACAAACAAGATGAGTTGACTGCCCATTCCAATAGCTTAATAGGATCTTCCTCCTCTATCCATGAAGAGGAAAGATCCAGCTCTGCAGTGGCTTTTTGAATATCTCGATATGCAAGCTCAGCAGTAGATAGTGTCATAGCCATTCCAACATGCGCAATGTCTCTAGACATGAACTCGTGGACAGTAAGGTCCATGGATCATTAAAATAAGAAGTCTGGAATGGTACATTATTCAATGGAGGAGGTGAATTATCGGAAATGGTTCCAATAAAAGAAATTGGTGTAGGGAAATCAAAAGATCCCAATAATGAGGGGTACAATCCAACACCCATGTTCCCAGTTGTCGTACTGAGAATCTTTCACTTGGGGGACAGCAGGTCCCATGGATGTTGTGGAATAGGGACTAACGAAATCTAGCTAGTCGATTGTCACAATCTTGCCTTCGTGTGGAAAGCAAATAATTCTGAATACAGAGGACATGACTACTCTCATAGCATAAATCCAATTCCTACCTAGGAGAAGGTTGTAGTCGATGGGCACGTCAACCACCTCGACTTCAATAGGCATGGATTTCCCACCCAAGCGGACAACAAGGGAAGGGATAATACCATGTGGCTTAAACGATCGACCGTCAAATGTAGTGAGCATGGTCATAGACTTGGATAAGGAAGGAGACCCAAGAGATTTCCAACAAGATAAAGAGATCATTGACATAGAAGCACCTTCGAAAACCACCGTTCTTTTGACGATTTTCTGCAGGAACTCCACACAGACTTGAAAAGCCACATGGTAAGGTAAGTGAGGTTGGATGTTAGTAGTGTCAAACTTGATAACATTAGGAATTCCCCCATCCTGAACTCCTAAAGTGAACAAAAGGGCATGCCTTTGATAAGGACACGCTTGTAAAACCTTAAGAACCGACATGGCACACAGAGTTTGACCCAAATCTTCTACAATAGAGTAGTTATGGGTGGCTCGAGCATTAGGATTATGCATAGAGCGCTTAAGAACACCTTTCGGTATCTGTGGCATAGCAGTGGGCTTCTTGATATGCAAAGAGGTATCAGGAGGAGGAGGAGGCTCATTCCCCATATTCAGTTGTGGTGCATCATAATCACATTGATGAGTAGCAATAGTAACCTCTTATTTAACCATATTCACACATCCAAAGCCACCTGTATGGGAAGAATACATGGACGTTTCATTGGTCCCATAACTAGTAGTGGGAGCACTCGAAGCCATATTCTGATGATGCGGAAGGGGATCTTTCAACACAGCTGGGCTCTGTGCAAGATGCTTCGATGCTTCTTCAATCCAAGGACACAAGTGAGTAAGATGATCTTCCCCACAAAGCTTGCAAGGGAATTTCACTTTATGCCTAGATTTATGGTCCCCACCATCATTTCCTCCATCCCAAGGAGGGTTGGCATTCTCTTTTTGAGGAGTATTATGATTACTACCATTGTTCCCATTATTTCCACCCTTATGATTATTTCTCCCCTTCTTCTTACCACCAGGTTGTTGGTTACCCGATGGGTTCTCCGATTGCATAGCGTGTACATCGAACGATGGGGTGGAAGTGGACAAGGTGTGAACCTATCTAGGAGTAAATTGGTTAAGTGACAAGATGTTCATTTGATTAGCAAACAAATCTATGAGTCGAGTACTTGCGGATCCAACAATGCCATCATCATGTGGTCTAGGAACTGGCCTAGGCTCATGTCGTGATCGCAGTGCATCAGGAATAATGTCATACAAGATGCCAGATTGAGCATAGAGTAAATCTAGCTATTGGATTTTTAGTATAGCTTATTCCTTAGTCGTAATGTCAGACAATGAAACATCCTTAGAAATGTATGGAAGCAAAGACTTGAGAAACCATTCCAACACAAACTATGGAGGAATGTTGTCTTTCATTAACCTCTTCCGTCGACGCCACTCTTGAATGTGGTCAAATATGTGTGTGGCCTTATTCTAGCGGAAGGTAGACAAGAGTTCAGTGCTGGTGTCGTAGCAAACTGTAAGCTAGAAATGATCTAGGAAAACCAAGGCTATCTCATTGAAACCCCTATATGTGCCCCCAGGCAACTCGACATGCTACTTCATGGCTACCCCCATGAGGGTGCATTGAAATAGTCTCAAACGAACATAATCATGATTTAACGAGTTTGATGAGCACCAAAGGTGAAAAGTTGTGACATGATCACCCGGATCCTCACCACCCTTCCCCTCAAACTTGAGAATGTCCAAAGGGAGCTCGGTAGGGACTAGAGGCCAATTAGGATCATGACACACTGGATCATTCACGAGCTTCGAAAGATCCGGAAGATTCAATCGAGCAAGGAAAGGAAGTTGCGGCTATAAAGCTTGGTTATAAGCTCCCATAAAAGGTTGATTATACGGACTTGAAGGATAAGATGGACCATAACCATGACCCTGGCCATAAGGCTGATAACCTCCTCCAACCTGACCCGTGTGAGGGTAAGTAGGTATATATGTATTATGAGCATCGTAATGAGGTGGGTTGTAATGAGGGCCAGAACTGACTGTATTACAGTAAGGGTTACCACCATAATTATTGGGCATATAAGTATTACTCATAGTGGGAACCATGTTGTAATGACCATAATTGTTAGGTATGTTCCCACCCCCTACATAAGCATTACTAGTAGCAGGAGCAGTCATGTTGTGACCATAAGTATAAGGTATATTCCCACCCCCTACATTAGTATTACTAGTAGCAGGAGTAGATGTAAAATTATATGGTATGTATCCACTCTTGGTATTAGGAGGATTGTTAACATTAGCGAATGTGGTCCTGGGTTGATGTGTAGAGGCATGTGTATTGTACTATGGATTGAGAGTCGTATTGTGAATAGTGTTCCCACTAGGAGGGGTAGTCCTAGGAGGCGGCCTTCCTCCAAAATTTGGAATGTTTGAAGGGATACAGCCAGTCCCCATAGTATGTGTGTGAGTAGAAAATGTGGTTCCCCCAGTGAGGGTATTTACCCCAGTGGGTGCAGTGTTGCCACCACCATGACTAGGGTTAGCATGACTACTAGACATAGTGGATGTATTAACTGTGTTGTAATTAGGCATACAATAAGAGAACAGGGTAGCATTTGTAGTGGTTGGAGGGCCTATGTTAACATCCAAATTCGGCATCCCATATAGGAACTTATGTGGATTCAAAGGATCGAATGGGTCGTCCTTGGGTGGATTTGATCCAAACAGAAGAGGTTGAGTCTCTGGTTGTAATGGATCACCCCCCCATTCTTCTCTAGGAGTAGGAGGGGTAGAAGCGTCTTCGACTCTACCTCATGGAGTCGTAGAGATTTCTCCCATGCCAAAATGAGAAATCATAATGTTAGTGCAAAGCACTTCAAAAGAATCAGAGAGGGCCTTCCGGCATCCCCTATGAACACGACGTGTAACTTCGATGATCGGTAAACCAACCAACCGATGAGACTCGCAGAGAGTTGGACCTCGCGCCACAATATCTCCGAAGAGTCAATAAACCAAAGAATCCCCTAATGGCCAAACTAACGATCAAAGAGCACACACCTAAATAAACTACATCCAAATGCACACAAACAAGACTGGCTCAAGGGACCTCCCGACACTACAATCGGTATGTCTCTCCTAGGAGAGGCTTGAGACTCCCAAACTATAACTGGAGGTAACATAATCAGTTATAAGGGTTCCCAGACTTCACTGCATGCACAGGGTCAAATCCCTATACAACAGGAAACTGTACTATCCAACCCCTATCTGACTCAGGACAACCACAGCATAACCACTACGAATTCCCTATGCAATACCTAGGTAAGGCAAACAAGGTCACCACAATATAACCAATGCTCAAGCGGACAGTCGTAGGTGTGATCCATCTTATGGGTAGGGTAGCATAGCCTGAAACGCAATAGGTATACATCCCTCAAGAGATCCCGTACATGAACAAATCCTTGAAATATCCCTCGTGTTCAATCAGTATTGGAGGGATATCTCGGCAACCAACCTCTCGTGACCTCATGCTTAACTCTGTTCTGAGTACAGCTTCTTGAGAACACTGATGTATATTATGGGTTTCACCAATCCCTGGTCAGACACATAATGTTTTGTCTAGTAGTCTTGGATTGTTAACTCACAATGATCTATTCCAAGACTCTAAACCTATACTAGTTGGTGCACCCTATAAAAGAAAAATAATTCTAATCAATTTTAAGATTAAGCATTGATTTTAAATGGTTGTAATTACTCACAAGATATGGTCGTGAAACTGATGATGTATAGGACTCAATAGTATGCACAATCGAAAAACTCTAGACTCATCTATCAATGAAAATAATGCCACGAAAATGACAATCAATCCAACGGTTCGAAATAAAATGCAATTCTTTTAAATTTCCAATGCACAAACAGATCCTAGATGAAAGCACGAGCACTCAGATGCAAAATGCAGTATGGAAAGCAAATATTTTTGTATTTTCTCTTATAATGGAAAGGAAAATGCAAAACTATGTTTTTGTATTTTTTCAATATTATGAAATGAAAAAATGCAAGCGAAATCTACCTATTCAATTAAAGAAATGCAGAGCAAATCACTAAGACAACCTATCAAAACCCAAACAGTGAGACCCAGCCAATGTAATGAGATAGAAAATCAAAAAATGGTGAAAAACCAACCAGGCTCAAAACAAAGAGAAAGAGGAGTTTCTGGTCACAAACAGGGTATGGAACAGTCAGGAATCAGGCCAAATAAGACTCAGGAACACTCAAAACCAACTCAGCAACAATCCAAGGCCATAACTCAATCAAACCCAGAGTTGTATGCTACTGTGTAAATAAAAAATGCGGGTAGACGCGGGCTACAATGAAGACAAAGGCGAGTAGACGCGGGCAAAATTAAGTTGATCCATGTATAGGGAAAGGAAAATGAGCAAATGAGAAGTCCAATAACCCAGAAAAAAGATTTTTTCTATGGTAGATCCCAACGGCCAATCAATGACACAGAAGCTCGACACACATCAACTCTAAATAAGGACAAATTGCAAAAAATCCCCAAAAATGGATGTTCTCCCCAGTGGAGTCGCCATTTCTGTTACAAAGAAAACTTCCTATGGCTTGGGGAAGACGAAAATAGACAGCTGACTACCAGAAAATGACTCAATTCCCAATGCAATGCTATATAAATGACAATGCTAAGATAATGGAGAAAAGTCCTACCTTCAACCGGATGTTCGAAGTAGATCCCCGTTGAGCTTTCAACCTCTACACTTGAACTTGCAGATTAGTCTCAACAACAAGTACAAGCAAGTGCATATAATATTTGAAAGACATTAGCATAATCAATAGCATGATCCATGATATTATAAGTGAATATAACCCAATGTAATTTAACAATATTCACAACATCAATTGGACGAGAAAATGAGTATTTCCATTAATGAATAACAAGAAGTACAATATACGACCTCTTGGCGACAACCAATCTGAACCAAGAATTGGGTCTCTCCACTTGTGCCTCCACCACTTCAATCCTCTGTGTAATGTGTTGGCATAGTTACTGATCTAGAGGTTTTCCAATCTAGACCCAGGTACTTCGCGGTGCAAGATACCAACAAAACCCCTATTCACCGGCCCTTTCAGCAACAGACTGCGAGCAGCCTGAGGTCTCACTTGAGACGAAGCTGAGGGGGGTGGTTGTGGAATCAGGTTTCCACAACATGGTGATGCGAGTGCTGAAACTGATTGATGCACAGCGCGGAAAGACTTCCATGCTGCGAACAGAAGACTGCGCAAGGTATTCTACTTGGCGTCGATTATGACTACGCGGTACTAATGGGCTATAGCAATAGGTCAGCACAAAGGGTATATACGCTTCCTTGCAGATCTCTCTTTATGGATTCTTAGACATGGTGATATGATGATAAGATATCAACATCTTGCCTCGCAGCACTTATAATGGATCAGCGCGTCAACCAGACCGTGCGTTCACTTCAAGACTTGATCAAACTAACCAATCTTACTTAACAGTCTTAATCATTCATCAATACTTAGATCGATTCAAACATATGTAATGGAATGAATTATACAATGTTGCGCACCTTGATGCAGCACTTCAACTTCAACAATTAGCTCTGTGATTATTTAACAAATCCAGACATTCAAAGACTTATAGATATTGAGCATTAGCATTCATCCATATATGAACTACTTAACATCTTATTCCCATCTCTTTCGCAGTGAATATAGATAAAAGCAATGAATATCGGATTGCTGTAACATCAAGCATTCATATTAAGCAATATAACAATGGAAAACACACAAAGCAATCACATAACATGGTGTTTAACGTGGTTCACTCCCTGGATGGAGGCTACATCCACAAGAACTATTGTTATATTGTCTTTAGGGAAGGGTACAACAGTTCTTCGTCTATGCACTTTGTTGTAGATGCTCTTCTCTCTCTCAAAATTAGGTCTCTACGGACTGAGCTACAAAGCCTTTAAAATAGCTTCAAGCTTACAGACTCTGATAATATTCAATAATGACCAACAAAAATGAAGAGTAACCCTTCCCATACAAAATCATGCCTTATTTATAGATCAAGACCCATAGGTCATGTATTTACATTTCAAAGGTAGAAACCCTCAAGTTTACAAAACTGTCACATGCACACCAATAGGTTTTTCTCATCGAGCTATTCCTTCTTTCAAGGAATTTAGATGACTGTCTCAAGTAGTAGTTCTCTGTGTGTGCGACTGGTCACCTTCCTCCCGATCTACACCTACCCACCACTTGGTAGCTATCGAGTATATTTACCAAAAATAGATCTCTGATGACCTAACCGGAATATGTGTTGTCTTCCATCCAACACTCTGCTTAGATGGATCTTCTGTTGACCAAACACATCAAAGTACTATTCTCCTCACAGCATTGACTTCGTAGCTCTTCTGACACTGCGCTACGCACAACTTCGTAGTATACCAAAACTTATCCCAAAATTGTTCCAACTAAACTGCACTCAGCTCTGCAGTTCTCAAAATCCTTCCTGCTCAAAACGCCCCACTTGGGCCAGGCCCAACAAGCCCCTAACACTTACATGTGGCTCATCCCCAAGCCACCTACAGGTGCATATTCCTCCATCTATTCTGCCTCCTACGGAGCTAGCTTCACAACGAAGTCATTGTATGTATCAATCAGCTTCTCAGTTGCGGCCTTTGTATCTTTCTCGACTTCCTTAACTGTATCCAGCATCTCAAGTGTGATCTCCTCGCCAATTTGACCTTCTACCTATGCTTGATTCTTGCGTAGCTCCTTTAATTTTTCCTCTATCTCCTGCAAGATTTTGCTGGCATCCTCCAATTATGGCTGCGACTTATTGCCCATTTCAGTTTATTTCTCTTGTAAGGTTTTTACTTCCTTCTTGAGGGTGTTTATTTCTCTATACTTCGGAAGCCTATCTCTTGGTATTAGGGCCTTCACTTTTGCATCTAACTTCTCTAGTGCGGCTTGCTTATCTTTCACTTCCTTCTTTACTTGCAGCAATCCCAGGTCTTCTTCGAGGATAGTGAATGCCTTCGATGCCGCTTCTAACAGACTCTGGCACTTAGCCACTTCGGCAGCAATATTCTCTACTGCGTCCTTGACCTCCTATGCCCTTAGATGCTATTGATATGGTGGGATCTATGGGTTTATCTACACTTTCAAGGCAGTAATATCAGCCTCATGGAGAATCTCCCTGTCTTGCATCTCCATCTTAAGATTGGTTACCAGTTCTCCAATCTTAACAATAGTATCCATTGGTTCCTGTTGCACTTCAAATTCATCTATGTCATCTACGACCACAGTGATCATGGATTCCAGTCTTAGCCGATGATCATGCTCATCTTGTTGCTCTATAGCTCTCCACGACCTATCTGCTTCCAACTGCCTATTAGCTGCTTGGAGCGCATCTTGTCCTTTCAGCGCATCTATGGTTCTGTCATGCATTTCTTCAAAAACTTGCAATTGCAAGTAATGTAGACCTGGCAATGGTATCTTTGCAAGATCAAGTTCCACGCGCTCCACATTTTTTGTATCCAGCATTACTTGATTAGGTAAAGGAAACCTTATACATAATGGTTGTAGATGGACAACGCAGGACCTTGCGGCAATGTTGATTTGCTGTTGCGAAGTCCTTGTTGACTCCCCTTCAGCCTTTGATTATCGCGGCAAGGGTAATCTTTTGCTTACTTCATCAATTTTTTGTGAAATCCCTTGCAGTGCAGTTAGGTTCTGGTCCAAACTGTCTTGAATCACCTTTTCCTTCTTTTCCTTGTCAGTCGAGAGCTCCTCCATCTGCTCAGTGACCTTCATGGTGATCATTATGCAGTCATCCTTGCGAAGCACTGTGTCTAATTGATCTTTATCTGATTTAGGATATTCTCAATGTCTTCCTTGTACATATGGTAGTTTCCTGGGTACGAGTCAGGATTCTTTGTCTGTGTTTTCGCTGAAATCGAGATGCATTTCTTCATAGCATAAAAGTTGACAATGCGGATATATTTTCTTGTTACTTGCTATGTTATTCGAGGCGTAAGCATGATGGCCCCGCACAGGTGGTCATAATATGTGTAAAAGGCCAGTGTTGTGTCGTGTTGTCTTTCAGGATTCAAGTTTTCCCATAGGTTCTAATAGCGAGCACCTCTGCAGTCTGAGTGTTTGTGATCACTCCAACGTACTGCTTCAGCTCCTTCTATCCCACGAAGGCAATCAACACTAGTATCCAGGTGAAATGGAAGTATCCACCATTGATCTGCGTGTCATTCAGTTCCTCTAGGAACTCATTCAGTAGATATTGACACCAATCAAATTCTTCTCCTTCAACGGCTACAGCGCCAAGTAGTACTGAGCCTGCAGAGACTTATAATGGTCTGTACTTTCTAAGAATTTTTCTCGCTAATAGCTGCATGGAAAACTTTATTGCTTGGTCATTTATGTCATCTATCTAGAAGCCTTGCTTCCCTTTTACAATAGACTACAATTTCTTCATCAACGTGGCTACCTATTTATCCTTGCTTTTCCCCTGAAAAACTTCTTTAGGTCTTCTCCCCTTTTGCTCAAGCCAGTTATCCGATGGATTAAGTCAATCATCAGGTCGATGTTCTGGTCAAGCCATAAATATCCTTGGTGGATGCGTGCCATCAGAGTTTGCACCACTGCATTGAGCTCCGGTGATTTGTCAAAGTGTGGAAGTCTGAGCAGATTGAGTAGCCCCGACTTGGCTACTCCGAACAACCATCTTTTTGCGACCAAAATGAGGTCACCCTTTACATTCTTCTTCCAGCACATGTATTTATTGGGTTGGAACTGTTGGAACCTCAGCTTGGTGGGATTCTCCTTCTGCATTGCAAGAAGATCATAGTCCTCCCATTTACATTCGGGAATTTTACCCAACAGATTTTTTTCCACCTCGACATGCTTTGATATCAGCGAGAGTGGTATCTCATACTTTGGACTTTTCAATAGTTTAATGGTTGGTGCATCCATTGCATGCCATGAGATATAATCTGGGATCATAGTTAAAGGTATATCCTTATCGAAAATGGGATTATTTGGCCCCACTGAACTTGTCTTCAGTAGCTTTGTTCTCGGCCCTACTGGATTTTTTCCTTTGTCTTGCATTGAGTGACCATTTCTCAGTGATCTTCTTGGACCCTGTTCTGGTTCAGTGATGACTTTCTTGTTTGGGGTTCTCATTAACCCGTCAATCCCTCCGTATTGGAACAACCTCACAGTCTCCTCGACCGTGAACTCCTTTTCAACAAAGGACCTTTATGACATTCACTTGCCTACTACTCGGCAAACTAGTGGATAACTTGTAGAACTAAATCATAAACAATGTCCGCAAGAATTTCTAAGAGCTTTGGTAATGCCCGCGAGTCTAAATGATGCATTATTTATAGGAGTGGTTGATCCCCCTCTGTTCCCCTTAATGGTTAGATAAGCATTAAATGTAGTATCCGTTAGCCAAATCCGGCAGATGCTTCGGTCAATTCCTTCATTAACTCATTCAAAACGGCTATCCATGCGTTAAATGCCTAAGCGGTCGATAGGAAAGTACTATATAATGGCTATATTTCTGACCGACACTATAATGGCTATTTTTCTGGAGCATTGCGTTAAACTATGCGACAGGTAATCATTGGTCCAGTGCAGTTACTTCGTAGTGTCTAATTTCTTTTCTCTTCAAGGTTTCCTTTTGAATGTTGCAACAACGCAGTGTTTCGTTGCTTTTCCTTTTCTTTTGTTATCCTATATATATATATTTTGACACGCAGCTTCAGTAGTGCTATGGGGTACATAGATCTATCTCGACAAATTTGTCTACAGAATCTTCGCAGTTTCTAGTGCCCAATTCCAACTGTACTTGGCACTTAGAAATTTTCCCCTTCTTCTTGATCATACTAGATGCTGTGAAGTAGGACTATCGCGGTAAAGCTTTAGTCTTCTTCCATTTATCAAATTGGGTAGTGTATCACTGACTAAAGTAGCCAACTAAACTGCCCCACCATTAGTAACATGTATAACAGTATATGGCCCAAGCCAATTCATTTTAAACTTCCCAGGAAACTTCATGAATTTACTATCGTACAGGAGGACTAGATCACCTACCTGGAAATACTTGCTCTTGATGTGGCGATCATGCCATTCTTTTTCACACTCTTTCTGTACTTGTTGGTGGAAGCCTACGATGAAGCAATCCTCTTCCAGACCAACCAAGTGTAATAGCCTTTTTTCCAGTGCTATGCGATCTGCCATCCCTATAAATGCAGCTATTCTCAAGATGGGAATAATATACTCCATTGGAATTATTGCTTCCTTCCCATAAGCCAATCTTAAAGGTGTATGTCCAGTTAATTTCTTGCATGTTGTCCTGTATGCCCATAATATAGATGGAATGCGCAAGTCCTAGTCATCACATTTTATGCTGCATATCTTGGTTAGCGCATTCTCGAGTACTTTATTGAACGCTTCAACAGTTCCATTTGCTTGCGGATGATAAGGCGTACTATGGTGATGATGGATGTAGAACTCTTCGGTCAAAGATTCAATAGTTCTGTTCAGAAAATGAGTGCCTTGATCACTCATAAAAAATTTTGGGCATCCAAATCTTGTAAGGATATTCTCGAAGATAAACTTGGCAGCTATGGCTGCGGTGCAGTTTTTTACTGGTTTTTCTTATGCCCATCTGGTGAGGTAGTCAGTTGCAGTAATAATGTACCTCACACCAGTTCTCTTCCCCGGTGGGTTAATAGGTCCCACGAAGTCAATTTCCCATTTTTAGAATGCCTGCAATGTCAGCTAAGGGTTCAACGACATTTCATCTCTTCATGACGGCTTCCCTGTCCTCTGACAAACATCGCAGCTCTGACAATGTTCCTTCGAATCTTTGTGGATTGTTGGCCGCCATAGCCCTACGCACAATACCTTCTGCATAGTAGCTCTTCCTGCATAGTGGCCTCCTACTACTCCTGAATGCACATCAGCCAATATATATGGCTTCTCATGCTCCAATACGTACCTTCACAATATTTCATCAGGTCCTAACTTGTATAGCTGACCTGTGATAATGGTGGAGTCTATGGCTTGCACTACCAACTGCTTTTTCTGCTGTGTAGTGAACTCTTGAGGTGCCACCCATGTAGTTAAAAAGTCGATAATGTGTTGATAATACTCATCGACAACCTGTATAGCGAACAATTGCACGTTAGGAAGATTGTCTTCAAGGTTTGTAGGCCTAACTCAATCCTGGACAAATGATCAGGTCCTAAGTTTAACCTACCTAGCTTAACCACATTTCAAAATCATACTCTTGGAAGAGTAACAGCCATCTGCACATCCGCCCCCCTAACACTGGCTTATTGACCAGGTATTTCAATTCAGAATGGTTAGTAAACATAGAGAAGTGCACACCGAGCAAATAGTGTCTGAATTTCTGTAGCGCATATACCATTGCGAGTCCTTCTCTTTCAGTAGTGGTATATTTCTTCTCAGCAAATGATAGCTTTCTGCTCAAAAATGCAATGGGATGATCAATGCCTCCTTCTCCTGGCTGAGCAAGAACAACACCCAATGCTATACATGAAGCATCAACATGGAAGTGAAATGGCTTCTCCCAATATGGAAAAACTAGGATCGGTGCAGTGACCATCTTCTCTTTCAATGTGTCAAATCCTTTCTCACAGTCCTCGTTCCAATTGAACAATGCATCTCTCTTTAAAATTTTCTCCATTGGTGTGGTTATCTGCACATACCCTTTTATGAATTTCATGTAGTAACCATTATGCCCTAGTGTAGTGCGCAATTGTTTAACTAAATTTGGCATAGGAAAATTTAGAATAACTACGATCTTCACAGGGTCAACCATCGAGCCCTACTTGCACACAATGTGTCCCAGCAGAATCCCGTAAGGAACACATAAAATACATTTCTTCAAATTCAAATAAATCTAGTGCTATCTACATTTTTCCAGCTCATCCTGAGGTTCATGGCATAGTTCTTTAGTAACCCAAAAAATGGTCCAATCATCAAAGTAAACCTCTAAAAACTTGTGTATGAATTCTTTAAATGCTCCGATCACCACTCTAGAAAATATGGCTGGTGCGTTCTTCAAACCAAAAGGCATCACTGTATACTTGAACGACCCCCATTCTATTGCAAAAGTGGTCTTGTGTCTCTCTGCTAGATCAATTCTGATTTGATGGTATCCAGAAAATCCATCAGTAAAAGAGTATGCCTCATTTCCTCCCACGTTATCAAGTACTTCGTCGGTAAAAGGAGTAGGAAATGGGTCATGCATTGAATAATCATTAAGCTTTCTGAGATCAACACAGATCCTGATCTCACCCTTTCTTTTCTTATCTTGGACAACCATCGGGCTTCTCAATTCAGATTCTTCAACTGGCTCAATGATCCTTGCATCGAGCATCTTGTCGAGTTTTTCCTTAACTTGTTCTTTGTAGCATGGATTTAATCTATATGACCTTTGCTTCATGGGTTTAGCACAAGGCTTAAGAAGAATTTTCATCACTCCTAAGTCTCCCAGAATTCCTTTCATCTCTGTGAACTTGGTTGGGAATACTTCCTGATATTCCTGTAATATACCCGTGATCTCCACAACTGCATCGTCATCCCAATAGTCTCCTATTACTGCGAACTTCGGCTCTTCGTTGGTGCCGATGTTCACTTTTTTCATTTTAACCGGTCCACTCATATCTGGAATTTCCAGTGGAGGTCCTTCTACCTCGCATGTTTCTTCTGATTCAGGGATTTTTATATTTCGCAGGTCCTCCTCATCACTGTCTTCCTTATCTTCAACTTCTTCAACTATGTTATAACAGTCCAAGGCCCACTCTATTTGTTTTGTCCAATCTGGTTGTAGACTCGCAGGTACGCTATTTGATTCAAAAAAAAATTCTAATGTTATATTTTCCTGCGTGCAATTTGATGTGAATATATTTTCCTTGATACGCTGCAATGCATCATTCATAGTAGTATGGTCATCTTCAAAGCTAAAGTCCTCCTGGAAGCCCGTAGTGAGGACAGACCAATCTACAATTCCTCTGCGCAGCTCTGCCTCTAGATACCATTTCTTTGGAATAGGCTCCTCTAGCATATGCACAAAAGGGTGTACCCATTCTGTCTGTGGTCTTTCTTTCCAAGCTTCTACACAGGCTGCAATATGATCCACTGGATCCATCTGGCCATTGTATTTGTCAAAAGGTAGTGTAACCTTGTCAACAAACCTAATCTACATCTTTGTTTTGCACTGGTCCCAAGTTGTGAGTGTCTTCTTATGCATAGCCCACCATCTAGAAGGTGTCTGTTGCAGTGCCATGTCTAATGCTGAGACGCGGTGTTCATCTGCAGCTGCTGCAATATATTCTTTGATAAATGAATAAACATTAGTTGAACCATCATAAGTGGGTATTGGACTCACCTTCTTTCCAATCCAGCGGAGTGATTTCATAATTGTTGGGCATCTCCTGGCAGATACTTCCTGCATTCTATGTTGTCAGTTTTCTAATCCTTCCTTAGAGTCTAAGATGCAAGAACTATCATAGCGCCAGTTGAGCGTTCCATCAGAAGTAGGATGAGTATAATCCACAACATTTGTTGTCATCTTATAGATACGGTTGATATCTTGAGCTCTGTAATCCTCTTGAATTGGTTCAACATATTGCTCCCCTTGCGAACGGTCCAGTGGTGCGACGACCCTTACGTCATTGCCTTCAAATGTAATTTTCATTTTATTCAAATTTATGATGGTTGAGTCCATCATTTCCCAATCGATACCCAGCAGTGTCGGATAAGGATTGCTATCATCCACAATTTCAATTACTTCGAAGTCTGCATAACTTCGCACTTCGTCAATGTCGACAATGGTATTGGGTAACCTCGCCAATGGTATAACTATGCCTTGGTTAGCCATTCTTAACTGTATAGGTGACCACTGTAACTTTGGTTTCCCAATTTCCTTCCATGTCTGCTTGTTCAAGACATTTACTTCAGATCCGAGATCAAGAATGATCTCGTCCATCTCATAGTCTCCAATCTGTGCAATGAACCGCATTTCCCTCCCAGATCTTTTGGGACTCCTAATGTTATGAATTGCGCCTTGGGAAGTCCTCTTGTCACTTTGTGATTCATGCTAATGTATCCATTTTTCAAATTCCATAAGACTGTCTTTGTTCTTCAATAACTTGATGCAGCTCCGTAGGAAATGTGCAACAAAAGTGGATGTATCTGGTGTAGCACACGCCTGATCATATGCCAGTGGCATGTCTTCTATCTGTAGTACTTCACTACGCAACGAGATTCTTAGTGAAGTAGGTGGTGGTTGTTTGAACATGTCCCATGCTTCTTCAAATACTTCTTTATTTTTTTGTAAGTTCAAAGGAGGTTCTTTCCCAGGAGATTTTCTAATCCCTACTATTTCTCCAAGGGTCTTCTTAGCATCAGTTGTTCCAAAAGTTGAGGCGTCTACATTTTTTTCTCCTCTTGTATCAGCACCACTTTGCGTTACTGCATTTACACTTGGATTTGTAGATCTGATCTCTACTGCAATCAACTGAATGTTAGGGTTTGGTGGTTCTATCCTTCTCCGCTTCTGCATTTCTACTTCAAGTATGGGGCAGTCTTCAATCACATGATAAAATGATTTACAGTAGTAGCATGTGGTGCATGGATTAGTACATTCTCTAGATACATGACCCGGTTGGCCACAATTATACCAGATTAACTATCCTCGGCCTCTTCCTTGAGCTGGGCCAACATTTCTCCCTCTCCAATGGTATCCACCACCACGCCCTCTATATCCACCCTGATCATGCTGGGTGTTCTCCTGTTTTGGCTGATTTTCTTCCTGAACATGGTACATTCCAGCACCTTGCATTGCTTCCATATATCGCTTTCTTTCATTCATCAGTTCATAAGTGCAACAATTGGACTCATCATGTCCAACTGACTTACAGAAATTATAGTATAAGTTTTTAGGTGTTTTTACATATTTATGTATCTGATAACAATCCTCAGGCCGTTGTCCTCTGCTTCTACAAATTTCACACCATGGTGTCTGGTTCTGATTCATATTCATTGGGTTTGGTGCACCACTGTTAAGATAATCTTGAAATAAGGGGCAATGTTGTCTCGTGTGGCCCTCTCCTTTGCATCCTGTGCACCAAACTTCATTCCTTGCAATTCTAATGTCAAGGTAGCCAATTGGTTCTAGATCTGTAACATCCCATTGGTTCTCCAATTGGTTCTCCAATTGGTGAAGCCTCCAACTTCATCAAAATATACAAGGCCTCAGCCTGCGATACAACCTTCTGTTGCATCAGTGGTTGTCTGATATGGGGAAACAACACAGCAATGAACCACTCTTGGTGCTGTTGCGGAGCTATAACAAAGCTCACTTGGTCCAATAATGTCTTGAATTTTTGGTAAAATTTCCAAATCAATTCAGTGTGTTTCTATTTGATTTCTTTCAACTCTGTTATGCACTGTAATTCTGATTTCAGCTTCTTGAATTCTGCTAACATCGCGGCTTTGATGTCTGCTAGGGTTCTCTGTTTCTCTTGAGAATACTTCATAAACCAGTGTAATGCTATATCTCTAAAAGTAGTGATGAGTTGTTCTCTCTTCACAGTGTCATCCTAAGCTTGCTTTAAACTCCATATGGCTTCACATAGAAACCAATGCTGATGAGGGTCTTCTAGACCCATTCCTTTGAATATCGACAGCTTTATTTCGTTATCATCCATCCTCCTTTAGGATTGTGTACGGTTTTGGGATGGGTTCCCTGCGAAAAAAGTAGATGCAGGCTGCAAGGTCATGCTAGAGATAGTATTCTATGGAATGGTCTGAGTCATAGTGGTCTGAGCACTCGCTCCTGCGATGCTACTAGTATTGATGATCTGTGGGATGGGCTACGCGATGCTCGTAGTAGGTTGGTTCTGGACTACTAGATTCTGAGGTGTAATACACTGGATTGTGGCTGATAATCGCGTGTTCTGATTATTAAGGTCACATGGAATTTTGGTATCTATGCGGTTTCTAGATCCTCTGGGATTCTTTTCGTTAGTAAGCTTATATCTCTTTCCACTTCTCAAACTATGGTTTTCTTCGTTAGAATCAATGTATTTATTTTCTACCATGATAGATTCAGAATTATTACTGCATTCTTAAAACACCTTTCTCAGCTAAAAGCATTTTAATGTATAAACTGAGATTTTTCAGGAACTTACCTTTGAATCCTTCGAAAAAATATGCTTTTGCTTGGCTGCAGGATTTCAGTGTGTCTACAACAAACTCGATCACAAATCCCTCAAGTATGCTATCAACCCAGAAGTCGATTGCTTGCAATAGTGGGCTGTATATTGCTTTGAGTTGTTCAGTAAGCTCTGGATTTCACTCTGTGGGTACTCCTCCTTGAGAACAATTATTTATTTCTGCGAGGCGCGATATCCACTCATGCAGTTCATTTGGAAATGACGCCCATAAAATCTTTTGGATGTCCCTCCACAAGTATATATTCAACCACTCTATGTCAGATAGACGCGGATGTTTGTTCTCTTTCTTTGCAAAGTCTCTTTCAATCTTATCACACCAAGCCCAGATCTCTTTCTTTTTTGGATGCCAATTGTCTGACCCTAATGGGAATTCGTATTCTTCTTCTCACATTACTTTTTCAAAAGACACTATCGCATCATTAAGTCTTAGAGTGGAAATAGAACAATTTGTTGGCATAGTTACTGATCTAGAGGTTTTCCCATGTAGACCCAGGTACTTCGCAGTGCAAGATACCAATAAAACCCCTATTCAACGGCCCTTTTGAAAACATACTGCGAGCAACTTGAGGTGTCACCCGAGGCGAAGCTGAGGGGGGTGGTTGTGGAATCAGGTTTCCACAACCTGGTGATGCGAGTGTAGAAACCGATTGATGCACGGCGCACCAAGACTTCCATGCTACGAACAAAATACTGCACAAGGTCTTCTACTTCACGTCCATTATGACTTCGCGATACTAATGGGCTATAGAAATAGGTCAGCGCAAAGTGTATACACGCTTCCTTTCATATCTCTCTTTATGGATTCTTAGATGTGGTGATATGATGATAAGCTATCAACAGCTTGTCTCGTAGTACTTATAATTGATCAGCACGTCAAGTAGGCTGCGCGTTCACTTCAAGACTTTATCAAACTAACCAATCTTACTTAACAGTCTTAATCACTCATCAATACTTAGACCGATCCAAACATATGTAATGGAATGAATTATACAATGTTGTGCTCCCTGATGCAGCACTTCAACTTCAACAATTAGCTCTGTGATTATTTAACAGATCCAGACATTTAAAGACTTATAGATACTGAGCATTAACATTCATCCATATACGAACTACTTAACATCTTATTCCCATCTCTTCCACGATGAATACAGATAAAAGCAACGAATATTGGATAACTGTAACATCAAGCATTCATATTAAGCAATCGAACAATGGAAAACACACAAAGAAATCACATAACACGGTGTTTAACGTGGTTCACCCCTTGGATGGAGGCTATGTCCACAAGAACTGTTGTTATATTGTCTTTAGGGAAGGGTACAACAATTCTTCATCTGCGCACTTAGCTGCAGAGCCTTTACAATAGCTTCAAGCTTACAGACTCTGATAATATTCAATAATGACCAACAAACATGAAGAGTAACCCTTCCCATACAAAATCATGCCTTATGTATATATCAAGACCCGTAGGTCATGTCTTTACATTTTGAAGGCAGAAACCTTTAGGTTTACAAAACTATCACGTGCACGCCAATAGGTTGCTCTCGCTGAGTTGTTCCTTCTTTCACGTCCTTTAGATGATTGGTTCAAGTAGTAGTTCTCTGTGTGTGTGACCAGTCACCTTCCTCCCGATCTGCACCTACCCACCGCTTGGTAGTTATCGAGTATCTTTGCCAAAAAATAGATCTCCGATGACTTAACTGGAATATGTGTTGTCTTCCGTCCAGCACTCTGCTTAGCTGGCTCTTCCATTGACCGAACACATTGAAGTACTGTTCTCCTTGCAGCATTGAATTCGTAGCTCTTCCAACACTGCACTACGCACAACTTCACAGCATACCAAAACTTATCCCAAAATTGTTCCAACTGAACTACGCTCAGCTCTGCAGTTCTCAAAATACTTCCTGCTCAAAATGCCCCACTTGGGCTAGGCCCAACATAATGGCAAACTCCAACTATGAAAGGAGTTTGGTAGGTGAACATAAGGCGTTCACAACAACAAGGATCAATGAGTGTAGACTCAAGTCATGGCAAAAATCCACTAGAGTTATCTTGATATCTCTTTCTCCTCCCTTCCATATGCCATAAGAGCTCAATATATAGCCTTTCAAAGGTAAGTGAAAGGACAAATCGAGGCGTTTCGGGGCATGTGGAGGGCCAAAGGTCACCCTAAGACTGCTTTTTGGGAGTAAAAAGTATTTTTCTAATGATTTTTACCATTCTGCTTGGTACCCGCGGGCTATAGTGGAACAACATGCGTGTACGCTAGCTATAATGGGATAGCAAGCGTACAGGAAAAAAATAGGGAAAAACTGTGTTTTCTGGAGGACATAAAGTGAATCTGAGTTAGTGAAACGGATCCTAAATGCCAAAGAATGTTGATGCTCACAAGGTGGAAAATTATGCTATAATAGTTGTAAATGTTGAAATGCTCATTTCCCGGATGTTCCTACCGGCTGGTCGGGTTGCTAAAAGATGGGGCGGCTTTTGTGTCTAGAATTGACGTCATGATGCTTCAATTGAAAATCTTCACTGAATGGAAAATGTAGTAAATAATAGGTTAGTGTAGAGGATACAATGGACAATAGACAAGAGTTTTAAATTTGGTGCATTCAATATACTGGACACGTGGCGCTATGTGATTAGTTGATAAATGAGGGAGCAGGGGATTTTAATGAGTAGGGACCATTATCAAGTAAGCGGGGGCAGCTAGAACTATTGAGTTAAAGCGTGGAGGGTCCATCTTGAATGGTTGTATGACGGGAAAGAGGTTTCAAGGCCTCGAAAAAGTGGTCTCCCGATACTACTTTTAGGACCCTGAGGAGTTGTGATGGATACACATGGCTGAGTGGTTTCAAAATCAAGGTCATGCTCATGGATTAACGTCCATTCCACTTCAGGATCTAGAAACCTCCTCTATCTTCAATGATAATGGTAATTTTATCAAGATTCATGCCAATTTAGAAAGGCTTGGAGGATGTGGGTCCAACTATCTACTCCATATGACCACACTTATCATCTATTAGCACACCTAACAAAGAGAGGTGAAGCAATTTGAGGGCCCTGAATTAGTGGTGTATGTAGAACTCTTTCGGATCACTGAAAAATTCTCATGCGAGCATGTGTCTAGGTGGTTTTAGGTTCAGGCTTTGGAAAACAAGTTAACCTTCGAGCACCTTGAAGGGCCAAAGAGGTCAACCACCATTGATTTGCTAGAACCAGATATTGAGGTTGTATATTGACAGGGGTGATTTATAGATGATGGGCCCAATCTCTTGTTTGATTAGAACTTACATTGGTCTGAATATCATCTGTGGATAATAACTTAAGATGGTAGTTTTAAGGTTCAGCAAAATGAGTATTCTGAAACCGCTTTTGAAGCCCTCAGTTGATCTCGAGCTTACATGTGGATAAGTTTGTTTCCAATTTAGGATCTTTACTTTGGGTTAATGTTTACACATCTACAGAAGTATGAGACTCCCTATACCATCGATTATCCCCAATTCAATGAATGTCACTCATCTTCAGATCGACAAATGGCCACTAAAAAACATCAGGATGATGTGGCTCTCCATGATTTTGTAGCACTCATCCATTGACTATAGATTCTGGTAACAATAGGATTTAATGTGTTAAGGGAGAGAGAGAAATGAAGGAGTTAGGGTTTTTTGTATTTAACCATAATGCATATGCATTTATTTCAATATAAACCAATACGGGTTAGTTGTGAATTATTCATTGGCATAGTCATGCGCCAAACCTATTTAATGCGGATTTAATGTGATCAGTAATGTGTGGACATTTTGTACATGATAAGCCCATATGCATTTTGATTGTGTAAAAATATTTCCTTTCCCTATCCAACAATTGCATGAACATATACCAGCAACTTACATTCATTTCACGGTTTTTCATGAAGGAAACAAATAACTCTCCAATTGAATACCACCAAAGACAGTATCCATCATTCATTTTCTTGTAATTGAGAAGCAACAAAGACAATTGTTCTCATTTATCATTGTGGTGATAGCGTATATACACATTTAAGGAAGAAAATCAACAAGCTTGAAGAATCTCTAATTGAAGTACACTAGGGAAAACTTCAACATTTATTTTCTTATAATTGAGAATCAAAAAAGACAATTTTTATTCCTTGATCATTGTGGTGATGGGGTGGATTCACAAATGAGGAATAATATTAGAAAGCTTGAAGAATCTCTAATTGAAGAGCACCAAGGACAATCTTCAACATTAATTTGCATAATTGAGGAGCACAAAAGACAATTTTTCCTCCTTGTTCATTTTGGCGATGGGGTATATTCAAAAATGAGGAAGAAGATAAGCAAGATTGAAGAATATCTGATTGAAGAGAATCAAGGAAAACCTTAAACATTCATTTGGTTATAATTGAGGAGTAGAAAAGGTAATTTTCATCGTTCATTTTCTTACAATTGAGTAGAACCAAAAACAATTTTCATTGAATTGATCATTGTGGTGATGGGGAATATATGCAATTGAGTTAAAAAGACAGTAGGAAAGAAGAACCCTCAAGAAATCACTAAAGGAAATAGAAAAAATAAAAGATTAGACATGATCAACTAGAGAAATTATATGGACACGCATCCAATTCCAATTATAGATGATTCCATTGTTCTTCCTACCAATCCACTACAAGAAAAACAGAAGAATTCACTATGGGGGTCATCAATTTCCACAACAATTGAGGAATAAACACCTCTTGGCACTAATCGAGAAGTAAAACTTAGGTTCTCGTCGGTGCAAGCTTCGATTACCACATCAAATCTTACTCAAACTAATGAATTACCATCTAAGAACACAATTGTAGATTTGATCTCTTGTGGTTATACAAGTGATGAAGTTAGAGAGGAATTCCATTTAGATTGTATTGTTGAAGAAGTGGATGTTATTGAGACAATCCAAGAGTATGTTCAGTTGCCACCATCTAGCTTCCAGCAAGATACTAAAGGACAACAATATCTTGTTGAAATACTAGAGCATCATGTTGATGCGATACATGGTGCACTTCCAACTCCCTTAGCTCCATTAGCAAGTGCACTCCGAAGAACTCTAAAACATATATAGATTGTTGAAATTTTCGTTAGTTCCTTTGAAGGTACATACACAATATTTCATATCAAAATTGATAGATACTTAATAAATATTTTGAGTATAAATATGATGGAGATAAATGTAGATTATTTTTATCATTGGTAAAATCTTGGCGTATAATTTTTTTGAGGAGAGAGTTAGGGATAAATAAGATAAAAAAATTCTCGACCAAGTTCTCATATTGTTAAAAGCTTAGTAGATTCCTTTACCACAAATGTTAAGAAAACTCGTTTAAGAAATCACAATGTGGCTCATCGTGTGTTGTCACAAGAAGTTTCAAACAAGAACACTAGGGTCCTTTGTCTTCTCAAGCCTACATCCAAACTTGTTAATTTGAATGTTAAAACCCTCTATAGGTATTCTATTATAAGATTAAATATTGAAATAACATGACAGGTAGATTTTTGGGCCTTCATTGGTAGGTTTCCACACCCTGACAAGAAGCTAATTGATGTAGTAAAGGGATTAGTGCAAATTTTTTTGCATGTTTACACTAAGCCTTCTTTAAACCAAAAGGATGTACTTGTTGGGCTCTAGTTCTGGCCCCTCCTATGAATTACTTTTTCCTCTTTACCTTTATCTTCACCATCATTTTGCCTATATTCTAACTTAAATACTACCCATATGGACCATTTTCCTAAAAGATAACCATGAATAATTACTTAGTATTTAATTATGCATTTTCTCAATTTTTAATAGATGTTTAGGATGACTATTACTTATCTAGACTAACTTAAAGTATGCAACTCAGTTTTGGAGCTTGTGCAGGTAATTCCAGTGGCTATTCCTTCATTAATGAGTGCCAATATGAATTTAAACAGTGCAATAGTCATACATGCTCTGGTGACAACTGAAACCCTAGGATTTTTTCTGACTTCATATCTTTGGACATTCTGGTAGTCATATTCAGCTTGATGAATACCAGACTCATAGGAGTTTCTATTTCCTTGTTCATGTATTTGCATATATTTCCATTAGTTCAGAAAAGGCAGTTTAACTATGGGAACCACATGCCAAGTTTTGTTTGGTAATGGCACCTATAGGATTATGGTAGTCAAATAGAGTTTCATGACTAACAGAATACCCAATGCAAGATATGTGGTGATTCACTGGTTGGCCTATCTCTGATTTTCCAGGGCTCCTTCTTCCACTTCGAATACATCTATTGAAGACTCTATATGGACCATATACCTCTGAATCAGATCCATAGCATATTTTATGTGATTTCCAACTTCATTTGGTGCACTAAATTTTTGGAGATACAATTA
This sequence comes from Larix kaempferi, assembly GCA_027924585.1. Taxonomy (NCBI): domain Eukaryota; kingdom Viridiplantae; phylum Streptophyta; class Pinopsida; order Pinales; family Pinaceae; genus Larix; species Larix kaempferi. The sequence continues at coordinate 903,878 of BSBM01001243.1, read as the reverse complement.
TATGACTCCATGCCTTTGGTCATTAAATCATACAATTATTGTACTAAATATTTTCCAAGATTAGTTTGTTATCCTCTTAGATTAATACCTTTGTCTAAATTTGATGTAAAATATCTGATTCTATTGGATCTCTATTGGACCAATTTTCTTCTATTGTTCTATATCATGTACTTTGGGGAAGCGAAGAGCTTAGCTAGCGATACCTATTAGATATGGAGCACTATTGTACTGAAACACTTGCTTTGGAGTAATACAAAGAGCTTTGTTTATTTCATTAACATAGCATAGTTTTGAAACATTTGTAACAGTGCATTTCATACTCAGGAAGGACCCCCTGAGCCTATTGTGTTACTGTCTTCTTTCAGTTAGAGTAATCTGTAAGTATCTTGCTTATTCAATGTGCTTGTAATTAGGTAACTTTGTTGTTTAACTCTTAGTCATGATTAGCACTCTTTTGTATAATTTATAATCTAAATGTTTAATAATTTTCTTAGATTGTAGTATATCATTGATGCTGGTTTCTTCATAATCTTAGTTTTATTCCTTTACAATTTTTTTGGTGTGGTTAATTTACTTTCAGTGTAAGAATTCATGTAGTATGGGATACCTTGTTTAAGTTCTGGTGGATTGATTGAATCTAAGAATTTTCACAATAACACACATATAAGAAAATTGGGAAAGGAAAAAAGCATCTCAGCTTAAGAAGGTGAAGTTCGCGGATTTATCAGTTAGGGTAGTTATGATAGTTTATAATTCCTTACTAAACATCCTTAATAACTTTTAAAACTAAATCAAATTTGTGAGAACTGAATGTCATGTCCTGTTAACACCCAAAAAGTGTTCACTAGCTCATTTCCTTATTCACATGACCCATTTGTCCACTTTTCCACCATTTGAGCCTCTAAAGCCATCAAAAGGTCACCAAAAGACCATAATACACCTCTTTTTCCCCTCAAAATGAATATTTTTCCTCAAAAAGCATAAAAAACCCTAAAAAAGGGTCTAGAATTCCCAAAAATATTAAAAGGGAATAAAAATATTCAAAATATTCAAAAAAGGAAAAAGGAGGGAAAAAGGTACCTAAACCATGTTGGTCAATACCATTGGTTTCCTCAAAACCATAATGGTATTTCCCACCACCAAAACTATAAAAAGGTGGTAGGGGCTCCTCACTTTACATCCATCCATCATCCTATCCTCGCGCTGTCAAAATATTCCCTGAGACTTTTGGCTATTTTCAGCATCTTGGAGAAGAGACCATTGGAGCTTGGAGCTACTCACCCTTGGAGTTGCTCAACATCACATCCTCACCATTTGAGGTATCTTAATACAAAACATCTATTCTTTTATTTCTTGTTCTTTCCATGAATCGTTTTTAAATTTATTTGTTATATGAACATGTTAGTTTAGATTTAGATTTAATTCATAATTGTTTTTGCTTTCTATATTGAAACTGCTATCACAATGTTGATAGGTGCCCATTGCACAAAGCTTGGTTGCAAAACCAAGCCAACAGTTTTTAGCGACTCCGTTGGGGATGAATTTTTAGATCTCATTTTTTTGCTTTAGATCTTAGTTTTTGTTAGTTTTAATCATTTTAATTCATAGATCTGCCATCCTAGATAGCAGATCCATTGCTGTTCTAGATCTTGGCCCTTTCTATTGCCATTAACAGCCTTAAATTTCCATTTTCGGGTTCGTTTTTCAGCGTTCGTTTTCGGCTTTCACCTCGTGGCTTTTCGCCCGATAGTCGCATGGCTCATTGTGACCTCACGGCCTTTTTCCACATGGCGCACCGTGGTTTCATGGCCATTTTACATGCTACACATTGTGGCTTCGCAGACATTTTCCACGCTGCACATCGCGACTGTGTGACCGAAACCCGCGCTGCACATCACGGCTTCACGGCCATTTGCCGCGCTGCACATCGCGGCTTCACGACCATTTTCCGCGCTGCACATCGCGACTACATGGCCAAAATCCACACTGCACATCGTGGCTATTTCGCCAAAACCCACGATGCAGTTATTTTGAATTCAGCCAATTTTTTGAAAATTTTTTGCTATATTTTTTGCCCATTTAGCCTATTTTACAGCATTGTTTTTTTTACATTTTTACAGCCATACTACATCTTTTTCTATTTATATATTCTCCACTAAAAGTATTTTTAAAAATTCTTAGTAATTGAAAAAAAGATTTTCTGCTTTCTATTTAGATCAAAGGTTTTACTGTTTATATGCTCAATAGTTTGCCCAAGCAATTTTCTAAGAGATCCATTTATTTCCTGAAACATTTATGTTATTTGCTTCCCTTTACATTATTTCAATGATCCATTATTTTTGAATAGTTTTTTCAAGCATTTACATTTCAAAAAATGCCTTTATTCTTTGCAAAACTGGAAGCGTCTTTTCTTTCATTTGTAATCAATCACCCAAGCAAGGAAAATCAATTTCAGTTTAAATATCACACTTGCACCCACTCTACCACATAATTTAAACTGAGCCTTAAAATTTACCTTAACTCAACAAACCTTTTAACCCCACTTGGGGAGCACTTAAAAGAATCTTGTAGTTAGGTAGAATTGAGGGGATAGGTGTACCAATAACACCTCAAAATTATTTACATTTGAGACATAGTGGTTTTCTTTAGGGTCCCAAAAAATCCCTTATAATTTTGACACGGTTATCAACCAATTTATCGGGAAGGCCTCTCCCTTAGGAGGGTTGAAGTAGCTAGATTGGTTCCGAAAATCTGAGTGGAATACCGCAATCCATTCAGTAACCAAAGGATACCTTTCGAAGTTCTTAGTGTACACCCGAATGGGGGTATAGCAGCGATACAACCAAACTGTAGATTCACCTAGCCAAACATGTCATGAACGGGGTATCCTAGTTGCCACTCTTTAGGATTGTCTACCCGATGTCCCTCCCGGTAGGGGGATATCTAGCCGTTGATGCAACACTCTATATTGTCTGACTTGGATTTCATCACCTTGGAGAGAATATCGTTTGTTGACTCACAATACTTCTAGTTAGGTGTTTGCATGATACAATACCCAACTTTGGTCTAGTGAGCACCTCTTTTGTCTAGGAACTATTTGACTTTTGGTATTCTGACCATTTTGTTGGATCCCTCCACTTATTATAGCATAGTTGTTATAAAAAGTGCTTTTGAGGTTGGTTGTTGTCCTGAGAGCCTTTATTTTTTCACTCCCCTCTTGCACTCATTGTTGCTTTAGGGTTTTGAGTTTTTTACATCACCACCTTCCACTAAAATTTTTAAATATTTCTCACCATTGAGAATTTAGGACAATCTCGCCGTCTTCAGGGTGAACCCCCTCAGTTCGGTACACTTGGCTCTACATGTCATAGACATAGAGCCTTATCCCTTGACTCAACACATCATCATGTTAAATTTTCAAAATTTACTTCAATCTGATCTAGGATCTTAACTGATAGAACAACATGTACAACAAATCTACAACATATCAACCATGGACACAATAATGCAAGCACACAAGAGACACAGAGTTTACTTGGGGAAAACCATAAAGGTGAAAAACCCCAATAGCTTCCTCAGAGACAAATAGAGCAATGATACAACCAGAATACAAGAGACAGTCTTCTCCTAGCAGCACAACCTCCTCCTCGACAAGTGCGCTACTCTCCTAAGTGTGAGTGAGAGAATAGAATGTGTAAAATGAGAGAGATGCACTCTCTATTTATACACTAACTTGACTTGACCTTTACTCAACTAGGTCAGCCTCAACTTAACCATTTAACATAATGCTAGCATGGATGACCCCCACTAGGGTGGTCTAATAACCCTTTGACCCACATGGCCGATCCCCAATAGGGTGGTCTAATAACCCTTTCACCCACATGACTTATACAAGGCCGACCCCAACAAGGTGGTCTAATAACCCATCAAGTATAAGTTACGACACTTACAATATAAATGACAACACTTCCGTATAGAGGAATAATAACATCTCTATAGCAATACAACCACTTCAGTATAGAGGAATAATAACATCTCTATAGGAATACAATATACATATATGTGAAATACATTCCGAAGTTACATATACATCAACACTCCCTCTTAACTAGGAAGGAATTTCTCGACACAGGTATTCTAGCACAAGTCATCTTCATCGTCACTGTTGCTCCTATCTCAATCAATCTCTGAATCTACTCGTCATAAGAAGTTCTACAGAGCCAGTCCTTTTTCACACTAGATGTAGGCCCACCACCTGCAGGTCTTCATCATCTGTGCGAACGTTCTGATAGAGGTGGCCTCTCAGGACTAATTTTATATGCAGATGCAATACCAGAAAGAGTATCCTAGGAACATTTATGTGCCTAAGCACGACTGGCAAGATCTCCCAGGACTGATTACATGCATCTCCTCCATAATGCCTTTAAAGAGCATCCCAATAACATTTATGTGCCGCAGCATGACGGGAAAGATCTCTAAAGAGAATCCCAAGAACATTTATGTGCCACAGCACGACCGACAAGATCTCTAAAGAGCATCCTAGGACTTATCACGAGCACACAGCTCAACCTCTCGGATCTCCAGGACTGATTACATGTGGATAGCCAAAACCTTTAAAGAGCATCCCAGGAACATTTATGTGCTGCAACATGACCAGCAAGATCTCTAAAGAGCATCCTAGGACTAATTACGAGCACATAGCTCAAACTCTTGGATCTCCAAGACTGATTACATGTCTCCGTAGTAATACCTCAACCTAGGACTGATTATGATCACACAGCTCAACCTATCGGATATCTGAGGACTGATTACATACTACATAGCAATACCGGAAAGAGTATCCCAGGAACATTTATGTGCCGCAGCACAACTGGCAAGATCTCCCAGGACTGATTACATGCTATTTGCACAACCTGCCACATATCATCTCTGACCTCCAAGTATCAACCTGATACTCATGATCCCATGGATCATCATCGCACAAAGCATCATCCTAATGCTCATGATCACACTGATTATCATCACTATACCATCCTGAAACATATCATCTGGAGCAACATATTGAAGATCGTCATCATGATGCATACCACTTGATGCATACAATGCATCCACTTGATGCATACCAAGTATCTACCTGATACATATCATCATACATGATCCACCTGATCATACAGTGTATCCACCTGATACAAATACAAATACATGATCCACCTGATCATATCTGATACATATCAACATACATGATCCAAGCATCCAACATGATGCATATACAAAATACATAAAAATGATCCAACTGATCATATCCAGCATCCAACATGATGCGTACATACATATACATATAAATGATCCAACTGATCATTTCCAACATCATCCTAATGCATATGCAGAGTAGTAACTGGAGCATCATCCTGATGCTCATCATCCATGATCCTCCTGATCATCATAGCATCATCCTCTTAAGATCATCTCATCGTCCACGAAGCACAGCCCAGATGCACATCATCCAGTACTTACACCACCGACATGGGAGAACACATCTACCACCATTCAGGGAAGGCTCCATCCCTTACTTTTTCACCATGGGAGAACACATCTACCACCATGTGAAAAATGGCTCAGCAATTGTATCACAACCAAGGGAGAACACATCACCATGTCAGAAAATCTCATGTGCATCTGCATCTTCCAGACTCATCGCTTCCCTTTGGAAGGAACCTCAATCTGAAGTTCACCAAGCCTCTCTCTGAAGTAATCAAACTCCACTCTGGCCAACGTCTTGGTCAATAAATCTACAACCTGCTCATCCGTCACAACATGCTCTGCTTTGGCTGTACTTAGTGCTACGCAGGACTGCTTCCTACTAAGCCAAGAGATCACACATTATCCCATACTGAAGCAACACCCATAAGTGCTCTTCCTATCTACAAAACTGCCTGCCCAATCTCAGAATATGCTTTACAGCAACCAGGTGAACATCTCTCAGATCCGTTAGGAACTGGCTCAATGTGTTCACCACAACGTAAATATCTGTTCTCGTGTTCGTTAAGTACATCAAGGACCCAATCATCTGACAATACACAGTGACATCAACTGGATCAGATGAAGCATCACACAGAATCTTCAGGTTTGATGCCATAGGTGTGGCCATGGCCTTGCATTCCATCATCCCGAACCTCTTCAGGATCTCTACTATATACTTCCCTTTTGCAAGGAAGATTCCATCTGCACTCTACCACACCTCCATGCCAAAAAGAAAATAGTGCATCATCCCCAAGTTCTTCAACTCAAACTCGATAGCAAGCTTCTGTTGCATGTCGGAAATCAATCTATCCTCACTTGTTACAAATAGGTCATCCATATACAAAAGTAGTATCACTGGATTGCCTTCCTCAACTTTGTAGTAAAGGTTGGAATCTGCTTTACTCTTGGTAAAGCCCAAACTGGATATAAAGTTGTCTATCCTACCATACCAAGTTCTGCACATATATGAGTCCCTATCATGTGTCTCAGAACCAAGTAGTTGCACCACATACACTTCTTCTTCAACTACACCATTCAAGAAAGTGTATCTTCCTCTTCATCACTGCAGCTAGAGCAAGTACTGATTTAATGGAAGTGTATCTGGCTACAGGAGCAAAAGTCTCTATGCTACCACTTGCAGCATGCTTGATCTTGTAGATCCTCTTGGAAGTCACTAGAGACTCCCCTTCAGGTCTTGGGACTACATCCCAAACATCTTTATGATCGACTGGTACTCCTCGATCATGGCATTCTTCCCAGATCCAGGGAACTTCAATATTTTCAATAGATAACTTTGTTGCTGAACAAATGTTGTAGTCCTTCTTTTGTAGGTGATGGTATACGATCTTTCCTACACAACAAGTTAAATTGCATGATTAGAAAACATCTCATAGTTTTTAGAACAAATTCTTACACATAAAGAAATATGTCATACAGTCATGCAATTATCTTAGCCAATGCTTCAATACAACATTTATCCATATTACGTAACTTTCTAGATGCCTTCCAATCTCTACCAGAACATTGTTAAGAGTGTGCATGACTCCTAACATGTCAGCAAAGAGGTTTCATTCTAGATAAGTAGTGATGGAATGTTGTACAGTGCCATAGGCCACTTACCCATGTATATTAGTAGTATACTGTTCATCAATGCAACGATTCTAATATGCATAATACACAACCTAATTCTAGGAACATAATCATATACATCATTGAATATCATTATGTAAGAAATGACAATTCAAATACTTATCTTTGTTTGGTTGTTGGGTGGACTCCCTCTAAATCTTTGCAACTCCATTCTGATGTGGATTGTGAGAAGTGGTCAACTCCCTCTGAATATCTGCATCCTTGCAGAAACTACTGAAGTGTGCTCCTTTGCTTTTTTGCAGGAACAACTGGAGTGTGCTCCCTCTTGATCTTTTCTTCCTGGATTACCTGTCCTTGAACTTACATCCATCCTTAATCACTATGCATGCTTATTAGTATCATCGTTGTGTTATCCTTGAGGTCTCATACATAATCACACATTTATTAGTATAATCTTAATACTATCAAAACACAATAATCTTAAACATGTATATTCATGATCATTCACAAATAATAAACATTAGTATTCAAGGTTTCAGGGAAGTCTTCTTTTACTCATACATATTCTTATTTGATCATAGGACTCTTCTGGTTAGTTGAATCATCAACCATAAACCCGTGATTACTCAAACCTATACCTTCATGATTCTTCTGGTTAGTCATATCATCAATTATGGTAAGAAACATAATATGCATACATGACTATTCAAACCTATGACTTCATGAATAATCATTATCAACAACACAACAGTATAAGATCCTAACACAAGGTAGGATTTTAACTTGATATAGGAAAAACATACCTGGATTAGCATGCTAGCTAGTTATGTCTAACATACCCACATAATGTCTTCTGGTTCTCTTCAGTGACTTGTGCTAGTAACCTGCATGTCTCATAAGTTAACCATTGTAGAACCAACTTATACATACCTCGAAAGTAGATCTTCTATGTGATCCATGACAATGGATGAATATTTGTCTTCATGTCACCATGAGCATATGTTCTTGATGTAGAACATGATTTGACTTTCTTGATGTACCTTTTGTGTTATTAGACGACATAAACCTCATACAACACCATAATACATTAGTACAATCATAAGTGTCAACACCCTAATCAATGAATATCTTTTTATCATGCATTCATAATTTTATTAAGGTGATACGACAAGTCTAGATTTAATCAAGATTGTACTAACCGTAATAATATGAAGAAAAATATACCATAAACTTAATCATGAACAAATCTTGAAACATACCTGGATAAGTCATACCTATCGATATTGCTTGTAATCTTCTTATGTAAGGCCTTAGCCTCATCTCCCTCTGAAACAGGAACTTCTTCACTTATGTAGGTGACCAATCTATCTTCTTCTAGGATTAACCCAATCCACTTGATTTGCAAGAATTGGATCTGGAGCTAGATTAGGGTTTGTCAGAGAAACCCCAAAAATTCAAACATTGAATTTCAAACTTCTGAAAGGACAGAAATATGCACCTTGATGAGTTGATCAAGCTGGTATGTTCAGAATTTGAAAACTGCAAAGTTTCACTCCTCAATTTTCCCTTTGAAACTTTCGAATTCACTGGACGTGACCTTGAACTAGGGTTTGATGAAGCCCACTCTTCTGCCCAATCAAAAGGTTTGATCCAAAGCTCTAAGATTCTATTTTTATGAGGAGCTTCCAGCCGTGGTCACAGATTTCAAAAATTCTCATTTTTGCAGAAGCCCTAATTTTCCACTTTTCTGATCAAAGTCCCGAACTAGGGTCTGATCAAGCCCGGCCTTCTGCCCAACCAAAAATTATGATCTTGGTCTCTAAATTTCGATTTTGATGAGTAGCATTTAGCCATGGTCTCCGATTACAAAAATTCCAACTTTCTCCGAAGCCCTAAATTCCGGAAGCCAGGAATGAAGGTGCTCAAAAATAATTCTGATTTGACATAAATATGTACCTGATTGTTTCTAGTGTAACTCTAAACTTTTCAGTCCACAGGGTTTGAAAATTTTTCTTGAGATAGCCTGACCTGTTATCTTTCCATCCCGACAGGTCTGACCTCAATTGGATTCTCTGAGAGAGAGTTATGCCAAGTGTCGCAATGTGACCTGTTTATGGGATAATATAGGATAGCAAAATTGTACAGTGTGCCACATGTCACTCGTTCAACTTCGGCCTCTAAAGTTTTTTTTGAGATAGCCCAACCTGTTATCTTTCCATATCGATAGGTCTAACCTCAATTGCATTCTCTGAGAGAGAGTTATTCCAAGTGTCGCAACGTGACCTATTTATGGGATAATACAGGAGAGGGAACTTGTACGGCATGCCACGTGTCACTGGTTCAACTTCTGCCTCTAAAAAATTTTCTTGAGATAGTACAGTTTGTGTACTAGCTGTTACTTTTTACGAAATTTCATTTGGAGCTTCCTAGCCCAAGTTATGACCTTTTTCCCAAGGTCACCTGATTTTGACTTAGATCTGGAGGAGGCAAAAACCCTATATTGTACAGATCATAAATCACAACGTACAATGAATTAGAGGTTGTCCTTTGGACACAAGGTACACATGGATCTGATCTTCGACCTGTAAAATTTTCATATCCAAAAACTTCGCCAAAATGGATTTATAGTGAAAGTGCTACGATGATTGGTTTTTGCTATATCAAGCCATAGCATCGTAAGTGCAACAAGTGTTATACATGCCATATCATGCCTTCTTTCAGGTTAGCTCTGATACCATGTTAAACTTTCAGAACTTACTTCAATTTGATCTAGGATCTTAACTGAGAGAACAACATGTACAGAAAATCTACAGCATATCAACCATGGACACAATAATGCAAGCACACAAGAGACACAAAGTTTACTTAGGGAAAACCATAAAGGTGAAAAACCCCAATAACTTCCTCAGAGATAGATAGAGCAATGATACAACCAGAATACAAGAGATAGTCTTCTCCTAGTAGCAGAGCCTCCTCCTCCACAAGTGCGGCACTCTCCCAAGTGTGAGTGAGAGAATAGAATGTGTAAAATGAGAGAGACGCACTCTCTATTTATACACTAACTTGACTTGACCTTTACTCAACTAGGTCGGCGTCAACTTATCCACTTAACATAATGCTGACTTGGCCGACCCCCACTAGGGTGGTCTAATAACCCTTTGACCCACATGACCTACCCGAAATAGGGTGGTCTAATAACCCTTTGACCCACATGACTTATACAGGGCCAACCCCAACAAGGTGGTCTAATAACCCATCAAGTATAAGTTATGACACTTACAATATAAATTACAACACTTCCGTATAGAGGAATAATAACATCTCTTTAGGAATACAACCACTTCCGTATAGAGGAATAATAACATCTCTATAGGAATACAATATACATATATGTGAAATACATTCCGAAGTTACATATACATCAACACATCAGCCAAGAACACAGTCATCCGATTCTGACGCGCCTCACTTCACATCTGATTCTGAGGCTGAATCCGAAAACCCTACTGAAATATCACCAACCAACCCCATGGTTGGATCACAATATGACCCCCTCTTTACCAGTGTTATTGGAGATACATCGACAAACCCTTCTACTACTGTGCCACCCATGGTAACAACAACCCCTTTAGCCATGCCTAATATAGGGGCCACTCCACCTTTAGGTATACCCAACTCAGGATTACCTCCTATTATGGGTATGCCCAACATAGGAATCACAGCCCCTCTCATTACCACAACCCAGACCCCAGGAATTCCTGGCACTATTCCTAACTCCTCTGCAACCCATGTTGCACTTGGGAGTACTGGTCCATCCCACACCACAATGGTTGGAGGGCACATACCTTTAATACCTAGCATACCTTTAGGGGCCAATGGACCACTACATAATGCCACCATTAACAGTTATGTTCCAGTCACTACGCCACACCCATCTGCTAGTTTACCATACATGGCTAGTCTGAACCTACCAGACCTAGCCAGGTTAACCAACGATCCTATCAGGCACAACCCTACATGGCCACCCATGCCTTCAAAGCTCCCCTCGGACATTTCCAAGTTTGAAGGAAAACCTGGGGAGGATCCCCAAAACCACATAATGTCATTTCACCTATGGTGTTCATCTAACTCCATAATGGATGACTCCATTAGACTAAGACTGTTGCAACAAACGTTCACTAGATCTACAGCCAAGTGGTACATTGAACAACCACATGGGACCCACCATACATTTACGTCCCTCGCCTCGACTTTTCTTTAGTTTTTTCAGCTACCTGTACGCTATGATGCGGGAGTTGAAATATTGTTGTCTTGCAGACAAAACACAACTACCCACATCACTGACCATATCCATGAGTGGCGCAAGCATCGTAGCCTCTGCAAGATAAAACTAGATGACCGTATATTTTTGGACTGGTTTGTTAAATCACTTCTACCCCTCATAGCCAAAGATGTAGCTTCTGAACGACCCCAGTCAGAAGAAGAAGCTATCTTAAAAGCTCAACAATTCGACCTGATTTATGCCCAGTCAGGCTATCTCTACACCATCATACCAAACGCCCCACGAGGCGATTCTTCATGCAATGATGCTCCTGGGGCATCACATGTCACTGATGGTATTTTCGGCGAAGTCAGGGCACAAAATAAACCTTTTAGCATGGTGAGCACCATAAATGCCCCAGACCTCTCTAGGGCTACATCTAATTATGGAGCGACGACTTCGTATGCTGCAACGAATCAGACTCATCACACTCATGGACCCTCTTGTCCACAACATTGCTATGGGAAAGCGCCATCAAGATATGTACCACCCACATACTATAACCAACCGGCCATCCAGAACCCAATTCATTTACCGGCCCAACCAATGTATTACCCCCAGCAAGCTACACCAGCTAACCCACCACTTCCAATAGCTCAGGGTTACCAACAACCCCAGCAGGCAACTGGACCTCCTCTAGCCCCACCATCTTATTATCCACCGCAACCTGATCCTACTCCTGCACCACCCCAAAATCCTCCCACTACTCAAGGGCAAGTGTACACACAACACAATCAGCCCCAACACCAAAACAACCAACGCAACCAAGGCGGACAACAAAACCATGGAAGAGGACGTAACCGCGGCAACAACCAACAACATAATCATGGTCCACCACCACCCAATCCTCCAAATAATAACAACGCTACTCCCCCAAACCAGAATCCTGGTCGTCATCCCAAGCAAGAAAAAAACAACCTGAGAACAAACCATCCATGTTCCTTATGTGGAGTCTATGGACACTACACTCACAACTGCCCCATTTAGAGAAAGAACATAAACTTTGGGCTGACGATGCCCAATGCCAGGGCCATGCTGGACAACCAGCTCCAGTTAATCAACCGCAACCCATGATATTGCAACACCCATTGCCAAACCAGGGAGTAGTAAATGCTCACCCAATGGATCCCCCACAAGGATCTGCTACACCTCAGTAGCAAATCACCTATGCCGCAACTGATTATCAGCATATGGATTCAGGCACACACCATTTATTAATGATGTCATCCAATGACATTAACCTCCAGACTCATAGGAATCAGTATGACCCACCCCCAGAAAATCCTCCCATTGACGCATCCACCTCCCTTCCACTAGATCAACCACTATGCATACCAAATACGCCGTTGGACGGAGGACCTAAAAGCCCTCGCATTCCTTTGTGAAGGATGAGCAACAATCCTAATGCTCGCGCAACATCCAATTATAACGTCGTGGAAGACCTAGCAAAATCCCCCACTACTATGTCTGCTTTAGAGGCACTGAAAACATGCCCTGCACAACAAAAACTACTACTATCTTCCATCGGAGGAGTGGACCCTAACGATACACACATGATGGATTTCAACTTAGACCAAGCCGAACCTCGATTGCCATCAAATTTGGCCTTCCAAGTATCAGTAAACAATCGAAACCTTGTTGTGCATCGATGCATCATCAATGAAGGAGCTTCAACCTGCGTTATGTCCACTCTTGTGTGGCAGAAACTTGGCTCCCCGACTTTACAACCATCCACCACAGCATTACGAGCTTACGACGGGCACTCAGCTCAACCACAAGGCCTCTTATCGAACGTACCAGTAGAACTAGGCGGTAAATTAGTTCTCATCGACATCGAAGTGATCAATTCCCAGCTCGACTGCAACCTCCTTCTTGGACGTAGCTATATGTACAAAATGAAAGCCGTCGTTTCATGTGTGTTCTGCGTCATGATGTTCCCACATGAAGGACATGTTATCAAGATTTATCAACTCACATATTATGATCCTAACGCCCCCACAGCCCCTCAAAATGTGCTACCAATGATTGAAAAAATCGTTCAAACTGCACTGACATCATTTGTCTCGTCAATTGGTCCTAGAATCTACACTGACTCACCTATGACTTCCACATTTCCATCGATCCCACCCCCTTTACCGATAACAAAAAAATCCGATTTGTGCACCCTGTCGCACACCACACAGCAGCCCTTATCACTACCACAAACACCCACAGTGTCTACTCATATCGGAACAACGCCAATTCATACTATCCCATTCTTGTTCCCATTTTTCGGAGTTGTCAGTTCGCCAGTCATGGCTACACTCAACCTTCTTGGTTTAACATTAGGGATACTTGTATGGTACTTACCTGCTCCGAGCCCCCCGCCAACTTCGACTATTATTTTACAACTGGTACAACCTATCCCTACTACCAACCACCCAACCCCTCCTGTCCCTCATCTACAAAACAGACCACCCCCAATAATGACTACGACATCAACGTCTAGAAATGCCCCACCTCCATTACAAAACACATGGGGCAGAGGCCAACAAACTCATAACACTGGACCCATTACTCGCACCCCCCCAGCAACCCCCAAGGTAGCCAAGAACCCCCCAACTATTCGCATTCCCCCTAAGTGCTCATTGTGTGACGACGTAGGCCATGCCACTCATCAATGTCCACAATTACCTGCACTCCAAGAACACATGAATATGTTGGACGACGACACCGGAATTCTATTGATAAGACTTGAGCCACCTCCTGAACCTCGTGACAAAATGCTTCGCACTAACCACCCTTGTGCGATATGCGGCATTTATGGCCATTATTCACACCACTACCCTGATCTCCCAGATTATAGAGCAGCCTTATACAAAATGAACAATGCCGACTTAGAGATATCTCCTCCCCTCATCGAGGAGATCTACCCTCTGAAATCATCTTCTTCGGAAGAAATCAATACCATCTATATGATTTCAACCACATACAAACCCGAACCCGTTGATTTATGGTCTGATTACTTCCGTACTGATGAGCAAATTCTAGAAACACTCACTGCACCGGACTACCCTTGGGATGATATGCACCATCAATCATACTTCCTCCTTGAGGTGTCTACATCCACCATGGAAAACCAACTATCAGTCGAATCAAAATATTTTCTACCAACTAACGTTGATTGGTTCAAAGACCCCATCCCAGCACTAGATGCCTTCGAAGAGGGTAACATGTCCAACATTTCCCCTATTATACAAATCGACATTTCCACCACACTTGGAAAACCTGAGCTCATCTTGCTAGGCGCATCATGCACTCAAGCGGAGACTCGGGCATATAAGAAACTCTTCCAAGAGTTTCGTGATGTCTTCGCCTGGTCTTACACCGAGATGCCTGGCCTCAATCCTAACATTGTGGAACATCACATCGACACTTGGCCCAATGTGCCTCCTGTCCGACAGAAACAATGTCCAATTCACCCGTCTAAGCTTCCAGCTGTAAAGGATGAGATTGAGAAACTCCAAAAAGTAGGATTCATATATCATATTACCTACACCACCTGGGTTTCAAACCCAGTACCACTAAACAAGAAAGTGGGCACCATACGCGTTTATACTGATTTCCAAGACCTCAACCTCGCTTGTCCCAAAGACAACTTCCCCATACCATTCATTGACCAACTAATTGATGAATGTGTGGGGCATGAGGTTCTTTCTTTTATGGACGGTTTCTCCGGATATAACCAAATCAAAATCCGTAAAGAAGATCAATACAAGACAGCTTTCACTGCCCCATGGGGCACCTTTTCCTATCATGTCATGCCTTTCAGTCTCAAGAATGCTGGAGCCACTTTCCAACGCGCCATGACTTATTGCTTCCATGATCTACATAGAATCATAAAAGTTTATCTAGACGACCTCACCGCTCGATCTAAGAAACGATCTAACCATTTAGACGACCTTCGACAAGTTTTCTTGCGTTATCGAAAATACAACATCCGCTTGAACCCTCTCAAGTGTGTCTTTCGCGTTACAGCAAGTCGCCTTCTAGGGTTTGTCATTTCAGAAAAAGGCCCACTGTAGACCCCTTGAAAGTCCAAGCCATTGTAGACTTACCGTCACCCTGTAGATTAAGACAACTTCAAAGCCTTCAAGGGAGGTCCAACTTCCTCCACCGCTTTGTCCCTGACTATGCCATGATGGTCCACGGTTTCCTTCGACTACTACGTCTGCATACCCATTTCATATGGGACCAACAAGCAGAATCATCTTTCACCGACTTAAAGAAAGCACTCATGAACACCCCGTTGATCTCTCCTCCAGATTTCACAAAATATTTCACCCTCTATGTTTCATCATTTGAATATGCCGTATCTGGAGTTCTTGTCCAAGAAGATACTGCTCGCCAAGAACATGTCATCTACTATGTGAGCTAGACCTTGTCAGGCCCACCCCTCTGCTACTCACATGAAGAGAAGATGGCCCTCGTCGTCATATTTTTAGTACAAAATCTGTGACACTACATTCTCCTCAGGCACACCATGGTTGTAGCCAATTCCAATCCAATGGTTTATCTCTTGACACGTCACCTCCTTCAAGGCCCCGTAGCTAAATGGGTGATTATCCTACAAGAATATGACCTAACTTTCAAAACCCCAAAGAGCACCAAGGCCCTAGCACTCGCTCAACTCATCACAGATCTCCCATCCTCTTCGTCATCACCCGCTATCCAAATGGACCTCATTGACGACCACATTTTTATCATTTCCTCTGACGACCCATGGTACGGAGACATCTTAATCTACCTCCGCACACAAAACTTTCAACCCAGCATCGATCGTGATGGACGCCATCGTATACGACACCACACCCCCCGATATATCCTATTAGGCGATGTACTTTATCGATGCGGCATCAATACCATCTTACGACGCTGCCTATCTCATGATGAAGCAGAACAAGTCCTTAATGACTACCATAGCAGTGCCTACGGAGGCCATTTCTCTGGCATGGCCACCGCCAGAAGATCATTCGCACAGGTTACTTTTGGCCTTCATTATTTACTGATTGCATCACTACAGTCAAACATTGTCAAAACTGCCAGCTTTTTTCCCCCAAGGCAAGAACCCCACCCACCCCCCTTTATCTAGTCGTCACTGTCAGACCATTCTGCAAATGGGCCATCGAATTCCTAGTTTGCAATCCCACGTCAGCCGACGGTCATAAACACATCATTTTGGCCGTAGATTATTTCACCAAATGGGTGGAAGCCATGCCAACATAGAATTGCAAAGCCGACACCGTAGCACGTTTTTTCCTCAACCATGTTATCGCTTGTTTTGGAGTGCCAAAGCAACTCGTCTCAGACCACAGCTCTCACTTTGAAGATGCCGTTTGGAGAGAATTATCAACCCTACTGAAATTTGAACACCATTTCTCCTCTACATACTACCCCCAAGGGAATGGCCAAGTCAAAGCGATTAACAAAATTTTAAAGACCATCCTCCAGCGCACTGTTGACAAACACAAATCAAATTCGCATCACATGCTCTTCCTGGCACTATGGGAATACCACACATCAACCAAAACTGCCACCGGTTTTACCCCTTTCCATCTAGTTCACGATGTCGAATCCGTCCTCCCCATTGAGTGCCAGATTATAGCCCTACATATGGCCGTTGAACTCCTACCAGACACTTCCCCAATTGAGCAATGCCTACTACTTTTGAATCAAGGCGATGAAGATCGGTGCACAGCCCTCCAAACCATGGAAGAAACCACGAATTGATCCAAACTGAGTTACGACAAACATGTCCACCCAAGAACCTTTATTGAAGGGGACCTTGTCCTCGCCTATGATCAAGCTCATGACAAAACTGGAAAAGGAAAGTTTGTGTCCATGTGGCAAGCCCCATATATTATACATACCTGCCTCGGATAGGGGGCATACATTCTGACGGATTCAGAAGGAAACCCCCTACACAACCCATGCAACGGGTTGTACCTCAAGTGATTTTACCCATAGAAAATCTGATGGACACCACCATCTATAATTGTACAGTCTTATTTTGTTTTTTACAAAAAATACAAAAACCTAAAAATTTGTTTTTCCTGCATGACCATAGATGGATCCTGTTCCACTTTGCTACGTTGGTTTCACTGATGGTGCAAGCCGTTGGTCCCCCAATCTCGCCTCCGCAGCTTGGGTAATATATTCCCCTTCACATGAGTTGATACACATTGATGGAGTGTGCATAGGTGCCACCACCAACAACCAAGCTGAATACGATGCCATGACCGGTCTCCTGGCCGCTACTCTCCAAATGAGCATAAGTCACCTTAACGTTTTCTTGGACTCACAACTCCTTGTTTCCTATCTCAACAATGATTACCAGGTATGTGATCCCTGTCTTTTCAGAAAATTCCTGTGCACTAAACAAATGGTTTGACAATTTGAATCCATTTCATTCACACATGTCCCAAGGAATCTCAATAGTGTAGCAGACCATATGGACAACAACATTCTTGATTGGCACACCAATCCAACCATGTAGTAAATACAAAAGGTGCATCCACGTGCATAACATGTGCCTCCACGAGCATACAAAAAATCAGACATGCCTCCACGGGCAAACAAATAGACAATAAATGCATCCATGTGCATACACGACTATATACCAAAACATATATATATATATATATCATCATATAGTCAACATGTCATAGGTGCCCTCAGCACCCAATATACAAAATTACATAAGCCATACAAAAAGGTACTTCCCCATATGCTCATCAGCATTTGGGGGCAGATACAAGATCATATAATCATCATGCTCTTCGGGCTCCTCTGGTGCCACCTCCGCTGGCTTCGGTGGATCATGCCGAGCCTAAACCCTCCTCTCCTCCAGCCCCGCTGGATCATCTCACACCCGAATCCTCCCCTCCACTGGCCCTGATGGATCATGCCAAGCCCCATCCCTCGACTCAGCCACCACCAATGCTGCTCTGAGCAGGATAGAGCGCCACTCACGAGGTGCATTGAAATAATGCTCAACGATGTCCCGATCCAAGTCCCTCCACCCATCCTTTGGAAATCCTGCCACGATCATGTCCAGTGTCTCTTGTACAACCTCAACGGCATCATCTCGAGGCCCAGCTCCTCGACCGCAAGGCCCAACTCCTCAAGCATGAGGAGGTGGTACCACTACAGGAGGCGGAATGACCACCATCGCCCATCCCCTATGAACCACATGATCGGTCGGTGGTACAGGACCAACATCTGCACAATCACGCAAGTGAACCATCATATAAATATCTCTAACTACAATCATAACAAAAACATCTAAAAAACACATGATATAGTAGAGAACCAAACACAAAAACATACCATCTAAACCCCAGGCATGTCCCTGGGCTCGAGGAATCTCTAGATCTCCTCGATAATCCATACCAGCATATGGATAGTCATCAATCAGCAGGTGGATCTGCTCCCACTGCTCATACATATCCAGCAAAAAGAACCCGCGGATACCACCACCACCGCACCATGTGCAGCTCACTCACCAACCCGTCTCGAACCAGCACCTGTGGTCGCAAGGTCGGTACCCGCTCAAAGAAGAAACAACACAGGAAGTAGGCATAGCAGAACTCTCCCCCCTCCTAGCTGACCTTGTCCAAATTTGTCCAGACACCAGCCAAAAACGTCTAAGCCCACGCATAGTAGATCCCTCTCAGCACAGAATCCACCATCATTGTTTGTCCCCTAGACAAACGATGTGGCGTCGCAGCACCCGACACCCGCATAAAACAAGCCCCAACAGCCCGCATATCCCACTCTCACAGAGATCTCAGGCTTAATGCGTTGTTCTACACGATAGCCCCCGGAACACAAAAGGTCTCCAGCAGATCCTCGATATCCAAACCTTCCGGGATCCTCGGAAAAAGATCCCCTACCTCCCCTAAGTGAGGCAACCCGGTAAGAAAGTAAACATCAGTGAGGGTTATCTCTAACCTCTCATCCCCAACAATGAAAGCACACTCTGCAGGGACTCAGAGACCCACCAATTTGTTCAGCAACAGTCATACTGAACGCATCGATGGAATCTGAGCGAACTTCAGAAGCCCGCTCATAGCCAAAGTCTATCGGACACCCTGATCGGTCCAAATGTGAATCTTCAGGTCCTCCTCCATCTCCTGCTCCCACCATGACACCAGCAGTCTCCTCAACATCCTCTCAAAAAATGAAGAAAATTTTTTAGAAACAGAAAATTTTTTCATAAACTTTCATCGCGGCTTTTCCATCAAAAGCCGCAATGATCATCGCGGCTTTCATCCGTGAACCCGCAATGAACATCGCGAATATTGACCCTACAATCACGATGGGCATCGCGACTATCAGCCCCATAGCCGCGATGAACATCGCGGCTGTTAGCCCCCCAGTCGCGATGAACATCGTGACTTTCATCCCAATAGCCGTGATGAACATTGCGATTGTCGACCCCAAACCCACAATGTTCATTGCGGAAAAGGATGCGAAACCCGCGATATTCAATGTTGGAAGGCCAACATGGAATTTCGCGGCCTTCGGGGGCCCGCCACTAACCAAAAAAAGACATAATTCAAAAGGCTAAGGCGAATAGGGTTACATGAAACTTGCAGAATCGAAAACCAACGATAGAATCTCCCAGAAATCAAGAAAGAGCTCTGATTGCTCTGCCAAACTCGCACGTAACAATGACACATCATATTGGCCCCACACCCTATTTATAGAGATTTAACCATTTTTCAAACAACCATTGTGGTATCATATGATGTCCGTTCCTCAAAATGTTGGTACCATTGGAATTAGCAAAGCGAGAACTTCATGATAGTCCTTTCCTTTTCCTGTTTTCACTAGGTCCATGGGCTCGTAAAAACCCACAGGACGGTACTACACCACCACTGCAGAGTCTTCTTATCGTTTTCAGACTCATTAAAAATGAAAGCACCAATGAGCACAAACAATCCTGGGCTTAAAAAATCCATAGGACAGTACCATTTCATAGCACACATTTTTCCCTTCTTGGAGCTCATTAAAACTATGAAGAAGGACCCAATGGTGCTTCTCAGCGCCACAACAGATCATGTCTATTCATATGGAAGCTTCCCCATTTTGGTCGCCTTTGTTTAGAGTATTCTGCAGTATGTCACCCTGAGAATCCCTCTACAGCACCCATCACCTTGTCCCCCCAGAGTCAAGACATACCCTTCAATCCTTAAAAGCTATGATCCCTGCACCTACAAGTCGGTTCCCTACGTTGCCAGGTCAACCATGTCATCATGCTTTGAAAAAAGGAAGTTTGAGTCCACCCACTCTATGACCCCAATTACTTCCCATCCCCACAAGTATGTCGGTCCTACCATCAATACCACCACACTTCAGTTCTACACCTCGCGCTCCTATCAATGAAACATCATTGCCTTGTTAGTTTCTAGTCTCCCTCTGTCGACGACAACCAAATTTATTCCAGAGGATAGACCTAGAGGTCCCTGTGTCTTGGACTCATCACCATTTATGATGAGTGCCTACAAATCATTTCGAGAAGAGTCCTCAGTGCCTCTCCAAATGGTCGTTTCTCACATTCTCGACTTCAACACCTTGATCGCATCGTTGAGACTCACACAGGGTATTGGTCCTTTTAGTTATTTGTTCAAGACCCCAGATACCACCTTACTCTTCCACATTTGAGAGTCAACTTATGGAAACAACCAGTTACATTTTTCCTATAGATATCTGGGTTGCGCATGGCGACAGTATTCAGATGTACCCCAATTTTATACTCTCTCGAGTATATAGTTACATGTACTTTCTCAGAGATGACTCACAGTCATTGAGTCCCTACAGATGTTGGACACCTTCAGTTTCAGTAGGTCATCAACCTTTCTGAGACCTTATTCAGAACAGTTGTCCCTTTATTCCAGTGTATCAGTTATTGAGATCAGTCATGTTATGATCATGAGTACATCCCAAAATAGTGTCCCCTTTGGACCATTATGATGTACCAGCATATTTTTTATGTATTATTTAGGTCCCCCTTCTTGGGACTAATTGTTATGTATATGTCTTGATACGAGCATGGGTATTCCCACCTCGTCCATTATCAAAGATTGTTCCTCATTCATATTGAGGCCATGTAATATTTTTTGTTTTTGTAGCTTCCAAGGGCCGTTGATCTAGTCTCCAACCGGTCTCTTCTCTTCCCCAAACCCTAAGAAAAAGACAAAAGAACTATGATGTCTATCGGCCATACGATGAGCTCCTGCCCTCACACATCAGGGGGCAATCTGTTAACACCCAAAAAGTGCTCACTAGCTTATTTCCTTATTCACATGACCCATTTGTCCACTTTTCCACCATTTGAGCCTCTAAAGCCATCAAAAGGTCACCAAAAGACCATAATACACCCCTTTTTCCCCTCAAAAAGCATAAAAAACCCTCAAAAAGGATCCAGAATTCCCAAAAATATTAAAAGGGAATAAAAATATTCAAAATATTCAAGAAAAAAAAAAGGAGGGAAAAAGGTACCTAAACCATGTTGGTCAATACCATTGGTTTCCCCAAAACCATAATGGTATTCCCCACCACCAAAAACTATAAAAAGGTGGTAGGGGCTCCTCACTTTCCATCCATCCATCATCCTATCCTCACGCTCTCAAAATCTCCCCTGAGACTTTTGGCCATTTTCAGCATCTTGGAGAAGAGACCTTTGGAGCTTGGAGCTACTCACCCTTGGAGTTGCTCAACATCACATCCTCACCATTTGAGGTATCTTAATACAAAACATCTATTCTTTTATTTCTTGTTCTTTCCATGAATCATTTTTAAATTTATTTGTTATATGCACATGTTAGTTTAGATTTAGATTTAATTCATAATCATTTTTGCTTTCTATATTAAAATTGCTATCACATTGTTGATAGGTGCCCATTGCACAAAGCTTGGTTGCAAAACAAGGCCAACATGTCCCCTCAATAATGAGTAGTGGAACAAGTTCCTGACCCAATCAATCCTTTGGGATGAGGAGACAACTTCATGACCATGGGTTTAATTTTGGAATTTTCAAGCAATTAACTAATTAGACTATGCAATAAATGTTATCCTAAGTTTTATTATGCACATGGATTATTTAATTTTATGAATTTAATATTTTTATGTGGAATAAATGAGGATAATGCTCCACCAAGGTGCATTAGAGGATAAGGTTGACTTGGAGTTAGCTTGAGGAAGAAGAAAAGAGAAAGATTCCAAATCTAGGAAAATTAGAGAAAAGGAAAGAAATATGGAGCAAATCAGAAAAGAAACAAAAGCTCAGTAAAAGCAGCATAAAGCATAAATCAATCAAAATAAAAAAAGTAGGAAAGTCTAGAAGAGAGGGAAAGTTCAGAAAAGCAGGAAAGTCTAGAAATGCCAGAAAAAAAGCAGAAAAAACAAAGGCAGAAAGTGGAAAAGCAAGGAAAAGCAAACAAAGGCAGAAAAAGAAGGAAAGCAAACCAAAAGGAAAAAAGAAGAAGGAAAGCTAGCTTTCATCATCCACTCAAGGATGGAGCATTAGATTGGATTACTTGCTCCTCAAGACACCCACTCTCTATAAATGAACCAGTGCGCACCAGATTAACATATATTTTCAGTTTGAGAATTGGTATGAGAGCAATATTTCCTCAGAGACTTGGGTGATGTGCCCCTGGTCAAGTTTGGGAGGTGTTCCCCATATTTCTGTGAGAGGATGATGGAATTCATCCATTTTCACTGAGTTTATTTTCAGATCCTGTAGCTAACCCAAGGCTGGGTTGATTTCAGAAAGCTCCAACAAGTCTGTGGTTCGAATCTCAGAGCTCTTCATTGATTTCAAGTGCTATATTGTTCAGTAAGAATGGAGAGAAACTTTTGTAATGATTTGAGGAGAATATTGGCTCATTTCTGATGTATTAACAATGAATTTAATCCTTTTATATCATTCAGATCAATTAAAATTACAGAAGTCATATTTCTTCTCATTTTTCTCCACCCCTTCTAGATTTATCTAGAATTTGACTAATTTCCAGTTTGCAATTAATAAATGAATGAGTCTTTATCCGAATCATATAATTCTTATTCCTAAATTTTATTAATATGTCATATGTCACATTAAATGTCTCATATAATAATGTAGTGAGCCTTTACTAACTGTTTGGGAGCCCTGAATTCGCACTAGTTGAGTAATCCTGGAAGGCAATTTTACTTGTATTTTTTTGAGACTTGATCAGAACTTCATATAAATTCATGGAAATTTATTTTACTGTGTAATGACTGTAATTTAATTATATTTAACCTCTCTGATTCAGAAAAACCCATCCCCTACCTTCAGTCCAATTTTGCACCCATTCTAGTCTGCATATGTTGAGGAGCTCGGGATCGTTGGAGTAGATTGAAGCTTGCTGCTATTGAAACATAAATGGTCTTAGTAATTTTTGCATAGGTATCAGAAAAATATCAGATCCTTCCATCTATCCAAATCCTTTGATATTTTCCATCCTCAGTCAATCTAGCTTCCACAATCATTGTTTTAATTATTTCTATGAAGTAAAGAGTTTTTGTATCACTAATCCTAGTTCGTACATTACATTGTTATCAGATCATGGTCCTATGAACCTTTTCTTGAATTATTTCTATAAGTCCAAAAATATATTCATATTCCAAGAAGAAAGGTCCTTTGTCAGAAGGAGAAGAGGAAGAGGAAATAAATTCTACCTAAGGGAAATTCCAAGGAGAATCATGTATAATAATGAAGAAAAGGAAGAGTTCAAACTCTTTGTTCAAGGAATGATGAAAGGTTTTAAATGTATCTCCCTCAATATTATACAGTCTGGAAAGGAGACCATATAGTTCTTAACTCAATAGCTAGAAAGCAAGGTAGGAGCAGGGAGCAGCAATGGTACCCCACATGGCGAGAGGAAGAGCAATGGTGGCCATATTTTCTCAAATACTGGAACTCACAATCACCCTTATGAATTCAATATGTAACTTCCATCTTACTCTAGGCCTACTATTCCCAAGTTCACTGAAGAACAAAGAGAAGAACCTGAGGTTCGAAATGGAGGCCTTGCTTCACGGGCCGACAAATATGTTGAGTACCTTACTTTGAATGAAGAATGTAGAAGTGCCTTACCATTCAAGGAATTTTGTGACCTGCAATAGAAGTCCAACCCAAGAGGATGCTACAAGATGCAAAATCAGAACTTTGAACTTAGAAATTCCATTGGTAATATTTCTTTACCATATTTTGATGGTTCACAAAAATGTATTGCTCACTCTTGGATTCATAAACTTGACACATATTTTCAGTTGAATCCTATGGCTAAGAGAGATGCCATCAAGATGGATACTCTACACTTAGATGAGCAAGAAAATAAATAGTGGTTTCATGGCCTAAAGAATCTCGGGCATGACCAAGTGACCACCTATGAAGAGTTCACAAGAAGGTTGGAAGAAATATTTGAAAGAAGAGATCCTGATATCACCTTGAAGGAACTAGCACATGTGAAGCAAACTGGAACTCCTGAAGCTTACATATCTGAGTTCAAAAAATTAGTTGCGATGGTCTCTAATATTTCAGAAGCTAGACTAATCTTATTATTCATTGAATGGTTATCAAAACCTTTGAAAGGCTTGGTGAAAGCTTACAAAACCATTACCTTGCAAGATGCTCTAAGTCGAACCAGAGACTTGAAAGACTCTCTCCCAAGGACCATATTTCCTCTAAGGACTGTTGGTCCTACTCAGTTCAAGAACCAAGTACCACCCATGAAGAGTCTTACTGGAAATTTCAGAAAGGATAAATATGCCAAGTACCGAGATGAGCTGAGAAGAAGGAAGTTGTGCTTCACATGTCAGGATCCATGGGTTCCATGACATAGATGTGCCAAAGGAGAGGAACACTACATTGAATTTTACGTAGAGAGTGAAGCTGAGGAAGAAGAAGAAGAGGCCCCAATAGATGTAAAAGTGGACTATGAGACTGCAGAAGAAGAACCTACTCCAAAGGTGAGCAATATTGCAGTACTCTCAGGAGTGCCTCACTACCATACAATCAGATTCAAAGGAGTGGTTCAAGGACAATCAGTCACTGTGTTATTGGATGGAGGAGAAACACACAACTTCATTGATTCAACTCTGGTTGAAAGAAGGGAGCTACACACTGAAAAATTTGGAGGCTTCGTTGTTATCATTCCAAGTAATCATTCCATGAACTATTGTAGATGGATTCCTAAATTGCATATTTGTGTAGGAGAAGATACCATTACAGATATATTTTATGTTGTTGGTGTGGCTGACACTAACATGGTTTTGGGAGTACAATGGATGCACTCCATTGGGAAGGATTCAATAGACTACCAAATTGCTAAAATGATATTCAAAAGAGAAAATGGACAAGAGGTAGTGTTGAAGGGAATCAACACCTATCCAAAAAAAGTGGTAAGTGCACACAGTATGAGATCCATACTAAGGCATGGATATATTGAATGGGATGCAGAATGCCTAATCACCACAAAGGGAAATTCATTTGAAGTATCCCATTATCCTAAAGACATTCAAAAGATGCTCCAAAAACATAAGAAGCTATTTGGGGACCTTCCTCATGGTAGGCCTCCAGATAGAGGAGTGGAGCATAGGATTGATTTAGATATAGGAACCTCACCTATCAAGGTGCACCCCTACAAGCACCCAAGAATATTCAAGGATGAGATAGAGCAAACCATCAAGGAACTACTTGACATGGGGTTCATAAGACCGATTTCAATCCCTTTTACCTCATTGGTAGTCCCTGTGAATAAGAAATATGGGACCATGAGAATGTGCATAGATTATCGAGCTCTCAATAAGAAGGTTATCAAGAATATATATCCTATTTGAAGGATTGATGAGCTTATGGATGATCTCCATGGGGCCAAGTAATTTCCAAGATTAATCTTCGATCTGGCTACCATCAAATCAACATGAAAGAAGAACACATACAAAAGACAACTTTCTGGTGCCACCATGGGCACTTTGAGTTTCTAGTTATGACTTTTGGCCTAAAAATGCACCTGCAACTTTTCAATGTTGCATGAATAGGGTGTTCAGTAACAAGCTCCGTAAGTTTGTACTTGTTTTGTTTGATAACATTTTGATATATAGTAGGACTTGGGAAGAGCATTTGCATCATTTGGATATTGTGCTAACAATCTTGGAAGATCAGTTTTTTTATGCAAAGCTAACCAAGTGTGAGCTTGGAATGACTGATATTTTGTATCTTGGTCATCTGATTGGTTAATATGGAGTTAAGGTTCACATGGAAAATATCCAAGCCATTCTAGATTGGCCTAGACCTAAAAGTCTCATTGAACTAAGAAGGTTCATTGGGATATGTACCTACTCCTGAAAGTTTGTCAAAGGCTTTTCCAAGTTGACATATCCTTTGATAGATCTCACTAAGAAAGGAGCTTTCCATTGGTCAGAAGAATATGAAAAAGTGTTCAACAGAATGAAAGAGGTAATGAGAAGTTGTCCTGTTCTTGAACTTCCATATTTTTCTCAACCTTTTGTTCTTGAGTGTGATGCTTCAGGGAATGGGATTGGAGCAGTCTTGATGCAAAATAAGCATCCTTTGGCCTTTGAGAGCAGAAAATTGTAGCCACATGAAAGGTTGTATTTAGTTTATGACAAAGAGATGCTAGCCATCATGCATGTGCTAATCAAGTTTAGGTAGTATTTGGTGGGAGGTAAGTTTATTATCAAGATTGACCACAAGAGTTTGAGGCACTTCTTAACCCAAAAGAATCTAAATGATAAACAACATAAGTGGGTAAGAAAGGTCCAAGCATTTGATTTTGAGATTGAATATAAGAATGGTAAGATGAACATTGTAGCTGATGCAGTTTCTAGAAAACCTACACTTGCATTAATAAAATTTCAAGATGATTGGAAAGTACAGCTTGGGGTAGAATACACAAAGAACTAGTTTTCTTATGATGCTTATAAGATTCTTAATGATATCATTTATTATAAGGATAGAATATTTGTAGTACCAGAATCCATACTAAAGAAGAAAATCCTTGAATCTTCCCATGATGTGCATTTAGCAGGTCATGCGGGGTCTGTGAATACTTACAGAAAAGTAAAGGAAAGGTTCACATGGAAGGGGTTCAAGACAGAATTAATGGATTATTTTAGATCATGTGGGGCATGTCAAAAAAATAAAGTAGAGCATACTCATCTAGAAGGGATCCTATAACCACTTCACAATCCTGAGCAAAAATGGGAGAGTGTATAATCAATGGATTTCATCACGGGGCTTCCCAAAAGCCAAGGTAAAGACAATATTTTTGTTTTGGTTGATAGGTTGACTAAATATGCACATTTATTTTTTGTCACAACTAATATTGCATCCATCCATGTGGCTGACACTTTCATCAAATAAGTCTTCAAACTTCATGGCATACCCAAGTCCATCATCAGCGATAAGGACAATAACTTTACTATCAATTTTTGGCAAGAATTGTTCAAGTTAGTAGGGAAAGGTTTGGACATGAGCACTAGCTACCATCCACACAATAATGGAAAAATAGAGAGAGTGAACCAATGGTTGGAAGGGTACTTAAGAAACTATGTCACCATCCAACAAAATTCATGGACCACTTGGCTCCATTTGGGAGAGTTTTGTTACAACACTACTTTTCATCTCTCGATTGGTATGTCTCCTTTCAAAGCACTTTATGGATATGATGCACTTACTTTTTCTGACCCAATATTTGGTGATTGTAAAACATGGAAAGAAAATGATTGGCTCCAAGAGAGTCAATACATACTCAAGACTCTCAAGGACAACTTGCAGGTAGCACAAAATTGACAGAAAGTACATGCAGACAAGCATAGAGTTGAGCAATCTTTCCAATTTGGAGATTATGTATGTTTGAGGTTGCATCCCTATAGACAATAACATTGAAGTCTAAAGGGTCTGAGAAGTTGCATCCAAGCAGTCGGATTCACAATTTTTTCCATGTGTCCTATTTGAAGAAAGCAATAGGGAAACAAATAAATGCTTCACAAGACTTGCCACCCCTTGATGATGAAGGGAATTTGGTGTTGATCCCTAAGAGTATTTTGGAAGTCAGAGAGAATAAGCTAAGAAGCAGAATCCTTAAGGAATTTTCGGTTCAATGGGAAGGACTACCTAGTGAGGATGCTACTTGGGAAGGTGAACATATCTTACAACATCCCAGTTTGGAATTGCTTGAGGACAAGCAATATTGGGTGGGGAGGACTGCCATGTCCCCTCAGAAATGAGAAGTGCAACAAGTTCCTAACCCAATCAACTTCATGACCGTGGGGTTAATTTTGGAATTTCCAGGAAATTAATTAATGAGACTATGCAATAAATGTTATCCTAAGTTTTATTATGCACATGGATTATTTAATTTTATGCATTTAATATTTTTATGTGGAATAAATAGGGATAATGCTCCACTAGGGAACATTAGAGGATAAGGTTGACTTCGATTTAGCTTGAGGAAGAAGCAAAGACAAAGATTCCAAATCTAGGTAAACCAGAGAAAAGGAAAGAAAGGTGGAGCAAATCAGAAAAGCGACAAAAGCTTAGTAAAAGCGGCATAAAGCAGAAAGCAAGCAAAATAAAAAAAGCAGGAAAGTTAAAAAAAGCAGGAAAATCCAGAAAATCTAGAAAAAGCAGAAAAAGCAAAGGCAGAAAGTGGAAAAGCAAACAAAGGGAGAAAAAGAAGGAAAGCAAAGGAAAAGGAAAAAAAAAAAGGAAAGCTAGCTTTCCTCATCCACTCAAGGAGGGCGCATTAGCTTGGGTTACTTTCTCCTAAAGACACCCACTATCTATAAAAGACCCAGTGCGCACCACATTAACATATTTTTCAATTTGAGAATTGGTATGAGAGCAATATTGCCTCAGAGACTTGGGTGATGTGCCCCTGGTCATGTTTGAAAGATGTGACCCAGCTTTCTTTGAGAGGATGATGGATTTAAACCATTCTCACTGAGTTTATTTTTAGTTCATTTAGATGAACCAAGGATGGGTCTAATTTCATAAAGCTCGAAAAAGTCCGTGGCTCGAATCTTAGAGCTCTTCATTGATTTCTAGTGCTATATTGTTCAGTAAGAATGGAGAGAAAATTTTGTAATTATTTGAGGAGTATCTTGGATCATTTATTATGTATTAAAAGTGAATGTAATCCTATGATATCATTCAGATCAATTAAAATTACAGAAGCTGGATTTCTTCTCATATTTCTCCACCCCTTCTAGATTTAGCTAGAATTTGACTAGTTTCCAGTTTGCAATTAATAAATGAATGCATATTTATCCAAATTAAGTAATTCTTGTTCTTGGAGTTACTTAATATGTCATATTTCACATTACATGTCTCAGATAATAATTTAGTGAGCCTTTACTAACTGTTTGGGAGCCTTGAATTTGCACTAGTTGAGTAATCCTGGAAGGAAATTTTACTTGTATTTTTGTGAGACATTCTGAGAACTTCATATAAATGTATGGAATTTTATTTTACTGTTTAATGACTTTAATTTAATTTTATTTAACCTATCTGAGTCAAAAACACCAATCCCCAACCATTAGTCCAATTTTGCACCCATACTAGTATGCATATGCTAAGGAGCCCAGGAGCGTTGGAGTATATTGCATATTTCTTCTCTTGAAAAATAAATGGTCTAAGTACTTTTTGCATAGGTATAATAAAATCATTAGAGCCTTCCATCCATCCAAATCCTTTGATCTTTCCCATCCTTAGTCAATCTAGCTTCCACAATCATTGTTTTAACTATTTATGTGAAGTAAAGAGTTTTTGTATCACTAATACTATTTGGTACATTACACCTTATACCATTATGAATTCACCATAAGCATTGGAAGGAACATCTGGTAGCCATTTGTTAGAAAATTTTAATTACTTGTGTTTGATTTGTTTAGTTCAATATGCAATGGCTTAGTAATAAAAACATATGTCAAGTTTGGTGTGAGTAATCTCTCTTAGAGGAATACATTATTTACAATTTCTTCCATTTACCTACAAATATTTTGTAAGCATCTCATAAGTTTATGAACCAGATTGACATACTTATTCATGTATAAATAATTAACATTAAATAAACCTGACAGTACTAAAATTTAGAAGGGCTTCAACAGATTGTGTACCACACATTAAACACCTTATTGACATAACACAAATGGAACTACATGATAAATTCAATAATGAACATGGGTAATTGCACCTGATGCAAAGATCTATCGAGAAATGCAAGCCTTGGCCTGTTAGAATAAATACTCTTTATAACACTTATTATTGTAGATACCATGTAGAATATGAATATTCATATGACACATTTTTCTACATACGTCGTGTGTTGCATACTAACCATGTGTAGGATTTATATGTGAAAATACCACCGACTTCATCAATAGAATGCATTCACAGCATCATGTGTAATAGGTTGGAGGGGAAAACATACTATGAAAACGATTGCTTGGATGGGATATGTACCAACTATGGTGGAATGGCATTATTGAGATAGTGCATTCATGAGAGTGGAGATAATGAATTTGGGAATCTGGTTATAGACATGAAAAGTTTCAAATACATCACCTATGAAATATGCCTTGGGAAAGAAAGTAAAAAGATAAAATTGGTGCAATCTCAGGTCAGTATTTATCTCTAAATTTTCTTTTCAATTATCTTTCAATCCTTATTACAAACATAACATATACTGAAATAATTTGTGTACTAGGTACAAGTCAGCCATTTCATTGAGGAATTTATTGAAAAGACACAACAATATGTTCAGCATGTCCATGTGGCTCGATGGAAAGATGGGAATTTTTAAATTTGAAGAGATACATTTCCTTGTGGTACTATATTTTCAATGGTTTATTTTGTCGAGAACTACACTCTATATCCCCAAAATGGGATTCAAAGTCAATATTATCATTTTGACTAGGTTTCCTTGATGGTCCATATCACATACAGACATGTCCCAAATAGTAGCGAAGAGCATTGAGAAATTATGAAGGAATAACACTTCTACATAAGTGATGAAAGGTGCCATGACTTCCATTATGTACTTCATTGCTTCCTCAAGTTCTATGATCACCTCAAGGTGAGTAACATATAGATGGATCGACACTGGATTTGGTCTGATTGATGTGATGATCAATTCAAAATTGCCTGCATATTTTAATGGTTTTGTTCATTGCACAAAAATTATAGGGTGCCACATATGTGGAACTATTTTGAGACTGGGCATGGTAAAGGAGAGCAGGATGGAGTTGGATCATGTGTCAAGAAAACCCTACTTAGAGAGGAATTTAAATTATCCACTAAATATAATATTCAAGGTGCTCAATCTATAGTCTAGTGGTGCACGTTAGTAATGGGAGAGGATTCAACTATGCAAGTAGAATTCACAAGAAAAATACACATGTAGAGAATGTTTTGGGAGATGGTCGATGTAGGTCGTTCACATGAATGGGAATGTAAGAGTGTGACTAGGACTCATGGATTTTGTTTGATTCAAAGCTCCAACAATACTTGCTTTCTCTTCCCCCCCATGTAGGGATGGTGATTGGGATGGGTGTGAATAATTGGATTGGGTTGATGCATGGGGTTGCATATCACTTCCACTTGATTGATATCCAATTGTTGATTTAAATCCATTGGAGGTAGTCCAATCATCTATTTCTCTATATTTTGATCATGTCTTAAATATTGTACAACCTGGTACAATTTTCAATTTATTTGAATTATTTACATGGTTTTAGTTGGACATTAATGGCCTTGTCTCATTTTAAATGTTAATCACATACCTAATATCATTGTTTTTAGGGCATGTATATGCAGTGGTTTCCCCAAAAGATAGTGAATGGGGTGGGGATTATTGGATCATATTGTATATAAGGAAAGAAAACCCTCAATATATACATAACCGATGATGAAAACAAACACTTCCCAATTGGGTCAATGGTTATTAAAGGTGAATACTTAACATGGGACAACAATGCAAGAAATAAGGGTGGATATATTTTCACAAATTACAAACTAGGTGCAAGTGTGCAACACTTTAGGGACCTAATCATTGGTATGAAGTAACAGTTACAAATGATTCCCAAAATAAATTCGCTAAAGGTAGTATACTTATTACCAGATGTAGAGCAATAGAGACTAATAGATACCATCAGTAATATAGGCGATCCCGAGGGCTTGGTTGTATGATAATAGGTATGCTGACACAATGAGGTATGTCAACAAATGATTATGAGATTTGATGGGACTTGTATGAAATACTAGTGCACATGCTATATTTTTTAATGCTGGAAGGTTGTCAAAATTTGTTGTTATCCATATGTTATTTTTCATTGTGTTGTTATTTTGAAATGTAAATATTTTCTTAATACTAATGTTAAATTTACAAATGTTTGCTTAATATGTAAATATTTTCTTTATAGTAATGATTTCTTAGAGCTAGTGAGTGGATACATAGGAATTCTATCTCCCACAACCTCCCAAGTACATGTATCTCCCTCTCTTAAACAAAAGCTCATTGTAGGTACATACAATTTTTTTTAGATATTTATATATGTGAGTCTCATCTAGTGTATGATTTCAATGTGCTTGCAACCCATTATTGGGCAGGCCCTTCCACAAACTCTCGAAGAGACAAGTACTTTTTCAGTGCAACATGAGTGTCAAGTGATTACTCCACATCTTCTCACACATACCATTGAGGCCACCTATGCATGCTCAGTAAGTTTTTGTTGTATTCAAATGCAATTATAATAGTGGAACATGAATTTGTTATAAAATTTACAAATTATTTAAATAACTTATAATTGGTGTTTCATGTGCAGAGTCCAAATATGAGGAGAAATACTAAACTGAGTAGTTGGGAAGCTTTATGAAGCTCAAGGAAGAGGAATCTTGAATTTTTAAAGGAAACTAACACTAGTAGGGAAAGTGGGGATAAATGAAATTCCATAGGATGCATATTTGGACTTTGGCCATGAGTGGTTTTTTTTGTTTAACTTGTGGACTTTTGGTAACTTGTGGAATTTTGGGCATGAGATGCCATTATTTCATGTTTGGTCATTATTTTGCATTATGTGTGTTTGGAAAAAGGTTCCATTTTCTATAATAATTCATATTTGGACCAATTTTGAATATAAATACATGACTTAGTACTTGTATATGATAATATCTTTATTGATTTTTTCCTTTGTGATGTGGCTTTCATCTTCTACACTTAGAAGGAGTATTTCACTATGGTGAATTTAGTTATAATGGATGTTAACAAAATGAACACTGCTTAATTCATTTCCGCACTTCATTATAGTTTATCGCAAAATATGAATCCGATCCTAATGTGGAAATAAATGTATCAAAATGAATAAAAATTGTAAGTAATCAACAAAGATTGTCATCAAGAGATCACTAAGAAAAATTGCATCATCACCAATAACCACCATAATATATTCAATATTGTCACCAATAGCATAGACCATGCATAATTTGTATGTCCATGCTCCAATTTCTATAGCATTCAAGTGGGTTACGAGTGACATGAGTAGGTTTTGTTCACTAGAAAATGGGCTTCGAGGTCTAAACATGGTTAGGGGAAAACAAGTTTCATAATACACAAATGAACCCTTTTAGAACAATAATATCCTTAGAAGAGGGGAATGCTTGATATTTAGGTATTAAATACCTCCTTTTAGGTTGGAATTCCCTAATCAACACCTACAATCAACACCTACAAACCACAACACAAGCCCTATCTAAAGTGTATTTAACATCAAATTTAGAGGCGGATGCTATTTGGAGATTTAGCATATTGAGGACGGCTTGCAGAGTCTTTAACATGGTTTGTGAACAAAAAAAATTCTTCTTTGCATATAGTTGAATATTCTCAGGCTCATGATCGTTGAATGGGTCCTCAAATCAATATATGGGTCCCTTGCAGGGGTTCTTTACATGCCCTTGAGTATCATACAAGTCTCATGAGTAGGATTTATGCACTAAAAATTCGTCTGGATTCCTAAACATGGTCAAGGGGGTAAATAATGGCATTTATCCTTAATTTAACCTTCTCAAGATCAAGCTCCATGAACATATACACATTGAGAAAATGCAATTTTTGCAATAAGGGGTCAACATTGGAAATACCTCTACCATGACACCATAGGTAGAGTGCCCATGCGGTCCTTTCCCAAACACACTTGCATGATCTCATGGAATTCAATTATGATGCCTAGTTCAAATTCTACCCCGGAAAGGGATTCACTGGGTGTCCTTAAATGCCTTTAGGAGGCAAGTTGCAATTGGCAATAAAATGGAAACCATGGATTGGATCAACAAACACTCCACTTCATTGGAATAGTGACATCAAAATAATGTTATGGGTGCCTCTCTCCTATAGTTCCATGGCCTAAAGCTCATCCTATTTGGTGATTTCAAAACTAGGGTTTCACTCAATAAGAGAGAATGCAATTTTTGCAATAAGGGGTCAACATTGGAAAACACTCAACCATGAGGTCATGGGTAGTGTGCCCACTTGGGCCCTATACAAACACACCAATAATATCTCACCAAGCTTGGTTCTGCTATTTGGTTCAAATTCTATGCCTTGGGTAGGGATTCACCATGTGTCACTAAATGCCTCTAGGAGGCAAATTGAAAGTAGACATAAAATGATGATAGTGGCTCATATCAACAAACCATTGAATCCGTTGGAATTGTGAAACATTGGAATTATTATAGGGGTTCCTATGTCACGTGGTTCCAATGCCTGGAGCTCATCCTATTCGACAATTTCAAAAACTAGGGTTTCACTCAGTTAAACAATGTAATTTTTGCAATAAGGGGTCAACATTGGAAAAAAATCGGCCATGGCGTCATGGGTAGCATGCCCACTTAGTCCCTACCAAAAAATACCTACAAGATCTTACAAAACTCTGTTTTGTTGCCCGATTTAAATTCTATGCCCTCGACAGGGATTCACCATGTGTCCTTAAATGCCTCTCACAGGCGAGTTGCAACTGGCCATAAAATGATGACCTTGGATCGGATCAATGAACCTTCAACTCCGTTGGAATTGTGACATCATAATAAAGAGAAGGGTTCCTCTCTCACATGGGTCCCTATTTGAAGCTCATCTTATTCAACAATTTCAAAAAATAAGGTTTTGTTTAGTGAGACAATGCATTTTTTGCAATAAGATGTCAACATTCGAAAGCAATCGACTATGAGTTCATGGGTAGCATGCCCAATTATGAACTTCCCAAACACGCCTACAGGATGTAATGGAACTCGATTATACTACCCGGTTCGAATTGTATGCATGGGAAAGGATTCACCATGTGTCCCTAAACGCCTCTAGGAGGCGAGTTGCAACTGGACATAAAATCATGACCATGGATTGGATCAACAAACTGTCGAATCTATTGGATCCTGACTTCAAAATAATGCTATGGTTCCTTTCTCCTCTAGGTACAATATGGCCTAGAGATTGCCCGGTTTTACATTGTTTTCAAAAACTAGGGTTTTTCCCAATGAGAGACAATGCAATTTTGCACTAAGGAGTCATCTTTGGAAAACACTCGACCATGAGGCCATGGGTAGAATTCCCATGTGGGCCGTTCAAAAACATAAATATAGGATATAATGGAACTTGTGAGACCATTACTTCTATTGGCGGAGATGCACTTTGATCTTTTTGGTTACCCACCAACGAGGTTACTTATCCATTCGTATTGTTTAGTTGGAAAAACCTCCCTCATAAATGAGAAATATGGTCTATGATAGCATTTGCACAATATATAAGGGTCCATGATATCTATATATTATGGTGAATCTATCATTAAAGTTTGAAGATATTGGGGAAATCCTAAGTCCCCAAGTATATTTCACAATCATAGTAGTGAAATGACTGATGAAAAAATATATTTCACAAACATGGTAGTGAAAATGAGCGATGATCAACACTACTTGCATGAAAATGTATGTTTTGACAACAAAATGTGACTTTTCCTTTTGGTCGGTGATCTACTAAAGTAATAAGATATTCCAGGCATCATAAATCCCCAAGCACATATGAAAATATGTTTTTAGCTATAAGTTGAGATTTATAAGTAACATATTTTCTTGAATGGGTTCTGGCTACTTTTGAAATTAATTTGGGCCTCACATTTTCCCATATGATTAAGGGTATTTCCACAACAATCCTTGTGTTTTTCTTGGGGGGAATTTTTATTAGTTGTGTGCAAGGAGGAACATTTACTCACACAATGTGAAAGGTAGATTGAAAAAACTCATAAAGGTGGTTGTTAGATCTAACAACAAGGTAATGTGGTTCAACAGTCATGAGATCAAGGACACCAACAACAATTCTAGTAACAATTAATATGGTGGTTTGGCCAAATTCATCTATGTAATGGACTTTGCTACAATGTATAGGGATTAGGCATCCAACAGATGCTAAAAACTACAGTCTTCATAAACCCATTATTTGTTCAATTACAATTGATATAAAAGGACTAATTTTGAGGTACATAGGTAGTCACACCAATTGATCAATCACCATACTTGACTATATGATGATTCATGAACAAAAAACTTACAAAATTCATTTTAAGGCCCAACAGTAGGGCAATGTGATTCAACATTCATGAGATCAAATACACCATCAACAATTTCATGACAATGTCATTTAACATTCATGATATTGTTGGCATGCAGTGAGAATACTTGGGGCTCAACATGAATTCACCAACAAAAGCCTCAAATACTAGCCCTTTCGGCATCACCTAAGAGTAGGTGAAGTCTCACCCGAGGTTTCTATGGGGACTATAAGAACTAATTTTCTGCAATGATCAAGGGATTGGGGGCATTCATTCTCACTATTCTCCTAAACATTCATAACATGTAAATAGTCCAACATATAACATATTCATAGAAACAAACATAGAAGGAAACATATCAAATGTGTCCAATAAATATAACATTAAACAGATCATAACACAGAGTCATTACGTCCATAACCAACCAACTTCTTATTATCATTCAGAACAATCTTTACAAAACGTGCGCACTGCATTCAGATACATTATGCCTCACACATACCAATCATCTCATACTATCTATCATTATCTATCCTCTCCTCTCATTCATCAAATCTATCCTTACATCCCCAATCCCCTTACATATTTATACAATTACAATTTGGCTTAGCCTATAACAAATGGACCAAAAATGCTTAACAAATTCCAATGGTATTCCTTCTTTTGTGCGCCTTGTCCCTTGGCCAAATTTTCATCAATTTTCTCCCTACACAGTTACCAAAACTTGTCCCCAAAATCCCATCCCAATAGATATCAAGAACACCATCAACAATTTCAAGACAATGTGGTTCATTATTCATGAGATCAAGGACACCATAGAAAATTCCAGTAATAACCAATATCACCCACTAATATATAAAAAAATTGCACTCTAAATGCACCCATTATTTGTTCACATGGAATCATGATTATAGGACTAATTTGTGTGCACATTGTTAATGACACCTATAATTAATCAACCTTATCCTTAACTAAAGTAGATAAAATAACTTCCAAAGTTCATTATTAGACCCAACATCATGGAAATATCATTTGACCTTCATGAGACCAAGGACACTTACAACTAATCTCATCACCCTAGGTGGATTTCCAACAAAGTAACATAGGGAATAATTGCTTGATGAACAACATAAACTGCATTCTCAATAAACCCAATGCTTTTGAAATGGAAAGTGAGATGATGGGATTAATTTTTAGGTATTTTGTTAATCGCACCAATCTATCATCCCAACATCCTTGAATAGGGGAAAAATGAAAAAGTTTCAAATGCTAAGTTATGATACGCAACATTGGGACAATGTGGCTCGATATTCATGATAGCAAAGGACAACATCAAAATTTTGATAAATGCACAATGCCATTTCCTTGAGGATTTTGCCACAATGTATAGGGAACAAATTCTCAATGAATAATAAAAATGTACTCTCGATAAACCCAATAATAAAAATGTACTTTCGATAAATACATTGTATGTTGATGTGTAATCAAGATTAACATGTAAACCATTATTATTTGAGAGTAGGCATGCACTTGTGTGTTCATTGTTTTTTGTGTACATATATTTCAATATTTATGAAAGGTTGCAAGCAATGTTCATTGCATGTTGTCATTAGTCCTAGATTGAGGTAGCATTGATGAAATGTGTAGCACATGTATTACACTTTGTCTTGGTTTGTGAAGATGTGATTAGTGTGCATGTAATGAGTTCATTGAAATATTGAATGAAATCAGTTTGTTCCATTAAGATAATGTAGTAATAAGAGAGAGAGATAACCCACTTAAATCAACACAATGGTGGCATGTTACTTGTTCAACACAAGAAATGTAAAAGATGTGCTTAAAAATAATTTGCAGTGAGTGACTAAATATGTAATTCTATATTTGAGTAACATAATTTATCATTTTGGGGAAGAAATAGCTCGACACAAGAACAAGTGGGAACTCATGAGAAAATATGAAATAAATTGTATCAAGCATTGATAACCAATTATTTATATTACAACTTATGACAAAGTAGTCGGACCTTAAATGACCTAGCAAAGTATATGTGTCCCAAAATACAAAAATGTATGTGTATCCTAGACTACACATCAAAACTCAATCTTCCTCTTGTTTTTCCCAACTTTGAACTATCATTCCTATGTCTAGGATCACTTTGCATCTCTAGAGTCTACAAATCAAAGATTTTTTTATTAGACAAATGCACCAATACATTAGCACTAACAAACTTAAAAAATTAATTAATGAAACAATTATTTATAACAAACACTCACCGAATCAATCTAAGGTATAGATGCATGTGGTGTCCTCCTCCTTGCCAAATCCCTCTCTGCAATTGTTCGTTGCAAATGACATATCATATCTCAATTAAATCAACAATTGTCAACATGTGCATGAAAATTGAATAAAATGCTTGGTCATTAATTAACATCTCACCGCAAAAATAAAATATAGGAAAGGATATTGGGATCCTTTTGTGGCAGATGGAGCCATTTGCTGAACATTGAGCTGATCGTAGCCATATATGAATTGCATGAGACAAGAACTATTGCTACCAATATCTATAGTCACCATTTAATTTTGATATAGATAGACATGCAATTGAATAAACAATCTGAAATGACTAAACTATGTACATATGTTGAAATAGTTACCTTTGTGTGACTTTTTTCCATCGCAAATGTGGCATTAATAACCCCTTTGATTTCTAGCATGGATGACTCTCAAATAGGATGTCTTAAACATGAAAAATAAACATTAAGAAAAACATGTTGTGCAATGAATTGAAATTTAATGAACTATCATCAATGGATATACATTACCATGGAATCAATATCTCCATGGTCATGGAAACCCCTTCTCTTTTCGGTAGAGGAACATCTGATATAGATATGTCCCTTATCTATGAGTGGCACATAGGGAGGGGAAAATGAAAGCGATGGTACTCATATTTTATTTGATTCTTGCAATCACCAAGTGTTGATGTATTTATATGTGCATGAACCAATGAACTAACATGTATTAACAAATTAACATGATGAAATGTTTACCTCTATGTGAATTGTATCTCCACCATGGAGGGCATCACTAGTGCCAAAGCCTTCCCCTCAACAAAGGCATCTAGCATATGCAAGTTTAAAAAGTCTCCAATTATTGTTGCAGATAGAAATGCATCAACCAATGAACTAACATGTATTAACAAATTAACATGTTGAAATCGTTACATCTTTGTGAATTTTCTCCCCACCAGAGAAGGCATCACTAGTGCCAAATCCTTGCCCCTCTACAGAGGTAGCTAGCATCTGCAAGTTTAAAATTTCACCAAGTTTTGATGTAGTTATACATTCATGAAACAATGAACTAACATGTATTAATAAACTAACATCTTGAAATTTTTACCTCTATGTAACATGTCTCTCCACAAGGGGGGCATCACTAGTGCCAAATCCTTGCCCCATTGTAGGGGCATCTAGCATCTACAAGTTTAAAATGTCACCGAGTGTTGACGTAGTTATACATGCATGAACAAATGAAGTAAAATGAATAAACAAATTAACATGTTGAATTGTTACCTCTATGTGAAATGTATCTCCACTAGGAGGAGCATCACTAGTGCCAAATCCTTTCTCCTTTATAGAGGCATCTAGCATCTGCAAGTTTAAAAATTATAAGTGTTAGAAATTTATACATATGTATAGTAAGGTAAAATAAGTTTGAACAATATTAATGTTATGCATATGCTTACCTCCTTCAAAAACCCAATAAGGTTAACATTTGTGCGATCACTAGAACCAATGTGTTTCCTAGGATGTTAAGGATCTAGAGGTTGTAACTTTAAAAATTGAAAATATTAGACCATCTAGCATTTATGATATGACATGCATTAACGAAATAATATGTATTAACAAACTGGAATGTTGAAATAGTTACCTATATGTGAGTTGTTTCCATCGAATATATTGCAACACTTGGCACACCAAAACCCCTTGTAGATTGTGGAACATTGGTCTCTCCAATAGGAGGAGCATTACTAGTGGGAAATGCTTTCCCCTGTGTAGAGGCATCTAGCACCTACAAGCTTAAAATTTTTAAATATCGGAAATATATATATGTGTACAGTAAGGAAAAAATAGTTTGGACAAATTATTATTAACCATATACTTACTTGCGTAAACATCCTAGTAAAGGAAAATTCTTTTGGAATATGACCATAGCAAGCAAGGACATACATTGTACACTAGTGAGCCTTTGTGGTGGTATCATGATGTGTCGATCTACTCCCACTACTATACAGCCTTGCATGACTGGGAGGTGATGGCTATACACAAAAAGGGAGAGATGGTACTGCCTGGTACATACGATCAATAATGGTGTTATGGAGGACAACACATGTGCTAGAATCATAAATGCCTCATGTTTCTATGGTATCATATCATGTGCAGGAAGGAATTCTGGTCTAGGTACCTTGCTACAAGGTGGACAGATAGGGTGATTGGGATCTCAATGCCTAGCATTGGGATGGTTTTGAGGCATCCCAAAACCAACTTCTCGGAGCACCAAGATATCAAAATAGTTGATGTGTTTTCCAAACATGAACTCAAAATATATATTTGAAAGGCAATATAAAGGAATTTCACTATTGTTGTGGTGAAACACATCAAAAACCATGTTCCACTGGTCCATCCAATTCTCTTGGAATGGTGTATATATGCACCACTCAATAGAAATGTGGGATCTATTTGTTCCTAGAATTTTCCCCATTTGGGGATCTCTAAACAATGAAAAAATGTGCTCCTCTATGATCTTTAGTATTTAATGGCATTGTAATCCAATCCATTGGCATATTGTTTCCGTTTACTTTCTTTCTACGATGTAATCCCATATAGAGTGTTAAATGTATAGCATCATGAGTCATTCTCCCAACCAATCTTGTGCAGCAAGGATTGGGCCTCATGTGTTGAGGTAGGGATCCTGAGTTGGACTCAATAACTTGGAGTAGATTCTTGAGTTGGACTCAAGAATGATTAAGCCTTCAGTTGTAAAAGATTATTCCTCATGTGTTGAGATGAATGCTTTGATGTATCAAAGTGATGATGTTGTAAAGTCTTGTTGGAAAAGGCTCGGGACTTGTGTGTCAAGTCAAATTCTCATGTGGACCTCCATTTATAATAGGTACCCATGGTCACCGATTGTCATATGCTTTGCATGTTGAAGCATTAATGTTGTGTGATGTATTACTAAGCATGGTCATTGATTGCTATTAAGTCTCCTTTAGAGACTGACCACCTCTAGAGTGAATTAATTTAGCATATTATCATTTGGTCCAAGAGTAATATAATATGATCATAGAATCTAACAAATTTTCTAAGTATAATCTGATATGATAGATAATTAAAGTTAACACA
The DNA here is from genome assembly GCA_027924585.1 of Larix kaempferi. NCBI lineage: Eukaryota > Viridiplantae > Streptophyta > Pinopsida > Pinales > Pinaceae > Larix > Larix kaempferi. Next base: position 861,359 of record BSBM01001243.1, on the reverse strand, counting down.
TATTGACCATCCAATAAATATAAGAAATAAAGATAAATGCATAGAGAAAAAGAGAATTCAAATTGGTCATGAGATGACTAAGTGAACTTGAATTGTTAAGCTTCAGTTAAAGTCACAATGTATGCCTCGGTTAATTAAAGAACTCATAGTGGTCACTACAAGTAAACCAATTAGCATGATTTCAATTAATAATAGTTAACCAAGTGCTAATAAATAAGGACTAGTTAACTAAAGTGTTTTGCATTGAGTAAACTTTAGTTAAACTAAAAGACGACACTTATGTTAAACTAAAAGAAGACACTTATTTTAAACTAAAATATGACACTTGAGTTGCGACACTTTCATGATCACACTTAAGTTAGCCACCTAACTATTGGGAAAGCTTTCAGTTCAAGGGTGAGTTCCTCCTAAGACCTAGTTTAGTGATTTAATGCATTGCATGAGAGTGGGGCACTCTTCTTCATGCAAGATTGATATATCCAGATGGGGGCGAGTTCATCATGAATTCATAAGATAAAAATAGAAGTCGATGCATGTGAATAATATATAAATATTTTATACAGTATTGATGAATTCAATGCGAAGCAAATTCTCTTCTCCCTTGAAGGCAAGACGCTTCTCTTTTTGTAGGGTAATGGTGCATATTTTTCATGTGATGCACCATTACCCATGAAACCATTCACTACACCTTGCATGGAAGTGATTCGTGTCTGTTATTAATGTGCTGGGAACATGGAAAGTTGATACAGTTTATCTCTATTCTCTATTGCTCAGTATTCTCTCTTATCTAGCACCTGGGGTGCCGAAACCAATCTATTATTTTGTAAAACAAATTCTCTACTATATATCATAATTATACTCTGAATATTTGTTGTGGGTTTTCATCCTCATTGTTTTAATTATTTTCCCTAGGGTACATCTTGTTTTATGGTCGAATGTTTCATGTGATTGTATGGTTCATTGATTCAAGTATTCAATATTTCTGCACTTAATGTTTTAAAGGTCAAAGCTCGTCATATTTGCTCAAAAATTAACATGGTATTAAAGATCAGGGCATGAAGGAGATAATATTTGTCAAGAAAAAATGAGCCTACATAGATCCTGAGGAGTTGAGCACAATACTTGAGAGCCATGGCACTGATATTTGTTTGACCGAAAGACCATCTTGAGGGAACTTCGAATTTAAACAGGCTTGGAAGGCGAAGGTGTTGAACATCTTGGAGGAGCATTACTTGGATGGATATGTATCCACTGTCGTGGAGGAGCCTACATATAATGCAGGGTGCATCAAATTCAAGAAGAACCAAGCTAAATCCAAAAGTATCATCTATGATTTGGTAAAGGAAAATTTGATGTTCTTGATCACTCTGTTGAATACAAAAAAGGAGTGTTTTGATACATTGAAAAACCTATATGAGAAGAAGGCCCCGAGTCAAAAGATGGAATTGAATAATAAGCTTTGAAACCTAAATATAGATAATGATGAGACAATGGTCTCTTTCTTCACCAATATCTCTCAGGTAAGAGATCAACTTGCTATTATTGGAGTAGTGGTGGATGAAGAAGATCTTCTCCAAACCATTATTGATGGTATCCCATCCTCATGGGAGACATTCTTGGATGCAGTAAATGGCCAATAGGTACAACCTAAATTTGAAATGCTTTGGCATGACTACATCCAACAGGAGGGGTGAATCTAGAGAAAGTCAATGTGCATCATAGAAGAAAACATTACCCTCATGGAAAAGATGAATAAAGGCAAGATGAACTTCTTTCAAAATAAGTTTTCCCATTAGAAGAACATGGTATACAACAAGAACTTGGACAATTTGAAGGTTAGATGCTACAACTATGACAAGAAGGGACATTATTCAAGGGAGTGAAAAGCAAAGAAAAAGGAAAAGGAAGTTTTCATGCTTCTACCACTATATAAGATGAAACTTCTCAGAAGAATGCACCCAAAGGAAAGGAGACAAAGAGGGAGTATTACCTAGTCTTAGCACTTTACAGATCCATCATCACAAGTGAGAACACATGGCTGGTTGATAGTGGTGGATCCAAACATATGACTAGTTATAAGAGCACCATTACCAATCTCAAGGAGAAAACTTTTGCATGCAAGGTAGACTTGGGAGACAACAAAACCTATTTGATCAAAGGAGTTGGATCCACCTCCTTCCAGCTGAGTTCAGGAGATTTTACATGTAGAGGAAATTATTTATGTTCTAGGCTTGAAGAATAACCTCCTATCAGTTTTGGTTCTTGAAGATAACGGCTTCCGAGTTAACTTCATCGATAATCAAGCACTATTATGGTCGAAGAACAAAGACTTGAAATATGTAGCAGTGATTGGAGTTAGAGAGGGAGGTATCTACAAGGTACCTGGGAAGTACATTCAAGATATGGTTCAAAACACTATTAGTCCATGCGAGCTATGGCATAGGAGGCTTGGTCATCTCCACTGCAAATCACTACCAGGATTACAACAAATGGTTAAAGGTATGCCCGTATTTGATTTTGAGCATGATAGTGTATGTAGGGTTGTGCACTTGGGAAGAATGTTAAAAATAGTTTCTCTAGCAATACTACTATATCTAAAGGGATTTTAGATTTAATACATTATGATGTGTGTGGTCCCATGTCATCCCCCTCCCTGAGTGGTTATTTATATTATGTATTGTTTATAGATTACTTCTCTAGAAAGTCATGGATTTATTTCCTAAAGGATAAGAGAGAATCCTTTAGCAATTTTCAGGAATTCAAAGCCCTATTTGAGAATCAGAAAGTAAAGCACATCCGTTCTTTGAGATTTGAAAATGGAGGTGAATTTGATTCACATGTGTTTAATTAGTTCTGTAGTGATGCAGGAATTTGTAAAAAGTTAAATGTACCCTACAATCCTTAGCAAAATGGGTTTTCCAAAAGGAAGAATAGAACTATATGTGAGATTGTAAAATCCATGATGCATGATCAATACTTGTATACCTTATTATGGGAATTGGCCACCAGTACAACAGTGTATATCCATAATATAAGTCCTCATGTAGTTCTAGATGAGAAGACACCTGGAGAAGTGTTCAGTAGTGAAAAACCAGATATTTCACACCTAAGGATCTTTGGGAGTCCTATATACATTCATGTTCCAAAAGAAAAGAGGACAAATATGGATCTATCAGGAAAGAAGGGAACCATTTTTGGTGATAGTGGATCATCAAAATCCTACAGATTATATGTTCCCGGTGAAAAACAAATTAAGGTTAGTCGAGATGTGACATTCCATGAAGAGGCATTTCAAGCGATCAAAATAGATTAAGTATGATACAGAAACAAAGGAGCATGAGAATCCTATGATGGAGCACACATATATTTATTCTCCCCATTCAAATGTTTAGAGGTAGAATCCAATAGAGTTCTTAGATTCGCTAGATCCTGATGAACCAGTAGAACTGGTTGATGAACCTCCTGCCAAGAGGAGGTATGCATGGTGTCGAGATATACTACAAGATGTAGAGAGGCATGGAGCACCATTAGTCTTTGCTAGAGAGCAAAAGAAAACTTAAATATATTCAAGGTATGTCGCATAGATGAGTCACATCAGTGACTCAGAGTCTTCCACCTATGAGGAAGTTGAAAAGAAGCCAATATGGAAAGATGCAATGGTAGAGGAATACAAGTATATTATGAACAATGATGTTTGGGAATTTGTTCCTAAACCTAAAGGGAAGTCCATAGTTACTTCCAGATGGATTTACAAGATCAAGAATGCCACTAATGGAAGTATCGAAAAGTATAAAGCCAGACTTGTTTCCTAAGTTTTATCTCAGAAAGAAGGCATAGACTATGTAGAGACATTTTCTCATGTAATGAGGTACACCACTATTCGAGCTGTGATCTCACTTGCATTTGTTCTAGGATGCAAAATTCACCAGATGGATGTGAAGACATCCTTCCTCAATGGTGAGGTTGAGGAAGAGGTTTATATTCAATAGCTTGAGGGGTTTTTGCTTCATGGTAAGGAGTCACATGTATGCAAATTGAAGAAATCCTTGTATGGGATTAAATAAGCTCCCAGAGCTTGATATTCAATAATTCACAACTATATTCAAATACTAGGATTCTCTAATAGTGAAGCTGATCAAAATTTGTACTTCAAAGTAGTGAAGAACCAACCATTGATATTGGTTCTATATGTTGATGATTTTTTCCTTACTAGAGAGGAAAAATTGATTGCTTGGTGCAAGAGGGAGCTCACTTCTGAGTTCAAAATGAAATACTTAGGTCATATGCACTACCTTCTTGGCCTTGAGATTTGGAAGAAAAAAAAAGATGAGATATTTCTTTCTCAAAGGAATTACATTGTTGATATATTATGCAGGTTTGGCATGATGAATTGCAAATCCATGAGTACTCTGATGGTTTCCAATTTCAGGAAACTACATGAGTCAGATTCTGGATCAGATCCAATGGACCCCACATTATATAGATAGATTATTGGTTCGTTGATGTACTTGATGCACTCGAGACCATATATATGTTATGCTGCAAGTATTCTTAGTTAGTTTATGTCTGATCCGAGACACGAACATTGGGTTGTTGGTAAGCATTTGCTTAGGTACCTTAGAGGTACAATTTCTTATGGACTCATATATGCATCAAGTGGATGGGTGTTGTTACTTGGGTATACTGACTATTATTGGGGTGGTAGCATTGTGGACTAAAAGAGAACATCTAGCTATTATTTGAGATTGAGTTTTTCTATGATCCCTTGGTCTAGCAGGAAGTAGGGCTCACCTTATATGATCCCTTAGATTGCGTGTTAGTTTTTCATCATTTAATTCAATGTGATCTAGGATCTTAACTGAGAGAACAACATGTACAACATATCAAACACAAGAGACAAGAGACACAAAGCAATTGATTGGGGAAAACCAACAAGGTGAAAAACCCCGCAACTTCCTCAGAGATAGAATAAGCACCAATACAAAGATCACCAAGATGAATCCCCAAAAGGTAGATGTATTTAGCAGCTACTCCTCCTCCACTTGTGTGCACTCCTCCTCTCTCTCACTAATGCGAAGTGAGTGAGTGGATGAATGAATAGAATGAAAGAGTCACACTCTCTATTTATACAATGACTCATCCTACCTTTAACTCTAACTGGGATGACCTCCCTTAGGAGAGTCTAATAACCCATTACCACTTGTCACTGGGCCGACCCCACTAGGGTGGTCTAATAACCCTTTAACCCATACTGGGCTGACCCCTCTAAGGTGGTCTAATAACCCATCAAATATAAGTTATGACACTTACAATAATACTTGCAACACTTGCAAATACAAATGACGACACTTCTGATTATAGGAATAATACATCTCCATCAGGAATACAATAATGTACAAATGTAATACATAGGAGAATATATTCTGAAGTGACAAATACATCAACACTCCCTCTTAACTACGAAGGTATTCTCTTGACACAGGTCATCAATACACATACACACAAGTCTTCAATTTTGGAGCTGGATCATCATCACTTGATCATGGAACATCATCATCACTACTGCTGTACTCGTCATCTCGATCACTGGGATATCTCTCAATTCTTCTTGTCATAGGAAGTTCTACAGGGCCAGCCCTTTTTCATGCTGGATTTAGTCCTAGCCTCCTGTAGGTCTTCATCATCTCTACGAGCTGGCCATCTTGTGGAATCCTTAGGGCTAATTACGTGCATCAACAAAACCTCGAAAGAGCATCTAAGGATTGATTACGAGCTTACTGCTCAACCTATCAGATCTCCCAGGGAACTATTACATGTGAACTCCACAAAACCTTAAAAGAGTGTCTTGCGACCTGCAAGATCTCTAAATAGCATCCCAGGACTTATTACGAGCTTACTACTCAACCTATCAGATCTCCAAAAGTGATTACATGTGGTCTAGAAAAACCTCGAAAGAGTATCCCATGACTAATTACGAGCTTACTGCTCAACCTATTGGATCTCCTAGGGAACTATTACATGCCACAGACAAAACCTCAAAAAATAATTTTCCATATCTCCTAGGGAGCTATTATATGCCATAGAAAAAACCTCGCAAGAGTATTTGCAAATATCCCAAGGAACTATTATATGTCCCTCCAAGAAAAACCTCAAAAGAGCATTTTCCAGATCTCCAAGGGACCTATTATAGGCCATAGGAAAAACCTCACAAGAGTATTTACAAATCTCCCAGGGTGTTATTATATGCTTATCGCACAACCTGTCCACGGCCACGGAGTATCATCCTGATACTCATGATCAGCCTGATCAACCTCGCACGGAGCATCATCCTGATGCTCATGATAATACTGATCATCATCATAGCATCATCATGATGCATATCATCATCACATGATCATCATGATCATCATCATAGCATCGTCTTGATTCATATCATCTGGAGCATCTTCCTAATGCTCATCACACATGATCAACCTAATCACTATCATACATAGCAACATCCAGAGCATCGTCCTGATGCTCATCACACAACTCTTACATCCACAGCCATGGGAAGGATCCTCCTAACACCATGCTTGGAATGGATACTACAAATGTGTCCCATCACTTCCTCCTCGAAGTATATTCTATCTAAATAACACCAAGCCTCTCTCTAGAGTAATCGAACTTCACTCTAGCTAGTGGTTTGGTCAACACATCTGCAGTCTGCTCATCCGTCACAACATACTTGAGCTTCACTACTCCTTGCTGCACCATATCCCTGATATAGTGATATTTGATCTCAATTTGCTTCGACCTGTCATGGAACACCAGGTTCTCAGACAACTTCACACAACTTTGGCTGTCACAGAAGATACAGGTAGCATCCAACTGGAGATCAAACAAATTAGACAATAGCTTCCTTAGCCATACTGCCTCACAACTAGATGAACAAGTTGCAACATACTCTGCTTCGGCTGTACTTAATGCTATCCAGGATTGCTTCCTGTTAAACCAAGAGATCAATACTGATCCATACTGAAGCAACACCCTAAAGTGCTCTTCCTATCTATAGCACTGCCTGCCCAATCTGAATCAACATAACCCTCCAGGTTAAAATTTTGATTCGCATCATACTTGAGCCCATAATCAACCGTACCCTGCAGGTACCTCAAAATATGCTTTACAATAGTCAAGTGAACATGTCTAGGATCCGTTAGGAACTGGCTCAAGTATACAAGAAATGACAATTCAAATACTTATCTTTGTTTGGTTGTTGGGTGGACTCCCTCTCAATCGTTGCTTCCTTATAGGAATTACTGAAGTGTGCTCCCTCTTTATCTTTGCTTCCTTGCAGGGACTACTGGAGTGTGCTCCCTCTTGATCTTTGCTTCCTGGATTATCTGTCTTTGAACTTATATCCATCCTGGACCACTATGCATACTTAAGTGTGCACTAGTGTAAAAATTGTGTCATCCTCAAGATATCGTAAGTAGAGCTTCTATGTGATTAATGGCTATGGATGAGTCTTCGTCTTCATGTCACCATGGTCATATGTTCTCAATCTAGAACTTGATTTGTCTTTCTTGATGTACCTTTCATGTTAGTGGACAACATCATCCTCATACAACACCACCGTGCATTATTACAATCATAAGTGTCATAACCCTAATCAATGAATGTCTTCTATCATTCACATGCATTCATACTTTTACTAAGGTGATAAGACAAGTATAAAATTAATCAAGATTGTTCTAACCTTAATAATATGAAGACAAACATATCATAAACTTAATCATGAACAGATTTCAAAACATACCTGTATCTCCTCAAGTCATACCCATCGGGATTGCTTGTAGTCTTCTTTTGTAAGGCCTTAGCCTCATCTCCCTCTAGAATGGAAACTTCTTCACTTATGTAGGTTTCCAAATCATTCTCTTGTAGTATTAACCCAATCCACTTTGATTTGATGAAACTGGATTTGGAGCTAGCTAGGGTTTGACAGAGAAACCCTAAAAATCCAAACTTGGAATTTCAAACTTCTGTCCGGATAGGGAGTTGCAGATGACTGAGGCGAGCAAGCTAGGGTGCTCATATTTTGAAAACTCCAAAAATTGACCCCTCAAAATCGACTTGCGAGTTTCGGATCTGCAACGTCTGTCAAATTCTGGTTTTCTTGTCAAAATCCCAAACTAGGGTTTGATAAAGCTCACGGTTCTACCCAACCAAAAAATTCAATATTGGTATATAAATTTTGATTTTGATTAGGAGCATCCAACTGTGGTCTCATATTCCAAAAATTCCAACTTTTGTCGAAACCCTAATTTCCCATAGCAATGACAAACCAAAACAGAAAGTGCTCAGAATCCAATTATGTTTGGACAGAAATTTAGGATCTTTAGGGTCTGAAACTTCGGACTATGGTATACTGACCTGTCATCTTTCCAACCCCACATATCTGAGCTTTAATGGATTCTCTGAGAGAGAGATATTCCAAGTATCGCAACGTGACCTTTTTATGGGATGAAACAGTATAGCGAACTTGTACAGAGTGCCATGTGTCACTATTTCAACTTCATCCTCTAAAACCCAAACCTGTAAAACTAAAGTCCATTCCCTAACTATGACTTTTTACATAATTCCATTTGGAGCTTCCTAGCCCAAGATATGACCTTTGAGCCTAGGTCACCTATTTAGGGATGCATTCTAGAAGAGGCATAAACCCTAACTTATATGAATCATATCTCACAAAGTACAATGAATTTTATGATGAGCTTCGAAGAAAAGGTACATGAACATTTCATCTCCGGCCTGTAAAAGTTTCAGATCCTGAACCTTCGCCAAAACTGATTTATAGCAAAATTTCCACGATGATGGGTTTTTACTATATCAAGCCCTAGCTTCCAATTTGTCACAAGTGCAACAAGTGTCATAAATTCCATACAATGCCTTCCTTCAGGCTAGCTCTAATACCATGTTATTTTTTCATCATTTAATTCAATATGATCTAGGATATTAATTGACAGAACAACATGTACTGCATATCAAACACAAGAGACAAGAGACATAAGGAATTTCACTGGGGAAAACCAAGAATGTTGGAGCATAGGCCGCAGCTATAGTAAAGCTGCAAATTTTGAGGAAAAAGCACAAGTGTCGAGAGGAAAGTGCTAATTTTGTATAAGCACCAATTTTTGGGAAGGAGCAAATAAGTGCGCAGTACGGTACTAGATGGATGAGCTCAGCGCAGATCACGGACCGAAAATCGCGGAGCTCGTGCGCACACGTCAAAGAGAATGAATGCGGCCGAGTAGAAAGCTCAGCTACCGCAATAAATGAAGCAACAGAGTAGAGGGCTCAGCTACCCTCATTAAGGCTAAAGTACAGAAGTTATGGTTGCTCTAACCAAGGAAGAGCAACGGACCAAAAGCATTGAAGATGAAGGACATGGAGCGATAAACGATGAAGCGATGCCCATGCTCGCAATCTGCGCCGGAAATTGTGGAGCCTGCAGGAAGCGGTGACGTGACTGCAAGCGGCGCCTGCAGTACACCTAGCCATGTACGCGGTTAGGGTTTTTGGGAACACTGTTGGGAAAGGCCCACAGTTTTGTAAAGGTGCGACCCTCAGGGCCACCTATATATATGTATAATTGATAAGGGAGAAGTTTAGTTAGTTAGTTAGTTAGTTGGTTAGCTAGCTAGATGGTTAGTAGTTGGTTGTTTTCTACTGTGTTGTTAGAAGACAAGAGTTAGACCTGGATAGCCGTGAAACTAATCCATGAGTTGCAGACAGTCTGAGTCGACATCTGAACTATTGTAATCTCTGTTGAGGAAGAGTAGATCTAAGAGAAGGGCTCCCAGCTGTGTGCGTGGAGTTTCCTGGAAACGATCTAAGGCTGCAGCTATGTGCGCAGCATTATTGTATAAGTTCTCTTTGAGTTAATATAAGATATACTTCCTGTGGACGTGGTTTCCCATGGAGGTGGATTCCATAAGTTTCACTGTTATGTTATTTTTTTGCGTGAATGCATGTCTGTGTTGTTATCTGTGATTTCATGAACATTGCGTTATCTTTATGAATATGCTAAGTCCGTGCTCAAGCTTCCTTAGACATTATAATTGCTAAGTGTCGAGGAACTCTGGGGAACGCTGTTGCTGCGACGCTTGAGAAGTGTGTGGCTGCGTCGTGGCGCAGGGCAGGAGACGTTACTGTATCGGACGCCGAGAGTAATCGCCTCAGGCGTCGAAGAGGGGATACTGCGCAGCTAGGCTAATAGAGAGCTTCAGCGCTGTCGCGCCGAGAGAATCCTGCGGACGAGTAAGACGTCCCGCGTCGAGGACTCCCTGGAGGGGAGAGGATTGCAGTATTTGCGTCGCCAAGGTTAAGGAAGCTTGATTCCTTAGCCCCCCATAGCCACTTTGGGTGAGACTTCAGGCTGCTGCGCAGCTCGTTGCCGAGAGGGCCAGTTCGCCAAGGGGTATTTGTTGCTGCGCTTCATTAAAACTCGGGTCTGCCCAAGAGCAGCCAACAAAGAAGGTGAAAAACCCCGCACCTTCCTCAGAGATAGAATAAGCACCAATACAAATATCACCAAGATGAATCCCCAAAAGATAGATGTCTTCAACAACTACTCCTCCTCCACTTGTGCGCACTCCTCCTCTCTCTCACTAATGCAAAGTTAGTGAGTGAATGAATGAATAGAATACGAGAGTCACGCTCTCTATTTATACAATGACTTGTCCTGCCTTTAACTCTAACTAGTTCGACCTCTCTTAGGAGAGTCTAATAACCCATTACCACTTGTCACTGGTTCGACCCCACTAGGGTGGTATAATAACCCTTTAACCCATACTGGGACGACCCATCTAAGGTGGTTTAATAACCCATCAAATATAAGTTACAAGACTTACAATAATACTTGTGACACTTGCAAACAAATGACGACACTTCTCATTGGAAGAATAATACATCTCCGTCAGGAACACAATAAAGTACAAATGTAATACATAGGAGAATATCTTCTGAAGTTACAAATACATCAGTAACTTGGTTATACTGACTATTATTGGGGTGGTAGCATTGTGGACTAAAAGAGTACATCTAGCTATTGTTTTAGATTGCGTTTTTCTATGATCCCTTGGTCTAGCAAGAAGTAGGGCTTTGTATCCCAAAGTACTATAGAATTAGAGTATATTGTTTCTAGTACTTCCTTCTGAGAATCAGTGTGGCTTAGGAAGCTACTTGTTGGGTTGTTCGATGAAAATACTAAGTCTACAATCATTTGGTGTGACAATCAAAGTTGCATCAAGATTTCCAAAAACCCTTTGTTTCATGATAAGTCAAAGCACATTGAAATGAAAAATAACTTCATCGGAGACATAGTCTAGAAAGGTATCATGAAACTTTAGTACAGTTCTACTGATGAGGAGATTGCAGATGTATTAACAAAGCCTCCGTTCGTGACGAATTTCAAGTACTTTCAAGACAATCTTGGTATGGCAGAGAATACCTCCCTCGCTAAGAGGCATTGTTAAATGTACAGCATCACGAGTCATTCTCCAATTCAGTCTTATGTATCCAGCATTGGGACACATGTGTTGAGGTAGGGATCCTAAGTTGGACTCAGGAACTTGGAGTATATTCTTGATTTGGACTCAAGAATGACTAATCCTTCAGTTGTAAAAGGTTATTCCTCATATTTTGAGTTGAATGCTTTGATGTATCAAAGTGATAATGTTGTAAAGTCTTGTTGGACAAGGCTTAGGAGTTGTTTGTCAATTCAAAGTCTTATGTGGACCTCCAGTTATAGTAGGTACCCATGGGGTGGACCTCTAGTTATAGAGGTAGATGCTTTGCTTGTTGAAGCATTAATGATATGTGATGTATTACTAACCATGGTCATCGATTACTATTAAGTATCCTTTAGAGACTAGCCACCTCTAGAGTGAATTAATTTAACATATGATCATTTGGCCTGAGAGTAATATATTATGATCACAGCATCTAAAAAATATTCTAAGTATAATATGATATGATAGATAATTAAAGTTAACACATATTGATTATGCAGTAAAGATAAAAGATAAAGATAAATGCATAGAGAAAAAGAGAATTCGAATTGCTCATGAGATGACTAAGTGAACTCGAATTGTTAAGGTTCAGTTAAATCCACAATGTATGCCTTAGTTAATTAAAGAGCTTACATTGGTCACTACAAGTAAATCAATCAACATGATTTCAGTTAATAATAGTTAACTAAGTGTGAATAAAGAAGGACTAGTTAACTAATGTTTTGTTGCATTGAGTACACTTTAGTTAAACTAAAAGACGAAACTTATGTTAAAATAAAAGACGACACTTGAGTTGTTACACTTGCATGATGACACTTAAGTTAACCACCTAAATAAGTGGGAAATATTTCAGTTCAGGGGCGAGTTCCTCCTAAGACTCGGTTCATTGAGTTACTGCACTGCATGAGAAGTGGGGCACTCTTCTTCATGCAATATTGATACATCCAGATGGAGGGAGAGATAATCATGAAGTCAAAAGATAAAAATAGAAGATGATGCATGTGAAGAATATATAAATATGTTATACATGATTGATTATTTCAATTTGGAGTGAATTGTCTTCTCCCTTGAAGGCAAGGAACTTCTCTTTGTGTAGGATAATTCTCTAAGAAGAAAATTCACAGTTTTGCATGTGATGCACCATTACCCATGCAACCATTCGCTACAGCTTGCATGGAAATGATTCTTTCTTGTTATTAATGTGCTAGGCACATGGCAAGTTGATACAGATGATCTCTGTTCTCTATTTCTTAGTATTCTCTCTTATATAGCACCTGGAGTGCCAAAAGCAATCTACTATTTTATAAAAGACATTCTCTACTAGCTGTCATAACTAAACTCTAAATATTTGATGGGGTTTTTCATCCTCATTGTTTTGAGGGTTTTCCCTAGGGTACATTTTGTGTTATGGTTGAATGTTTCCTGTGATTGAATGGTTCATTGATTCAAGTATTTATTATTATCGCACTTAAAGTTTAAGGTTAAAATCTCATCATATTTGCTCAAAAATTAACCATTTGATTGGGTAATGGTGTCTATAATGGCATCTAGAGACTCTACAAGCAAGTGGTGGAGCTGGTCTCCAACCCTCCACATGCTCCCAATCTCTCAAAGTCTCAGACTACCTCAGGTGCCCACAAGCTATGTAATTTTCCCCCTTTTATGATCAATACAATTTGCAGACTTACAAAAAAAAAAAAAAAAACTTTGTTCCTTTATTGACCATTGGTGCTATCCAAATCATGCTGTGGGAGAAATGGATGCTCACATGCCATTTTTCGGTTTTTATACCATGTCTTCTCAAATGTGCAAGCGATTTTTTCCTACATAGCATGAATGCTTTTTTTTTTACAAAGCATGTGTGGATTTCCTTTTCCCATAGTGTGTGTCAACTGACTTGTCATGCTTGGGACCCTCCAGTTCTAGTGCCAAGGAACACGTATGTGTTGTTTTTTTGCCAAGTGGAAGCTCATGTTTTGCAAAATTTTAACTACACCAACATGGTCCCGCAACTTCGTGTAAGTGCTCTGAAGATAAATTACTTCATGATAAAGTTTGATTGATTGAGGGATGAGACCTTTATATTTATTCATAGAAAGAACAAATGCATAAAAAGTAGTGAGTAATCACATATAAACATGTATAATAAATCTTACATATTATTCACAGATTGTAGATGAAGGTGAATTAAATAATAGGGAAAATAGTCATAAAAATTGATTCCAATGGCTTTGAAAATGAGAAGTTCATTGTTCATTAAAAAATATATTTTAATTGAAAACACTATGGGTTGTTAAATGTTTGGAATTTCACTACAACCTCATTCAATGATTCAAAATATTGAAAACCAACATTCCTCATCATAATGGTGAACTTTAATTGTAAACTGATTGTTTTTTTTTTGTTGGCAAAGTGGTGGAACCTCCTTGACTAGCAAGTTTTCCTTTGGCTAAGTTACCACAAACGAGGGGCATCTAAGCCATCAAAATCACCCAGGGATTGCACCCGGCCTGGACCGCACCAACACTTAACATGGTTGGATTTTTTGGTATCCACGGGATTAGAACCGGCGACCTTTCTGCTTATGGGGCGTCTTAACCATACCCTGCCACCAACTATTCTACATCTCACGGATAATTGTAAACTGATTGTTAATATTTTAATTAATCATTATTTTATTAATTATTCTAATGTTATTATGTTTATTTTTTATTATCATAACGATGTTTATGATTGTAAAAACACACTCTTTAATAATAATAATATATATATATTATGTGTCCCTTTAACAATCCGATAACTCAACCACTTGGGCTAAACTCAATTGACTAATATATTTTATTGTTATATAGAGAAACAACGAGATAATAATATTGTTGTTACACCTATGTATTGGAATTATTCTCTATTTTAGTAAATATATTTGAATGGTTTGAGAAATTAAGTGAGAATAATGGCAGTAGTGGCTTTGATAAACAAATTCATTTTATTTAACTAGTATTTGTATAAATCTTATAATATTCTATATAGAGAGAGATTTTAACTTATTATAAATTGAATTTTACCATATTTTCATTATGTTGTAAATAGGGACATTTTTAGAGACTTGTAGAATTTTGATATAATTTTTTTCTTTCTAAGAATATTTAAGAATATTTTCTAGTTTATGATCATTTCTTATTTCTTAATGAGATTTATAAGTCATATACTGAATGTGCTAATTATAATTTTAAAGAACATAGCTGGCAATTACTAAATTAGTAGGCGGTTTATGGTAATTACTAAATTATTGTAAGTGATTTATGGCATGTGGTATTGGGTAACCCATGTTATTTTCCCATTGTTTTAGATTTGATGAAGCCTATTTAAAGGCTTGAAGAAATCCATTGTGTGATACCTCATATGGCCTCTATTGGATGGATTTCCCATGACTAGGAGCTTTCTTCATAAAATTCATTGTATGATGCCTCATGTGGTCTCTATTAGCCCATTGCCCATGACTAAGAGGTAAGCAAATTTGGTTGTTATTATGTGCATGCATATTTATGTATTTTCTTTATATTTGTGATGAGAGGAAGGTTATTTGTTTAAGGGACACCTTTGTTGCTAGGTTTTAGATGGTATTGAAGGGAAAGGGTGTGTCCGAAGCTTTGTTCAATTAAATCCATTGTAATCCATTCTATGATGCCTCATGTGGTTTGTATATTTATGTGTTCTCTTCATCATATTTGGTATTGGGATTTTTCTTCAATGAAATGCATTGTAAAATGCCTCATTTAGCCTCTATTGGCCATGGTAGGATCAATTGGCCATCTTTAAGGAAATATATCTTTTGAATGTTAGTCGTTAGGTAGAAGGTTTCCAGGTAAATTTGGTTATTATTATGTGCATGTATATTTATGTGTTTTCTTTATATTTCGTATCAAAGGAAGTTTAATTGATCTTGTGAAGAGCAAGGATATGTACGGGAGCTTTCTTCAATAAAATCCATTGTATGATTCTTCATGTAGGCTCTATTAGCCATGGCTAGGCTCCATTGGCCAAGAGTAATGCAATATATTTTTTAAGGTTATTTGTTAGGTAAAGAATTTCCAAATAAATTAGGCTATTTTTATCATACATATTTATGTGTTTTCTTTATATTTAATATCACACAAAATTATTGGTTTAAGGGACACCTTTGTTGCTAGGATTTAGATGATATTGTGAATGACAAGTGTTTTTTATTATATTTGATATAATAATATAATAGGAAGGTTTTTAGTTTAAAAGAGCTTTCTGTAGTATTTATTGTGTAAATAAAAGAGGGATGAAGTCTCTTGATTGGCAATAGCTTTCCCAAATTTACTAAGGGTAAATATTAAATATTATTACATATACATAATATTTGTATGTTTACTTTATTTGTTTATTTCAGATTAATTGGTTCTACATGAAATTATATTTGTTTATCTTATAAAAGACTTTATAAACTGTTATTAAAATTTGTTGTTTTTTTATTTAGTTGTGAGTCCATTTTTAGGATTGTAAATGTCCAATGGGCAATGTAGCACAGAGAAAGATAAGAACTGTTCTTCAGAGTGGAGTGTGAGACCAAGAACAGACCATCGTTTTGCTCCAAAGGCCTAGCCGCATATGGGCTCCATCCTCATGGCCAGCCCCGACATGACAGAATACCCCGTTATGTTTGCGAAACTAATGGAAAGAGAGCCTCCCGCCAGCTCCAACTCTCCAAGGCGGCCCAGGAACAACGTTGACATCATGCCTCTGAAGTAGAGAAGCAAGGCTATCAGCACCATTGGACCTGTAACTCTGCCCATTTTCACCATCTCCTCTAAAACCTGCAAAGATAAAGTGATAGAAATTGTTTTTCATTACATTCTAGGTTGTAAATCCACCAAAACAACATAACGAATAGCGCAAATTGAAATACATTGTGGGTCAGCTCGTTAAGTGTTGGCCAGTGCTTCAGCTCGTCGGAATTACGGCTCGATTCCTGATCTTCGCATTCAAAACAATAATCCCATTGCTCCGCATGTAGCAAATTCATCTCGCAGAATATGCAACAGCTTTTTTCAGCGCTTAATGGTGGCAGAGATTGAGTTAAATATGGCTACACATCTTGGTTATCAAGTGGTAGAGACTGATATGGTAGTCCATTGGTGGAGTTTGATGGATTTCATTTCAAAAAAGTTTATACAGCACAATTATGCAGAAAATATTGATCATTATTATTTTTATATGTTTATATTATATTTTTAATTATCTCTACATTATATTATATTGTGAAATTATATATTTTTATTTTATAAAAATAAGAAATACAAATATACTTCTTATTTATTAAATTTAATTAATTGTTAAGATTGTATAAATTAAAAATATTTTTTTTTTTAATAATGAAATGCTTACCGATTTAAATTACCTATAACTACTCTCTTACAACTTATAATATATGAAATGTAAATTGAAACTAAACTGTTCCTTTCACGTTTGATCGCGATCTCCACTTTTTCAATAATAATTGTTTTCGTTTGGTCAAAATTTTGAATTTGCTACAAATATCGCTCACAAAGGTAACAATTGCAATTTTAAAAATATAGACGAATGCTCATGCATCTTTCACATGCTGGAACAACTGTAATTTAACAATATATACTAATGCTCATGCATCTTTCACAGTAAATCCTAGGTTAAACCAAATTTTGCATCCATTTAAAGTTCCAATCTCAACATGGCAAGCACCTATTCTATTTTTAGACTATCCAGCGTGGCTCTGTTAACTAACCGTCTTTTGTGAAGAGTGATAAAATTTCTAAAACATATTTCTGAAGGGCAATACAATTTCTAAACGGACATTATATTAAGACTATTTTTTAAGACAACAAAATTCGTAAAATATTATTATATTACTAATTTAATAACAGTATTAATATATTTATGTTATATAAATTATACTTTCTAAATTCCAACTTAGAAAGCATACATTCATTAAATAAATAGGAATATCTATTAAATTAAAATTATTTCCATGTGCAAGTTGCATTGATTTGTTAATCTATACTTTCTAAATTCCAACTTCCAAAGAATACATTTATTAACAAAATAGAAACACTTATTAATTTATAATTATTTCCATGCCTTTCCATTTGCAAGTTGCATTGTTTTTTCCTACAAATAGGAACACTCATTTTTTTATTTATTTTTTTAATAGTGCAATGGGCATCTACAGTCTATAAATTTCAGTGCTCAATGCTCATTGATTATATTAGCATGCTGCAACAACTTTGAGAGTTGGAAGTTGGGGGTTGGAGGGCCTTGGAGACAAAGGTTGAGAGTTATTTGCATTATAGAGGTAATTCTTGCACTATTTTTTTGCATGTGTATTTAGTCATTTATCCCATAATTTCAATAATCTATATAGATTTGGACTCAAAGAGTATTGGTTAATTCTCCAACTCCCATTGAAATTGAAATGAACATCTCTTATACTTCTCTCATGGTTCAATTTTAGTGAGGGATGCAGAATTTAAATGAAGGCAAGTACTATAAGGGCTTGAGAGAGATGAAATCTATGTGCAACATTTGGAATGAAAATTGCCTATGCAATTTGTAGAATAAACTATATATACAAAAAAAGGCATATAGAAGTATATTTTGTACAGTCTTGCATTCATTATTTATAACAATTCGATTTACATAGGCTTGCATCTATTTAAAAATAGGGATTATGATTACATGTACTATGTATTACAAAGGCTCAAGCATCTTTTATAACAATAATGACTAGCTTATAGATATATAGCTTTCCAATGGGCATATTGATTCAATTCAAATATAATGTAACTTTTACCTCCATTTTATGATAACAATTTTGCAAACAAAAATAATTATGTGATATTTGTCTTATTTTTATATGCATAATTGTGCCAAATTATAAAATCATTTTTTGTTTGTCCGAGAGGGATCAAAACTCTCATAAGTGCAAACTTCTTTTTAGACTGGAAATGTTGACGAAGTGTGTAATACAATGTTTATGGTTTTAATTTATCTCATTTATGTAGTTTTATATATATGTCGTTGGAAATATTTTAAAGTTGATCTCAAGCGTCATGTTATTTTTTATAATATATTATTATTTTTTATAAAAGGGTACATGTTTTTTCCAAGAAATAAAAGGGTATATGTTATTTATAGGATGAGCACGAAAAGAGTTAAACATCTTCCCTACTTGGTTGTAGAATACACCTCTTTCGCACAATTAATAATGATTATTTAATTTTAATATAAAAAAATCAAGAAAAAAATAATTTATAAAAAAATCAACAGAATTAAATTATTGAAGGGTAATATTTTTGAGAAACTTC
This sequence comes from Larix kaempferi, assembly GCA_027924585.1. Classification (NCBI taxonomy): domain Eukaryota; kingdom Viridiplantae; phylum Streptophyta; class Pinopsida; order Pinales; family Pinaceae; genus Larix; species Larix kaempferi. The sequence continues at coordinate 842,440 of BSBM01001243.1, read as the reverse complement.
ATTATTGAAAGGTGAATTTTTAAACAAAACGTTTACAGACTGGTAATATAAAAACCGAAAACGTAAAAAAAAAATCTAACAGATAGAATGAAAACCAAATTCCAACACTGAGAGCGGAAGCTCTAGGTTGTCTATTTTCTCTCGTGAATATCTCGGTGAAGGCTGCGAGTTGAACCTACTCTATTCTTAGACTATCCAGCGTGGCACTATTATCTCCGCGTAGACTTAGTCAATCAGGATTTATTTTCTCTCGTGAATACCTCATGAGCGTTGTGTCACGTGATGAACTGTAGGTGTTTGGTTCAACAGTTCGCTGATAGCCTCGGAAATATAAACAAAACTCGCCCTTCACTTCTCGCAATAGTTACATGCTTCGCCATCCTGTCTTTGCTTATTTAGACTCAAGAGGCCAAAATGTGACAGCCAGAGTTGAAGGCATTGAAATTGATGCATTCAGGGTTTTTCATGTTCAACTCCGGTATTTCAAAAAACCACCCGACAAAAAGTATTCTAAGAGTTTGTTTTTTCAATGATCATTGTACCATCAATCCATATTATAAGAGGAGGACGTGAATTATGACCAAGATCTAGGATTCAACATCCAATGCCAATGCTCGTTTTTAGAGTCTAAAGATTAAAACCAATTTATATTTTTATTAACTATTATTAAAATTAATTTATATTTTCATTAACTATTATTTATTCTTTAATAGGATTTATTTTTCTATATTATATTATTAAATGAGTAGTGTATCTATTCTAAGTTTTAGATTTTTCAATAGTTTTTGTGGGAATACCGTAAATTTGTTTTGGTGATTTAAAATTTGAAGTTTCAAATTGTGTTTTTGAATATATAAATAGATTCAGCATCCTTAAAAATACCTGTAACACTTACATTATACAATAAATAATATCAATAATTCTATTTAAAAAATTCAAGATTTCTAACCATATTCTAAACAAAACTAACCTAAAATATAAGCAGAAATAATTGAAAACATCTTATTATTAAATCCATTATATCACTTATGTTTAAGTAATCCAAACAACTTAATGTTCCACCAACATTTTAAGTTTCACTTTATAAAAAAAAATGGACACCTTGTCTTTTCTAACAACCACTAAAAACTCATACATTATAAACATTTTAAGTTTCATTTTATCAAAAAAAAAATTGGACACTAACAAGCACTAAAAAGTCATACATTATAAACATGGTCTTTTCTATGCCATAATGTCATTTATTTATTATTATTATTTTTTTATCTTAAACACCCAAATAAAATTGACAAAAGGTTATTATATAATTATATAACTTATAAATAAAATTGACAAAAGGTTATTATATAATTATATAACTTATAATGACATTGGAATATTAACCCTGATTTCATTAAATATTACATTAACAATGAATTAATTCATTAAAATAGTACATTAACGTTTATATGATAATTTTTAATTATTATTAATATTTAATTAAACTAATAATTTATTTTTATATTAAAATAATATTTTCTTATTTACTTTACAGTTAGTTGACTTTAAATTTTTGAAGTATATATTATGAATTAAAATACAATTACATTTTTCAACGTTTCCTTATTATGAAAAGGGTCGGTTGAATATATAATCTTGCAACTTAATTTTAATTTAAGTGAAAAGATTACGCGTATATATTCTTTTTTTCAGCTTAATTTGAATTGTCCATTTAACTTTCCATTAAAATTTGGCCTTTTACTCTTACTCTTTCACGTAATTTGAAGTGTCCGTTCAAAATAAGATTTGGAGTGCCTCTTCAAATTTTTCAACGATCTTTGTAGATTCCCCAAGTCCCATATGCTGGCTTTTCTGATTTACGTAATCTTCTTTATAACCGAAAGGAGGAAGGCGATTAGGTTCATCTTTGTGTGGGGACTTGTATAGTAATATACGTTTCTGTCGCGTAATGACCGAAATTGTAACTATATGTTTGCATCAAGTGAAAATGGTGAAGAGCATCTCAATCTCTGCCGCCATTCTGAGACGCAGCAAGGCGCTGAAGAACTCTGTTGTAGATCCTCCGAGATGAACTTGCTACATATTGCGGAGAAAGGAGAGTACTGTTTTGAATGCGAATATCAAGAATCGAACCGTAATTCCGATGAGCTGAAGCACTGGCCAACAGTTAACGAGGTGACCCAGAATGTTTCTGAATTTGCACAATTTCTTATATTGTTTTTGCTGTTCAATTTTACAATGTAAAATGCAATGAAAACCAATATCTATCACTAATTATCTTTGCAGTTATTAGAGGAGATGATGACATTGGGCAGAATTACAGGTCCAATGGTGCTGATGGCCTTGCTTCTCTACTTCAAAAGCATGATGTCAACGTTGTTCCTGGGCCACCTTGGAGAGTTGGAGCTGGCAGGAGGCTCTCTTTCCATTGGCTTCGCAAACATAACAGGCTATTCTGTCATGTCAGGGCTGGCAATGGGAATGGAGCCCATATGCGGCCAGGCCTTTGGAGCAAAACGATGCTCTATTCTGGGTCTTACGCTCCAAAGAACAGTCCTCATGCTTCTCTGCGCTGCAGTTCCCATTGGAGTTTTGTGGTATAATATGGAGCCAATTCTTCTACTGTGTGGCCAGGACAAAAACATTACTAGCCTGGCAAGCACATACATTGTTTTCTCCCTACCCGATTTGATAACTCAAGCATTGCTTCATCCTCTCAGAATATATCTGAGAACTCAGAACATTACACTACCGCTAACATGGTCTGCAGTCATTGCTCTTTTTCTTCATGTTCCTCTAAATTTTCTATTAGTAAGGTATCTCAACATGGGGATCCGGGGGGTCGCTCTGGCTGCAGTGTTGACAAATTTCAATATGGTATTGTCATTGTTATTCTACCTTTATTTTTCAGGGGTGTATAAGAAATCCTGGCGGAAGCCATCAAAAGAATGCCTCCAAGGGTGGACATGTCTTCTGAGTCTGGCCATTCCAAGCTGCGCATCTGTGTGCTTGGAATGGTGGTGGTATGAAATAATGATAATAGTATGTGGGCTACTGTTAGATCCAAAGGCAACAGTAGCAGCGATGGGAATTCTCATTCAAACCACATCGCTGCTCTACATCTTCCCTTCCTCGCTTAGCCTGGCAGTTTCGACGACAGTAGGGAACGCGCTTGGCGCTAACAGACCTTCCAAGGCACGGGTCACTATGATAGTAGCCCTTGCATGTGCAGTTGTAATGAGTTTCATAGCCGTGTTCTGTACGGTAGCCATGCGTAACACATGGGGTAAGATGTTTACAAATGATGAACAGATTTTGTCCCTGGTATCCGTGGCCCTTCCTATTGTAGGGCTCTGTGAACTGGGTAATTGTCCCCAGACCACAGGTTGTGGAGTTCTACGAGGCAGCGCTCGGCCCACCATCGCCGCCAACATTAACCTGGGTGCATTCTATTTCATTGGTATGCCTGTTGCAATTGTGCTGACATTTGTATTCAAATTTGAATTCCTGGGAGTATGGCTGGGTTTGCTTGCCGCTCAGGCGTCCTGTGTCACTCTCATGGTTTATGTATTACTGCGGACGGATTGGATTCTACAGGCGCAAAGAGCAAAGAAGCTCGGCAGGCTAAATGGATCACGTGAACAAAGAGGATCCATTTTCGAGTTGAACGAATATTTGCCGATTTAGCTGAAAAAGCTGGTCATGGATTGTACTCTCCACGCATGCATCTTTACCAAGAAAATAGGCGGCCTGTCACAATTGAAGTATGCATCTAGTCTAATTGAGATTTACAAGTCTTTCTCCAATTTTCCATCCCGATACCGAACGCTAGAAGCCGTTCAAGTTATCGTTGTTATGATGATTTTGTATTTTCAAGATGCTATTTTAAAAATGATTTTGTCTATTTGATTGAATTAAATATTGTGGTCCTTCATTAAATTCTGTTCTAAGTTGATATTATTCCTCCAAGAAAATTTTAAAATATTGTAGTCCTTCATTAAATTCTGTTCTAAGTTGAACTTTATTGACCTCCTTTAGACATATCCACGCCTTTAAAATTTATTATATTTTTAAGGTCACATTCTCTGCATATTTCTTTGTTTAGAATGCAAATATTCCCTTGTCTTATAATACTTTGTTTCAATGCATAAATTTTAAGCGGTGAAACTGCCTTTTATTGAATTTAATATTCTTGAATTTAAAATATATTAGTATTACGAGGTGAATACTTCTGGATAACAATATCAATTCGCATCTCCAAGTGTTCTGATCACGATTGTCCATATCTGAATAGCACTTCAAATGACGTGTCATAAAGATCTAGAAGGAGTCGTTATTGAATTTTTTTTTAAGAAAATCAAGGGAGAAGAATGATATAAGAAGTATGAGGTACAAAATCGGTTTGGCTTTATATAAGAGATTATTAAAATTTTTTCTAAAAAATATTATTAGATGTTAATAAATTCTAAAATTAATGCTAGAATTGGAATTAAAGTTTTTAATATCAACTTATCATCAACCAAATCAAACAAGTCAAAATTGTTTGAACACATGGCTTGTAATTCCCTAAGTTGAAAGCACATATTAAAGACAGGCGATGAAAGCACTTTTAAATTCTAAAACCAATACGATAATTGGAAAAAAAATATTTAATACCAACTTATCATTAACAACATCTTGAATTGAAATAAAGTATTTAATATCAACTTATCATTAACAAAATCTTGAACAATTCAAAATTGTTAACATGGCTTGTAATTCCCTGAGCCATTCAAAGTTGAAAGCGTAGATTAAAGACGGGAGATGAAAGCAGATTTAAAGATCAATGAAAGTTGAAAGCAACACGAGATGAAAGCACATTTAAAGATCAATGAATTATATCAATATAGGATAAGATTTGTAATAACTTGCTAAAGTGTATGGGTAAACGTCTGTTTCAATCATCATGGTCAAATCTTTATCGAAATAATATAATTGATAGTTAAAAATATGAAGAAATTAGTAATTTCATATAGAAACATTTTATTTTAATAATTTAAATGCATTATAAAGAAAAATGAAGAGCTACTTTTCTAGTCACCATCTTGGGTCGATGTTATTATACTTTTAATTGGAAATTTTTTACGATACTTTAGTAGTATGTGGTTGTTCAAAATGCAAAGGGTTGAAGGAGAACCCTTAATGTGTCATACTGTCCAATTATATTAATAATCAACGATCGACTATAAAATGTTGATGGTCTATAACCTCCCACTACATGTAAAATCTAATAGGTCCTGTAGAAAAGATAGGTAAGAACACTTCCATATGTTCCTTTTTTGAAATGTTGGAAGCCAAAACAACTATAAATTCATCCTAAATTGACAATCCCGTCTCCTTTTGTTGAGTCAATTTAGATTTCTATTGAGTCAAAGTATGATATCAATACCAACCAAAACATCTCAGGTAGGATATCCAAAAAGATGTACGAGATGAGAACAGGAATGTCTAGGTACACACCAACGTAAGTTCAATTGTCAAATTATAGCCATGAATTCTCTCTCCCTATCCATTTTCAAAGTAAATACCAAACCCATTACAATCGTGCTTTATATGGCACTTGGTCATCTTCTCTGCTTATGCACGATGTTAGGATTGAATTCTCCTTATTCTAAAGGTTGTTTTGTGGGTATTTTCTTCCTTGATTCTTGCCTGCTAATAACTAGACCTCAAATCAATCTTTGAAAATACATCTCCCCCTCTCATTTAGTCAAAGAGGTCATTGATTCGAGGCAAAGGCCACTTTTTCTTTACGACAACCTTGTTAAGTGCCTGTAATCAATATACAACTTGATATTTCCATCCTTATTTTTCATAAATAACATTAGTGTTCCCCATGGAGACACGATTGGTTGAATGTAATTATTTTCCAATAACTCTTGCTATTCCATTTTCATCTCTAGTAATTTTGGGGTTCTTCATTTTATGAGTATTGGACAGTGTGTTACATCTCTTAGCACAAGATCAATTGTGAAATCAATATCACTCTTTGGATGAAGTCCTAGAAATTCATTAGGGAACATATCATTGAATTCTTGCAGGACATGATAGTTCCCCAATTTAGAACCTTTATCTCCTACTATGTACAATACATGGGAAACATATAGTTGACACCCTTTTCTAAGATATTTCTTTAGCTACAAGGTTGAAATCTACCTAATAGAAAATATTTATGAAATGCCCCTTACCATCCTTGCGTTTCCTTCATCAACGCTTTCAAAATTTTTGTTGTAAGACATTTTAAATTGATGTGCTTCAAACCAATCCATTATAATGAGTACATCATAAGATCCAAGTGGAAAATTATTCAAATATTCCTACAGTGTGAAGTGTCCATTCATATCTAATATAAATTCCTCCACCACTTCACTAACCTTTCTCTTGGTTCCAGTGGTTGGTTGGACCAACCATGATTTACTATGTTTGTTCTTCTTGAGAGCACAAATTTTAACAATTTGAGGTGTAACATAACTATGACTAGATCTAGGGTTCCACAACTAATTCAGATGGCCTACTTGGTAGAACTCTAGTGTAGCATAGATCCCAGGGGAAATCCTTACTACATTCCCAATAGTTGTAGCCTCATGGATGTTGTGAATCTATTTGGAACTTTAATTCCAATGTAGACAATTTCAAAGCAAGGGAGCTTCTCCACATCCCCACCACTAAAGGGGATCCCTGGGATTATCTCCCATAAAATTAGTTAGATTAGCCTCACAAAGTGCCAGTTGTCTTTGTTGATTTTTTAAATAAGGAAGCTTGAGTTCTTTATTTCTTTAGTCAAAATTCTTTTTCTTCTTTTCCTTCCATGATATATGGAATTATCACTTACTTTTGATTTGATCAAAGCAATACTCAACCTTCTTTATGGTATCATATAGAGTTTAGGGTTCATCTGTTAAATTTTGAGCATTAATTCAATATACTCTAGGATCTTTACTGAGAGAATAACATGTACAGTATATCAATGCATATCTATCATATCAAGCATATCAATCATCACAAGATGCAAACATAAGAGACAATAAACACACAAAGTTTCCGTGGGGAAAACCTTAAGGTGAAAAACCCCACAACTTCCTCAGAGATAGATAGAGCAATGATACAACCAAAGTACACAGAGATAGACTCCTCCTGGTAGTTGATCCTCCTCCTCACATGTGCTCCACTTTTCGAGTGCTGGAAGTGTGAGTTCTGAAGTGATCCAAATAGAGATCGGGAGATCTCTATTTATACTTGTCTCGACTTCCCAATAAAATTATGGGGCCGACTTGTCTAACTTAGCACAATAACCTCATGTTACATTAATCCGGGCCGACCCCTTACAAAGTGGTCTAATAACCCATCGGCAAGTTAACACACTTGCGACACTTGTCAATACAAATGACGACACTTTCGTATGGAGGAATAATACATATCTATAGGAGTACGATAAATATATATTTGAAATACATTCTAAAGTTACATATACATCAACATCATCAAATTCGATTCTATCCTTGTAGGACCAAGGTGATCCACTTAAAAAATGTTGGTTTTTTACATTATCATCTCTAATATACTTAACATACCTTAGCAATTCTAAGAATTTATTTGCATATCCATCCATGGTTGTTTATTTCAACTTTAACTCATGTGATTTGTTGATTTAAATTTTCGATCATAGTACATGTTAGAGAGATACTTCAACTTAAATTATTCTTGAACTACTTCCAAACAATCTTTATCATTAATATTTTTAACTTGCCTAAGATGATCCCAACAAATTGTTTGTCTACCATTCAAATTAAATATGGATACTATTTCCTTCATATTCCTAGAGTAATCATGAACTTGAAAATTTATCTCTTCATCCCAAGAAGCCAAGTCTCCAATTCTTGTCTAGATTTTACTCCACCATCAAAGATAGGGGGTTTGGCCTTCCAAAACTCTCCATGTGATTTCTCCCTCAAAGGATTGTTTCTCTTATTTCCATATGAAGAAGAGTTTGAATTGTTGATGGATTCCTTAGAGGAAGGTGACTCACTACTAGAAAATTATGTTTGTGTATATGTCCTATCTCTGGAAATTATTCTTATACTATGGGACTTCTTGTGAGAATGTATCTTGGAACTATTACCACTCCTATCATTATTGTTTGAGTTATGTCCATGTTGTATTCTCCTTTGTATGTCTATCAAACTTTACAACATGGTTGCATTCAACTCATTGTGTTCTTGTTGATATTTAATGAGCCTTTCAATATTTTCTACATTGTAACTCCATTCTTAGACTTCTCATAGTACCTACAATATTTCGAGGAGTTACTTGATTCCTATGACCATTATATTGTATCTCTGCAATTTCATCATGTATGTTTTCTCCCATGTCATCTCTCTCAAATTCATAAGGATCATGCACATCATTCATGGTGATAGTCTTCTTGGACCAACCAAGACCAAGCCTTTCTAAGCTCAACTTTTAAAACTATGGCCCCAATTGTCCTTGATATGAAACTATATATAAAAAATCCTTCATATAATTACAATTGCTAGGTGTAATATATCCTCATAATAATACAAAAATTATTCCCATGCATTATGGAAACTACCCATATTGACATTTTTTGTCAAATCAAGGCTACAACCTATTTTTCTATTTAATTATGAAAATGTAAGCATTTATTCATAATCTAATAATTTATTTTTATTCTCCTCTTGATTATATATCCAATTATTATGACTAGGATCAATTTTGAGTCGGAAGACGAAAGTTATAGCTGTCCAAAATTACTAGTTTTGCCCAATTTCTGCTTTTTTCTTGTAGGTGCATGTAGTCTTAGAGACCAACTTCAGCCACCTATAAAAGAAAAATATAGGAAGAACCGTGATTTTTTTGTATTAGACATTGATAATACTTAGGATAGTCAGCAAACATAAAATTGCATATCACCAATCCAACACTCCGATCAATTTCTACAATTTTATGGAATTGATTACTTAATCTTTTTTCAATCTTTTCTAGATAGAATATTTGCCAAAAAATTCTCACTTGGACAAAGTTGTTTAGATTCATAAAAGATGGAAAATATTCACTTGGACAAAGTTAAGATTGATGAAGAGGTAAAATGTTGAATAAATAAAAAAATATCAGTTTTGAATTCTTAAACACTTTTCTTTCTTGCAAGATTTTCAAAATCCCCAAAAAGTATCGGGCATAATAGTGGATTTTGGCCTATTTTTTCATTCCTTCCCATCGAACACAATATCCATATCTCGCCACCACAGAGGGATTTCAGCTAGGTGTCTAATCAAGGTCTTCAAACGCCACTAATCCTCAATTTCTAAAAAATATGAGATGAATTAGGAATCCACCCTCATTGACATTTTTTATCCCTCAACTCTACAATCCTACCCTTGAATTTTCATTAAAATATGATAAGCATTTCTCATATTATGTGAAAAACAAGAAAATGGCTCTATATGTGGCACCTAGTTGAGGTGGTGTGACATGTGGGGTGTTGATGTGGCATCAATATCCACCTAGACCCTATGCGGGATCTTACAATTCTACCATATCCTTGTGCGATTAGAGATTCTCCATGCCACAGTTCTCAACACTGATAGAAGGAATCAAGTGAATAGATCTTATCTGTAGATCCCAAATCCCCAAAAGATATTGATAGTTCATTTTTATGTCATGCATTCAACACTTTTTACTTTTTCTTGGTGCAGTGCAATGAGATTTGGGATATTGATCTGCTTTGTGTGATTAAATATCATTCATTTTGTTGTGATCCCTATTTTTAAAACTCAAGCATTTACCTTTTTAAGGATAGTCATGATCAGACGATCTAGGAAGCCCAACTTAATCCTAGATATTTGCACAATGACCCTTCACGTTATAATCTGGTTACTTACATTTGCGTAAACAATTTAGATCTTATGATGACAGTGGCTTTATTTAACTGTGGTCGTTTGGAACTTTATTCCATCTTATAAATATTAGATCATTTCACACCATTTTATATGGTGGGTTAATTCTCATCCATTCAATCATTTTGGGTTCCCAAGTAGAAATATCACCAAACAATTTGGAAGTCTAAACTTTTATCAACTAATAGAGAGAATTTTTACCAATTTCAAGATTTTCTCATTTTTTTCTCAGCTAATTTCACCATTCATGTCCAAAGTCAACAAGATATGACCCATGGATCCGTTAAAGACACCATTTGAGCAATTTGAAACCATGAATTTCTTAGAGACATTTGATTAAACACTTCCTTTGTAAACTCACATTTCTTTCACTAGACACTGATTTTGACCCATATAGCCCCAATACTACAACCAAGAGGTCAATAAGGTTTTTGGAATCTCCATATGTCATCGGCAGTGTCCATATTCAAGAAGGTGATTACTATATTGAATAAACCACCCACTATGTTAGTAAGAACATGTCTAAACCCTCTCTATCCTACAACCACAAGAAGAAGATTCCTTTAGCCATTATTTTCTTTGTCCAAAATCTATGCCATTACATTCTAATGAGTAAAACCAAAATCTTCAAAAATTCAGACTCAATGTTACACCTCTTGAGTAAGTACATAATTAATGGAAAAGAGACCCAATGGATCATTATCCTCCAAGAGTATGACCTCGAGTTTACTACTTCCAAGAATAAAAGGGACTTGGCTTTGGATTTTATATCAAAATTCCTAGTGGTGTTAGTGATCCCCTTATCAACAATTATCTCCACATTGAAAATCTTTTCACTGGTTGCCTCGAATAATCCTTGGCATGGGGAATTCTTTTCTACTTACATGCTCAAAAGCTTGGTCTTCATCTCTCTCACAATGCTTGACGTAGCATCTATTACGAAGCCCCTCATTATCTTATCATTAGAGATTTTTTATATCAGTGAGGGTTTGAAATGATATTGAAACAATGCCTCACTTTTAAGGAAGTTGAATAGGTATTAAATGACTCATAATGATGCATGTGGAGGTCACCTTTCAGGAATGGACACTAGTCACCCAAAAAAAATTATGCGCTAGTTATTTCTGGCCCACTTATTCGTTGATTGCATCAATGTAGTGAAGCACTGTTGAAACTACCATATTTTTCCCCTTGCACGCTATCATAACCACAAGTCCGTTTTGAAAATGGCCCATTAACTTCATGGTGTACAAGCCTATGTCAGCTGGTGGCTGATGAGCGTGGTAAATGACCAACATCTTGCACTCTCATAGATGGATTTTCGTTCGCATTCCTTATCCATTCCCACCATTTCCTAACACTCATTTCATATCTTTTCCTTATGTAGATGTTATACAGTACATTCTTATTTTATGTTCAAATGAATAAATTGTACTTCAAACTGAGCTAACAATCAATATGTGTATGACTATGAATGGATTGTTTTGCGGATGCATGCCAATGATGATTCATGTTTCTCTTAGCATAGTTTCTAATGGAATTCTCTACAGTAGTTGAGGACGAAGGTTCAGGAAACCGTTTCTTACCATTTTTTTGGTAATAGCAGAAAGCGAGCCATTTTCTAGTCCAACAGTCAAATCCCGGTGACACATGGCCATCAGTGATTCCTCAACTCCAACGTGATCATTTACATTGTTAGATCATGTTTCCTTTTTTATCATGTATCTTTTTCTATTGACTTCCATAATTTAAAGAAACTTAATGATGCTCTATTTTTGTGGTTTTCATGATAGGAAACAATCACCCCTTGATTTAGGATTTTTTGTATAAAAAGATGAAATCCTTGAGACCCTCTAGCATAGATAATTATTATTTTTTGTGGAAGGAATCAAATCCATTTTCATTTAAATATCTAAGTTCTAAATCAGTGTGTTGATTAAGAGGTCACTGGTGTTGTAGAGTGAGGGCCCACTCTCCACTGCAAGGGATCTCAACCATTTGTATTTACTGTGTAGATGATTTAATTTATTTGTGAGTACATGCATTTAATCATTTTTACTGTTATCACATTGTTTATGGTCATTGTTGTTCCATTCATTTACATGGTTATTTATAGTTGTTGTAGTTTCACTCCTTAGCATTATTGTATGTGTTTTCTGTAGCATTATTTATCGTTTCACTGTGTGAGTTTTTTGTAGTTGCATTTAATATTTTGTTGTGTGTATTTCTTGTAGTTTATATGTGTGCATTATATTATCTTTTATATCATTCTGCAATTTTCCCTCATTGATAAGTTGATTGGTTGCAAGTTGTGATTTTCATTATCATTAAGTGTGACCTATTACTTCTAGTATGTATGCCCTGTGTTGTATGTTGTACAACTAGATGACTAGAAAGAATAGGATTAGGATTTACTTCAAAGTAAGTAGGATCTACTTTTCCATTATTTTCCCACATTATTTATCTCAAGTATTTTATGTATTGGATTGATCTAGTTGAATTAGCTTAGAGTAGTGATTGCCGCATGCTTTAATAGATAGTTCAGTGAATTTTAGATGATGTCCAACCATTAAGAGAACCCCCCCCCCCTCCAAGAAAAAAATAAGGCCTCTATTGAATCTTATCCAGATATAGAATGCATATACATTGCGGGATGCTTCATAAGATTATGATCACTTGTTGACACTTCAAGGATAAATCCTAGTACATATTGGTTCTCACTACCAAGTATTACTTGAGCTCACCAATTTTTGGCACTGTTGCTAGGGGGTGTGCTAGGGATGCATTGCCAATTTCAACATCTTGATTGATATTCAATCGTTACTCACCAATGAATGAGGATAAAGAGACACTATATTGGAATATTTATGTCTAGATCTTCTTCCAATCTAATCCAAGGAGAAACAAACCAATCAGATAACTCTGATTTGGTGACCCATACAACTACAAAAATTCTCACTGAAATAATTGAGGTAGTACCAGCTCCAAAGGAAGCTAGAACTAAAGGTAGGATCAGTCCTATAAGAATTCTCCTTCCTTTTGTGAAGAAAAACACTATGAATCCTTCGATTAGGGGATGAACACCCTATTCACCATGGGGGTGTTGTGGATACAACAACTCCCCTACATTTAGATCAAAATGAAGGGTCCCCAACTTAAAATTTTCAAAATCAATACTTTCCCTTCTTTAGTTTGATGGATCTTGGTTCAGTGTCTTTTGAGTTTATTTTCATCGATCACTGTCTGACATATTTTTAATTTCATCTCTGCCTTGATTTACTTGACAGTCGATATTCATCTAATAAGTTCATTCTTTAATCCACTATCTTGATTCCACCATGTTCGTATCATGGTTTTATATTAATTGTTCTCCGATCCCTATATTGGGTTGAAGATTTATTTTATTCATACCTTATGATCCTGATCAGACCTAATATTTTGCTTGGTTAGATCTTGCCTCAAATTCACAACGTTACGATGAGCATTGCGGGAAAGTTTGCTTGTTTAGTTTTTTTTCTTGATATTTTAAAATTTATAAGCTTTTGAATTTGGAAGTCGGGAGTTAATTTCTACAATTAAATTTCAATTCTGACTTCTCGACCCCAATATTTCCGATTTCGAGCGGAATTAGGAAGTTGACATGGGATTCCTTTATGTTTCATAACTTTTCTGACGTCTCGATCCCAATATTCTCGTTGTATAAATATCGATAGTCGGAAGATGGGGAAGCTATTTTTTATCTTAAAATTTTGACCCCAACTCTCGACTCCCAACTTTTCCAAATTCTTGTCGATCTCAAATTTGGCATAACCAATATTGCAAACCTGAAAAACTTTTATACTTTTCTAATTAATATTCTAGGTCCGCGTTTTTTTGACTTGATATGATCTATCTGAGTATTTCTTGACTCCTTGATATGATGTATCGATACATGACTATTATAGATATTTCACCCATATGCATGATGTTTCGATGATCGATTAGTTGCATCATTTAGTTGATCCTTCTTATACAACTTTGGTGTCATTTGGATTATTTCCATTCTTTGGTGATCTCTATCTTGTATTTGCTTCTTGGTGGGATACCATATTATTCTTCACACCCCCTCCTATATTTGGTCTTCATTGCATAAGCTGATTATTTTAAATGATGATTGGTTAATTATTTTCATTTTAGGATTTTGATTGATCATTTGATTTCTTCTTTCTTGAGTTTAGATGTTGCATTGGTTTGATATTTGAGTTTAATGGAGTTTTATATTTTCTTTTGTATGTCTAGAATCATGATATCTTATAAATAATTTTATTCTTTTTAAGTTTGCTTGCTTAGATTAGCTAAAATATTTTTGATGTTTAATTAAGCTTATTGAAATCATCCTCACTATTCATGACCGTACTTTGATTTTGATTAAATTAATTTGTGTATTTAGAAAAAATCTTTTATCATATCTATACATTAAACTTACACACAATTTAATTTTTTGAAAGCAACATTTTTAATCAAAAGACATGTATTTTAATTTATATAAATTCTAATTTCTCTAATTTCCATGAGATTTAATATTATGATATTTTGGAAATTGATAAGATTAAAATTCAATAGTGATGAGTGTAAAAAACTACATTGATCATGGATATAATTTCACCTTTCAACAAGTTAATTTGATATCAAAATATAGAATATCTATTTCTCCTTTTGTAAATTACAAAGCTTTTATTATTGTGCAAAATAAAATATTGTTATTGTATTTTGGTTTTTCATTTTTAGAAAATGATTGTGTTGAAGATCTATTTGCGGGACTTATTAACTCTCATATAGTCTTGGAGTGATTCATTTCCTATATATATCTATATTTTTCCAACATTTCTTTTCATAAGAATTAGCTTGTAAATTATTTTGGTTTCTTTCACATTTGATTTAGGTGAGTTTTCATCCTTAGGTTTGTATATATGCTCTGAACATACAACAAAATAATTAGTGTGGGTCCTATGGTCTATGTTTTCCCTAGATTCTATTACAAACTACTATGTGTGGAAAAGACAATATAAACACATGAAACCTCTCATTCCCAATGCATGTGGATGTTGTGCGCAGCCCAAGAACATGAGTTTTGATGGCAGAGTACAGTTAGGTGAGGCCTAACATTGACCAGTTTTGGGAGAAGCAACTCCGCAATTCTCGAGAGGAGGGTATGGAGCGAAGCATAGTTGATAGGAAAGGACCTGTCCCCTTAGTAAAGATGAAGTAATAAGGACATCCAGAGGTAGTTGAAGTAGTTAAGGATGAAGTGGCGAATTGACAGCTACACGAGTAGAGAGTAAAGAAGTAGAATGATACAAAGGATGCTCCACTGTAGATTAATATCTGCGTGGTCATAACTGTGTTTTCAGAAGAAGCATAAGAGTCATAAGAAGCGGTGCAAAAGGACAACGAAGTTACAATGAAGTTAAGACAAAGTGTGGTCGACATAAGATCCACACCATTTTGGGTTTACGGGTACTATGGGGGTTGGCCCATAGTTATTGTAATATGTGACCTTCAGGCACATCTATATAAAGGGAAATTTTGTATAAGGAAGGGTTGATCTTACTTTGACATATATTTTTGTTGTTGTTTTGGTCATAGATTTAGATCTAAGAGATAAAAGAAACTGCAGCTGAGTGCGCAGAGATGTATTGTAGAAGAGACTCTATAGCTGAGTGCGCAGAGATCTATTGTAGAAGAGACTCTGCAACTGAGTGCGCATAGATCTATTGTAGAAGAGCCTCTGCAACTGAGTGCACAAAGATCTATTATAGAGAAGAGTCTGCAGCTGAGTGTGCAAATTGGAACTGTTACCCCTTCCAAGTAATATAAGAACAGTTCCTGTGGACGTAGCTCCCATCTGGGGGGTGAACCACATAAGTCCTTGTGTTATGTGTATGAGTCTATGATGTTTTTTGTATTCATGTTATAGTATGTTTATGTATTTTCTTTCATATGTATGTTAATGGAAACCATATGTTAAGTAAGAAGAACACATGTGTATCAATGTTGCGGAGTAACATTAAGTGTGATGAATGCGTAGTTATAAGAGTAAGGACAACATCTTTTTAGCGAATTCTGTAGGTTGTTGATAACTGCGAAGTGCGAAGTCACATGTTGATATTGTTATGTTAATTATAATTGAAAAAAAAATGCATCGCGAGGTCATTTTCCACATGCGCATCGCCACGGTTACAAAAACTTGATTCTGTAACACCCCATCTTCGCTTTGGGTGAGACTTTAGCCTATTCGTTGGCTGATGCCAAAAGGGCCAGTGAAAGGGGTATTTCGTTGGGTCTACAATATATTCGCCGAACCCGGGTCAGCCCGAGCTTATTCCAACAATGGTTTTGTTGCCATGCTTAAACTACCATTTTGGTGATGTGTCATGTTGATGTGGAATCCAGAGAAGAAAGATATACAGAATTGGGCAAGCTAGACAGAACGTGAGTTTGTGAAGAAAGAAAACAAACATCCACGCCTTACCACAGAACAATGGTTGGAGAGGTATATATTCACTGACTTACACAAATTTTTCTTTGCATATTTTGCTAATGAGCTACATGAATGGATATCGAGGATAGCAAAATGAAAAAACTACTTTCAAGGTGAAGAACCTACAGTTTGGAATCCAAATTTGATTCAGAGGCTTAAAGGGATTGGCAACTAGATTTCAAGAGTAGTAGACTTTTGGTTGGATAGCTTACTGGAAGGCTATATTACAAAGTTTTCTATGGACACTTTGAAGTCTTACATCACAACAAAAGGATATTTTTTCCAAGGATTTAGAGGTAAGTACCTGAAAAACTTGAGTTTATGCATTAAAATGCATTAGTTGAAAAATGTATCTTAAAAATGCAAGCAGATTCTTAGGGTTTGAGTCTGTAATGTTCAGAAACACAGATAGTGATACAGATGAAGACATTGGTATTTTGTGTCATGTAAAAAGATATAAAGTTAGCACTAGAAAGAGGTCTCATGAAGTTGAACCTCGCACATTCCTATAAACTGAGTTAGGAAGTGATAGAAAGTCATCTCAATTGAGTTTGATAGTGAAACATAAACTAGATACATTGGATATCAACCTATCACTCCGTAGAAACTTATAGTTGAGGAAATAAGTATTACTAGTCCATAGAATACTAGTAATAGTAATACTACTGGAGCAGGCACTCAGAATCAGTCAAGTAGTGGTGTACCTCCATCGTTTCAGAGCCCTATAACTCCTAGAAGAAGGATGACAGATGACATAAGGTTACCTATTTTTAAAGGAACCGGTCTAGAATATCCAGAGCAACATTGGTTTCTGTTTGATGCTGTCTAGAATGTTAAGCAAGTACAAGACGATGCTATAAAACAAGCTCAGCTAGTCACCACATTCAGAGACAAAGATTTAACATGGTTCATGAAATATTTTGTTGAACAGAAAAGAACATTATTGGAGATCAGAATTGTGTTGATTAGGGAATTTAAGAATCCTAAGTCAGAATCTCAGTGCATTACAGAGTTAAAAGAGATAAAACAAAAACCTAAAGAGACAGTGTGGAAATTTGTTCAGAAATTCAAAGCCTTGTTGGATCAAGTTATCTTTGATATAACACCGCAACAGCATCAATAATGGTTCATAGCTGCGTTGTTGCCCCACATTATATTACCATTGATGCAACTGAAGGTTGCTTATCAAACAAAGGCATTGGAAATTGTGATGAAACTAGAAGCTTCTCCCATAGGAGAAACTAGCACAGGCATGGTATAGATACATACACAGCTAGCAAAACTGGGATTATAGTTACAGGATATGAAGAAAGGAAAATAATAAAGAGAAGAGGTTTGGTGTACTAAATGAAAAGGGGAAGGAAATTCCAAGGAACATTGTCATGTATTCAGAGATTACCTCACTAGTGGGGCACCGAATCCATTAAATTAACCTCAAGGACCATGGTGCGAGATTTGTCGATGTAGAGGAGATCAACCAAAGGACTGTTACCTACTACAGAAGTATGTACATACATCGCAGAACCTGTACTACACATTTTGTAAGTCATTTGGCCATGATGATACCAACTATAGAGCATATGACCTTATAATAGAAAGAAAACATGATGTCTACAGAGTCCAAGGAGAACCTCAGAACAATAATGAAAATGCGCAGTATGATCAAGGAACATACAAAGGATGTGGTGGATTCAAAGGAAGAGGACGTAACACTGGACAAGGATGAGCAAGAGGTCATATTGTCTGCTATAACTGTGCTCAACCTGTACATTTAGCAAGAGATTGTTAGAACCCTTGCACTACTTGTAAGTACTGTAAATCATTTGACCATATCATTGAAGCATGTCCCATTTTGCTAGGCAAAATGAAAGTAAAAATACCAGAAGGACATAATCAGAATATTCAGATGACCGCAGTTGAGAAAAGAAACGAACATCGCAACATCCATGTTGTGACGTGAAGTGGATATTTGACAGGAAATGACAGGACGAAGGAAGCTTCGACTTCTAATGATTATAGGAATAGACCAAAGCCTATTGATGGGCCTTGGGTAAGAAAAGCAATTGGAAAAATTCCTGTATTCAACCCTAACAAAGAAAAATAAGTATTCATGGAAGCAAGAAAAGGATTTCAGGACTCAGAACCTTTGACCACAAGGATCTAGTTGTGAAGTGATCATACACCTATACTAGACATGCCGAGCTTGTATGATGGATCGTGAACTTTGCCTGAACAGACAAGTCCTATCACACAATTTCTACAGAGCTGCATAAAGCTGTTGAGACATGAAAACACCTTAGGGGAACTACAAAACATGTTGGAACATTACGAACAACGTAATACAGTAAACAATGCACATAGAGATGTCCATCACATTAAGAACCATAGAAGGACAAGAAGAGAAATGAGGCTAAGTGCGTAGATTGGATATTTTGAATTGAACCAGGTCATTCTTGATATGGGCTCAGAGGTGAATGTGCTGAAAAAACAAACATGCGATATACAGTTGAGATTAGATAACCAGCAGAAGGTTATACCTTTTGGGAGGCTATCAAGTCTTCCTGTTGATATTGATGGAGTGTGAAGTAAAGCATACTTTGAGGTTATTGATATCATACATGACAATAATTCTTATCTTGCATTATTAGGGATTAAATGGGAAATTGATAACCTCGCAATTATCAACTTGAAGAAGAAACAAATGATATTTGAAGGACCAGATATCAGTTTTATCGCACCCATGTATCCTTCACAAGGAACAAGGTATGTTGAACAAGTACGAGAAGAATGCAAAGCTCAAGAAGTTGATAATATCTACAAGATGATAGTGAATCAAGTGGATTACATTAACCCTATAGAGGATGGAACACTGATATGGAGATGTGATAGCTCTTGCGTATCAGAATCAGACACATGATTGGTGAACTAGCAGATCCGGATGCATGACGTATCAGCTAGATGATGTGCGAAGATAACAAAGTCACTACGTCAGATTGGAACATAGGTAAGTCCAATTCCTACTTATGATGGTTTGGGTAATATCCATGCATTCCTTCATGAATATTTAGCATTAGTTTCAGATGAACATAAGCTAGCAGATTTAGATATAGCATTGCGAGCTACACATGTTAGGTGGTGGGATGTGCACAAAGACAACCTGAACAGATGGGAATAATGTAAGCACTTAATGGCAATCATATTTGCTAAAAAAAACTGAGGTTGTAAAAGAAAAATACAATGGACAGACTGATCCTAGAGATCATATAGAGTCTTGCTTGAAAGCATGGATGCATATACCAAAGACAAAATGAGTTCATATGTTTGTTCACACATTGGATCCAATACCAAAGAACTGGTATACAGAAGCAGAAATTCTCAAAGGCACAACAAATTGGCACATGATGATAAAGAACTTTCAATCAACTTTCAGTTTTAAGGATGATTGTTCGAGCGTTAGTGAGGCTTTATAGATCATTAGAAAGAAAATATTTGATGATATCCTGTTTCCTATGTATATGCAACCAGATGGGACAATAAAATTAGAACATGCCCTTGAGGGTTATAACTTCGCATTAGATGAATATAAAGACCCTCGCGATGTGAATATACCTCAATATGAAGGAAAACGCGATGTACAAGGACCTGATTTAGAAATTCCAGATCTGAGTAACCCTGTGAAGACTAGAAATATCAATATTAGCACCAATGAAGAACCAAAGTTTGCTTCTATTGGGGATTACTGGGATGAAGAAATAGTAGGACATGTAAAAAACCTGTTGCGTGAATATCAAGACTTGTTCCCTACCAGGTTTCCTTAAATGAAAGGAATTTTAGGTGACTTGGGAGTTATGCAAATACCTCTCAAGCCTGATGCAAAGCCTATCAAGCAAAGAAATTATAGATTGAACCTCGGATATAAAGAAAGAGTGAAAGAAGAAATTGAAAAAATGCTAGAAGCAAGAATCATTGAACTAGTAGAAGAATCAGAATGGATAACTCCCATGGTACTTCAAGACAAGAAATCTAAAGGTGAAATCATAATTTGTGTGGATCTTAGAAAATTGAATGATGCATCTCTACATGACCCATTTCCTACTCCATTCACATATGAAGTGCTAGATAATGTAGGTGGAAATGAGGCATACTCTTTCACTGATGGATTTGTTGGCTACCATCAGATCAAAATTTATGCAGAGGACAGACACAAGACTACATTTGCTACTGAATGGGGATCATTTCAGTACATTGTTATGCCTTTTGGATTGAAGAATGCACTTGCTATTTTTTCAAGAGTGGTTGTAGCTACATTTAAATATTATATCCATAAATTATTATAAGTTTACTTTGATGACTTGACAATATTCGGCCTTTTGAAGGACCATCATGCAAACTTAAGGATGATGTCAGCGAAGCGTAGACAGTATCAGATTTCCTTGAACCTAAATAAATGCATCTTCTGTGTTCCCTATGGTATGTTTTTTGACACATAGTATGTAAGAAATGATTGATGGTTGATCCAACGAAGATAGCAATCATAGTAAATCTTCTAGCACCTAATTCAGTTAAGAAGCTACGCACTACATTGAAGAACACAGGATACTACAAAAAATTCATTAAAGGATATGCACAGATAAATGCACGTATGAGAAACTATTGAAGAACGAAGCGAAGTACAATTGGACTGAATATTTTCAAAAAGGATTGGACACACTGAAAGAGAAAATGGTTACACTGCCTATTCTCATCTTTCATGACTGGAATAATCCATTTCATGTACATGTAGATGCTTCATCTATAGCACTTGGCATTGTATTAGCACAACCAGGTGAGGGAGCCATCGATCATCCCATCGCATTTTCAAGCAGAAAGCTACCTTCAACAGAAAATAATTATACCACAACAGAGAGGGAAGGCTTAACTATGGTGTACACAATGCATAAATTTAGACACTATTTGCTAGGTTCACATTTTTGTTTGTTCACTGACCATTCAAATTTGAAGTACTTGGTCAATAAACCAGTGTTAGGGGGAAGAATATGTAGATGGATTTTACTATTTCAAGAATATGATTTTGAATCATTGTGAAGCTAGGAAGATTGAATGCAGGACCTGGCCATCTTTCAAGAATCGAGTCAGCAGAAGAACCTAATAATTTGGAGGATAATCTACCAGATGCACAGTTGTTTTCTATCCATATAGCAGATGACTACTTCAGAGATATTGTAGATTTTCTAACTATAGGGTTATCACCTACAAAACTTACTACGCAATAGAAGAAATAGTTAGTAGTAAGATGAACTGAATTTACCCTAGTTGAAGGACAACTATACAAATTGGGACCATATGACGTATTGTGTAGATGCGTGCTAGAACACAAGAGACCTATCATACTTGTTGAAGCACATTTAGGTGTATCTGGAGGACACTATGCAGGAAAATCTACTGCGTAGAAAATTTTGAGAGCAAGACTATGGTGGCCTATGATACAAAAAGATTCAAAAGACCATTGCCAGAATTGCGATGTATTCCAAAGAATAGGGAAGCCATCTCGTAGAGATGATATGCCATTGATGCCACAGTTGACTTTGCAATCCTTTGATAAATGGGCGATTGACTTTGTGGGACCTATTAACCCACCAGGGAAGAGAACTTGTTTGAGATATATCATTACAACTACAGATTATCTAACTAGATGGGTAGAGGAAAAACCAGTGAAAGACTATAGCATAGTTACAGTCACGCAGTTCATTTTTTAGAACATCTTGATAAGGTTCGGATGTCAAAAAATTCCGATGAGTGATTAGGGAACCCATTTCCTGAACAAAACTATTGAAGCCCTAACAAATGAATTTCATATATACTATCAGAAGAGCACACCATATCATCCACAAGATAATGGCACTGTAGAAGCCTTTAATAAAGTGTTGGAGAATGCATTGACCAAAATATGCAATACAAACATGGATGATTAGGATCTTAGAATTCCAGCAGTATTATGGGCATATAGAAAAACTTGTAAAAAGTTGATAGGACATACACCTTTTAGATTAGCATATGGACAGGAAGCTGTCATGCCCATGTAATACATAGTACCAAGCTTAAGAATTGCAGCATTCATAGATATGTATGATAATGAGACAATGGATGAAAGACTATTACAGTTGATTGGATTGGAGGAAGACTGCTTCATTGTAAGTTTCCATCAACAAGTCCAGAAAGATAGAGAAAATGTATGGCAGGATAGACACATCAAATATAAGCTCTTCCAGGTAGGAGACCTTTTCCTCCTATATGATAGAAAGTTTATGAAGTTTCCTGGAAAATTTAAAATGCATTAGTTAGGGACATACATCGTCAAACATGTCACTAATGGATGAGCAATTCAACTAGCAAGATTACTTAGAGAAAATTTGCAAGGTCTTGTCAATGGGAATAGACTAAAGACGTACAGGGATGGCCCTACTCCTATAAGTATAATTTAAACAATGCAAGAGTGTTTTAAGTGTCAAGTGAAGTTGAAATTGGTCACTAAAATAGAGGGTAGAGTTTGCACACAATAGTTTAGTTAAAATGCGTAGTTTTACAATATATGAAGATGTGCTGCGAAGCACACATAGAAAGTCAAGTTGTGAATTAAAAGAAGGGAGCAGTGCTGCGAAGTTCAATCGTAAATAAGGGAAGTGCGAAGTGAAACTCTCCATTCACCTAATCGTCAGTAAAGCTAGAGGAAACTAGTCATTCTAGTTTTGTTCGAAAAGTAGTTGTTGTACTATACTTTTGGGAACCATATTTTTCTACTTTTAAGGCATATTCGTCCATTGAAGACACATTAAATGAAGGGAAAGGACCAATGTCTAAACAATATTTGGCCAATGGACATGGCATTTAATGTTAAATTAAACATTTTTGGGTGTTCCTTAGTGTCATTGTTCCCATAAATAGTAAGGATCACATAGTTATCAGTTTTACCTTGACTTGTAAATTTTTACCATGCATAATTTCTGAGATTTTACGAGTCAAAGAGCAAGATTAATCTAACAATGTATGTCTGAACAAGGAACCCTAGAGGAGATATTAAGAGAATTCCAACATTCTGGTTTGGAAGGAATCATGAAGATGCCAGTGACGAAAACAGTCCCAGAGAGAGGTGGAACCTCTAGAGCTTCACCGTGAAATATATCAGAGTAGAAGCAGAAAGAAAAGCAAAACGATACTGAGCAAGAGAAGTCGAAGGCCACAGAAAATCCAAAGCAGTATCCACCGAAGAAGCCTCACGAGAGGCCAATTCAGCTCGTACCCAAGTACATCCCTCCGAGAAGAGATAATGCACCAGATGTGATACTCAAGAAGAATCTGGAATACGAGATTCCACTGCCGCCCATGTCAAGTCATGTGCGTGAAAAGGAGAATTTGATAAGCAAGATCCCAGAATGCATGTTCGTAGATCATGAATTTCTGCACGCGACGAAGTACCCACAATTTCAGTCGGACCAGTACATGTGTATGTGACATGGTGAAATTAGTAAGCAAACAACAATTCAAGCACAAGACTAGATTGTGCCATTGCAACCATCAGGATTGTTGAATTTCCTATGAATTCTGCACTTTGATAGAAGCCTAGAGCTCACAGCGGTTGTGCGAACATTTCTCTCATGTACGCACCAGGTTTACTTGTGGTTAGACTGCAAGATTGATATCAACATAGACTCGATCTATAGGATTATGCACTTGAGAAAAAGAGGCACTGACCCCGCAACAGAGTTTGTAGGAAAGAACAAAGACAAAGGTCTTGCAAGAAGGATGAAGAGTGAATTTGGCTTGGTAAAAGGATCCCATGGATACCAAGAGAATCAAATCAAGGATGTCGCCATGAGGTTCACGATTCAACTGCTCGCAGGAAAAGTACTAAGGAAATGTAGACTGACCGAGGTGTTGACTGCTGTGATCTCCTTAGCTGCGAAGGCCAAGGATGGAATCCAGTATAATTGGGCAAGTTACATTCTGAATGAGTTCCTAGATGATGTTGTAGATACACAAGACAATGGACATCAATGCCATTATAATTGGTTGTTAGTCTTGATCGGCTTCGTAGGCCAGAAAGAGCCTAAGTATCAAAAAATCATACTGGTGTTCGTTGGAGACTGCTGAGGACCCAGATATGCGAACATGTGGGCCAATTCGAAGCCGGAAAGACAAAATATAAATAATGTACAGTTGTATACATACTATGAGCATCTATGCAAAGTAATCAAGTGCACTTCTCGTATTCCTAAGGAAATAACAACAGCGTATATTTCTCAAGATGAGATTCAAAGTTGACCTTCACTTTATTTTTATTCAACCTAGAGAACCATCAAAACCAGAATGGTTTGAGGGACAATACCAATTGGGTGTGCAGAATATTGATCTTATCATTGAATATTGGTTGCCCGAGTGGAAGATTGATGCACCAGAGACATTGATCACTACATCAAAGGAAAGTGAAAATGAAAGTGACACCCAAGACCTAGAAGAAGAGCCAACAATTGATCAAGAACAGGAACATGAACAAGATCAAGGACAAGAAAAACAACAAATTGTTGATTTTCTAGCAGGAGAGAAGAGGAAGAATCTCGACATAGCTATTCTAGAGGGATCACAAAGAAAGAAGAAGAAAGAAAGTAAGACTCCGCTCGATGCGAAGTTGCATGATAATTATTACGACTGCATCGCAGCTCAAGTCCATGATCATCTTGAAGAGACACTCACAATAAAAGACAACAAGCAAGAGGAACTCCAAGCAAGCATGATAGAGATCATCGCAGAAATGAAGAGTATGGTGGCAAGAGTAGAACAAGTCCAGAGAGACTTGGTAAGAGAATCAGACTCTAAAGACAGATCAGAGGATTCAATCCAAAGAAAAATAAAAGCACCAACATTGACAATGAAAACTCGGTTAGTTTGCATAGATCCAATGAATGTGATATTCTCGTCGAATGAACTAACTGAAGGTGCGAAGCAGCTCGTACATCTAGATATCAACGTTGGAATGCTTCCCATTGAAGGACCGCATAATCTACATCTGCGGGTTGTGGAGAAAATTAGACATAGAGAAATGATTTCACATAACCAACATCTAAAGTTGGAAGATAGTTATAAGGAGTTGAAGAACGAATGCATGTTGAAGACCAATGAGCTAGAAAATGCGCACGAGAAGAATAAAAATTTGAAGAAGAACATAGTCGAAGTTTGTGAGAAGATTCTAGATTGCGAAGAAGAGCCGGAAGTGGAAGTGATCATCCTTAAGATTGGTGCTTCCATGGACAATCTCAAAGCAAAAATGGAAGATATGGATATTTCTTACAAAGAAAAGGTTGTTGACTTAGAATCTCGGCAACAACCTGGCACTCCGCCAGAAGAAAAATTGGTGAGAGCTGAAGAAATGAAGACATCAACAGAGAACATTTCCGAAGAAGTTGTGAGGTGTCAATACTTACTAGAAGAAGTCACTAAGGTTTGGGCTATACTGCAAGAGGATCCCAAATTACAGAAAATTCAGGATGAATTTTAGAAGAGCCAGAAGGACCTTGATTCTATGAACACGACCATGAAGGATTTTCCACCAAGGCAAAGGATCTAGAAGTTCACATAAATGAAAGAGATTCAGAAGGAGTTAAAGGGACTAAGGATGAAGGAAGATGAAACTTCATTGAAGTTACACCCTATGCAATAAGAAGCATTAACACTCTCTAAAGAAATCGAGGAGAAATTGCAAGAACTATGCACGCTAGAGAGTGCAGTAAAGGATCAAATGCAAGAACCCATATCGGCGATGATGCTCGATATGATCAAAGAGTTCGAGCAAGAG
The DNA here is from genome assembly GCA_027924585.1 of Larix kaempferi. NCBI lineage: Eukaryota > Viridiplantae > Streptophyta > Pinopsida > Pinales > Pinaceae > Larix > Larix kaempferi. Next base: position 816,120 of record BSBM01001243.1, on the reverse strand, counting down.
ACTAAGGAAGTTGTTGCAAAGTTGAGTGCAAATTTTTAGGAATTCACTGTGAAGAAAAACATCCCAAGTGATATGCAACCAAAGAAGACTATTGTAAGTGGCTCTGGGATGAGCCACAAGTAAGTGTTCGGGGCCTGTTGGGCACAACCCAAGAACAAGAAGTTTTGATGGTGAAGTGCAGTTACGTGAGGCCTAACATTGACCATTTTTGGTAGAAGCAACTCCACAATTCCTAGGAGGAGGGTATGAAGCAAAGCAAAGCTGACAGGAAAGGACCTATCCCCTTAGTAAAGATGAATTACTAAGGAAAATCAGAGGTATTTTAAGTAGTTAAGGATGAAGCGGCGAACTGAAAACAATAGGAGTAGAGATTAAAGAAGAGGAATGGTGCAAAGGACACACCACTGCAGAGTCAGAGCCGCATGGTCAGAACTTCATTGTCAGAAGAAGCACCAGATTTAGAAGAAGTGGTGCAAAAGGAAAAAGGAGTTACAACGAAGTTAAGAAAAAGCATGGTCGACAGGAAAACCACACCGTTTTGGGTTTAAGGGTACTATGGGGGTTGGCCCATAGTTATTGTAATATTTGACCTTCGGGCACATCTATGTAAAGGGAAATTTTGTACAAGGAAGGGTTGATCTTACTTCGACATATAGTGTTGTTGTTGTTTTCGTCGTAGATTTAGATCTAAGAGAGAAAAGACTCTGCAACTAAGTGTGAAGAGATCTATTGTAGAAGAGTCTCCGTCGCTGAGTGCGCAATGATCTATGGTAGAAGAGACTTTGCAGCTGAGTGCGCAGAGATATATTGTAGAAGGGACTCTGCAATTGAGTGCGCAGAGATCTGCAGCTGAGTGCACATAGATATATTGTAGAGAAGAGTTTGTAGCCGAGTGTGCAGACTGGAACTGTTACCCCTTCCAAGTAATATAAGAACAATTCTTGAGGATGCAGCTCCCATTTGGGGGGTGAATTCATATGTATGTTAATGGAAATCATATGTTAAGTAAGCGGAATACATGCGTATGAATTTTGTGGAGTAACATTAAGTGTGATGAATGCGTAGTGAAAAGAGTAAGGACAACAACGATTCACCAAGTCTATAGTTTGTTGATAAATTTAAAGTTATAAGTCACATATTGATATTGTTATGTTAAGTATAATTGATGAAGAAATGCATCATGAGGTCATTTTCTAGATATGCGCATCGCCACGGTTACAGAAACCTGATTCTGTAACCCCCCATCTTCACTTCGGGTGAGACTTCATCATGTTCACAGGATGATGCCGAAAGGGCTAGTGAAAGGGGTATTTTGTTGGGTATACAATATCTTCGCCGAACCCGGGTCATCCCAATATTATTCCAATAGTGGGATTCTGAAACTAACATTCAACTCAATGATCACAATTAACCCAACATTAAAATTGACGGTTGCTGAGTGTTAACTTCTAGGAGCAATATCTTGAGTTATAGATGCCTAAATCGATCCCAAGATATCTAGTTGGAAATCTAGGAGGATGATGAATGATTTGGAAATAACGATTTTTCCAAATGGATAGTTTAACCACCCTAAAAATATACTTGAAAAATCAATTTTGGATTTGGATCATATTTATTTGTTTTGGTTACGATTTGTTTTGAAAATAGTTTTTTATTGATTTGGATTTGTTTCATTATCTTTGGAATGTTGTTTATTTGTTTATAATTTCTTCTTTTGAATAGTACTACAGGTGTGAATTTGGACTTGAACAAATCAATTAATATCTCAGATCATGAGGAATTAAAGGTTAGTCATGTTAAAAAAACAATGATTTGGGTACGCAATTTTTGGAGAAATGAAGATGAATCAAGAAAATGAGAGACATGTGTTTTTTGCAGAATAAGCCCAATTAGTTGAATTGCGGGCAAAATTCCCCAAAAATGTTTTATTTGGGAGATTCAATTGGTTTTCTAAAATGAAATTTCCCATATTTTTCTCAGGGATGGATTTTCTAAATGGAATAACTCAATCCTTTAGCTCGGGGATTAGGGAAAATGATATGATATTCTCTATAATTTACTTTGTATAAATACCTATCTGCTATGCAGAGGAGAGTAGGGATATCCAAAGAAAAATAATTCTCTTTCTTTGTGATATGAACCGTGCTGGGAACTTTTATGCTTACAATATATTATTTGGATCTATAGATGAAACTTCGTTATGTATTTTGGGGATAATTGATTAGACCAAATATCTCCTATACTTTGGCATCAACCACATCAGTAAATAATATTTGTTCTGCATTTCTATTTTTCATTTCGATTTTGTAATTTTTTGGGGGGATATGTTAATTGTTATTTCATATCTATATTTCATTAGCTGGGAAAGTAATCTCTCTGAATCTATTCATTTTAAATTTGATCTATTTTGAAATGGATCCTATTACTATTTTAGAACACGCCTCCAATTTTCTTGGGACAATTGGAGGTATTTCTAGAAAAGAAGTTAATCTCTTCCAAGATATGAGTTTTAATGGAGAAGGTGAAATATTTGCATTTCGTCATTTATCTAGTTTTAATCTTATTTGCAATAATTTATGTATATGGAATGAAAGTGAGTTATATAGGATTTTCACCATTACTTTTAGAGGAAGAATTTGAGGCTAGTTTGAAATGTTGCCATCTAGATCTACTACTCGTGGAGATAATTCATGGAGTTGTTCGTCGATACTCATGAGTATTAAAGATATGAAGAATTAAGGTATGAAATCGATAATATTTTTCTACATGAAGGTGAGTCTCTCAATGCTTTATTTGAAGGATTTATGTCAATTCACTTTACATTTTATGAGGAAGATCAACTTTCGGTAGAAGGACTATCAATTATGTTTTTATATCTTAATTATGTTTCTAACATATATCATCAAGAAATCAATGACAAACATAAAGAAGATATATCTCATGATATGCATGTCAACAAATATGTCACTTTACCAGATCCAAACTTAGATTCAAATTCAAGTTCTATTGAGTCTAATAATGTACAACAACAAGAGTTAGGATCACATGATGAACAATTTAATGATTCAATTAGTGGATTAAATAATGATTCTGAAAATATTTTTGAATATTAAAGGGAATCAATGCCTTTAAAGTCTAAGATTGGATATGGAGTGTTGGGACTGCTTGGGTTGACCCGAGTTCAGCGAAGTTCTTGCAGAAAAAAAAAACCCTTTTCACTGGCCCTTTCAGCATCAACCTGCGAACAGGCTGAAGTCTCACCCGAAGCGTAGATGGGGGGTTACAGAATCAGGTTTTTGTAACCGTGGCGATGTGCAGATGTGGTAAACAACCTCGCAAAATGTCTTTTACTTAAAATCGATTACCAAGATAGAAAAAATTGGTGACTTCGTATTTCACAGCTATCACAGTATATAGAACTCCGTTGAATCTCTATTGTCTTCACTCTATAATTACGCATTCGTCATATTTAGTGTTGCTTCGCAACATTCATACACTTGTAATCCATCTAATTAACATATGATTATAATTCACATACATATGAAAGAAAATACATAAACACATCATAACATGTACACAAATCGCACCATAAACTCATACACATAACACATGATTTACCCCCAGGCGGGAGTTATGTCCACAACAAATATTCTTTTTATTATCTTGCAAGGGTAACAGTTCTAGTCTGTGCACTCAGCTGCAGACTCTTCTCTACAATCATATCTCTATGCACTCAACTATAGAGTATGTTCTATCTTAGATCTCTTCTCTTACAATCTAGAGCTAAAACCCTCTAACATCATAATCGTAACCCTTCCTCATACAAAAAAACCCTTATATATAGATGTGCCCGAATGTCACATATTAAAATAACTATGGTCCAATCCCCATAGTACTTTTAAACCCAAAAACCCCATGGTTATCCTGTAGACCACACTAAGCTTTAACTTCGCTGTCCTGTTGGCGCCACTTCTTCTCACTCTGACGCTTCCTCTGACAACGCAGTTCCGAATTCTGTAGTGGCGTGTCCTTTAAACCATTATGCTTCTTTACTTATTGCGCTTGTAGCATTAAAGTCACTGCTTGGCCTTTAACTGCTTCAAACACTTCTTCCTGTCCTTAGTACTTTGTCTTTACTAAGGAAACAATTTCTTTATCCTTGAATTAACTTCACTCCATACTCTCTTCTTGGGATTTGTGGAGTCGCTTATATCCCAAAAATTGACAATGTCAGGCCTCGCCTAACTGTACCTTCATTCATTATAGCTTCCTTTACTTTGGGCTGCTCCCAATAGGCCCCTAACACTTACTTGTGGCTCATCCTAGAGTCACTTACACTAGGATTCTTTGACTTTGCATCACTTGGTATGTTCAGCTTTGCTGTGAACTCTTGAAATTTTGTGCTCAACTTCGCAACAACCTCCTTAGTCTCCTGCTCATATTCTTTTACTGTGCCGAGCAACATCGCAGATACTATTTCTTGCATTTGGTCCTTCACCATGCTCTATGTCATCTGAAGATCTTACATTTACACCTTGATCTCTTCAGAGAGTGCTAATGTCTCTTTCTACATTGGTTGCAACTTTGCCGAAGTTTCAGATTCCTTAGTCCTTAATGCCTTCATTTCTTTTTGAAGCTCCTTTGTTTCTGCGAACTTCTGTATTCTTTGTCTTGGAGGTAAATCCTTCATGGCCATGTTCATTGAGTCAAGGTATTTCTGCTTCTTCTGCACTTCACCCTGAATTTTTTGTAATTCTGGGTCTTCTTGCAGTATGGCCCATGACTTGGTCACTTCTTCTAGAAAATATTGACACCTCGCAACTTCTGCGGATATGTTCTCTATTGAATTTTTTAGTTCTTCAACTCTTGCCAATTTTACTTCTGGCGGTGTGCCAGGTTGTTTTCTAGACTCTAATTCTGCAATCTTTTCTTTGTAACCAATCTCCATATCTTCTATTTTTTCTTTGAGATTGTCTACTCCAGCACCAATCTTAACGATGGTCGCTTCTACCTCAGGTTCTTTGTTAAACTATGGGATCTTCACATATACTTCCTCTACTGCTTTCTTCATCTTCTTGTGCTTATCCTGAGCATCTGCTAGCTCATTGGTCTTCACTCTTCATTCATTCCTCAACTCATTATAACTTTCTTCTAGCTTCAGATGCTAGTTGTATGTTATCATGTCTCTATATTTAATTTCTTCTACAACCTGTAAGCGTAGATTATGCAGTCCTTCAATGGGTAACATTCCCACATTAATTTCCAAGTGCGCAAGCTGCTTCTCACCTTCAGTAATTTCATCGGATGGGAATATGACATTCGTTGGCTCTATGAGCACTAACTGAGGTCGTATCGTTAGTGTAGGCGCTTTCCTTTTTCCTTGGCTCGACTCCAATGATCTGTGTTCAGAGTCTGATTCCTTCATTAGATCTCTTTGTACTTTCTCTATTCTTTCCATCATACTTTTGAGCTCGGAAATGCTTTATGCCATGATTGCTTGAAGTTTCTCTTGATTCTTGTCTTTTTCTATGAGCGTCTCTTCTATATGCGCATGGAATCTGGCTGCGATGCAGTCATAGTCATCATCTTGCAACTTCGAATCTAGCGGAGTCTTAGTCCCTTTTTGCTTCTTTCTTTTCGACCCCTCTGGCACCTCTGTGTCAGGGTTCTTCCTCTTTTCTCTTGCTGAAAAAATCAATAGTTTGTTGTTGTTATTTTTCTTGATCTTGGTCTTCTTCTTTTTTATCGTCACCTTCTTCAGCACCGTCTTTTTCTTGTGTGTCGCTTTTGTTGGAACTATCGTTAGATGTCATGATCAATGTCTCTGGTGCATCAATTTTCCATTCAGGCAATCAATCTTCAATGATGAGGTCAATATTATGTGCATCCAACTAGTATTAACTCTCATATCATTATGGGTTTGATGGTTTTCAGGGCTGTATGAATCTAGAGTGGAGGCCTGATCTGAATCTCATCTTCTAGATATATGTTGTTGCTATTTCTTTTGGAATACGGGAAGTGCACTTGACCACTTCGCATATTTTCTCATAAAATGTGTGCAACTACACATTGTTTAGTCTTTGTCTTTCCGGCCTTGAATTGCTCCACATGTTCACATATATGGGTCCACGGCAGTCACCAGCAAACATCAGTACATTCTGTTGATACTTTGGCTCTTTCCATCCCACAAATGTGATGAGGAATATCATCTAGCTGAAGTGAAACTGAAAGCCATTGTCTTGCGCATCCGCTACATCATCCAGAAATCCATTCAACAGGTAACCTTCCTAGTTGAATGGTAGTCCATCCTTAGCCTTAGTAGCTTGGGAGATCGTAGCGACTGACCCTTTTGTTGGTCTTCATTTTCTTAGTACTCTTCCTGCAAGCAATTGCACTGTGAACCTCATGGTGTTATCTATAGTCTGGTCTTCCTGGTATCCGCGGGTTCCTTTAACTAGCCCGAATTCTCTCTTCATCCTCCTAGCGAGTTCTTTATCTTTATTTTTTCCAATGAATTTTGTTGCAGGGTTAGTGCCTCATTTTCTCAGATGGGTGATCCTATATATCATATCAATATTAATATCTACCTTACGGTCTAGACACAAGTATCCTTGGTGCATGCATGATAGCAGTGTGTGCACAACAATTGTTAGCTCCGTATTCCTCCCAAAATGTGGAATTCTCAACAAGTTCAACAATACTGAAGATTGCAATGGTGCAATCCAGTCCTGTGCCTGAATGGTCGTTTTCTTAGTAGTTTCATCATACTTTTGACACATGTATCTATCTGGTTGAAATTGTGGATACTTAGTTGAGTTCAATAGATCGTAATCTATGAACTTACATTCCGGGATCTTTCGCAACAAGTTATCCTTCTCCCGAACATGGCTTGACATTGGCGGCAATGGGATGTCATACTATGGATTCTTCTTCAGTACTAACACTGACGCATCATCTATTCGTGGAGGGATGTACTTAGATATCAACAAAATCAACCTCTCATGAAGTCGCTCTGCATGATGCTCTTTTCAAATTTCTATAGCCTGCGGTTTCTCTTGTTCCTTGGCTTTCTGCTTATCCTTCTGTTTAAGTTCTGGTGCATGCCACAGTGAGGTTGTAGAGGTCCCACCTTTATCTTGAGCTTATTTCTTCATAGGAGTCTTCATAACTGCTTCTAGACCAGACTGCTGGAATTTCTTTAATATCTCCTGTAGGATTTCTTTCTTAGGCATATACTGTCGGAATGCTCTGTTATTAGCTAGTAAAAACTCAGAAGTTACTCATGGTAAAAATAAAAATCATGGTAAAACAGGTAATTGTGCGCTCCTTGCTATTTATAACCATATATCAAACTAAGATGCGCCCCAAAAAAACTAAGTTAACATTAAATGTTATGTCTGCGATCCAAATCTTGCTTATATTATGGTCTTTTCCCTACATTAAACGTGTCTTCAATGGACAAGTATGCCTTAAAGCAGAAAAATTTGGTTTCTTGATAGTACTATATAATGACTAGTTTCCAACCAAAACTATAACAGTTATTTTTCTCTAGATTCACTGAAGTTTAGGTGAGTGGCGAGGCTCACTTCGCATTCCCCTCCTCTTGATGGAACTTCGCAATGCTACCCCTTCTTTTACTTCACAACTTGACTTTCTATGTGTGCTTCACAACACGTCTTCAAATCTTGTGAACTTCACATTATGAAAAAACTGTTGTGTGCAGACTTTGTTCTCTATTTTAGTGTCCAATTTCAATTGCACTTGACACTTAAACACTATTGCATTGTTTAACTTCTGTTTGTAGGGGTAGGGCCATCCCTGTAAGGCTTTAGTCTACTCCCATTGACAAGTCCTTGCAATTTTTCTCCAAGTAATGTGGCCAGCTGTATTGCGCCACCATTAGTAACATGCTTGACAATGTATGGCCCTAACTAGTGCATTCTAAATCTTCCAGGAAATTTCATAAATTTGCATTCTTCTACGTCTCCTACCTAGAACAATTTGTGCTTGCTTTATGTCATTTCCTTGTACTTGTTTGACGTTCCAGACATCATCACAAAGAAAGGAATGTTTCTCTGGTTCTTCTAGACTGGTTCTTTTAAAAACAGGTAGCTTTATATCATCTGCCATTCTTTTTCTAGGATGTGTAGGGTTCTGAAACACTACAATACTACCTATGGAGTGAAATGATGGAGGTATACCACCACTTGGCTGATTCTTTGTGCTTGTTCCTGCAGTATTTATACTACTAGTGTTCTGCGAACTAGTAATATTTCTTTCCACAGCTATAGGTTTCTGCAGAGTGATAAGTTGATAGCCAATATTTGTAGGTTCTGTTTCACAATCAGAATCAGCTTGATACGACTTTCCATCACTTTCTAATCCAGTTTCTAGGAATATACAAGGTTCAACTTCACGAGACCTCTTTATACTGCTAAGTTTATATCTTTTTCCACTACGCAAAATGAGAGTATCTTCGTCTGTGTCCCTATCTATGTTTTTTAACATTATAGACTCAAACCCTAGGAATCTGACTACATTCTTAACACACCCTTTTTAGCTAATAACATTTTAATGCGTAAAATCAGGTTTTTCAAGTACTTACCTCTAAATCCTTTGAAAAAGTATCCTTCAGTTGCACTTTAAGACTTCAAAGTGTACACAACAAACTCTATAATATAGCCTTCCAACAAGCTATCTAGCCAAAAGTCTACTTCTCTCGAAATCTGGTTACCAATCCCTTTACACCTCTAAATCAACTTTGGATTACAAGCTGTAGGTTCTTCACCCTGAAAACATTTTTTTCATTTTGCTACCCTCGATATCCATTCATGTAACTGATTAGAAAAGATGTGAAGAAAAATTCATGCAACTCATTGAATATATAACTTTGTAACCACTGTTCTGTAGTAAGGCGTGGATGTTTGTTTTATTTCTTCATAAAATCGTGTTCTATTTGACTTACCCAGTTCTGTATTTAGTTATTCTCTAGATTTCACTTCAACATGACACATCACTGAAATGTCAGTTCAAAGCACAGAAACAAAACCATTTTTTTGGGACTGGTTAGGCTGACCTGGGTTCGGCGAAGTTCTTGTAGCAACAACAAAACCCTTTTCACTAGCCCTTTTGACGTCAACTTGTGAAAAGGATGAAGTCTCACTCGAAGCGAAGATGGGGGGTTACATAATCAAGTTTTTATAACTTTGGCGATGTGAAGATGTGGTAAACAACCTCACAACACATCTCTTACTTAACATCTATTACCAGGATAGAACAAACCAGTGACTTCGCACTTCGCAACTATCACATTATACAGAAATTTGTTGAATATCTATTGTCTTCACTCTATAACTACGCATTCATCATACTTAGTGTTACTTCGCAACATTCATACACTTGTATTCCATCTACTTAACATATGATTATCATTCACATACATATGAAAGAAAATACATAAGCACATCATAACATGCACACAAAGCGCATCATAAACCCATACACATAACACATGATTTATGTGGTTCACCCCCAAGCAGGAGTTATGTCCACAAGAATTGTTCTTTCTATTATCTTGGAAGGGTAACGGTTCCAACATGCGAACTTAGCTGCAGACTCTTCCCTACAATCATATCTCTACGCACTCAGCTGTAGAGTCTATTCTCTCTATGACCTCTTCTCTTACAATCTAGAGCTAAACCACTCTAGCATCATAATCGTAAACCTTCCTCATACAAAAACACCCTTATATATAGATGTTCCCGAAGGTAACATATTACAATAACTATGGGCCAACCCCCATAGTACCTTTAAACCAAAAAACCATGTGTTTCTCCTGTAGACCAAACTAAGCTTTAACTTCGCTATCCCTTTGGCGTCGCTTCTTCTCACTCTGACACTTCCTCTGAAAGTGCAATTTTGAACTCTGTAGTGGTGTGTCCTTTACACCATTCTGCTTCTTTACTTCCTGCTCCTAGAGTATTTAGGTCGTCGCTCGACCTTTAACTACTTCAACCACTTATGGCTGTCCTTAGTACTTTTTCTTTACTAAGGAAACAGGTCCTTTATCCTTGATTGAACTTCACTCCATACCCTCTTCGTAGGATTTGTGGAGTCGCTTATCTCCCAAAAATGGTCAATGTCAGGCCTCACCTAACTGTGCTTGCCTTCATTACTTCCTTTACTTTGGGTGTGCCCAACATGGAGTAGATCCATTACATGACATTGATGATAATTAAAATTTTAATTTATTAATTGATCATTTTGTTTAGTCTACTAGTAACACTGAAATGGTTGTACAATTGTTGAGGAATTTTAGATCTCAAAAGGAAAATGTAATTGATGATCTAGATACCATATCAAATGATAATTCTCATACATCTATTAGAAACAATATGGTATATGAATATTTAATAATATCACCTTATGGAATTGAATCAGTCACTAATAGTTCTACAAAAGTTGATAATTTTATCTCTTCTTGTAGCGATCATTCAATTTCCGTCACTTTCACACAAGACATAGCATTAGATCATATTTCACATGATAATGCTTTTCTCACAACAATTGAGGAAGGTGTTTCTGTAGAAAGGGAAGCATTTAATATTCTATATTCTGATAGTTATTTTTGTTGTATCCTGATATCTTTTCTAACCATAATGTGTAGGTTAATTTAAATTATTTTCATAGTGAGAATGAATTGTGGCCGAATGTCTCGATACAAGGTTTTCAATAAGTCTTTTGTGAAAATAAGAATAATTTGTTTATTCAATCTGAAATATTTCAATATCATCAAGAATAATATAAGTTATTGTTAGACATCATTTATGATCAAATTCATGCATTTCCATCTATTTCTTCAGATATTTTGATTACTGAATCAGAAATTAATGAGAATATTCCTCATGTTGAATTAGATTATAACGGATCACATGAATTAGAACTAGCTGAAATTGAAACTGAATTTGAGGATATTTGTTCTAAATATGCGATGATTAAAATCCAATTTTTTGAAGAAAAGTCTGCTCAATCAAATATCCTACAAACTAATCAATCTCATGTGCTTGTCTATTCAAATGAGGAACTCTAACATGACAAGAGAAACCAACTATGGTGCTCTAAGGTAATATCAAATGATCATGTTTCCTTTCAGATTAATAATGATGATACTTTTTTAAAGGAAACATTTTCCACATATAATTCCGATTTTGATGGATTTCATCTTAACATCCAAGGGATCACTCTTTCGCACATTAGTAGAATCAATAGAAGAATCATGGAAGCAAAATTATGAGAGATGGAAGGACTTCTCTTCAACAATATTAATGAAAACAACTCATATATTATCTTCATGAAAAAAACTTCGTGGAAAACATAGGAATCCATAGAGGAAGAAATTTGAACTAGATCATTTGTTGAGTCTTCTTCCATTTCTTCATGTACCCGCAAACAACAATCTTTGAAATTACTTACTTTGAAAGCATGCCTGATAAAGGCCAAAAGGAGAAACTAAATGACCAAAGGTAATAATTGGAAGCAACTATGTAAATTGTTTTGCATCAGACTAGCTCTGATACCATATTAGAATTTAGATTGCACAACATTCACAACACTAGGTTATGATACATGTGACAATCCAACCTAGATCTAGATAGAAAACACAATCTCACTTACAATTATTTGCACAAAGAGATAGCAAGAATAGAGAAGAAATATTGAATAGAACACTAGAGGAAAATCACTCCAGTGGGAAGAATTCCACTATCATATTATTCATTAACATGAGTACAATATATATATGCTCTCAAGATACAAAATTGAGAGGCTTAGTGGCAAGTTGAGTATCTCACAATAATGAGGCTTAGATTGGACCAATTCACCCATCAATGACATGAGACCAAGTGTAACTTATAGATTGGGCCATAATGAATCCATTAATGCACAAGTTGACCAAATAATTAAGAGGGTGCACTCCATCTCCTTAAAACAAGGAAATTAAATAACTCCGACATAAATGCAAGGTAGTGGGGTGTATTGACTCCTAAAATGGTGGAAATGAGTGGATAAGTGGACAAACAAGGCTTCATGGATATATCACTAGTCTAAACTGGTCAAATGTGGACAAACTATGGTCTAAGAAACTAGACTAGGTAGTAGAAGGCCAAACAACACTAGGTAGAACAACATAAGGTCCATGACATGTCTATGATGGGAATATTGTTCTAACAACTTGATTTTTCAGTTTTTTTCTTGTCAAGTAGTATCTTTATTTTCACTACTAATGATTGATTGATTTAATCTTGTAGGTTTAACGTTACTTGATTGGCTCCATTGGAAATTTCATTTTAGTTAGTCTTTTCGTGGATATTTAGTAGTAGAATAGTTGTATATTTAGTTTAGTTAGTTTCTGTTTACTTTTTCTATATATAGGTTTGTTCTCTTGTTTTCAATAACACAACTATGAAGCAACATTTCACTCTCATGATTCAAGTAGTACATTAACAGGGAAGTTACTATTATCCTTCTTATTTGTTATTTATTCTCTTGCTTGTCATTTACATGTTTCTCTTTTAGTCATATATTTAAGTTTTAAAACTGCTTTTTACTATATTGTAAAACACTAGGCATGATTAATTTGTTGCAAAATGGCAAGTAAGAACAATTCAAATAAACAAATGAAGGTTTTAACTATAAGCCATACTTTCAGAAATTGCTGAGCTAGAATAATAGGTTAAGATTTTACATAATGTCTCTGTAAAAAAGAAGAAACAAACAATTTTGCATCTTGCTTGAATATAAAAATAAAATTAATTGCAAGTTCTGGTTATGAATTTCTTCCTTCAAATTATGAATATAGTACTTATTTTCAATTTCTAGAACTTCCACGTGAGATTTTAGAAGCATATCTTTATACCAATCCTTTGACTAACTAAATGAACAATTTGCATGGTCTCATTTCTAGCCTCTACCATTTTCTCAATTTGATCAGGACATTCCAATTTTGAATGGAATTGAATATTTAGGGAATCATATTCTCAATCATTTAAAAGAATCCTCTTTCCTCAACTGATATTCACTTTTCTTCATTTGATTAAATGATACATCTTAATGCACACATTTTTCAGGAAACTAGTTACAGTGTGGATTTCAAAGAACATATAGTGGACTCTACTCATTCTCAGAAATTCGAATATGAAATTTTAGTGACAAATCCTAGTACTCTTACTTTGGAAAATGAAAATTTTGTAGTTTTGAACATTTTCCATTTTCTAAGTAGATCAATTTAGTTTGGAATGAGAATGGACTTCAGAATATCATTTGGAAAATATTTGTGGGATAATTTATAAACATGAAAATTATCACTCTTTTTCCTTTGATCAATCAATCAATTATAATGAAGATCTAGGAATCCTTGAAGTAATTGATTATATTTCAAATTTCAAAGAATATGTTGTTGATCATAATTATTTTCATAAATATGATTTCAGGGAATCCTTGGATCTTCATATTTTATTTTTTACTATCTTAAGGGAATTGAGGAAGATCAATCCTTAGAGGCAGAGTTGGATGAAATTGAAATTCAATTTTAAAATCCTTGTTTTTGAAAGAAAATGATTTAATTTGAAAATAAACAAACCTCCTACACCTGCATGTTTGAAGGATGAGAATCATGATCAATATGATGAAACTTATACTTATGATTTTCCAGACTCTAATCAAGATATTTTCTTTCAATTTAAAAATGATGATATTTCTGTAAAAGAAACATTCTTCACTTCTGAAATTTCAAATTCTGATTTTGATAAGTTTCCTTTCAAATTTTATTTCAATAAGGCTTGTAACTTCCATATTGAAGTATCAATAGCATCAGATAGTTTCCAACCTAATTTTTATCATCCAATTGATGTATGGTTGGCAGAGTCATAGTTGAACAAATTTTCATCTTATTTTGGTGCTATTGTAAATAAGAAATTTAGTTTAATTTTATTTATTTATTTATTTTGGATTTCAAGAGTTATAATTTTCAATTATGATGTATACCTTGTTTTATTTTGAGGCTGCTAACTTCGATGGTTTCACTTGAGACTCGATTATATTTAATTTTTCAATTATTAGAATAGTGTAAAGAAGGTGTACATTAATTTATTTTGTTTTATATATATTAGATTTATTTCATGCATTTTAATAATTCAGTTATGGAGCATCATGTCATTCTTTGGAATCAAGGAAAGGCATTACTTAGGGAAGTATCCTTACCTTTCTTACTTGTCATTTGTTCTCTTTCCTATTATCATATTCATTAAAACATTTTCTTTCATTATTTTAAACTTTAGAAAGCATTTTAATATGATCAATTTATTTAAATTGGCAAGTAAGAACAGTGAAATGAGCAAATATGAAAGATTCTCATTTTTAGTCTTACCCCTACTAAACATTGTGTTTCAATTTTGTATTTTAATTTTTAGTCATTTATTATTATGGTTTATTTGTACGATTATTATATGCAATTGCTTTGACAAAACTTGAAGCACAAATGTTTAAAAAAATAAGAAATGGGATCTCCAATACATTTTGATCTACATTCTTTAAGTTACTCAATGAATGTGCCTTGATCATCCTGAGAATTTGTTTTCATAATTGTACAATAATTTTAGACTAGTTCTAGTGTTTTATCTTTTATTTTCTTCTTGTAAATGATTTAATAAAAGAAATATTGTTGGTTGAAAGGATTATGTGGCAAACACTAGTTGTGATTCTAATTTAAAAGGATTGGTCCTAAGGGTATTTCAATAAATTCAGTTATTCAATCTATTCAATTATTTATGAATATCTGATAGAATTATTCCCCTTTATGTGACAGTCTTTTCTATTTTCATGTCACACAATTATACATTTGCTTGAGCATAAGGTGATTAACCAATTTGATTTGACCCACTTTGGTTTGATGTTAGATTAGATTACTTTTATTTTATTTTTCACAAGTTTGATTTATTTATTTTTATTTGCTTGCTCCCTTTCTTCTTCTTGATTTGGAGCAAGTCGATCAATTTTCATCCAAGATGATGTACTATTTAATTTATGTTATATAATGATCAATTTTGATTATATGCATTGAATTAAGCTTTATCCATCAATATTTTGGTCTTAGTCAATATATAGGAGTTGTTAATCTTTGAAACCAGATGGGTTTCCGGGTTAAATCAATTATACAAGCCTCTTTATTTTTAGAATACTCACACTTGAAGAAATCCTTTTAAAGGGTATATTCAAGAAGATCCAAACCTGTTTCTATGATGGAACACCTTTAGAATCGTAGAAGCCTTTATATTAAATCTAGCTGCATAGCTTGTGTCTTCTTTCAACCATTGTATATCATTATGAAAAGTATTTCACTTATTTAGATTCTGACAAATCCATTCAATTAGTTACCCTATAGGAGCGATAGAGTATGGAAAGCACTGTTATTAACACAAACATCTTAATGCCATCTCATGCTCTTAAGGATCCATTGGAATTGCTTCCCCATTCACTAAGTGGTCTCTATGAGATCAATAATCAAAACGATTTACTTAAATTTAAAAGACCTCAAGGGTTAACTGCAAGATAGGGTCTCTCATTGAAATCCATCCTATCATGATCATACATATTTGTGGAATGGAATATCTACATGTGGTCACCTTGCCAGTGAGATGGATTTCAGTCTTAAAACTGAAAGATAATAGATCTTATTACAAATCAGCCTATCCATGATCTGCAGGTACTGGTGAATGACACTACTATCAGTTGGTTACGAAGCAAAGGTAGTGGCTTGCAGTTCATCCCTTAGGAAAATCTGTAATATAAATCTAAATCCAAAAGTTGACTTAAAGGACAGGAGGTCTTATCAAAAGTCGACCTGACTAGGATCATGAAATATTATGGAATGACACTATCACCCGCTGGTTACCAAGCCGGGATAGTGTTTTTCACTTTTCAACCTTTAAACGGGAATACATAGGGTCTCATCATGATCCAGCCTAGTCATTTTCTATAGTTTTTTGTGAATGGAATTTCCCCTAGATGATTACTAAGTTAGGGCGATGTCCTTTAGTCCTCTATTTGGAAAATAAAACATGAATGATTAAATTTTTAAGGTAAAATTATTTTATATATTTTATCTAGTGGATGGGATAAAAGTGGTCCAATCGGGTTAAAAGAAAACCATGTCAGGGTTATAGATGCCTGCTCGCAGTGGTGGCCATGCGTATGGTATCGGAGGAAAATAAATTCATAACATCTGCTAGCCATTACAAATTGTTTCTTAGTGTGTTTTTTGATGAATAATCTTTTGTTGGAAATCCGAACACACATGTTATCTATGCATTTCAATTAATGGTTACAATGGTTATCATTTAGAATTTTACTACAGCTAGTATAATTTTTAGAGGCTAATTTCTAAAGCGTGGTACCCATGGTATAAGGTAATATTTCTTTTATTGAACAACTTATCTTTAATATTCATGTACATGCAAAACTTCCATCTTTACTAGGAAGAGATAACCGGTTCTTTCCAGTGAGCCACCATTTTTTGTGGCTCCAACAACTCCCCTACATTTTGATCAAAATGAGGGGTCCCCCACTTAAAATTTTCAAAATCAATACTTTCCCTTCGTTAGTTTGATGGATCCTGGTTTAATGTCTTTTGATTTTATTTTTATCGATCATCGTATGACATATTTTTAATTTCATCTCTGCCATGATTTACTTGACACCTGATATTCATCTGATAAGTTCATTATTTACTCCACTATTTTGATTCCACCATTTTGGAATCATGGTTTTATCTTGATTTTTCTTTGATTCCTATATTGGGTTGAATATTTACTTTATCCATACCGTATGATCCTAATCAGACTTGATATTTTGCTTGGTTAGATATTGCCTCAAATTCACAACATTGGGATGAGCATTGCAGGAAAGTTTGCTTGATTAGTTTTGTTTCTTGACTTTTAAAATTTATCAACTTTGGACTTTGGAAGTCGGGAGTTAATTTATACAATTAAATTTCAATTATGACTTCTCGACCCCGATGTTTCTGATTTTGAGTGGAAGTTGGAATTTAGCATGATATTTCTTTCGGTTTCATAACTTTGTAGACGTCCTAATACAAATCTTCTAGTTGTATAAATATCAAAATTCAGAATACGGGAAATCTATTTGTTATTTCCAAATTTTAACCTAGACTCCCGCCTCCTGACTTTTCAAATTTATTTTCGATCTCGACTTTGGCATAGCCGATATTGCAAACCTGAAAATGATTTATACTTTTATAATTGATTTTTTGTGTCCATATTTTTTTGACTTGACATGATCCATCTGAGTATGGCATGACTCTCTGGTATGATATATCGAGACATGATTATTATATATATTTCACCCATATGCATGATGTTTCGATGATTGATTAGTTGCATCATTTTGATGATCCTTGTTCTGCATCTTTGGCATCATTTGTATTATTTCCATTCGTTGCTGATCTCTAGCTTGTATTTGCATTTTGCATTTGACTGAGTTGGTTACATTCTCTTGGTGAGATACCATGTTATTCTTCATATACCCCACCTAGATTTATTTGTTTTGGTTATGATTTGATTTGAAAATATATTTTTATTAATTTGGATTTGTTTCATTAACTTTGGAATACTATTTTTTTATTTCTTCTTTTGAATTGTACAGGTGTAAATATGGATTTTAAAAAATCAATTAATATCTCGAATCATGAGGAATTAAAGGTATGTCATGTTAAAAAAGAAGTGATTTTCAGACGTGATTTCTGGAGCAATGAAGATGAATATAGGATATCTGAGACATGGGTTTTGTGGAGAAGAAACCCAATTAGATAATTTGGGCGAAAAATACCCAAACAATGTGTTATTTGGGAGATCCAACTAGTTTTCTAAAATGAAATTTCCTATATTTTTCTCATGGATAGATTTGCTAAATCAAACAACTGAATCAGTTAGCTCATTGATTAGGGAAAATAATATGATATTCTTTGTCATTCATTTTGTGTAAATACCTATCTATTATGTAGAGGAGAGGCGGGGGATATGAACTTGCTGGGAATTTTTATGCTTACAGTTTATTATTTGGATCTGTAAATGAAACTCCGTGATGTATTTTGGGGCTAATTGATCAGACCATAGATGTCATGTACTTTGGAATCAACTACATCAGTGACTAATATTTGTTTTGCATTTCTATTTTTCATTTCAATTATGTAATTGTTTTTTGGGATATGTTAATTGTTATTTTATATTTTTCTTTCGTTGGCCGTGTTTAGACTTCAGGAACTAAACTCTATTGCAAAATTGATTTTATTCTAACCAGTAATAGGAAATGTTTTTGATGTTTTCTTGATCACTTTTTATTACACTTTCTTTAATTGTATTAACTTGTAGGTTCTACTATCTAATATTGATTCTAATTTATTAGTTTCATAATTAACCATATAGTTTGGAACATTTTCCAAAGTGCTAATTTTACAATATCTCTTTTTACAATGATCAGTTTATGAAAGAGAATTTTTTCTTTCATTCTGTTAATCTATCTAGATGAACATTTTTTTCATTTATCATATATTGAAAGAACAATATGACCTGGTTACAACAAAGTTGGTTTCAATAGGATTTAAGTTGCATCTTATATTAGAAGATAGATTGGATTTAGGAATTAGTTTTAGTTCCGATCAAAAGTCTCCTCTTTGAGGAGAAACCGTCGCTTAGTGGCTAATAGACCCGTAAAACCCATAGGATTTAGCCATACAAAACAACTTCGAGATAGGGTAATACTTGAATAGGATTATCTGAACCCTTCAGTTGTTCTATTTCCTTTGTGTTGACGTTTGGGACAAATCCAGGCATCAACAGGGGGATCTTCCAAACCATCACAGAAATGAGAGGCCAAGAGGAAGGTGTGAGCATGAACATGAAGAAGAGGAAGAGTACCCATTTCCCATTATAGAAATATATGATGAATCTAGAATGAAAAATATAAACCATTTCGGTCCTTCCACATTCTGATGCGTTGCCTACAGAAGACGCATATACTTTCTTGTTTGAATTTGAAGTATTGTGCAGGTCTTATGAGTACAAAACTAAATTGTAGAAGCTCAAGTTGTTTCCTTCAACCCTAAAGGATACTTCCCTGAGATGGTTTATGAGATAAGAAGGATGAAACATCAACAATTGATTTCAAATTAAGGAAACCTTCTTAGAAAAGTACCAAGACTATTGTAAAGCACATGAAACAAGGGATGATATATTCAGGATGACTTAGAGGATTGATAAATCATTGGAGTATTATGTAGATATATTCTAGTTCAACTATAAGAGGTCCACCAAATGCAAATTAGATGACAAATCCATCAAGCTTATATTACTGATAGGAATAAGGGAAGAGTTCTTGGAACTCCTGAATTTTATAGTTGCTAGGGATGTCTATCAATTCAATTACAATGAGATAAAGGAATTGTTTAAGAATTACTCAAGAGCCCATATGAGGAAGGGGAGGGGTTGTAGGACCTTCGAATCCTTGACCATGAATTCCACCACTCCAAGGACCATGAGGGAAAAATTGTAAATTTGACCGAAGACATGAAAATTGACATACTACAGTCACTATCCTTGCATTTGGATACTCTACACCTAAAGAAGCAAGAGGACATGGAAAAAGGTTTAGCTATTTTTTTCCCAAAATGTCGAAAGAAACACCCTTGGAATCAATGTGCACTTATTGTTGTTGAATTCATCTACAACATTTGAACAAGAAAGCATGACACCAATAATTGTTCTTAGTTACCTAGTTTGAATATAGTGTACCAAAGATTAGATCAAAATGTAGAAAATTTTTGGTTTGTCAACCACCGAATATTTGGGCACCTAGCACCACAATTTCTAGGTATGAGTATGTATCCCAAATCATTTTTTTTTTTTTGGAAAAATCAATATGTTTCACCTCCTTGGTATCCACTGCAATACTCGGTTAATCAACATTACTAGAAATCACTACCCTCTACTCCTTGGCCTCAAAAGATTCCTTATGGCCAACAAAATCATTTCAATCAAGGGGCGCCATGGTACAACCAACAACAATCTTATAGGACCTCCCAAAGTCAAAATTTCTAGCAAAATCAGCTATCTCTACCTCCTCATCACCCCATGAATCAAATTACAACTAGACCCTCCTTACCAATACAACCTACTTTGAATCCAAACAATAAAGTCGACCAACCAAACCAACGAATGTTTTCCAATGAAGTCACTGAATAGACAACCTACATGCTCAGGCTACATTGGAATGGAAAGTGACCCATGTTCGGTCGAGAAAAACCCTGGATACACCACCTTTTCCGAAACACACTGAGGATGAAATATCTCCCTCAGAGGAAACTGAGGGGGAGTAGGAAAATCATCAGGAATCAACTTAAGATAAGGCTTTAGTAGTACCCCCATTTCCAGAAAGACTCGACCAAGTCAGGAAACCATCCCAACCAGCATTTGATATTGTCGATAAGTTGTGACATGTCTACATCAAAATTTTATTATTACGGGCCTTAAAAGATGTACCAATCTATGGAAAAACCATCTGTTGGGCCTAGCCCAAGTTGGGGAAAATTTTGATAACAGAAGGAGTTTTAGCTGTGGAGCTAAGCACAGCTCAACAAAAATAAAATTTTGCGCAAGTGTTGGGGATGTTGCGAAGTTGTTCTCAGCAACCAAATTTTGGCAGTACTTCGAACGGTGTTGCGAAGATCAGTGCTATGAAGTGACCAGTCCATGTGGAGCCGGCAAAGCAGAGTGTTGGACGGAGGACAGGAACGGGTATTGGTTAGACCGTCGGCGGTCTAGTTTTGGCAAATGCTCTAGGGAGGCTGAGCGGTGGCCATGAATAGATCAGGAAGGCAGCTAGGTGTACGAGGTTGTTAGAGGAAGAACGACTTGATGAAAGCAACTAGGAGCTGAGCCAGTTGTACGAGGCCGTTAGAGGAAGAGAAGCTCGATTAAAGTGACCTATTGGCATGTGCACAACAGGAAGGCCGATAGCGACAGGACAAAGGCGTGGAGGACCGCCATGATGGAGCACTCACTACCAGAGGCCAGCAGTCCAATTTAGAGAAACCGTAGTAGTTTTGTAAACCCTAAGGGTTTCGGCCTTTAGCTCTGTAAAGACATGACCTACGGGCATGATCTATTTAAGGAGGCATTTTTGTATGGGAAAGGGTTAGAAGTTTAGTACTGAACATTGTAAAATGTTTTCTGAGTAAAGATATTGTAAAGGATCTGCAGCTGAGTGCGCAGAGACCTATCTGAGAGAGAAGAGAGTCTGCAGTTGAGTGCGCAGACTAAGAACTGTTGCGCCCTTCCCAAAAGATATATATATAAAAACATTTCTTGTGGGCGTAGCTTCCCACCTAGGGGAGTGAACCACGTTAAATACTATCCAGTGTGATTGTGTTGTGTATTGTGCATTTATCTGCTTCCTGTGAATGAATGCCTGAATTTTCCCTTGCATACTGTTATGAGAGGACTTTTGTATGTATTTGCCATCAGGAGAATGTGGAAATAATATGTTACGTTTTGCATGAATAGATGAATGGTGAATGCTTGGCCTCTACTTATGAAGCAATAATGAATCAGTTATTCAACTAAGTGTTGGATATTGTTTAAGCACTTTCACATTATGTAATAGGAAGAATGCATGGTAGTTGGACCGTCTTCACGGCACATGTTTGAGTAGTAAACACCCCAAGTGAATGGATGAATGATTGAGTGTTAATAAATTTAGCACTCTACTTAACTGCAAGTATTTCAAGTCTTAGTGTGAACTGCATCAGCCGCAGTCACAAAGAAATTCTGTGGAAGTAGAATTTAGAGATGCGAACCGTGGTGTCATTTATTGCCGCGTAGTCCTACCCTGCAGCACACGTCCCATGTCACGCTGCGTACATCAGACTAAACAACTCATAACCTAATGTGGAAACCTGATTCTACAGTACCCCATAGATACACCTCAGGTGAGACCTCAACCTGCTCGCAGGTTGTTGCTGAAACGGCCGGTGCAAAGGGGTTTTGTTGGTCAAGGGGAAATCGTGAAGAACCTGGGTCTTTGTTGAAAACCCTCTAGGTAAGCATATTATAAGCCAACAAATGGTTCCGTTGCCGCACTAGAATCCGTGACGAGTTGCAGCCATAATGTGTGACGAAGAGCATCAGTTCCCAACAGGCTCCGACAATTGGCATCCTGAAAAGATAGAGATCCGGGCTTGGTATGACAAGACCGTAATAGACTTTGCAAGGCAAGAGAATAGACACCCGCATCTATCTGACGAATAGTGGTTGAGTAGATATCTGTGGAAAGATATTCACAAGATTTTGTGGGCATCATTTCTAGACAAGCTGCACGAGTGGATCTCACGGCTCCCAGAGAAGAAAACCTATTTTCAAGGAGGAGTTCCTACATAGTGGAATCCAGAGCTCATAATGCAGCTCAAAGCAATAGACAGCCCATTGACATGCGCAGTTGAATTCTAGGTCGATGACATGCTAGAAGGCTTCATAACAGAATTTGCTATAGACACACTCAAATCCTACAGCCAAGCAGAAGCATACTTTTTCGACGGATTCCAAGGTAAGTACCTAAACAATCTCAATATATACATTAAGATGTTGTTAGCCGAGAAAGGTGTTTTAAGAATGCAGCAATATTTTCAAGTCTGTCATGGTAAACAGTATATATAGTGATTCTGACGAAGACACCCATAATCTTAGAAGTGGGAAGAGATATAAATTTAATCAGAATCTCGGAGGCATTGGACTCCACATAGATACTGAGATTCCTTGTGACCTTAACAATGAAGCTGTGCCACCGTTCACCCCTCAGAATCCACCGGTTGCAGAGACCGTGCCTCCCTTATCTCACAGCCCACCCCTCAGGATACTCAACCGAGTACGTCTACTCTGATATTCCCATTTACTTTCACTGCACAGAGCCCATCACAACAGCCGCGCACAAATCCAAGTGCTCCTAATAATAGGACAATGGGAAACACTGATATGAAGCTACCGATATTTAAAGGAACTGGTCTAGAAGACCTTGACCAGCATTGGTTTCTTTGCGAAGCCATATGGAGCATAAGACAAATCCAGGATGATGCTATTAAGAGAGTGTAGCTCATTACCACCCTCAGAGACAGAGCTTTACATTGGTTTATGAAGTACTCTCAGACACAGCCGAGAACCCTCGCAGAAATTAAAGCTGCGCTTGTGGTAGAGTTTAAGAAACCCAAATATGAATCTCAGTGTATAACCGAGTTGAAAGAAATAAAACAGAGACTGACTAAAACGGTCTAGGAAATTGATCAGAAGTTCAATACCTTATTGGACCAAGTGAGCTTTGTTATAGCTCCAGAGCAGCACAAGGAATGGTTTATTGTTGCGCTGTTTCCCCACATTAGACTACCATTGATGCTGTAGAAGGTTGTATTGCAGGCAGAGGCTTTGGAGATCACAATGAAGCTAGAGGCTTCGCCAATTGGTGAGACTAGTTCTGGGATGTCTCAGTTCCAGAACCAGTTGACCACCCTGACACTAGAACTGCAAAGCATGAAGAATGGAAAAGAACAAAGGTATGAACCTAGGCATGAGGTCTGGTGTACAAGTTGTAAAGGAGAAGGCCATGACTGCGAGCACTGCCCTTTATTTCGAGACTATCTTAACAGTGGTGTGCCCAACCCGATAAATCAGAATCAGGCCCCATGGTGTCAAATTTGTAGAACTACAGGACACGGACCTGAAGACTGCTATCTCATACAGAAATATGTGAAAACACCCAAAACTTTATACTACACTTTCTATAAATCAGTTGGACATGATGAATCCAACTGCCATGCATATGAGCTAATGAACAAAAGAAAATGAGATATGGACGCAATGAGAGGCGTTGGCTTGTACCGCGTACAAGAAGAAAATTAGCCCAAACAAGAAAACGCGCAATATGATCAAGGAGGATACAGAGGCTGTGGTGGTGGATACCGCGGCAGAGGAAGAAATGCTGGCCCAACACAGGGAAGAGGCCGCAGCCAGGTCATTTGTTATAATTGTGGCCAGCTAGGTCACGTGTCTAGAGATTGTGTTAACGCATGCACTACATGCAACTACTGTAAATCATTTGAGCATGTTATTGAAGACGGACGGAGCCACCAACTCCAAACATCTAGTGGATCGTAGTAGAGAATAGACCAGTGGACCCAAGCATCAACGTGGTCACGCATAGTGGCACTGAGACAGGCCGCGATAGGGGAGAAGAAGCCTCAACGTCAGGGGAGGCTCACACAAAGCAGACCCCTCTTGAGACAATATGGATAAGAAAAGCTCCGAGAAAAACACCTGCTCTCAACCTATGAAAGAACAAGGAGGTCTTTATCGACACACGAGATACCTTCACAGAATTGGCAACTAAGTCAGCGAGGATCCCATTGCGTAGTGAAAAACCACATTTTGAAGACATGCCAGCTACTTCTGACAAAACAAGTACCACAACGGATGTCGGCACTTCCGTTGCGCAGTTCCTGCGAAGTTGCATGAAGCTGCTAAAAAGTGAAAATGCCATAGCAGAGCTACAGAAGCTCATAAACCAATATGAACCATAGATGGGAACATAAAATTCTGACAGCGCCGTACATCACATACAAAAGCACGAAAGAAGAGGCTGAGAAATGAGGCTTACCGTACAGGTAGGAGATTTTGAAATGGATGAAGTCATCCTTGATCTGGGATCTGAAGTGAATGTCTTGACTAAGCAGACATGGCAGAAAATGGGTCGACCAAAGCTATTATGGTCACCTCTCCAATTGAGAATGGCTAACCAAGAGAAAGTCATACCTTTTGGCCGATTAGCTAATGTGGTGGTTGACATCGACGGAGTCCAGAGTCATGCAAACTTTGAAGTTATCGAGATTGTGGACGATAGTCATCCTTTTCCTGCACTGTTAGGAATTGACTGGGCCATGGATAACCTGGCTATCATAAACCTGAAGACAAAGAAGATGATATTTGAAGGAAAGCATCTTAGGGTAATCACACCATTGGATCCTACAAATGGGGATAGATACAGTGAGCTGATTCAGGAGGAATCCAAGGCTCAATACTTCGACAAACTATACCAGATAACCATGAACCAGGAAGATTACATTAATCCAATTGCGGATGGTACGCTCAGCTAGAGATGTGACAGCTCTTGTGTCTCTGACTTGGAGACAAGACTGGAAAATTGGCAAAGCCGCATGCATGAAGTATCAGCGAGAAGGTGCACGTAGGTTACGAAATCACTGCACTGGATCAGAAAGGAGGTAAGTCCTATTCCCATATATGATGTTTCTGCTAACGTTTAGACTTTCATCCAAGAATATATTGCAGCTATTGCAGATGAGTATAGATTACCAGCATTAGATATGGCACTGCGTGACACACCAGCCAGATGGTGGGCTGCACATAAGTAGACATTGACTACTTGGGATCAATGAAGGATTAAGATGCAGATTCGGTTTGCTGACAGGGTTACTTTACCTTTTGAAAAGTTTAATGGACAAGAAGATCCTATCCAGCATATTGAAGTCTATTCATAGGCATGGGTGGAAAGGCCACAAATAGAATGGCTGCATCTATTTGTACATACATTAGATGATGACATTCCAAAGAAATGGTACCTAGACCTAGAGTTGCGCAGGGAAACCACTGATTGGGATATGTTGACTGCAAACTTCCAGAAGGACTTCAGCTTTGATGACGACAACCCACTGATCCATGACGCGTTGCAGATAATTAAGGAATGCATATTCAAGGAAGACTGTCCTCATGAAAATATAACATTGGAAGAATTCTTCGGAGTAGATGGCATTCCTGGGAACCTACAATCAGAAGGGAAGGAACACGAAAAACATCCCATCGAGTGTTATAACCTAGCTGAAGTACCCGATGATAGATAGGAAGATGATGAGGAAGATCCACACAACATAAACATACTAGAATCGGAGGGTGCGCGTGACATAGAGGGAACTCTGTTGGAAATCCCAGACATGAGTGGACCAGTAAAGACGCAGAAGGTGAAAAATGGCACAAGCAAAAAGCCAAAGTTTGCATCAATTGGAGACTATTGGGATGATCAGATTGTTGCAGAGATCGCAGACATCTTACACGAGTATCAGGAGTTGTTCCCGACGAAAGTCACAGAAATGAAAGGTTGTCTAGGAGATCTAGGGGTCATGAAAATACCTTTGAAGCTAGGCACCAATCCTATGAAGCAGAGGCCATATAGACTAAACCCGAAGTACAAAGAAAGAGTCCGCGCAGAGATAGATAAGATGCTCGAAGCAGGAATCATTGAACCTATTGAAGAATCCGAATGGATTAGCCCCATGGTTGTTCAAGACAAGAAAATGAAAGGTGAGATCAGGATTTGTGTGGATCTCGGAAAACTGAATGATGATTCTATGCATGACCCATTCCCTACTCCTTTCACGAACGAAGTACTTGATAATGTTGGAGGGAATGAGGCCTACTCTTTTATTGATGGTTTCCCCGGGTATCATCATATCAGGATTGATCCCGTAGACATGCATAAGATGACTTTTGCTACAGAATGGGGGTCATTCCATTACACAGTAATGCCTTTTGGTCTGAAGAATGCACCTGCCATCTTTTTGAGAGTTGTGATCACAACCTTTAAATATTTTATGCACAAGTTTCTGGAAGCCTATTTTGACGATTGGACTGCGTTTGGACTATTAAAGAACCACTACGCGAATCTCAGAATGATGCTTGAGAAGTGTAGACAGTATTAGATCTCCTTAAATCTGAATAAGTGTATTTTCTGTGTTCCTTACGGGATTCTACTTGGTCACATTGTCTGTAAGCAAGGATTGATGGTGGATCTTGTGAAGATTGCAATTATTGTAAATTTACCAACACCAAATTCAGTCAAGATGTTGCGCTATATGACCGTTGACACTGGCCGTGAGAAAAATAGCCGTTATATGACCGTTGACAACAACCGCTTGAGCATTTAACGTAAAGATAGTTGTTATGAACACGCCGACAAAGAAAGCGACTGAAGGATCTACTCAATTTGGACAATGGAAACCACATTTAATGCTCATCTAGCCGTTGGAAGGTATGGGAGGAATCACTTGTGCCTATAAGTAATGACACATAAGGACTTGCGGGCATTACCAAACACTTAGAATTTTCATGCGCTCACTCCTGTGTTAGCAATCGTTAGTAACATACCTGAAACATTTGCCTACTCTTGCCACTGAATGTCCGAGTGGTCGTTCAGAGAAGAAGAGCTTACAATCCAAGAAGCGGCCAGATTCTTTCAGCACGGAGGGATTGAAGGGTTAATGAAAACCCATGCCAAGAAGGTTACATTGGAACTAGGTCAGGCATCTCAAAGGTCACCTAGACACAACCCAGACATGCAGGATAGGGGGAAAGATATAGTCGGGCCACGAACAAAGAACCCCAGGCCAATTTCGGTGGTGCCACGGTCACTGGTATTTCAGAAGGAGATACCTTTAAAGCTTACACCATAGTACATATCACCACGGGTGTTGGATGCCCCAGTCTATAGACTGGTCAAGAATGCCCGCTATGAAATCCCCTTGTCGCCAATATCTAAGCACGTAGACGTTGCCAAAAACTTGCTAGGAAAGATCCCAGAGTGTAAGTGGGAAGACTATGACCTCCTAAGAGTGCAGAAGGAAGAACCCCATGATCCCAAGTTCCCACACTTCCAGCCTGACCAGTACATGTGTTGGAAGAAAGATGCTAAAGGCATACGTAACTTGGTCGCCGAAAGCTGGCTGAAACTAGTAGTCCAGTCAGGATTGCTGAACCTACTGAGATTACCCCATTTTGATCGTTCAGTAGAAGTCAATGTGGTGTTTCTCACTTTGATGGCGTGAATCCATTAGGGATACCTGTGGCTAGACAGAAATGTTGATTTGAACATCGACTTAATCCACCATGTCATAGGACTAAGCAAGTGCAGTAAGGACCCAAAGCAGTTCTTCCAAGGGAAGAGTAAGGAAAAATAAGCTATCGCGAAGATGAAGAAAAGGAACGCATTGGTGAAAGGAAAAAGAGGTTTTCCGACAGAAGAAATCAAAGATAGAGAAACAAAGTTTGTTACATAGTTGCTGGCCAGAAAAATCCTAAGAACAGCCAGGCCTCCGGAGGTGCCTGTAAGTGGAGTACTACTCGATGCCACAGTGGCTGAAGGAACCGAGTTCAATTGGTGTTAGTACCTTCTCAATGAGTTCCTGGAAGAAATCAATGACACCCAGGTGAATGGAGGTCACTTCCACTTCACATGGTTGATTATCCTGATCGCCTTTGTCAGATGGAAGGAGCTAGAGGACTATGTAGGCGGAATTGTAGACACTAATGATCCCAGAGGAGTTCGATATGCCAACCTTTGGGCAAATTTGACTACAGAGCGGAAACACGTGAAAGCTGAAGTCTTCTACCAGTATTACACCCAGCTGCGCGAGGCGATCACGCGTACATCGCGCATTACAAAGTAGGTAACATCAAAATACATTCACATTGTCGATTTTCATGCGGACATGCGTTGTATTTCTATTTCACCCAAAGCAAAGATGAAGAAGTCGAAATGGTATGAGGGTAATTACCATATGTACGAGGAAGACATCGACATCCTCATGAGGGACTAGCTAGCCAAGTTCCGTGTCGAGGTCATGGATTTTGCGACCGATTCAGAAGAAGATGAACCAATTCCATGGCCATGCCTAATCACTGAGGAAAAAGGAAAAAGGAAAGAACCTGAAAGCCCACCAATGCCAAAGGCATGGAAGAAGATGAAAGCAAGCAAGGGTCAGTCAGAAACAGTGCTTAATGAGGAAGATTTTAACATGATTGCTGAAAAAGTCATAGAATAGATGGAAGAGATGATGATAGACAAAGAGCAAAAGGATAAGGCCATACAGGATGACCTACAAAAGAATTGGCACGCACTGCAATGGCTCATGCAGAAGATGGATAATGTCCAGAAAAGGATACCTTTGTCGTGCGACGCAGAATTGGAAGGGAGGTCGGGAGGAACCTCGCAGCAGACACCACCGCAGCTAGCCATGACGCTGCCAGCAAAGACTTGGCTCATTCATCTGGGCCCAATGAGCATAACACTGCCAATGTCAGAACAAGTGATTCTGGATACAAAGGGTGTCGAGTGGGTAGAGCTCGACCTGGCCAAGATTCCATTACTTGGCTTGCATTTTTTGCACTAGCAGGTTGTAGACAAAATGCATGAAAGGACCATTGATTCGATGAAGTCCCAAGATGAGCTACAAGCCTCAAATAGGCAACTCGAGGAGTCTAGCTCGTGCACAGATATGCAACTACACGATGAATAGGACCGTCGGCTGCGATTGGAAGCCACTATCACTTCTGTCGCAGATGACATTGAAGATTTCAAACCCCAGAGCGATCCTACAGACATAGTTTTGATAATGGGAGATATGGTGAAATCTCTGAAGATAGAAATACAGGACAAGGAGATTCTCCATGAGGTTGATATTAACGCCCTGAAGTAAAAAAACAATCTGGAGATACCATTAACTGAGCAGCAGTTAAGGGAGAAAGCAGTAAAGGCCGCAACGCGGAATATTGCAATGGACGTGGCTAACTGCCAAGAGTTATTGATTGCAGCTTAGAAGGCATTCACTGCCCTCGAAGAGGATCCAGGGCTACTGCAAGTAAATACCATAGTCAAAGAAAAGCAGGCCACACTGGAGAAGCTGGATATAGAAGTCAAGGCCCTGCCAGCCAGAGACAGGCTTTCGAAATACAGGGAAATAACCAACTTGAAAAAGGAGGTACAAGCATTAAGGGAGAAAGAGACTGCGATTGATGATCAGTCCCAACCACTACTACAGGATGCCATTGCAATATCGTAGTAGATTGAAGGCAAACTCAAGGACCCGCGCGGGAACCAGGAGAATGTGGAAGGACAGATTGGAAAAGAAATAACTGCGGAGATGCTCGACACAGTCATGCAATTCAAGCATGGTACAAAGGAAACAATGGAGCAGTTGGTCACCACATTCAATGAATTCGTGGCAAAGCTAGCTCCACAGGTCGCGGACCAGATCAAAAAGGTCGAATCTGAAGGTGGCTTGGGGATGAGCCACATGTAAGTGTTAGGGGCATGTTGGGCCTGGCCCAAGTTGGGGCAAATTTTGATAACAGAATGAGTTTTAGCTGTGGAGATGAGCATAGCTCAACAAAAATACAATTTTGTGCAAGTGTTGAGGATGCTGCGAAGTTACGCGCAACAACCAAATTTTGGCAGTACTTCAAAGGGTGCTTCAAAGATCAATGCTACAAGGAAGCAGTGCTTCGAAGTGACCAGTCCACGTGGAGCCGGCAAAGTAGAGTGTTGGACGGAGGATGGGCACAAGTACCGTTTAGACCATCGGTGGTCTAGTTTTGGCAAAGATGCTCCAGGGAGGCTGAGCGGCAACCATGAGCAAATCAGGAAGGTGGCCAGGTGTATGAGGTTGTTAGAGGAAGAACTTCTTGATGAAAGTGACTAGGACCTGAGCTAGTTGTACGAGGCGGTTAGAGGAAGAGCGGCTCGATGAAAGTGACCTGTTGTCATGCGCACAACAGAAAGGCCAATAGCGACAGGACGAAGGTGTGGAGGACCGCCACGATGGAGCACTCGTTACCAGAGGCCAACAGGCCGATTTAGAGAAACCATAGCAGTTTTCTAAACCCTAAGGATTTCATCCTTTAGCTCTGTAAAGACATGACCTACAGGCATGATCTATTTAAGGAGCCATTTTTGTATGGGAAAGGGTTAGAATTTCAGTACTGAGCATTGTAAAATATTTTCTGAGTAAAGATATTGTAAAGGCTCTGCAACTAAGTGCACAGAGACCTATCTGAGAGAGAAGAGAGTCTGTAGCTGAGTGCACAGACTAAGAACTGTTGTGCCCTTCCCAAAAGATATATATATAACAACAGTTCTTTTCGACGTAGCTTCCCACCCGGGGGAGTGAACCACATTAAATATTGTGCAGTGTGATTGTGTTGTGTATTGTGCATTTATCTGATTCCTATGAATGAATGCCTGAATTTTCCCTTGCATACTGTTATGAGAGGACTTTTATATGTATTCTCCATCAGGAGAATGTGGAAATAATATGTTAAGTTTTGCATGAATAGATGAATGGTGAATGTTTGGCCTCTACTTATGAAGCAGTAATGAGTCAGTTATTCGGCTAAGTGTTGGATATTGTGTAAGCAATTTCACATTATGTAATAGGAAGAATGCATGGTAGTTGGACTGTCTTCACGGCACATGTTTGAGAAGTAAACACCCCAAGTGAATGGATGAATGATTGAGTGTTAATAACTTCAGTACTCTAGTTAACTACAAGTATTTCAAGTCTTAGTGTGAACTGCATCAGCCGTAGTCACAAAGAAATTCCGTGGAAGTAGAATTTAGAGGTGCAGACCACGGTGTCGTCTATCGCCGCATAGTCCTTCCCCGCAGCACACGTCCCGTGTCACGCTACACAGTACATCAGACTAAACAACTCATCACCTACTGTGGAAACGTAATTCGAAAGTACCCCATAGATACACCTCGGGTGAGACCTCAACCTGCTCGCAGGTTGTTGCCAAAAGGGTCGGTGCGAAGGGGTTTTGTTGGTCAAGGGGAAACCGCGAAGAACCTAGGTCTTTATTGAAAACCCTCTGGGTTAGCATGTGATAATCCAACACCATCAAGGAGATATTCTTGAGGAAACCAAAGAGAAAGAAACAATATCCCCCTACCATCCATATGATATGGAAATTAACTAATATGATTTCAGGATGGATAACCCATCCCAAATGCCATGATGTAGATAGCCCCATCCTAACCGTACATATTGGTAGAAAATCCATTCATAAAATGGTAGTGGACATAGGAGAAACCATAAACATCATGAGAAAGGAGGTCATGGTGACCTTAAAACTAGGAAGTATGTTTTGCCAAACACCCACAGTACTCCAAATGGATGATAGATCAACTATAAAACCAGAAGGTATGTTGGAAGGAATAATAGTCATGGTCAATTTTTGGGAATATATCGTTGACTTCATGATCCTAAACACCAAATCCAATCTTGTAGGTTACCCTCTCATCCTAGGAAGGCCTTGCATGGAAGTAGTTGATGCATACATTGGATGTAGGTATAGAAACACAACCATCAACCAAGATAGCTATGTCAAAAATAAAATGCTTTATCCACTAGAAAATTATGTGATGGACCTAATTGACCCCTTATGGATTCCCCAAGAGGAGGGTAGTGATTATTACAATGATATGATTAAACTATCTCTCACCATCGAACAATATCTTACTTTCATAGAGCCATCCAAGGATATCTTAATCCTAAATTTTTTGTAGAACATGTACTCCTCCACCGTTTGGATTAGAGAACTCGAAAAATCTACAATGGAGGAGGACATTATGCAAGTTGACCATCCTTCCACTATCCAAATTTCATAACTTGTCGATTCCACAATACTGGAAGGTAGTCCCATGTGTACAAAATAGATATCGATCACATCCTGTTCAAGTATGATCAACCAATCCCCTCTCAGGTGCCTAGATGACTGTTATGTGGCTAAAACCTATTATCATAAATCCATAGCAATCAAAGTCCTTCCTAGGAGATTCCTTAATATCATTGTACAACTGTAACCTGATCAACAAAGGAAAGCAATAGAAAATGTTGATAGAGAATGCTACAATATCACATAGGATGATAGATATATGGCCAAGATCGCTATAGTGACCTGTGTGCATCCCATTTACATCCACGATAGATTCCACCCAATCCATCAACCCTAACGAAGGTTGAATTCAACACTTAGGGATGTTATCAAGGATGATCTACATAAATTATTAATTGTAGGATTCATTTACCTTATCTCAGATAGTGAGTGGGTCTCACCCTTATTCATCATGCCATAAAAGGAGGGAAAATGGCATATCTATGTATACTACTAGGAGTTAAGCAAAGCCACAATGAAATACTAGTTTACACTCCTTTTCATAGTCCATGTTATAGGTCAAATTTGCACTTCTCCGTCCATGATCACATTGCTCTATTGATCACACAAAAGGACACTATGAATGGAAGAGCTAGATTGACTTAGATGACTTGCTTCTAGAGCTACATTCTTCAGCTGAGAATCTTACAGTTTCTCTTGATTTCACTACATGTGCGCTACTATTCCTCTTGCAACCTAGAACACACCTCAAAAGATGTGCTGGTTTACTCAAGGAAAACCAGCGCACACTTTCCAAAAAGTTGAAAACGCTTGTTGCAAAGCATGAAAGTTGCTCTCTATGCGCTACTCTTGTTGTATGAAACTCGCGCACATATTAAGATGAAATCAAAAAATATATTAAGATTGCAAATTAGGATTAGTTGAAGTTGGTTCTGCAACCTCCCCAACCTCCCAATTCAACCACCTATCGATTCCAATTTCCTACCTTGTCCCATAAATACAAGGAGGATCCATGGGAGAGGGAACTAGAAGAAAGGAATTGAAGTGTTGTTATGCTGGAGGAATTCCCAAGTCATTATGAAGAGCAGGAGCCTAGGACTCGGTTGCAGAAACATCTTGACACGTCGGGTATATTGTACTGATTCATGTTTCTTTGACAATAAAAAGGTGGAAATACCCTTCCTGTCCCAAATCAAATATCTATTAAATTGCATGTTCATTTGGATTAGTATGTGATTATTGTTGATATTTGTTTGCTTTTAATAATCATCAATATTTATATAGTCAAGATACATTGAGGAAAGTTTATTTTGTATTACAGGTTCGTCAAAGCGGGAGATCAACTAAAAGCTAGGACTAGCCGTCGATTAAACGTACTTCTTTCGATATCCCGATCCCCTTCATTTGTAAGAACTAGTTGAAATATGATAAATGTATTTACCTATTAACCCCGCTTAAGTTGGTAGTGTCTCTCCTCACTATAAGGTTTAAATCCTAAACAATATATTGGCAACTCTGCTAGGGAGTAACCAATAGTTATTCTACTCTAGGACACGTAGTTTAGGGTTTCTTCCAGTCCTTTTTTCAGTTTTTGATTCTCTGAGAGGCTTGATAGGTCACGGTTACATGTTCTCTCTTAACTGATTCATCTCAGTTTGATATTGCAAAGCCTGTTTCTATCCTTTTGAGACATGTGCGCTAGTTTACCCTACTTACAGTAGCCCATCTTTCCTGATGAGCGCTAGTTTGTGTATTGAACAGTAGCGCATCTTTTCTAGTGTGCACTAGTTTTTGCACTGCACAATAGTGCATTTTCTTGTGTCTTCCAGTTTGTTGTTAAGGTTTGATTTCCAGTGGTTTGGTTTCATTTCCATCCTATTGCTTTGCCTCCTCGATTGACCCCCGAGACTTCCATGTCTCTTTTGAGTCTTGTTGGCCTCTCTTGAGTCTTTTAGTTTGTTTTTGCTTGCTTGAGTACTTGTTTAAGTGTCTTTATTGCTTTCTAGCCCTTTTTGAAGTTGGTGCACTATTCTCTTTTGACATGGCTGCATACTTTCACCCTAGTTGCTTGTTGTAGTCATATAGACCTGTGTCATTAACGTTTGTTGTCAGTGGCAACGTTTAGCACACTTTCACTATGTCTTATCCTTCCCATTAGGGTTTGACTTCAAGTTTGAGTCCTTAGGGTTGCTTTCGAAAGGTTGCTTGGTTTAGATACTTTCTGATTATCATATCAGTTCAGTCCAAGTGAGTCAAATATTTCTAGTTATCTTTCTTTTGAGTCCGTGTGTTAGTAAGGTCATTCTTGGTTTGCTTGCCTAGTTCTTTGCTTGGCTTAGTGTTTTCTTAGAGTTTTGGTGCTTAGGAGAAACCTTTTTTTTAGGTCTGTCCTTCCGTCACAAGCGTCTCTTTTCCCTGTTTCTTTTTCACTTTGTTTCCAAACCTAAATTTTTTTCTTTTTTGAAACAACTTTGTAGTTTGAGTCTTCCTCGAATATTTTGTTTCGTTTTTTTTGAGCCATTTAGGTGTTTGTCTTACGCACACTTTACATTTAGATCTTACTTGCTTTTGTACAATTTCTCTTTCTTTTACAATTATCAGAAAAGACAAAACATTGTTCAAGTAGCTTACTAGTAAGGTCTTTCACTATTTTAAGGTAGCATAGTTTGCTTTGAAATATTAAAAGAAAAATACAAAAAGAAGTTTGATTTTAGGATTGCCTAGTTTTTTATTTTTTGAAAGAATATAAGCGGAAAAGAGAAATTTTTTTTTGTGAATTTGAAAGCATTACTTTATTTGCACCTTACTTTCACACAAACCATTCCACACACCGCACTACAACTGTTGAGTAACAAGTAGCCCTTAAAAATAAATATTAATAAAATTTACTAGCAACATTTTTCTTTTTAGGTATACACAACATCAACTAGCTTAGGCTAGAGTTTCGGACTTAAATCACCTTAAACGATCCAAAACTGGCTTCATTACTCAACAATCGTAGTACAACTTTCTATTAGGTAAATCCATCTCTATCAAATAGTCCTGGGATGCTCTACTCAAACCAGAGTTAAGCACGAGGCCATGGGAGATTGGAATTGTTGAGGATATCCCATCACTTTCCTCTCAACCATAAACCAGAGTTGACTCACGTATGGGGGTCCTTTCGGACTTCGGGCTTTGCTACCCTGCCCATCCGTTTCGACTAGGCTAACGACTGCCCCCCAGGTTATTTTGTATTGATGGTAGCCTTAGTATCAGACCTTTAGGGATCTACATAGGTAGAGAGGGAAGTTATTCCCACTTCACCTCGGAAAGACGTGGAAGGTAACCCTTTGGCAGTAATCTCGGGAGGGCGGTTTGGTGATTCAAATGCTTGCAACCAGTGCACCTCCACAGGACGCCACGTAACTAACCGTCGATACTCTGTTAGTCTGTTCTTGTCACATACCCACCTATCTATCCAATTCGTGGAAGGGAACATGATGGAAAATGCTGGGGGATTTTACATAAACACATCCATATTCATTAGATTCATAGCCATAAAAGAGATGTGTGCAAATGGAAATCAAACAAACATGCACAGCGGAATGAACTCATCCACACACATAATAAATAACCACTATTCAATTTAACATAGTCAACAAATTAACACATTTGCAGAAGTAAATCAACAATAAAATACTCATCTTGATGCAATGCTGTCCCAAACAACTAGCTATGTCGCTGCAACGTTCCTCCCAACCGTAGGTCTCTTCCCAACATGTATTATTTCAGCACTCAGAGACCACCCCCGAGCTGGGCATGATATCTACAAGGAACTTAGGACTCTCAAACCTTGCACGGCCAAAGTAATGGATACCCATCTCAACCACAACATTCTTTTACACACAGTAGCTCAAAACTGGCATGGATACACAATTCAACCATGGATTCACACAATAGGGTCTATGGGTTTTCCCCAAAACGTGGGCACAACAAAAATGGATTGTGGGATGAGGGAATCAACCCCAGAGAAGAAAACCGATTTCTCCCATAGATTTATTAGCATTCAGTGGGCCAAAACGGCCTCAATTAAACCCCAAATCGTTTCCCCTCTCTTCCCTACTGTTAGGCACAACAAAAATTCCCTTCCCAGCTAGGAAAATGAAGGTAAACACAGGAAATTCATGGAGGGAAATTCCCAGGAAGCTCTAAACTCGTGAGAGAGCAAACTGATGGTTGAATAATGGCTTGGGGAGAAATTTCATGGCCCTTTTCTTGCCCAAGAATCCAAACACGAAAATCTAGGAAGGGTGGCTTGCCCATACTCGAATTTGGACAGCCATACCTCCCATTCCCCAAGGCATTAACTACCTCAACCAACTCTTGGGAGAAATCAATGATTGGGTACAAAAGTCAACATGGGTAGTTGAGGGTTCATGGGTTCTCTTATTGACACTTGGCTTGACTTGATTGGATGAAGGGTTTGAATATCCTCCTCCCAATTCCTTCTAATATCATGTCCCGATCTCTTGTTGCATTGCATAGCTAGTTGTGGGCATTTATATTAAAATGCATATTTACAATTCCCATGGTTCTCTAGCACATGGGTAGCATAATTTCAAATACTTTCCTCTTAAAGCTCGAACATTCACTAACAGGGCCTTGGCCTTGAGATCCACACTAGGAATCATACATAATATGCATACATTATTTACATTATAGCCCAAAATATTATAAGGGTCAAAATGGGGGACGTGACAGTTCTGGGCCCTAATCATCCCAGAATTGCTTCCGAGAGTATTTTCCATTGTTTGCCTGGTTTGATTACTTAGGAAATTTTTTAGTGGTATGTTGTTTGCTCCTTAGTTGTAGTGGCCACTAGGTTTTTTACTTAGTCTACCTTTTGTATTTGTGGAGGACCAACATCTTCGTCAGTCTTGGAGGTTGCAAAACCTTCCCCCACCCATTGTGGAGCCTCCACCACCACCGCGACACCGGAGAACAGACTCCCATAGTTCTTTTGAACTTACAAGAGACACAGAGGTTCTTGGTGAACCACAACCCAGAACCCCAGATCAACAAGTCTTTGATACTGTCAAGGTTGAATACCTAACTTCTAGAGAGTTTAATACTCCTTTCAACCCTCCTCTTACTGGACCTAACGATCCGCTTCTGGTACCTGTAGGTTTTAAAAAACCTAAGTATAGTGCTTACTTGTTTACACCGGGTTATACTATGACTAACCTAAGAGACGAACGGGGTGTTCCACAAACTTCCACAACTTCTATGGATACAAGGATTGTTAATCCTTCTTTCACAAACACTGCTACACCGAATTCGTCGCAGACTCCTTCTGCTTCAACTCGGTCCTTTAGTTTCAATGCTGGTACTCTAGGCATGTCAAGCTCGTTAGCTTTGACATCTGCCTCAGTTTCCACCCCCACTTTTGGAGCTAATAGTGTCCCTTTGTCAGGGATACCTGTAGTGAATTTGACTCAGTCTTCTGCTACACAACAGTTTTAGGGTGTAACTTAAGCTGTTGCATCCACTTCCACTATAGGATCGAAGCCCTCTACATCTATTCCTTTCATGGGTACCATGACTATTCCATCCATTACAACCACACGTAGTTTCAACCCCTATGTAGGTTACAATGTGAATCCATTGAACATACTCGTAGGGAGTATTCCCTTCTCTTTGTTTTCTGGAAGAGGGGGTAATATGTTTAACCAGCAGTATGGCGAGGCTAACACCCAGCCACAATGGACAAACACATAGGGTTTTAATCCGCTTTCTTTTGGGTGGAGCAATTTCAATCCTTTCGTTTCACAACTGATGGCTGGGGCAACCCCAACCAATAATACATGAACCAGGCGATGGGTGGTTCCCAATACCAGGTTCCTGTCTACCAAATGCCATCGGCTCAACCCCATTTACTGCTTCTGGAAACTTTGAACTTGCCAGATCTTTCAAAGCTTTCAAATGACCCCATGCATCATGATCCTGCATGGCCACCTGTTCCCACTAAGTTTCCCTCAGGCATACCAAATTTTGAAGGTAAGACTAGTGAGGACCCAGGTGACCATGTTATGACATTTCATCTCTGGTGCTCCTCCAATTCACTGAATAACGATTCCATAAGGTTAAGGCTCTTTCAAAGAACCTTTACAAGTGTCGCGGCCAAATGGTATATCGAATTGCCTGCAACTTCCTATGACACCTTTCGGGATCTTGATATTGTCTTTTTGAACCAGTTTCAATTTCATGTCCAGTACGATACTAGCACAGACCTTCTATCGACCTTTCGGCAGAACAAAGCCACTCATCTATCTGACCATATTCAGGAGTGGTGAAGGAGAAAGAGGCTCATCAAAGATGGCATCCCCCCAACATTCTGATTAGAATGGTACCTTAAATCTCTTCTTCCTTATATTTCTAAGGAAGTTGCCACTTCAGGGGTGTCCTCCGAAGAGGAAGCCATTTTGAGAACCCAGCAGCTAGACTTGGTCTATGCTCGGTCTGGGATTTTATATGAAATTATTCTGGATGCGCCGAGGTCTAATATAGACTTAGGTAAACCTAAACCTAGACCACATGCTGATGGCATTGTGGGTTCATTCGACTCTGTAGCATTTGATGCCTTAACAAAGCAGGTTCACGCCTTGTCAGTCAAACACTCTGCTGCAGAAGCAACTTCTGTTGCATCCTCCCCTTCAACTACATAATCTGTACAACAGGTGCAGACAAACCAAAAGGGATCTTGCCAGCCCAAAAAAAAGGGAAAGAAAGGGGAGGGAAACCAACAAAATCCCAAAAACACACAAAATGTCGAGGGTAAAAAGGAAAAAAGGAAGGCTAAGTTCCCTTGCAATTTATGTCAAGAGGACCACCTTACCCATCAATGCCCTCTAATGGAAGAAACCCAGAAGCTGATCCATGAGAAGAAACCAACTGTCTTAAAAGACCCTTTCCCTCATGGACAGGGTCCATCTTCTGGTAGCTCTAGTGCTGGAGGCACCACTCGTTCCACCTCTGCTGATCAGTATTTCATTAATATGGTTAACTCAGATTCTCTATTGCAAACTCGACCAAAGAATTATACCCCTAATCTGCAGCAGAAAGATGCTCCTGAATCCTCTACTCCTCTTCACATACCAGTGGAGACGCTGCCAAAGATACCAAAATGTGTCTATAAACGGGCTGTGCACAACTCCAACGCACGAGCTACCCCCAACTACAACGTTGTGGAGGATTTATCCCAAACCCCCTATGCCATGTCTGCTTTGGAGGTACTGCAAAATTTCCCATTGCAACGTAGTGCAGTCCTCGCAACAATTGGGAGTGTTGATTCATCCGCCATGCTTACGCATTTTGATATGAAAGATATCAAGTACTGGTTGCCATATCATGTCGCTCTCTAGATAGAGGTCGTTCATGGTCCCATGACCATTCAATGAGATGTTGTAGATGAGGGTGCATCAACGTGCGTAATGTCTATCTCTTGTTGGAAGGATTTGGGTGAACCTAAGTTAGCTCCCTCTAATACAGTACTTACCACCTTTGATGGAAGATCTTTCCATCCACACGGAGTCTTACCATCATTTGATGTTGAACTTGCGGGAAAACTAGTAGTGGTAGAGGTTGAAGTTCTGGATGCTCCACTCGATTACAACTTGCTATTGGGTAGGAGTTGGACATATGCCATGCAAGAAGTTCCGTCAACTTTTTTCCGAGTGTCGTCAACTGTTTTTCGGGTCATAATGTTCCCCCACGAAGGAAAAATCATCATAGTCGATCAACTTTCGTTTTCCCGGAAGACCAACCAGACTTCATCAGATTCGACTATCCCGTTGGTTGATCAGTCCTTCCCAGTTACTGAGAGTTTGGGAGTAGGTCTATATGGGTCATTAATAGGCACTTTTGACCTACCTTCTCCCGTTAATTTTATTGGTTCTGAGGAATGTTCCTCTCCCAAGACTTCCACGGTCTGTTCAACAATAGACCCGCGGATTCTTCCTACTGAATCAGATCTAGTTGTGCATGTACCTGTTGCAGAGGTAACCTACTTGGATTCACAACAAAATGCAATAGAACATATCATGACTTCGTTGGTCTCTGCTGAGTCAGATATGGACTATGCTCCTGCATGGTCAGTGGACTCTACCCACTCTCCTGATTGTTTAGACACAGTTTTTCCTTCTGACGAAACATTTTTGGAAGCTATGATAGGCCTGGATCATCCTCGAGAAAGTATACACCCCAGGTCCTATTTACTTTTCATTCTAAACTTGATAGAGAGAGGTGAGTTCTCTCCGAGACCCAGTGAGAATGTTTATTGGCCCTCTATTCCCTCCACTTCACAAGCTGTTTTTGCCGAAGGGAATAGGGCAAATAAATCGAGAAGCATCTCGATCGACATTTCCACTAAACTAGGAGTCACAAAAAATATTTTTATTGGAGCGGACTATTATCTTGATGAGATCATTCTGTATACCAATCTTTTTAACGATTTCTGTGACATCTTTACCCGGTCTCATGAAGATATCCCAGGAGTTGACCCTAATTGAAGAAGTACTACGCTTAGGCATCTGTGCTTTTTCATGTATTTTTAGCTATACATTTTTGTAAAGTTAGTTTTGTTTATAGTTGTAGTTACGTCTTATGCATCCATTGTTTTGTCTTTCAGATGTCGACTAAACACTTTATAGGGTTTCCTGATGGTGGTAGCCACCACACCCGTCAGTTGGCCTCGACTGCTTGGGTTATTTACTCACCCACTAGCCAACTGGTGTCTTTGGGAGGGGATTGTTTAGGTCCCACAATGAATAATGTGGCTAAATACAGTGCAGTCATAGAGCTACTCCGAGATGCTCTGTTCCATGGCATTTCACATTTGGAGGTACGACTCGACTCATAGTTAGTTGTTTTTCAGTTACTGGGTGTTTATCAGGTTAGAGATCCTACTTTTCTACGTTAGTTTATGCGTGTTAAGATACTTGAGAGACAGTTTGATTATATCACATATCAACATATTCCAAGGAACTTGAATGCATTAGATGATTCATTTGCAAACTACGTTCTAGATTGG
Source organism: Larix kaempferi (assembly GCA_027924585.1). Classification (NCBI taxonomy): domain Eukaryota; kingdom Viridiplantae; phylum Streptophyta; class Pinopsida; order Pinales; family Pinaceae; genus Larix; species Larix kaempferi. The sequence continues at coordinate 774,423 of BSBM01001243.1, read as the reverse complement.
CATTTGCAGCATTCACACACATAATAATTCATGCATAAAACACAATAACATACTTGTAAATAACCGATACTGTATATATATATATATATATGTATCAAAAAATAATATGATTTTGGATCATAAGTCTATCACAAAGTCATGTCATAAGATACAAAATTGGGCTCAATGGTCTCAAAATATACAGAGAATATCCTTCTCCTATGGAAAAGGTGCGGCCTCATCTGGCTCTGCTACCTCTTGTTAGCATATGACCATCCTAGCCACTTTCCGCAGTAGCCTAATCCAGGCTGGGGGCACACCAACCACATCCTCCTACATGTCAAGAGGCATCCACTTGATTCTGTAAGTTGGAACATCATGAGTCAAGCGACTCATCTTTCTCTCAATGGTTCCCAGCATGGAATCAACTGCACCCACTTCCATTAGCCTCACGAAAGTGCGAGCATGTCCCTTAGGAATCACTGGTCCAACATCTGCACATGACACTTTGCTTCAGCACTTCAAACTCATCATAAAAATTATATATATAAAACATAAAAATGTACTAACTTTTCAAAAGCATAAACATACCTATCTCTCCCTAGGCAGCTCCTCGAGGAAGGATCAACTCAGGATCGTTGCGGAAGTCTATACCCACATATGGAAACTACTCGATAGCTGGCACTTGTCTTTCCCACCAACCCCGAAAATCATCCTCATGGTAATAGAATTTTCTCTCGCCACCACCCTGGCGGAGGAAGATCTCAACCCAATGAGCCAACATTGGCTCACGAGGGTTGATCAGGGGAAAAGGCATGCCCAAACTCATAGCAGGCACCCTTTCAAAGAAGAAGGTGCAAAGTATGCTTCCATACCCAAAGTTCTTCATCCTCCCAATCTTACATCCCGAAAGTTGAAGCTTCATGTTGGCCAAAAGACTTGAACACTAGTCATATACTCCTCTGTTAATTTTTTAGCATTAATTCAATATACTCTAGGATCTTTACTGAGAGAATAACATGTACAACATATCAAGTATAACAATGCATATCAATCACACCAAGCAATCACATGAAACAATAGACACACAGAGTTTCAGTGGGGAAACCATAAAGGTGAAAAACCCCACAACTTCCTTAGAGATAGAGAGAGAAATGATACAGCCAAAGTACAAGAGATAGTCTTCTCCTAGCAGCTGATCCTCCTCCTCACATGTGCACCACTTTCCGAGTGATGGAAGAGTGAGTAATGAGATGATCAAATAGAGATCTCCCGATCTGTATTTATATAGACCTTGTCCTGCCAAATAAACCAACAGGACCGACTTGTCTAACTCAGTCTAATAACCCATGGTTAACTTAATCAGGGCTGACCCCACACATGGTGGTCTAATAACCCATCGAAAAGTTACGACACTTGTGACAGTTGTCAATACAAATGACGACACTTTCGTATAGAGGAATAATAACATCTCTATAGGAGTACAATATACATAGATGAAATAGATAGGTGAAATACATTCCGAAGTTACATATGTGTCAACACTCCCTCTTAACTAGGAAGGTATTTCTCGACACAAATCTACTAGTACATGTCTTCTTCTCTGGATCATCATCAGCGAATCATCGACATCGTCACTACTGTTGCTATCTCAATCAATCTCCGATCTACTCGTCATAGGAAGTTCTACAGAGCCAGTCCTTTTTTATACTGGATGTAGGCCCACCACCTGTAGGTCTTCATCATCATTGGCCATACTATGGAATCCTTAGGATTGATTACGTGCATCAAAAAAACCTCAAAAGAGCATCCCAGGCATTTTACGAGCACACAGCTCAACCTATCGGATCTCCCAGGATCTTTTACATGTTACTATCACAAAACCTTAAAAGAGTGTCTTGCCAAGCAAGATCTCTAAAGAGCATCTGAGGCCTTTTTCATCCTGTCCAGATCTCCATAACTTATTACATGTGACCCCTACCACAAAACCTTAAAAGAGTGTCTTTCCAAGCAAGATCTCTAAAGAGCATCTGAGGTCTTTTTCATCCTGTCCAAATCTCCAGGACTTATTACATGTGGTCTAGCAAAACCTTAAAAGAGTTTCTTTCCAAGCAAGATCTCTAAAGAGCATCTGAGGCCTTTTTCATCTTGTCCATATCTCTAGTACTTATTACATGCTACCCTTGCACAACTTGTCCACGGCCACAGAGTATCAACCTGATACTCACCATACATCGTTTTGATGTACATGATCATCCTGATCATCATCACTGCATCGTCCTGATGCATGTCATCTGGAGAAACATCCTAAAGCTCATCATCCATGATCATCCTGATCATACAATGCATCCACCTGATGCATACCAAGTATCTACCTGATACATATCATCATACATGATCCACCTGATCATACAATGTATCCATCTGATATATGTCAATATACATGATCTACCTGATCATACAACTTATCCACCTGATACATATATAGGTACATGGTCCAAGCATCCAACATGATGCATATACATATACATGATCCAACTGATCATAACAAGCATCCAACATGATGCATATACAAATATTTCAAGCATCTAACATGATGCATATACAAATATATCAAGCATCCAACATGATGCATATACAAATACATGATCAAACTAATCAAAGCATCCAACTAATGCATATATAGAGCAGTAACTGGAGCATCATCTTGATGCTCATCATCCAATGCTTACATCCATAGCCATGGGAAGGATCCTCCTCTCACCATGCTTGGAATGGATCCTGCAAATGTGTCCATCACTTCTTCCTCAAAGTGTCGTCAATCTAAAGAACACCAAGCCTCTCTCTGAAGTACTCAAACTTCACTCTGGCTAGTGGTTTCGTCAACACATCTGCAACCTACTCATCCGTCGCAACATACAGGAGCTTCACTGCTCCTCTCTGCACCATATCTCTGATATAGTGATATTTGATCTCAATGTACTTTGACCTCTTGTGGAACATTGGGTTCTTGGACAGCTTCACACAACTCTAGCTGTCACAAAAGATACCAGTAGCCTCCAGTGGGAGATCAAATAACTCAGAAAGTAGCTTTCGGAGCCATACTGCCTCACAACTAGCTGAACATGCTGCAACATTCTTTTCCTCAGCTGTACTCAATGCTATGCAGGACCGCTTCCTGCTAAACCAAGAGATCACACCTGATCCTATACTGAAGCAACACCTAGATTTGCTCTTCCTATCTGTAACACTGCCTGCCCAGTCCAAATCAACATAACCCTGCAGGTTAAACTTTTGATTCGCATCATACTTGAGCCCATAATCAACTGTACCCTTCAGGTACCTCAGAATATGCTTTACAGCAACCAGGTGAACACTCCTCGGATTTGTCAGGAACTGGCTCAATGTGTTCACCGCAAAGCAAATATCTGGTCTTGTGTTCGTCAGGTACATTAAGGACCCAATCATCTGACGATACATCGTGACATCAACCGGATCAGATGAAGCATCACACAAAAGCTTCAGGTTCGATGTCATAGGTGTGGCCATGGCCTTGTAGTCCATCATCCCGAACCTCTTTAGGATCTTGACTTCCCTTGTCCAAGGAAGATCCCATTTGCACTCTTCCACACCTCCATGCCTAAAAAATAGTGCATCATCCCCAAGTCCTTCATTTCGAACTCAGAAGCAAGCTTCCTCTTGGTATCAACAATCAAACTATCTTCTCCTGTAACAAACAGGTCATCCACATATAGAAGTAGTATCACTGGATTTCCTTCCTCAGCCTTGTAGTAAAGGTTGGAATCTGCTTTACTCTTGGTAAATCCCAAACTAGATATAAAGTTGTCTATCCTACCATACCAAGTCCTAGGAGCTTGCTTCAAGCCATACAAGGCTTTCTTCAACTTGCACACATATGACTCTCTGTCATGTGTCTCAAAACCAAGTGGTTGCTCCACATACACTTCCTCTTTGACTACATCATTCAAGAAAGCTGTCTTGACATCCATTTGGTGTATCTTCCATTTCATCATTGCATCCAGAGCAATTACTACTCTAATGGAAGTGTATCTGGCCATAGGAGCAAAAGTCTCTTCATAATCAATCCCTTCTTTCTGGGAGAAGCCACAAGCTACAAATCTTGCTTTGTATTTCTCTATACTTCCATCTGCAGCATGCTTGATCTTGTAGATCCACTTGGAAGTCACAATAGACTTCCCTTCAGGTCTTGGGACCACATCCCAAACATCATTATTCATGATCGACTGGTATTCCTCGATCATGGCATCCTTCCATTCTTTCTTTTCCACTGCCTCTTCATAACTGGAAGGTTCTTTGTTCATACTATCACAGAGTAAAGCAACATAGTTGGTATGTTATCTAGTTCTCTTTTTTGCTCTGTGTTCTTCTTTTGGAATGCCATATTTGCATCTTGAATGAGCTCTCTAGCCCATTTAGGTTTCCTCTTATGAGAGTTATTCTCACGAGGTGGATCTACAGGTATTTGTGGATCTTCAACTTCACGATCTGCTTCTGGAATTGATTCAGTCATGGTGGTGTCTTGAAATCTGTTTTCCTTTGGTTCTTCATGATCTTCAACAGGTGTCTTTCTTGATTTGATGAAGGTTGAGTTTTCATCAAATGTTACATCCCTGCTGACATCAATCTTCTTTAACACTGGAAAGTATATTTTGTAAGCCTTCGAGGTTTTACTGTACCCCACAAAGATGCCATTCTTTCCTGAAGGATCTAACTTTTTCCTCTTTTCCTTTGGAACATGAGTGTATACTGGACAACCAAATATTCCTAGATGACTGACTTCAGGTTTCTTACCAGAGAATACCTCTTCTAGTGTCTTGTTGTCCAATATCTTGTGAGGTGTTCTGTTTTGCACATATACAACTGTCCTAGTTGCTTCTGCCCATAGATGCATAGGAAGATCCTGGTCATGCAGCATTGCCCGTGCTGCTTCCATGATTGTTCTATTCTTCCTTTCTGCAACTCCATTCTATTGTGGATTGTATGGAGTAGTCAACTCCCTTTTAATCCTTGAATCACTGCATAGCTTCTTAAAATCACCTGAAGGGAATTCTTCGCAATTGTCGGATCTGAAGGTCTTGATCTTCTTATTAGTTTAATTTTCCATCAAGGCTTTGAATTCCTTGAACTTATCAAACACTTCATCTTTGTTCTTCAAGAAATAAATCCAAGTCTTCCTAGAGAAATCATCAATGAAAGAGACATAGTATACATACACACTCAGAGAACTGGATGACATCGGACTGCATACATCGGAGTGGATAATTTTCAAGATCCCTTTAGCTTTTCTTTCACTGCTTGGAAATTCCTTCTTAATGTTCTTTCCTTTTGCACATCCTTTGCAAATACCATCATGCTTTGTCTTGATTTCAGGAAGACCTTCTACAGCTTTGCTCGCAATTGGTAGTGCTCTATAGTTCACATGTGCAAGCCTTCTATGCCAAAGTTCACTTGGCTCCATGGATTCATGTACCATGGCATGTTCAGGTTGTCTCTTTAATTTGTACAATCCTCCCTCTTGTTCTCCAATCACCACTGCATCATCTATAGATTTACCCTTTGGCCACATTAGGACTTGGCCATCTACAAATGAAACCCTCATGCCTTTTGCATCCAATGCAGATATGGAGAGTAGGTTCTTCTTGAGACCAAGTACATATAGAACATCTTTCATCTTCAAAGACTTCCCAGAGTCTAGGTTGTAGGAGGCTTCACCACTTCCTTTGATAGGATATTGATAGTCATCCCCAAGTTTCACCTTATGGGGTGACTCATGTTCAGATAGACTTGAAAAGATTCTTTAAACCCAGTCATGTGTTTGGAAGCCCCACTATCAATAAGAAAATAATTACATCCATGAGAGATAGTACCTGTGAGAGCAGAGATTAGAACATATTCATCGTCACTAGATGAGTCATCACTTTCTTCTCTAGCCTTCTTCTTGGAAGGTTCATCATCCTCAACAGCATGAGCATGATATCTCTTCTTGTTTCCCTTCTTGTTGTTGTTGTTGGAGTTGTTGTCCCTTTTGTTCTTGGGACAATCTGCAGCAAAGTGTCCCTTCTCATGACATGTGAAGCATCTCAGATCCTTCTCACCCCTTTTAAGAGGTTTCTTGTGATGAGAGTGCTCCTTCTTGGGATTGCTTCTTTTGGTGTGAGCTATGAGAGCTTGATCTTCACTTCCCATCTTTTCTTCTCAGGCTACAAGCCTAGCCTCTTCTTGTGAACATTCCTCCCATAGTCTACTGAAGAAGATCAACTTCCTTCTTGCACATATTCCCTGAATGAAGGAATCCCATGACCTAGGTAGGCCATTTAGAGTGGTCATGACAATTTCACCATTCTCCACCATTTCATCCATAGCTTCAATTTGTTCCTTGATCTGAGAGACATTGGAGAAACAAGATTGAATGGTCTGTCCATTCTGAAGCTTTACCCCTTTCAATTGGTTCCGCAGAGTCATCTTCCGATTTATGTTCTTCCCTTCAAATAGCTTGGTCAAAGAGTTAAACATTGCCTTGGGTGTCTTTAGAGATGACACATGTGGAATGACATGGTCCTTGATAGAATCAGCAATGATCCTCTTTGCCTTGACCAAGTTCTTCTTGTGAAGAGCCTTAGCCTCTTCTCCCTCTGGGACAGGGACCTCTTGACTTATATAAGTATCCAACTCATTTTCTTCCAGGATTAACCCAATCGTATACTTCCATGCTTGGAAGTTATCATCCCCTTCAAGCTTATACTCAAGCTTGGCGTGGTGAGACAACTTTAAAGAGTACTTCAAACGGAAATAGAAAAGATTTAGGTCTTACCACTTTGATTTGCTAAAAAATGGATCTGGTTCTGGATTAGGGTTTGTCAGAGAAACCCTAAAAAATCAAACTTTGAATTTCAAACTTCTGAAAGGATAGAGAGATGCGCATTGATGAGCTGATTAGCCTGGTATATTCAGATTTCGAGATCTGCAAAGTTTCACCCTTCAGAAAATGTCTTTTAGTCTTCCTGGATTCACTAGGGAGGACCCTAAATTAGGGTTTGAGTTTCCCGGAGCTTTACCCAACCAAAAATCTCGATCCAAAGCTGTAAACTTCGATTTTTCCAAGGCGCTTCCAGCAATGTATTCAGATTTCAGAAATTCCTATTTATGTGGAAACCCTAATTTTTTAGGGCCAAAACTAAAAGTGCTCAGAATTGAATTCTGATTGGACAGATAGATTCTCCTTGATGAGTAGAGTCAGTCTGCCTTACTGCTTTTCCAAAATCTGTGGAGAGAAACCCAATAAACAAGAAACCCTATTTTTTGCCACTGCACAATGTCTTCTTCTCAGGGAAGCTCTGATACCATGTTAATTTTTGAGCATTAATTCAATATACTCTAGGATCTTTACTAAGAGAATAACATGTACAGCATATCAAGTTTAATAATGCATATCAATCACACCAAGCAATCACATGAGACAATAGACACACAGAGTTTCACTAGGGAAAACCATAAAGGTGAAAAACCCCACAACTTCCTCAGAGATAGAGAGAGCAATGATACAACCAAAGTACAAGAGATAGTCTTCTCCTAGCAGCTGATCCTCCTCCCCACATGTGTGCCACTTTCTGAGTGATGGAAGAGTGAGTAATAAGATGATCAAATAGAGATCTCCCGATCTCTATTTATACAAACCCTGTCCTGCCAAATAAACCAACAGGGCCGACTTGTCTAAGTCAGTCTAATAACCCATGGTTAACTTAATTAGGACTAACCCCACACATGGTGGTCTAATAACCCATCGGCAAGTTACGACACTTGTCAATACAAATGACGACACTTCCGTATAGAGGAATAATAACATCTCTATAGGAGTACAATATACATAGATGAAATACATAGGTGAAATACATTCCGAAGTTACATATACATCAACATCTTCCGTGCAAGCATTCAGTACCCAGGTGCTTATAATTCCTCGAAGCAAGATGTTGTGTAGCACTCCCTCCCCCTCGGTTAAGAACACTTATGATTACTTTAAGGGGGAATCTTGTAATAGTCGAGATCAGAATTTGACTACTGGATTTCTTAGTTCCCAGTACACAGTGAGTATTCACATACTCTTGCACGGACAAGGCACCCACATTGTGTGAGGACCCTTTCAAGTTCACAACATCTCCCCTCCGAGAGAGACCTGTGATAAAGTAGATGTCATCAACGGTGAGTTCCAATATTTTGCCTTGGATATTAAACACCAATGCCTCGGCATCCCAGTATTGGACAAGCCTCTCAAGCAAGCGATTTAGTGCCCGCATATTGACTGTTCTATAAAATTTCAATAGTCCACACCTTCGGAATGCATGGAGGGTTTCCGGATCTTGTAATGCTATCTGATCCATCTCCTCATTCTCCCTTTCTCTCCAAACAGGAACCATCCTGCCAAGAAAAGGTCAATTTTTTAGTCCTCGTCATTTTTTACCCAATTTTCAGGGCTGTGCGCTAATGTTTATGCTAGACAGGCACGTTTGAGCGCTGCTTTCCTTAAGGAAAACCACTACCAGTATGCCCTATGTTTCCTCATAAATGGTACTGCATGCAAAACATGAGTTGTACATTGCTAGAAAATGATTTTTAACCATAAAAATTGACAAAATATGCATCAAATTACAAGTATGGGTGGAATAAACTATTGATGTATATGTAACTTCGGAATGTATTTCACCTATGTATATTGTACTCCTACAGAGATGGTATTATTCCTCTATACGAAAGTGTCGTCATTTGTATTTACAAGTGTCGTAACTTGCTGTGATGGGTTATTAGACCACCAAGTGTGGGGTCGGCCCGGATTAATGTAACCATGGGTTATTAGACTGAGTTAGACAAGTCAGCCCTGTTAGTTTATTGGGCAGGACATGACAAGTATAAATAGAGATCAAGAGATCTCTATTTGATCATCTCATTACTCACTCTTACATCACTCGGAAAGTGGCGCACTAGTTGAGGAGGAGGAGTAGCTACTAGTAGAAGACTATCTCTTGTACTTTGGTTGTATCATTGCTCTTTCTATCTATGAGGAAGTTGTGGGGTTTTTCACCTTTATGGTTTTCCCCAGTGAAACTCTATGTGTCCATTGTCTTATGTGATTGCTTGATATGCTTGATAGATTCTTGATATGATTGATATGTTGTACATGTTATTCTCTCAGTAAAGATCCTATAGTATGTTGAATTAATGCTCAAATATAACATGGTATCAGAGCTTCCCTAAGAAGAAGACATTGTGCAGTGGTGGAAACTAGGGTTTCTCTCCATAGATTTTGGAAAAGTAGTAAGGTAGATTGACTCTACTCATCAAGGAGAATCTTTTTGTCCAATTAGAATTCAATTCTGAGCACTTTCAGTTTTGGCCCTAAAAATTAAGGTTTCCACAAAAATAGGAATTTCTGAAATCTGAAGACATAGCTAGAAGCTCCTTGAAAAAATTGAAGTTTAGAGCTTTGGATCGATATTTTTGGTTGGGTGAAGCTCCGGGAAACTCAAACCCTAATTCAGGGTCCTCCTAGTGAATTCGGGAAGACTAAAAGGCATTTCTGAAGGGTGAAACTTTGTAGATCTCAAATTCTGAATTTACCAGGCTAATTAGCTCATCAAGGTGCATCTTTCTATCCTTTCAGAAGTTTATAAATTCAAGGTTTGAATTTTTAGGGTTTCTCTGACAAACCCTAATCTGGGACCAGATCTAGTTTTTAGCAAATCAAGTGGTAAGACCTAAATATTCTCTATTTCCATTTGAAGTATTTTTTAAAGATGTCTCACCACACCAAGCTTGAGGATAAGCTTGAAGGGGATGATAACTTCCGAGCATGGAAGTATAGGATTGGGTTAATCCTGGAAGAAAATGAGTTGGACACTTACATAAGTGAAGAGGTCCCTATCCCAGAGGAATAAGAAGCTAAGGCCTTACACAAAAGAAATTTGGTCAAGGCTAAGAGGATCATTGCTGATTCTATAGAAGATCATCTCATACCCCATGTGTCATTGCTAAAGACACCAAAGGAGATGTTTGATTCCCTGACCAATCTATTCGAAGGGAAGAACATAAATCGAAAGATTACCTTGAGGAATCAATTGAAGAATATCAAGATCCAGAATGCAGAGACTATGCAGTCTTATTCTCAAGGGTCTCCCAGATGAAAGAACAACTTGAAGCTATGGGAGAAGATATAGAGAATGGAGAAGTGGTGATGACCACGCTTAATGGCATTCCTAGGTCATGGGATTCCTTCATCCAAGGAATTTGTGCTAAAGGAAACTTATCACCTTCAGTAGGTTGTGGGAAGAATGCTCACAAGAAGAAGCTCGAATTGTAGCTCGAGAAGAGAACATGGGGAATGAAGACCAATCTCTCACAACACATTCCAAGAAGTATGATGATAAGAAGGGACATCACCAAAGTAAGAAAGAAAAGCACCACCATCAGAACCAGAGGGGTGGCTTCAGATCTCGAAGGAACACATCCAATGATCGATGCTTCATATGTGATGAAAAGGGGCACTATGCCAGGGATTGTCCCAGAAACAAAAAAGATGGCTCCAACAAGAAAAAGAAGAACATCAAAAGAAAACATCATGCTCATGCTGCAGAGGATGATGAACCTCCCAGGAAGAGGGCCAAGGAAGAAAGTGAAGATTCTTCAAGTGATGAAGAGTATGTTTTAATTTCTGCCCTCACTGGTACCATTACTCATGAAAGTAATGATTGTCTTATAGATAGTGGGGCTTCCAAACACATGAAAGGATTCAAGGAATCCTTTATGAATCTATCTGAACATGAATCACCCCACAAGGTGAAACTTGGGGATGACTACCAGTATCACATAAAAGGAAGTGGTGAAGCCTCTTACAAGCTAGACTCTGGAAAGTCTATGAAGATGAAAGATGTACTATATGTTCCAGGTCTCAAGAAGAATCTACTCTCCATATCAGCATTAGATGCAAAAGGCATGAGGGTTGCATTTGTAGATGGCCAAGTCCTAATGTGGCCAAAAGGTAAGACTATAGATGATGCAGTGGTGATTGGAGAGCAAGAGGGAGGATTATACAAATTGAAGGGCCAACCAGAACAAGCCATTGTCCATGATTCAGCAGAGCCAAGTGAACTTTGACATAGAAGGCTTGCACACATGCACTATAGGGCATTACCAATTGCAAGAAAAGCTGTAGAAGGTGTTCCTGAAATCGAGACAAAGCATGAAGGAATTTGCAAAGGTTGTGCAAAGGTAAAGAACACAAAGAAGACATTTCCAAGCAGTGAAAGCAAGGCAAAAAGAATCTTGGAAATCATCCACTCTGATGTATGCGGTCTGATGTCATCCAGTTCTCTGAGTGGGTATGTATACTATGTTTCCTTCATTGATGATTTCTCTAGGAAGACTTGGGTTTACTTCTTGAAGAACAAAGATGAAGTGTTTGACAAATTCAAGGAATTTAAGGCCTTGATAGAAAACCAAACTGATATGAAGATCAATATCTTCAGATCTGACAATGGAGGGGAATTTACTTCAGGAGACTTCAAGAAGCTATGCAGTGATTCAGGGATTAAGAGGGAGTTGACTACTCCTTACAATCCACAACAGAATGGGGTTTCCGAAAGAAACAATAGAACAATCATGGAAGCAGCTAGGGCAATGCTTCATGACCAAGATCTACCTATGCACTTATGGGATGAAGCAGCCAGGACAACTATATATGTGCATAACAGAACACCCCATAAGATACTTGACAACAAAACACCAGAAGAAGTGTTCTTTGGTAAGAAACCATAAGTTAGCCATCTCAGAATATTTGGTTGTCCAGTATACACTCACATCCCAAAAGAAAAGAAGACAAAGTTAGATCCTTCAGGAAACAAGGGCATATTCGTGGGTTACAGTGAAAGCTCAAAGGCTTACAGAATCTACTTCCCAGGAATCAATAAGATTGATATCAGTAGGGATGTAACATTTGATGAAATCTCAGCATACATCAAATCAAGGAAAACACCAGTTGAAGATAATTAAGAACCCAGAATATCCAGAATTCAAGACACCACCATGAATGAAGCAGTTCTTGAAGAAGATCGTGAAATAGAAGATCCACAACAACCTGTAGATCCACCCCGTGAGAAGAACTCTCACACGAGTGTTATAGGTCAAATCTGCACTTCTCCGTCCATGATCACCTTGAGCTATCGATCACACAAAAGGACAACTTGGATTGAAGAGCATGATGACCTTGGATGATACCTTTAACTGACTTACCCTTCTGTAAGCTAGCAAAACCCTGAAAACCCTCATGTTTTGAGCTGTGCGCTACTCTACTTCAGCATACTAGCACTCATGCCCTACTCCATAGGATCAATAGCAGCGCACATCTCCTGCTATGCGCTACCCCACTTCAGTAAACTAGCGCACACCCTCAAAAAAGTTGCAAACGCTGGTTGTTAAACACTGAAGTTGCATACTGTGCACTACTCCACTGTGAAAAACTCGCACACACCTTAAAATATAATCAAAATTATATTAATTTGATGAATTGGGATTAGTTGCAGTTGGTTCTGCAACTTCCCCAACTTCCATTACCACCACCTCTCGATCTAAACTGCCTTTCTTGTCCTATAAATACAAGGAGGATTGAGGAGAGGGGTTAGACATTGTTGTGAATCTCATTCACAAGAAGAGAAATTTGTATGAAGGGTTGTTATGCTGGAAGATTTCAAGTCAGAGTGTAACATCCCCACCCTTGGACCCAATGCAAGGAAGGGAACTTGATGCCATTCTATGGGGCTTTTATATAAACTTAGCCATATTCATTAGATTCACAGCCATAAAAGAAATGTGTGTAGATGGAATTGAAAAAACATGCACAGCGGAAATGAACTCATCCACACACATATTACATGATTGTTATTCAATTTAACACAGCCAACAAATTAATACATTTGCAGAAGTAATTACATAAGAAAATACTCATCTTGATGTAATGCTGTCCCAACAACTAGCTATATCACTGCAACGTTCCTCCCAACCATAGGTCTCTGCCTAGCTTGTATTATTTCAGCACTCAGAGACCACCCCCGAGCTGGGCATGATATCTACAAGGAACTTGGGACTCTCAAACCCTGCACGGTCAAAGCAATGGATACCCATCTCAACCCCAACATTCTTTTACACACAGCAGCTCAAAACTGGCATGGATACATAATTCAACCATGGATTCATAGAATAGGGTCTATGGGTTTTCCCCAAAATGTGGACACACCAAAAATGGATTGTGGGAAGAGGGAATCAACCCCAGGGAAGAAAATCGATTTCTCCCATAGATGTATGAGCATTCAATGGGCCAAAACGGCCTCAATTAAACCCCAAATTGTTTCCCCTCTCTTCCCCATTGTTAGCCACAACAAAAATACCCTTCCCAGCTAGGAAAACGAAGGTAAACAAAGGAAATTCATGGGGGGGAATTCCCAGGAAGCTCTAAACTCGTGAGAGAGCAAACTGATGGTTGAATAATGACTTGGGAAGCAATTTCGTGGCCCTTTTCTTTCCCAAGAAGCCAAACAAGAAAATCTAGGAAGGGTGGCTTGCCCATACTCGAATTTGGACAACCATACCTCCCATTCCCCAAGGCATTAACTACCTCAACCAACTCTTGGGAGAAATCAATGATTGGGTACAAAAGTCAACATGGGTAGTTGAGGGTTCATGGGTTCTCTCATTGACACTTGGCTTGACTTGATTGGCTCAAGGGTTTGAATATTTCCCTCCCAATTCCTTGTAATACCATGCCCGCATCTCTTGTTGCATTGCATAGCTAGTTGTGGGCATTTATATTAAGATGCATATTTACAATTCCCATGGTTCACTAGCACATGGGTAGCATAATATCAAATACTTGCCTCTTCTAGATCGAGCGTTCACTAGCGGGGCCTTGGCCTCGAGCTCCATGCTAGGAGTCATACATAATATGCATACATTATTTACATTATAGCCCGAAATATTACAAGGGTCAAATGGGGGACATTACATTCCCCTACCCTTGGAATAACACCGTCCTCGGTGTTCTAATACCTAGGAATACATACACGCTATATGCATGTCCAAAATTCATAAAATGTGGTAGGTCTGTCTTGCATTTCACCCTTTACTTGGTTTTTCAGGACCGAGTCCTTTGGTCTTCACAAACGGCTCCTGCTGGCTGGGACCTTCTAGCTCTGCATGAGGGCATTGTTCCAAAACAATCCCTTCTCTTTCTTTACCTTCCTGCTGATCTACAAGTCTGAAAACTTTATGGTGGCTACCCTCTTGATGTTCCATTGTTGGGTAGTCACGGAGGTAATGATTTCCTCCACATCCCCAACATTTCATTGGTTTCTTTACCCTTTCCTGCTCAAATTCCTTTGAGTCTTCCCACCTGGAACGTTTCTTAATCAGCCGATTGGATGAATGCTTCTTCATGGATCCACTTTTCTTTCCTTTACTGATTGCTCCCAGAATGCTTTTTACCTCTTTTTGCAGACGAATAGAGTCCTACAAGACCTTGTGGTTCATCTCATTCTGTTGCCTCTGTAGCTTGAGCATCTCTCCAATATTTTCTTGGGTCTTGGAAATTGTTTGAAGAAGACTTTCGGCCAACTCTAATAGCCCTTGGTCTACTACCATGGTCAATGGAAACAAATGACCACACTTTGCTTACTAGCAACACTTTCTTGTGCCGGCTACAACCAATTGTTTCAATTTCTTACCTACGAAATTCATCATGGAAATTCTTTGTTAGGACAAGCATAACATGAACATTAAAATTAGTCAATTATTTTCTCAATTGACATGGAATGTCCACAATTTATTCATGGGACTTCCACACCTTTTATGCTTTCCCAACATACACATGAACTCATTCATGTTCATCCTTTCACAGGAAATTTACTATTTCAGCATTCACAATTCATTTCAAGTAATTAAACACAATCTATTTTTAGCCATGACATGCACTCAACAATCTTTTGTTTTATAAATGCATCAATCAAAAGGAAAGAGAAGAGTAGGATTTTCCCTCTTAGTCTTGTTCTATTATGGAGCTACACCATCACCGTGGTTTCACGCTACTTAGTCTCTTTCACTTCAATGTGAATGCTTTGACTTTCCTTTCTTGGCTATGACACTTAGTGTCTAAGGTCTGTCTAAGGATTTTCAACTAGGAACCCTCCTCCATAGTTGCCTACAGAACCTTTGGCTTCTATGACCCACTCATGTCCACTAGCACCATCTTTCATTACTTCTCATACTGAGCTCTTTAGGATGGTCACATGTCCATCTGCATCCCTATGATTCCTTCATAGTCCTTGCTTCCAACAATACCTACACTCAAACATTGAATCAATTCACATGTTTAGTTTATTTCCATAGGGTTTATCTCTAAACAATATTTTAGGAAATCATAACCAAATCATATACACAAGTATATTCATAAGCAAGAAGCTGCAAGGTGATCGAATACCTATCTGTTTTGGATGTCTTCACTTTATCCCATGGAATCCTTCTTTGCTTTACGAGCCTTGGATTTCTCGTGGACACAATTATGAATGTTGGGCCAACACGTAGGATACTCCACAATCATTCGAATAGGAAATGCCAGGCCAGTATGCTGACTGGGTTTATCAATCATTTTCTTTAGCAATATGCTATGCCAGTGCTCTGACTGGTTTTATCAATTGTTTAAGGGGTGTTGGGCCAGCATACACACTGCTTTACCATATCAAGTAGTTAATGCCCAACTAGTCACTCTCTAGACTTATCAAAAACTTTATAGCATTCAACCAGCTACTCCCTGGATTTCTCAATAATTTATATCGCCCACTCATTTACTCTCTGGATTTACTAGCAATTTATATCACCCACTCATTTACTCTCTGGATTTACCAGCAATTTATAGTCTTTCAGGGTCTTTCCTTCCTACAATGACCAAGGTTTCCAACAAAGAAACAATAGTGTATCAGCTTAGCTGTTAGAAGACTTATACCTGAAATCTTCATTATTCCAAACAAGACATAAATAAAAACGAATACTTATCTGTATTGCACGTTTCCCCTCCAGTCCACATGGTCCTGCTTTGCTTTGCAAGCCTTGGAATCACCTATGGAATTTGATGTAGTTAATGCTTAACCAGTACACCTCCCCATTAGTTGGATTTACCAAGCATTTGGTGGTGCCCAACTAGTCCCATACCTGGTTGGCCCTCTCCAGTGCCGAGCCAGCACATTCGTCTGGGTCATCGACTAATGGAAGGAAAATTGCGCCACCTGACCATTATAGGTCAAGGCTCTATTATGGAGCCATATGCATCTCAGGGTTTTCAGTTAGTCTTGGTGCCCACCCTCCTACTGCTGACCCAATAGGCACCTCAAGGTTTTCAGTCAGTCTTGGCGTCCACCCTTCTACTACTGACCCAATAGGCATCTCATGGTTTTCAATCAGTCTTGGCACCTTCCCTCCTATTGCTGACCCAATAGAGATTTTATTCCTTCACCAATGTCACCACACCTTCTTGCACCATAACCCTTCACACACACATCAACTCTTCATTCATACAAGGATGCCACTCCTTCTCTTGTGCAAATCGGTGGTTCCTTTTAGGAACTTTATAGGTGAATTTCTTGACTGCAGGTTAGCATGGCCCCACTTACATAAGGATGATACCCCTTTTCACTACACAGCTCCCTAGTTTTTTCCATCCCTTCCAATATTATTTAGTGTGAGCATAGAAAGGTTGCCAATTCCTATACAGTCCTTCTGCGTACCCTTCTTCACTTTGCCTCTTAATGTGTAGTACCAATTGGCATCTGTGTAGGTTGACAACATAAGAAGGATAAGCAGGCTTATTAGTATTGCTTCTCAAAATCGCAACCACATTCCATAACATTCACTATCAAGTATTGAAACACCAGGAATGCGTCCATTCCCTTAGGGTGTAGTCAATATTGACAACCCTATCATGACCCGCCACCAGAAAAGGTGTGCACCCCCTTTCCAATGTGAGCCATGTAGGCCCTAATCATACTCAAGCATATTGAAATGCTATATATAAATAAAGTAGAGCATGCTCTGCATATTAACCCTAATAATTTAGACATGCATGTTCTTATCTAGGGTCATAGAATACTCATTCATTTTGCAGATGTATCTTTTCTTCATTTGCGAAGAATGGGGGCTCGCTTCTCTGAGTCAACAGTTCTTCGGTTTGCCACCCCAATCTTTCCACGTTCCATAATCCGTACATTCCTTCTTAGCATAGTTTTACCATCTCATTCTCATGTTTTCCAACATACAGCTCAACTGAGATTTCATTCTTAAAATATGAAATGGTGTTTCATCCGAAACCCATTTCCAAAGCATGGGGTCCTTCCTATGGAGTTTGGCTTCTGCAGGTCATCACACACGGTCTTCCTGGCACATTTATCAAATAGCCAAACATTCAGTAGAATTTAACAATAATCATTCAATGGCATTAATAATTAAATTCAAGTATGAATTTGCAATTATGTTCTCTACAGAAATTGATTTGCTTAGCCATGAGTCTGTTCTCATATCGTTTGGCTCTTCCTGATTGCAGATTCCAATCTTTGTCATGGACTTACCCACATTTTCCATGCCCAAAACAATCTACCTGAAATCTGAAACTTCAATCAGCCAAACATGTTGTGAGTATCTATACATATAATCCTTTCATTGCTACAATAGTCACTGAAGTGATCTCAGAATTATAACACTCAATAATTCAAACACCTTCAGCTATCAGCATTTGAGGTGCAATGAAATATATGTATATATCTATATATGCATCGTTATCATCAATAAAATTGCAAGACATGGGTACACTATCCATGCAATTTAAATAAATTGTAAGTACTCATTACTTTACATTCCATGCAATCTCTGTCCTTCCATAGAGCACTCTGATAGCCCATCATCATGTCTACCTTCTTCATGCAATCTTCCTCTTGCATTCATAGCAGCTCAGGAAATTCTCTCAATATTAACAATGGTTCACCATTTTGTCTATTATCTAAATGCATTGAAACCTATACATATCACAACCGTGCATTCTCGCAATGCATCTCCACATGTGCACTTACACATGCATGCACATTTACATCACTCACATAATCTTTTAATGTGCATTCACTCAATTCATAACCACAAGACTATACAGAATATTCTAATGCACATCCCTTCAATGCAACCTCGCATTAATCCATGATTACTATGCATTCCAACATATTATGGCCTAACCATGAGTATCTCATACTTACAACAAGACCATAAGTAATCACTTGTTCTGGTTGTTAAACTCACAACCATCCTACCCAAATCGCATGATATAATTTCATATGAATGCATCGAGGTTTCTAAGAAACTATAGGGTGTAAGGCTCACCGCCTTCACTTACCCACACCTCACATTACTTGGTAGGTTGACATTCACATTCAGGCACTCAATACCACATGCAAACTAAATCAACATAGTTTAATCATAGTTGAAGAGATCTTACCAAATCCTCTTTCAACATTCATGCACTTTAAGCACAAATAACCATTACCTGCTTGGTTGTCATTAACATTACTGGATGTTACCTGATCAGTTGGCCTCTTACCAAGGCCACACAATCCTTTTTCCAACCTCATGATCATAGATTTGTTGCACCAGCCTTTCCTCATAAGGTTTTTGGTCATATGCAACAATCATCATCCACATCCTTAGCCATGCTTCGGTTGTCTTTGGTCCTACAACCGATGCGAACACAACTAATTATTAGCAACCATGATAATTATCTTAAGTGTCTCTTTGCATATGTAAAACCTCACTATTTTACCAATATGCAATATCATAAATGCACAAACATTTTCACATGCATTGTGCAATGTCTATTTAATCATGCCTGTTAATTCATATGTCTTACTCTCTTGCATTTCCAGCATCCCTATGCCATAACTTTCAGTATATAGAAAATTCAGAAAATATAATACAATAGAAAGAGAGGAGTTAAGGAATTCTCCCTTTCCAATTCCCCCTCATGACATGGAGTCCCTCCTCCACATCATAGCTGATCCTTTTCTTGGCTTTCCTACCAAGCATAGAAGCAATCATTAGCTTTGATCTTCTCATGAATTAGCAATTCAACATATGCATACGTGTATAACATTCATCCTTGCTATTTTCCAAACATGCAATTCTTATGCTATAAATAGAAATAATTTAAGGTGAGGAATTTCCCTCTTATTAACATTGCCTCGCTGCTCCCATTGCTCTTCCACAATGCATATCACAACCAATTACCTTTAATAAGGCTTCCACAAACCTTCCATGCAATTCCTACTTCTCATCCCAAGAATGCATTTCACACTTTCAACGACTGTCTCCGGGGGACGACGGGGGTCAAGCGGGCTTGACCCCTTGTGGCTTCCCTGTGCCACTGTAGGGCAGGTCAAGGGCATCGCCCTCATTTTTTTTTTGTAATTCTTCAATTTCGCGCAATCTGGTGAATAAGTTCAAAGACATTTTTCAACTTTTGGCACCTGAAAAATTTCTCTGGAAAATGGCTGAAATCCCCTGTTTCGGAGAAACTCACCGAGTTCTTCCGCCATTGCGGACCAACTCGCTGAGTTCTTCTACCGTTGCGGACCAACTTACTGAGTCCTTCCCTCATTGCGGACCAACTCGCTAAGTTCTTCTGCCATTGCAGACAAACTTGCTGAGTTCTTCTGGTCGAAAACTCAACTTTTCCTTCCGTCACTGCGGCGGAAACTCACCAACTCCTTCCAATGCTATGGTGGAAACTCACCGACTTTTTCCGCCGTTGCGGATGAACTTGCTGAGTTTCTCCACCGTTGCGGAAGAACTCGCCGAATTCTTTGGTCGACTATTTCAGAAAAAAACTCGTCAGTTCCTTCCGCCGTTGCGGACCAACTTGCCGAGTTCTTCCACTGAAAGACACTTAGAAAAATTTTGAAATTTTTCGGACCAACTCACGAGTCCTTCCGCCGTTGCAGACCAAAACTCATAAATTTCCACCGAAATTTTTTTTCTTCTTTTTTGGCAAACTTATTGATTCTCTGCAGGTTTGTTGCGAAGCAACTTGCCAAGTTTCACTGCCAACTTCGGCGCAAACTCACCAGTTCTAGCCGGCAATTTCTGTGCAATTCAGTGAGGTTTGCCAAAACATGTCGACCTAACTCCACGAGACTCGCCGAAACAGTTAGGCAAAGCACTTAGAAAATTTTTGAAATTTGAAACTTTTCATAACGATCTGTGTTGGGCAGCAAGCATACTTACCTCTACAATTGTGATAGGTAGCCCATGAAGGCCCAATGCTGCAACCAGCAGCTTTGATACCAAATGTAACGTCCCCACCCTTGGACCCAATGCAAGGAAGGGAACCTAATGCCATTCTATGGGGATTTTATATAAACTCAGCCATATTCATTAGATTCACAACCATAAAAGAAATGTGTGCAGATGGAAATGAAACAAACATGCACAGTGGAAATGAACTCATCCACACACATATTACATGACTATTATTCAATTTAACACAGCTAATAAATTAATACATTTGCAGAAGTAATTACATAAGAAAATATTCATCTTGATGTAATGATGTCCCAACAACTAGCTATGTTGCTGCAACGTTCCTCCCAACCATAGGTCTATGCCCAGCCTGTATTATTTCAGCACTCAGAGACCACCCCCGAGCTGGGCATGATATCTACAAGGAACTTGGGACTCTCAAACCCTGCACAACCAAAGCAATGGACACCCATCTCAACTCCAACATTCTTTTACACACAGTAGCTCAAAACTGGCATGGATACATAATTCAACCATGGATTCACAGAATAGGGTCTATGGGTTTTCCCCAAAACGTGGGCACACCAAAAATGGATTGTGGGAAGAGGGAATCAACCCCAGGGAAGAAAACCGATTTCTCCCACAGATGTATGAGCATTCAGTGGGCCAAAACGGCCTCAATTAAACCCCAAATCGTTTCCCCTTTCTTCCCCACTGTTATCCACAACAAAAATGCCCTTCCCAGCTAGGAAAATGAAGGTAAACATAGGAAATTCATGGGCGGAAATGCCCAGGAAGCTCTAAACTCGTGAGAGAGCAAACTGATGGTTGAATAATGGCTTGGGGAGCAATTTCGTGGCCCTTTTCTTGCCCAAGAAGCCAAACACGAAAATCTAGGAAGGGTGGCTTGCCCATACTCAAATTTGGACAGCCATACCTCCCATTCCCCAAGGCATTAACTACCTCAACCAACTCTTGGGAGAAATCAATGATTGGGTACAAAATTCAACATGGGTAGTTGAGGGTTCATGGGTTCTCTCATTGACACTTGGCTTGACTTGATTGGCTCAAGGGTTTGAATTTTTCCTCCCAATTCCTTGTAACATCATGACCCCATCTCTTGTTGCATTGCATAGATAGTTGTGGGAATTTATATTAAGATGCATATTTACAATTCCCATGGTTCACTAGCACATGGGTATCATAATATCAAATACTTGCCTCTTCTAGATCGAGCGTTCACTAGCGGGGCCTTGGCCTTGAGCTCCACGCTAGGAATCATACATAATATGCATACATTATTTACATTATAGCCCAAAATATTACAAGGGTCAAAATGGGGGACATTACACAGAGAAGAGCAGGAGCCCAGAATCCAGTTGCACAAGCATGCTGCATTGATCAAGTATAACTTGTAATCATTATATGCTTTTGACAATAAAGGTTGAAACATTCCTTCCTGTCCCAAATATAATTCCTAATGGATTGTGTATTTATTTGGTTAAATGCTTGATTGTTCTTGATGTTTGAATTGCATTTCAATTTTATCATCTTTATATCAGTCAAGATACGCTGAGGAAGGTATCTTTATGTTACAGGTCTATTGAAGTGGAAGCTCAAGTTGAAGATTGAGCACGAGATCGAGCAAAGCTAGGATCAAACATCAATAATAAGGTACGTCTTCAAGATATTTGATCTATTTCCATTTATAGATGTTTCTGTAGCGTAATCATTGTGTTTACCTGTCTCCCCCTAAGTTGATAGTGTCCCTTTCCTCACTATAAGGTAGATTTCCTGAACAATAGACTGGTGACCCCACTGGGGAGTCAGTTGTTTTTATGCTCTAGGAAACCCATTTTGTAGTCTTTCCAGTACTTTTTGATCCCTTTAATCCTCAGAGGGGCCTTGTAGGTCATCCCTACCTGCTGTCTTTTGTTGACTTAACCTTTTACACCTATGCAAAGCTTTATTTCTGACCTTTCTTGACATGTGCACTACTCTAATGTACATACAGTAGCGCATACCTGAGATTGTGCACTAGTTTATCTACTGCACAGTGGCGCACACCTTCCAGAGTGCGCTAGTTTTCCTACTGCACAGTAGAGCACATTCCTGTAGCTCTCTGTTTGATGTAAGGTTTGGTTTTCCACCTATTTTAGTTTGGTTTCTAACTTTGTTATTGGCCTTCTTAACTGGTCTTTGTGGTCTATAATCCGTCTTTGAGTCTCTTTAGCCTCTTTTGAGTCCCTTAGGTCATCTTTTGGTCACTTGATTACTTTTGAAGTATCTTGTTTGTTTGTGACTCTTTTTGGAGAACATGCATTGTTCCTTAGTGAACATAGCTACTCGTCCATACCCTAGTAGTGTGTTGCAGGTACACAAACCTTTGTGTTTAGGATTTGTTTTTTGTTGCGACACTTGTATGCTCTTTGGGTGTCTCATCCTTTGATTTATGGTTTTGACCCATTTTTTGGAGCCTTTGGGGTGTCTTCCAAAGCTTTTTGAGTCCCGACATTTCTTGACCTCGCTGTCATTTCCAATATTAAGTGAGTTTGAAGTACTTTAGTTTGCTTCACCTTTAAGCCTTTGTGTTAGTAAGGTTGTCTTTAGTTCGCTTGCCTACCTACTACTTTGCTTAGTGTTCTTGTTTAGGGTTTGGTGCTTTGGAGCATTCTTCTAAGTTTGATTTCCAGTTATAAGCATCTTTCATCCTTGTTTTCCCCCCACTTTTCTTCCAAGTTCAAGAGATTTTTCCTTTGGAAAAACTTGTTGGACAAGTCTTTGTCACATCATTGATTCGATTGTTGTGAACTTTAGAGTCATTTTGCCATACTTGCACATCTTTTGTAGGTCTTACTTGATTCTGCTTTCAAGTTCTTTTTCGTTCATATATAACAGAAAAAAGCAAAATAAGTTTGGTAGCTTAGAGTAGTGAGGCTTATAATCTTTGCAGAATAGCATAGTTTACTTTGTTTAGAATTTGAAAAGAAAACAAAAAGAAAGCTTTGTTTAGGTTTGCTTACTCTTCATTTTGGAAAGAATATAAAATGAAAAATAAAAAGTCTTTTTGTTGTTGAAAGTTGTTTCATTTCATGTACTTTACTTTCTGTTGCAACCACGCCACACAACACACTACCCATTGAGTAAAAAGTAACCCTAAAAAGAATCTTTAATAAAATAAAATAGAAACAATTTTCTTTTTTTAGGAATACACAACACCAACTAGCTTAGGCTATAGTTTCAAGCTTAAAACACCTTAAACTGCTTGGAACTTGTTTCATTACCCAACAATCATAGTAAGATTTTCACATAGGTAAACCCATATATGTCAAATAACCCTGGGATGCTCTACTCAAACAAGAGTTAAGCACGAGGCCGTGGAATATTGGAATCGTTGAGGATACCTCCCTCATGTTCCTTTGGACTATAAACCATAGTCGATTCATGTACGGGGGTCCTTTCGGACTTCGGGCTTTGCTACCCTACCCATGCGTTTTGACTAGGCTGACGACTTTCCCCCAAGATATTTTGTATGTATGGTAGCCTTAGTATCTGACCATAGGATCATACACAGGTGACAACGGAGGGTATATATACTGTACCTAGGACAAACATGGAAGGAAATCCCTTGTAGGTATTTGGGAGCATGGTTGGGTGATTCTAGCACTTGCACCCTTAGTCATTGTATTGTGGACCCTGGGTAGCTGTTCTTCATCCTTCGTTGATCTGTTATGGGCCCTCATCATCCCAGACTCTTCTCCGGAAGGCATCTTGTTTGCCTAGCTTGTATACTTAGGATTTGTTTTTAGTGGTATGTTGTTTTCCCCTTAGTCTTAGTGGCCACTAGGTTTTTACTTAGTTTTATTTTTAAATATAATTGTGGAAGACCAACAACTTCGTAGGTCTAGAAGGTTGCAAAACCTTCTCCCACTTAGAGTGGAACCACTACCACCACCACGACGATAGAGGACAGACTCCAGTGGTATTTTTGAAAATACTGGTGAAATAGAGGTTCCTGGTGAACCACAACCTAGGACCCTGGATCAGCAAGCTCTTAATATAAATGAGATTGAGGATATCACTTCTGGTGAGTTTAATACTCCTTTTAATCCTCCTCTGACCGGACTTAACAATCCGCTTCTGGTACCTGTTAGTTTCCAGCAACTTGATTATAGTGCATATCTTTTCACACCTAGGCACATTATGACTAACCCAGGAGGCAAAAAAGGGAGTTCCACAGACTCCCACAATAGGTATGAATACAAATACTGTAAATCCTTCTTCCACTTCTACACCGAGTTCAGCACAGACAACTTCTGTTTCGACTCCATCTTTCAATTTTAATGCTGGTACGTTAGGCATGCCAAGCTCAACAGCTTTGACATCTGCCTCTACCACTACTTTTGGACCCAATAGTACAGTGAACCTCATTTCACCTCCTTTGACTCAACCATCATACCACATACCTAGTACTTGGATTTCCACACCCAATGTAGGGATGAATGCCTCTGCAACTATGCCTGTCATGAGCACCATGACTGCGCCATCCACCTCGACTACCACTGGTTTTAATACCTTTGTAGGTTACAATATGAATCAAAGTAATATACCTGCTAGAAACACCCCTTTTTCTTTGTTTTCTGGAGGAGGGGGTAACATCCTTAATCAACAATATGGAAGGGCTAACACCCAGCCAAAGTGGACAAATATACAGAGAACCAACCCACTTTCATTTGGGTGGGGGAATTTCAGCAACACTTTTGCAAAACAACAGATGACAGGGGGCAACCCCTACTAGCAGATGGCTGGGGGCAATCCCTACCAACAGATGGCTGGGGGCAACCCCTACCAGAAGATGGTTAGGGGAAACCCCTACCAGCAGTTTACGGGTCAAACTATGGGTGGTTCCCCCTTTATGACCCCAACTTATCAAATTCCATCTTGTAGACCTTGTTTACCATTTCTGGCAACTCTAAATTTTCCAGAACTTTCCAAGTTGACGAATGATCCGGTGTACCATAACGCTACATGGCCACCAGTTCCTACCAAGTTACCTTCGGACATTCCAAAATTCGAAGGAAAAATCGATGAAGACCCTGGTGATCATGTCACCACTTTCCATTTATGGTTTTCTTCGAACTCATTCAACGAAGATTCTGTTAGGTTGAGACTTTTCCAAAGAACCTTAACCACTACTGCAGCCAAATGGTACATTGAGTTACCTGCACCCACATTTTTTAATTTTTGGGATCTCGCGACTATTTTTCTAAACCACTTCCAGCTTCCTGTTCGGTACAATGCCGAAATAGATCTTTTGTCTACATTTAGACAAAATAAATCCACTCACTTATCTGATCACATTCATGAGTGGCGAAGATGGAATAGGCTCATTAAAGCCAATATACCTCCAGAATTTCTTCTCGAGTGGTACCTGAAATCACTCCTTCCTTATATTTCTAAGGAAGTAGCTACTTCTGGAGTGTCTTCAGAGGAAGAAGCCATCTTACGAACCCAACAGCTAGACCTTGTTTACACACAATCTGGGTTACTTTACGAGATTATACCAGATGCACCACGATCAAACACTGATCTTGGCTGACCTAAACCTAGACCACATGCTGACGGCATAGTGGGTTCAGTGGATTTTGCATCTTTGGAAGCATTGACTAAACAGGTCAATGCCTTATCCGTCAAACAATCGACTGCAGAAGTGACCTCCACCACAACCTCTCCTTCTACTTTTGAATCTGTGAACTAGGTTGAGAACAATCAAAAGGGCCCTAGGCAGCCCAATAACAAAAAGAAGGGAAAGAAAGGAGAGGGGAACCATCAAAATCCCAAGAACAAAGAGAATGCCGAGGAGGGTAACAAAGAGAAGAAGAAGGTTAAGTTCCCTTGTAAACTTTGCAAGCAGGATCACCTCACTCACCAGTGCCCTCTACTCAAAGAAGCCCAGAAGCTGCTTCAAGAGAAGAAACTTGCTGCACTTAAAGATCCATTTCCTAAGGGGCAGGGTTCAGCTTCTGGCACCTCCAGTGCTGGGGGCACTACTCATGCTTCAGTTGATCAAAATTTCATTAACATAGTTAATTCGGATGCACTCTTACAAACGAGAGCAAGAAATTATACCCCGTATGCACAGAAAAAGTATAAAGAGATTCTAGAATCTTCCACTCCTCTCCACATACCTGTGGACCCACAACCCAAGATCCCGAAAGGTGTATTGAAGCGGGCATCACACAATCCCAACGCGCAGGATACTACCAACTACAATGTGGTTGAAGATCTAGCCCAGACCCCTTGTGCTATGTCGACCTTAGAAGTCTTGAAAAGTTGTCCATTACAACGAAATGCACTTCTGGCAGCTATCGGAAGCATGGAATCACCCAACATGTCTGCGCGGTTTGATATGTCTGATATCAAATACTGGTTTCCGTACCACGTTTCCCTTCAAATAGAGGTAGTTCATGGTCCCATGACCATTGGACGAGTTGTCGTAGATGAGGGCACGTCTACGTGTGTAATGTCGATTTCCTGTTGGAAAGCTTTGGGTTCCCCCGAGTTAGCCCCCTCTAACACACTTCTTACTGCATTTGATGGTAGAACTTTTCGTCGACACGGAGTCTTGCCATCATTTGATGTCACGTTGGCCAGTAAGACAGTGGCTGTAGAGATTGAAGTTCTGGATGCTACGCTTGATTACAATATGTTATTAGGAAGGAGTTGGACATATGCCATGTGAGCTATTGCATCGACAGTTTTCCGAGTTGTTATGTTCCCTCATGAAGGTAAGATTGTTACGGTCGATCAGCTTTCTTTCTCTTGGTGAAACAACCAGACTTCATCGGAATCCACAGTTCCTTTAGTTGATCAAACTACCCCAGTAAGCGAGAGTTTAGGAGCAGGGATTTACAGGTCATTAATAGGCACTTTTGACATTCCCTCTCCTATTCTTTTTATGCGTTCTGATGTAGGTACTTCTACTGAACCTTTCACAGTTGATCTTAGGACTGATCCGTGGATCTTTCCTACTGTAGCAGAACCTTTAGTGCCTTTAACCATTGCAGAGATAGCATACATGGAAGCACAACATGCTGCAATGGAACATATCGTGACTCCGCTAGTCTCTGCTAAGTCAGATATGGACTATGCTCCTACATGGTCATTGAATTCTACCCACTCTTTCAACTGTTTAGACACGATCTTACCGTCTGATGAAGCCATTTTGGAAGCCATGATGGGCCTGGACCATCCATGGGAACATATGCATCGCAGGTCATACCTACTTCCAAATCTAGATAGGATAGAGAGAGGAGAATTCTCTATGAGACCCAGTGGATTTGTTGATTTGTCATCTTTCCCTTCTACTTCAAGAGCTATTTACGCTGAAGGGAATATGGCTAATATATCGAGAAAAATATCGATTAACATTTCCACCAAACCCGGGGTCGTGGAAAACATTTTTATTGCAGCAGACTGTTCTCCAAAAGAGATCGCTCTGTATACCAAGCTCTTTACAGAATTCTGCGACATTTTTTCCTGGTCTTATGAGGAGATTCCAGGCATCGATCCATCCATCGCTGAGTATGTCATCATGACATACCCTAATGCAAACCTTGTGAGACAGAAGCTCCATCCTGTGAATCCTTGAAAAGCGGTCACCATTAAGGCGGAGGTTGAAAAGTTGCTTAAAGCTGGATTTATCTACCCAATTGATATGACAGAATGGGTTTCAAATCCTATTCCGGTTGATAAGAAGCAAGGTACCATATGAGTCTGTACCAATTTCTGGGACTTGAATAAAGCTTGTCCGAAAGATAACTATCCCACACCATTTATCGACCAGATCATAGATTCCTGTGCGGGACACGAGATTTTTTCTTTCATGGATGGATTTTCGGGATATAATCAAATTCAAATCAAACCCGAAGATCAACACAAAAAAGCTTTCATTTTCCCGTGGGGAACCTTTGCTTATCGAAAGATGCAATTTGGCTTAAAAAATCCTGGAGCTACTTTCCAGCGAGTGATGAATTTCACTTTTCATGATATCAAACAAATAGTTGAAACTTACTTGGATGACCTCCCGACGTGATCTCGAAAGAGACGGGATCATCTAGCTCATTTGAGACTTGTGTTTGAAAGATGCAGACAATATAAGATTCGTTTGAATCCTAATAAGTGCGTATTCTGCATCAAATCAAGATGTTTACTGGGTTTCATTGTATCTAGTCATGGCATAATGGTCGACCCGTAAAAATTTGAGGCGATTGTAAATCTGCCTCCTCCTCACACCTTGCGACAACTTCAAAGTATGCAAGGCATGTCTGACTTCTTGCGACACTTTATCATAAACTATGCTAAGATTACGAAAGGTTTTATGAGACTGCTTAAATAAGATACCTACTTCTTGTGGGATGAGGCTGCTCAAGCCTCATTTGAGGCCTTGAAAAAGGCACTACTTTCAGCCCCCTTGTTGAGCCTGCCAGATTATGCAAAAGATTTTCTTTTATATCTGGCGGCATCGGTTAATACAATTGGCATAGTATTAGTTCAGGAGGATGACACGTTCCAAGAACATGTTGTTTACTATCTCTCTCGCACATTGATAGCTCCTGAGAGCAAATATTCGCATGTTGAGAAGTTATCACTAGCTGCGGTCTATGCGGTACAGAGACTTCATCACTACATCCTTCTACGAACAACTACTGTGATAGCAGAATTCAATCCTTTTCAGTATGTTCTCACTTGACGCATCATCGGTGGGAAGTACAATAAATGGATTGTAATCTTACAAGAGTTCGATTTGGTCTTTCAATCGGCCAAGTCAAAGAAAACACTAGTGTTCACTGAGTTAATCTCAGAGTTTCTGAGTGACTTAGAGCATGTCGGGGAAGAATCATCATTCCCGGATGAACATATCTTCCTTATTGCTTCCTCTGACCCATGGTACGGGGATATTTTAGTATATCTCCAGAACTTGAGGTGTCCTACCACTTTTTCTAGAGAAGAACAACGCAAACTGAAAAGTCATGTGAAAAGCTATCTCCTCATCTCTGATACTTTGTATAGACATGGGATAGATTCCATCTTACAACGTTGTTTGACTTTAGAAGAAGCAGAATCAATATTAAATGATGCTCACAGTGAAGCTTGTGGGGGTCATTTTTCTGGGTTGGCAACAGCTCAAAAGATACTGCGTGATGGGTATTTTTGGCCCACAATCTTTAAAGATTGTGTGGAAGCTATGAAACACTGTCGTCCGTGTCAGTTTTTCGCCAATAAAATGAGAGCACATCCAGCTCCTCTTCATCTTGTGATTACAACATGTCCCTTCACAAAATGGGGGGTTGATTACATGACTTGCAATCCAGTTTCGGCTAGAGGACATCATTATATCATCGTTCCCATCGACTACTTCACCAAGTGGGTGCAGGTAATGCCTATTGTCAAGGAAGATGGAGAAACTACCGCTTATTTTGTATTTAATCAGATTATTGCAAGGTTCGGCATACCCAAAGAAATTGTGACTGACCATGGCAATCATTTTCAGAATAACATGATGACCGATTTATATACAACGTTAGGTTTTTGGCAAGAACATTCATCTTCATACTATCCACAGGCGAATGGACAAGTTGAAGCAGTTAACAAAACTTTAAAGGTAATATTGTAAAGGATTGTTAATGCCAGTCAAAATAACTGGCACATCATGCTATACCCTGCTCTTTGGGCTTACTGAGCGAATGTAAAGACTACTACCGGGTTCTCTCCCTTCCAACTTGTGCATGGGATAGAAGCAGTCGTTCCGATTGAATGCGAGATTCCTTCGTTAAAACTGGTTGTTCAGTTACTACAGAATACTTCAGCACTGGAAGAATGTTTGTTGCATTTAGAGCATCTAGATGAGCAGCGCCGCAATGCGCTCACAACAAACAGAGTTCACAAGAAATGAGTCAAAGGACAATATGATAAGTCTGTCAGACCTAGGGTGTTCCTTGAAGGAGATCTTGTTCTACTTTGGGATCAAGACAAGGAACCTCTAGGACCTGGCAAGTTCAAGTCCATGTGGCTCGGGCCTTACACAATTTCTAAAGTACTGAAGAAGGGTGCTTACGAGCTAGTAGACTACGAGGGTAATAAGCTGCCTGAGCCTAGAGATGGGCTCTACCTAAATAAGTACTACGCTTAGGCAGTTGTGCTTTTTCTTGTAACGTAGCTGTATATTCTGTTAAATTTTGAGCATTAATTCACAATACTCTAGGATCTTTACTGAGAGAATAACATATACAGTATATCAATGCATGACAAGCACAATAAGTATGACAAGCATCACAATAATCAAAAGCATAAGAGACAAGAGACATAGAGTTTCCGTGGGGAAAACCCTAAGGTGAAAAACCCCACAACTTCCTCAGAGATAGAGAGAGCAATGGCTCAACCAAAGTACAACCAAAATACACTGAGATAGTCTCCTAGTAGCAAATGATCCTCCTCCTCACTAGTGCGCCACTTTCTGAGTAAGAGAGATGTACTTTTCTGAGTGATCTAAATAGAGATCACCTGATCTCTATTTATACTAATATGTTTGCCCAGTGACCTTATGGGGCTGACTTGTCTAGCTAGGTACATCCATATTATAATATATATATTTCAGGGCCGACCCCACACATGGTGGTCTAATAACCCATCAGCAAGTACACACACTTGCGACACTTGTCAATCCACATGATGACACTTCCTTATAGAGGAATGACACATCTCTAATAAGGGTACAACAAATATATATATAATACATAGATGAAATACATTCCGAAGTTACATATACGTCAACACTCCCTCTTAACTAGGAAGGTATTTCTCGACACAGATCTGCTAGACAAATCTTCTTCTCGGGATCATCGTCATCAATGCATCGTCATCATCATCGTCACTGCTGCTGCTATCTCAACCAATCTCTGACTCTACTCATCATAGGAAGTTCTACAGAGCCAGTCCTTTTTCATACTGGATGTAGGCCCACCACCTGCAGGTCTTCATCATCATTGGCCATACTGTGGAAATCTCAGGACTTATTACGTGCGTCATAAAACCTTAAAAGAGTCTCTTGACTAGCAAGAACCCTAAAGAGCATCTGAGGCCTTTTTCATCCTGTCTAGATCTCCAGGACTTATTACATGTGACCCCACCACAAAACCTCGAAAGAGAATCCCAGGACTGATTACGAGCACGAGGCTCAACCTATCGGATCTCCCAGGGCACAAATTACATGTGGTCATGGCAAAACCTCGAAAGAGCATCCCAGGACTGATTACAAGCACACAGCTCAACCTATCGGATCTCCCAAGGCACAAATTACATGCCATAGGACAAAACCTCGAAAGAGCATCTGCCAGATATCCCAGGGCACAAATTACATGCCATAGGAAAAACCTTGAAAGACTATCTACAGATCTCCCAGGGCACAAATTATATGTCCTCCCAAGCAAAACCTCGAAAGAGCATTTTCCAGATGTCCCAGGGTACGATTTACATGCCATAGGCAAAACCTCGAAAGACCATCTGCAAATCTCCCAGGGCACAAATTACATGCTTCTCTGCACAACCTGTTCCATGGCCACAGAGTATCAACCTGATACTCACCATACATCATCCTGATGTACACATGATCATCCTGATCATCATCACTGCAACATCCTGCTACATGTCATCTAGAGCAACATCCTGAAGCTCGTCATCCATGATCATCTTGATCATACAATGCATCTACCTGATGCATGCCAAGTATCTACCTGATACATATCATCATACATGATCCACCCGACCATACAGTGTATCCACCTGATACAAATACAAATACATGATACATATCACCATACATGATCCACCTGATCATACAATGTATCCACCTGATACATATACAGATACATGGTCCAAGCATCCAACATGATGCATATACAAAATACATACAAATGATCTAGCCGATCATATCCAGCATCCAACATGATGCATACATACATATAAATGATCCAACTGATCATATCCGACATCCAACATGATGCATACATACATATAAATGATCCAACTGATCATATCTAGCATCCAACATGATGCATACATACATATAAATGATCCAACTGATCATATCCGACATCCAACATGATGCATACATACATATAAATGATCCAACTGATCATATCCAGCATCCAACATGATGCGTACATACATACATAAAAATGATCCAACTGAACATACAATGCATCTACCAGAACATCATCTTGATGCTCATCATCCAACGCTTACATCCACAGCCATGTGAAGGATCCTCCTTCCAACATGCTTGGAATGGATTCAACAAATGTGTCCATCACTTCTTCCTCGAAGTGTCATCAATCTGAAGAACACCAAGCCTCTCTCTGAAGTACTCGAACTTCACCCTGGCTAGTGGCTTCGTCAGCACATCTGCAATCTGCTCGTCCGTCGCAACATATAGGAGCTTCATAGCTCCTCTCTGCACCATATCCCTGATATAGTGATATTTGATCTCTATGTGTTTCGACCTATCATGAAACACTTGGTTCTCGGATAGCTTCACACAACACTGGTTATCACAGAAGATACCAGTAGCATCCAATGGGAGATCAAATAATTCAGATAGTAGATTCCGTAGCCATACTGCCTCACAACTAGCTGAACAGGCTGCAACATACTCTGCCTCAGCTGTACTCAGTGCTATGCAGGACTGCTTCCTGCTAAACCA
The DNA here is from genome assembly GCA_027924585.1 of Larix kaempferi. Lineage (NCBI taxonomy): Eukaryota > Viridiplantae > Streptophyta > Pinopsida > Pinales > Pinaceae > Larix > Larix kaempferi. The sequence continues at coordinate 741,281 of BSBM01001243.1, read as the reverse complement.
AGAGATCACACCTGATCCCATACTGAAGCAGTACCCAGATGTGCTCTTCCTATCTGCAGCACTGCCAGCCCAATCTAAATCAACATAACCTTGCAAGTTAAACTTTTGATTCGTCTCATACTTGAGCCCATAATCCACTGTACCCTTCAGGTACCTTAGAACATGCTTTACAGCAACCAGATGAACACTCCTTGGATCTTTCAGGAACTGACTCAATGTGTTCATCACAAAGCAAATATCTAGTCTCGTGTTTGTCAGGTACATCAAGGACCCAATCATCTGACGATACATAGAGACATCAACCGACTCAGATGAAGCATTACATAGATGCTTCAGATTCGATGCCATAGGTGTGGCCATGGCCTTGCAATCCATCATCCTGAATCTCTTCAGGATATCTACTGTGTACTTCCCTTGACCAAGAAATATCCCTCCTGCACTCTACCACACCTCCATACCTAGGAAATAGTGCATCATTCCCAAATATTTCATATCGAACTCAGCAGCAAGCTTCCTCTTAGTATCTGCAATCAAGTTCTGGGAGCTTGCTACAAGCCATACAAGGCTTTCTTCAATCTGCACACATGTGACTCCCTGTCAGGTCTTGGGACTGCATCCCAAACATCTTCTTCATGATCGACAGATCATGGCATTCCATTTCTTCATCCCAGATCCTGGGAACTTCAATATCTTCAATAAATATCTTTGTTGCTGGAACAAATGTTGTAGTCCTTTTGTAGGTGAAGATATATGGTCTTTCCTACAAAACAAGTTAAATTGCATGATTAGAAACATCTCATAATTTTTAGAACAAATTCTTTACACATAAAGAAATATGTCATGCAGTCATGCAGTTATCTTAGCCAATGTTTCAATACAACATTTATCCATGTTCCACAACTTTCTAGATGACTTCCAGTCTCTACCGGAACATTGTTGAGAGTTTGCACTACTCCCAACATGTCAGCAAAGAGGCTTCATTCTAGATAAGTAACACTGGAATGTTGTACAGTGCCATAGGCCACTTACCCATCACATGCATATTAGTAGTATACTGTCCATTAATGCAATCATTCTAATATGCACAATACATCTCCTAAGTCTAGGAACATAAGCATAATATTATTTAAACAAACAAAATAGGCAAGAAATGATAATAGAAATACTTATCTTTGTTTGTTTGTTCGGTGGACTCCCTTTGAGTCTTTGCTTCCTGGCAGGAGCTGCTGAAGTAGCTTCTTCTACACCTTTCTGTTGTGGAATGTAGGAAGATGGTCAACTTCCTCTGAAAATATGCATCCTTGCAGGAGCTGCTGGAGTGTGCTCCCTCTTGATCTTTTCTTCCTGGATTACCTGTCCTTGAACTTATATTCATCCTTGCTGACATCAATCTTCTTGAACCCTAGAAAGTATATTCTGTAAGCCTTCTAACTTTCACTGTAACCCACAAAGATACCCTTCTTTCCTGAAGGATCTAGTTTATTCCTCTTTTCCTTTGGAACATGAGTGTATACTGGACAACCAAATATTCTGAGATGACTGACTTCAGGTTTCTTACCATAAAAGACCTCTTCTGGTGTCTTGTTGTCCAATATCTTGTGGGGTGTTCTGTTCTGTACATACACAGCTGTTCTAGCTGCTTATTCCCATAGATGCATAGGTAGATCCTGGTCATGCAGCATTGTCCTTGCTGCTTCCATGATAGTTCTGTTCTTCCTTTCTGTAACTCCATTCTGTTAAGGATTATAAGGAGCAGTCAACTCCCTCTAAATCCCTGAATCACTACAAAGCTTCTTGAAGTCACCTGAGGTGAATTCTCCACCATTTTCGGATATGAATGTTTTGATCTTCTTGTCAGTTTGATTCTCCATCAAGGTTTTGAATTCCTTGAATTTATCAAACACCTCATCTTTGTTCTTCAAGAAGTATACCCAAGTCTTCTTGGAGAAGTCATCAATAAATGAGACATAGTAAACATACCCACTCAGAGAACTGGATGACATAGGACAACATACATCTGAGTGGATGATTTCCAGGATGTCTTTTGCCTTGCTTTCATTGCTTGGGAAAGCCTTCTTAATGTTCTTACCTTTTGCACATCCTTTGCAAACACCTTCATGTTTGGTCTTGATTTCAGGAAGACCCTCTACAGCCTTTCTTGCAATTGGAAGTGCTCTATAGTGCATATGAGCAAGTCTTCTATGCCAAAGTTCACTTGGCTCCATGGATTCATGTACCATGGCATGTTCAGGTTGTCCCTTCAATTTATACAAACCTCCCTCTTGCTCTCCAATCACTACTGCATCATCTATGTTCTTTCCCTTTGGCCACATTAGGACTTGGACATCCACAAATGCAACCCTCATACCTTTTGCATCCAATGCAGAGATGGAGAGTAAGTTCTTCTTGAGCCCAGGTACATAAAGGACTTCTTTCATCTTCAAAGATTTTCTAGAATCTAGGTTGTAGGAGGCTTCACCACTTCCTTTGATTGGGTATTGATAATCATCCCCAAGTTTCACCTTATGGGGTGATTCATGTTTAGATAGGTTCACAAAAGATTCCTTAAACCCAGTCATGTGTTCGGAGGCTCCACTATCAATCAACCAATCATTACAACCGTGGGAGATAGTACCTATGAGAGCAGAAATTAGAACAGATTCTTCTTCACTTGATGAGTCATCATCACTATCACTTTCTTCCCTAGCCTTGTTCTTTGGGGGTTCATCATCTTCAGCAGCATGAGCATGATATCTTCTTTTGTTATTCTTCTTCTTCTTATTGAAGTTGTTGTTGTTGTCTTTCTTCTTCTTGGGACAATCTGAAGCAAAATGTCCCTTCTCATTGCAATTGAAGCATCTGAGATCTTTCTTATCTTTATGATATTGGTGGTGTGAGGATCTTCTGTTATGAGATGATTCTTTCTTGGACTTACCTTTCCTGGCATGTGCTGTGAGAGCTTGATCTTCATTTCCCATCTTTTCTTCTCGGGCCACAAGCCTAGCTTCTTCTTGAGAGCATTCTTCCCGCAATCTGTTGAAGGAGATCAACTTCTTCCTTGCACAAATTCCTTGAATAAAGAAATCCCATGACCTGGGTAGGCCATTTAGAGTGGTCATCACCACTTCACCATTCTCCACCATTTCATCCACTGCTTCTAGTTGTTCCTTGATCTGGGAGACCCTTGAAAAATAAGATTGAATGCTTTCTCCATTCTGAAACTTTACTCCTTTCAATTGGTTCCGCAGGGTCATCTTCCGATTTATGTTCTTCCCTTCAAATAGCTTGGTCAAAGAGTCAAACATCTCCTTGGGTGTCTTTAGAGAAGACACATGGGGTATGAGATGGTCTTTAATGGAATCAACAATGATTCTCTTTGCCTTGACCAAGTTCTTCTTATGCAATACCTTGTCCTCTTCATCCTCTGGGATAGGGATGTCTTCTTTTACATATGAGTCCAACTCATTCTCTTCCAGGATTAACCCAATCCTATACTTCCAAGCTCAAAATTTATCAGCCCCTTCAAGATTATCCTCAATCTTGGTGTGGTGAGACATATTAAAGAGTACTTCAAATGGAAATAGAAAAGATTTAGGTCTTACCACTTGAAGTGCTGAAAACTGGATCTGGTCCTGGATTAGGGTTTGCCAGAAAAAACCCTAAAAATTCAAAATGTGAATTTCAAATTTCTGAAAAGATAGAAAGATGCGCCTTGATGAGCTGATCAGCTTGGTGCATTCAGAATTTGAGATCAGCAAAGCTTTACCCTTCATATTTGTCCTTTTGTCCTCCTGGGTTCACTAGGAGAGCCCTAAATTAGGGTTTGAGTTTCCCTGAGATCTACCCAGCCAAAAATCTCGATCCAAAGCTCTAAGATTTGATTTTTGCAAGGAGCTTCCAGCTATGTCTTCAGATTTCAGAAATTCCTATTTTTGTGCAAACCCTAATTTTTAGGGCCAAATCTAAAAATGCTCAGAATTGAATTCTGATTGGACAGATAGATGCGCCTTGATGAGTAGAGTCAATCTACTATACTGCTTTTCCAAAATCTGTGGAGAGAAACCCAATAAACAAGGAACTCAAGTTTCCATCACTGCAAAATGTCTTCTTCTCACGTTAGCTCTGATACCATGTTAAATTTTAAGCATTAATTCACAGTACTCTAGGATCTTTACTGAGAGAATAACATATACAGTATATCAATGCATGACAATCACAATAAGTATGACAAGAATCACAAGAATCAAAAGCATAAGAGACAAGAGACACAGAGTTTCTGTGGGGAAAACCCTAAGGTGAAAAACCCCACAACTTCCTCAGAGATAGAGAGAGAAATGGCTCAACCAAAGCACAACCAAAATACACTGATATAGTCTCCTAGTAGCAGATGATCCTCCTCCTCACTAGTGCGCCACTTTCTGAGTGAGAGAGATGTACTTTTCCGACTGATCTAAATAGAGATCACCTAATCTCTATTTATACTAATCTGTTTGCCCAGTGACCTTATGGGGCCGACTTGTCTAGCTAGGTACATCCATATTATAATATATATAATTCAGGGCCAACCCCACACATGGTGGTCTAATAACCCATCAGAAAGTACACACATTTGCGACACTTGTCAATCCACATGACTACACTTCCTTATAGAGGAATGACACATCTCTAATAAGGGTACAACAAATATATATAAAATACATAGATGAAATACATTACGAAGTTACATATACATCAACATATTCTGTAGAGCTAGTTTTTTGCTTGTGTTTGTTAGTTAATATTATGTGTGTCTTGTTTTCGTGTATCAGATGTCGACTGAACATTTCTTAGGATTTGCTGATGGCGCCAGTCACCACACCCAACAGTTGGCTTCAGTAGCTTGGGTCATTTACTCACCAGCTGGCCAACTGTTCTCTTCGAGGGGGGTTTGTTTGGGTCCAACTACGAACAATATGGCTGAGTACAGTGCGGTTATAGAACTTCTCAGAGATGCTCTTAGTCATGGCATTTCACATTTGGAGGTAAAACTTGATTCACAACTAGTTGTATTTCAGTTAACGGGTGTTTACCAGATTAGAGATCCTATGTTGCTATGACAGTTTTTGCGAGTTAGATTATTGGAAAGACAGTTTGATTCCATTATATATCAACACATTCCAAGAAATTTAAATGCATTAGCTGATTCATTTGCAAATTATGTTTTAGATTGGCATTTGTATCATACATTTCCTTAAATAACATTTCACACATAAATTTAAACACACACACATGTACATAACCGATACTGTATATATATCCGATACCGTATCAAAAAATATAATATGAGTTTTGGATCCCAAGTCTATCACAAGTCATGTCATAAAGTACAAAACTGGGCTCGGTGGCCTCAAAAATATACATAAAATATCCATCTCCTATGGAGAAGGAGGGGCCTCATCGGCATCTACTACCTCCCGATAACATATGACAAACCTAGCTATCTTCCGTAGCACCCTAAGCCATGCTGGGGGCACCCCAACTACATCTTTCTGTATATCAATAGGTATCCGCTCCATGCGGCATGCAGGAACATCATGAGTCAACCGACTCACTTTCCTCTCTATGGTCCCTAACATAGCGTCAGCTGCACCCACATCTTCTGGCCTCACGAAGATAGTAGGATGTCCCTCGGGACGAACAACTCCAATATATGCATATGAAATTTGTTTAGTACTTCTGAATTCATTCATAAAAATCATATACTTGAAAATTTGGAAGAATTAAATAATTCTCAAAACAAAAACATACCAATGTCTCCCAAGGCACCACCTAGAGGAAGTACCAACTCTGGACCATGGCGGAAGTCTAATCCAACATACAGAAACTGCTCGAATGCCAACACCTGTCTCTCCCACCACCCTCAGAAATCATCAGTATGATAGCAAAAGTGACTTTCACCACCACCCTGGCAGAGAAAAATGTCACCCCAACGACCCAATCTCGGCTCATGAGGATTGGCTAGAGGTAGAGGCATGCCCAAGATAAGAGCAGGTACCCTCTCAAAGAACAAGGTACATAAAATGCTACCATATCCAAAGTTCTTCATACTCCTAGACTTACAACTTGTGAGTTGAAGCTTCATATTTGCCAATAAACTAGTGCACCAATTGTACACATGACCTTGCAAGCATCTGACATCGATATGCATGGAATGCCTCGAGGCTAAGTGTTGTGTGGCACTTCCCGACATTCGGTTTAACATACTCACAATAAGCTTTAGAGGGAGGCTTTCAATGGTAGAAATTATGATTTGACTTTCTGATTTCTCGGCCTCCGCTGCAAAGTATGCATTCAAATATTCTTGCACCGACATGGCACCCACATTGCGATAAGATCCTTTCAAACTTATCGCATCTCCCCTCCTAGAGAGTCCGGTAATTAAGTATATGTCATCGACAGTAAGGTCCAGGGTTTGTCCCTGGATATCAAATGCATTGGCATCTACATCCCAGTATTGAACAAGTCTTTGAAGCAATCGATTGAGTGCCCCCATGTTCATAGTTCGGTAAAACTTTAACAAACCACATCTTCGGAGTGCATGGAGAGTGTCCGGGTCTTGCATTGCCACCCTATCCATCTCCTCATGTTCTCTCTCCCTCCAAACAAGTACCATCCTACCACAAAAGGTCAATTTTTAGAGTCTCGACACTTTTTTCTTCATCTTCAGGGGTGTTCACTACTCTATTGCCACACAGTCACGCATGGGCGCTACTGTGCATAAGCAATAGTAGCGCATACCTCCAGTATGCCCTACTTTTCCTATTGCAGAGTAGCGCACATGCTTTGCACGCTTTGAGCATGGCCTTAAAGTTGATTTTGAGCTCAAAAATTGACAAATAAACTATGGAAATGCATGTTAAGATGAAATTAACTTACTTGGTGGAGGAAAAATGTCGATTGGTTGCTTGAGTTGATTGCCACAAAGGATTGAAATCCAAGGGTTTGCTCCCAATTTTTTCCCTACAATGCCAAAATGAAATTTGAGTTTTTTAATTTGAAATTACATATATGAGTTTGATTTTAAATTTTTACCCACTTTGGTAAAATCTCTATAGTTTCAAATTCTATCAAATTGTGCTATTTAATCAATGAATAGCTACATATGGTAATAAGGTAATTTTCAACTAATGGTTCTCAAATTTTCACTAAAATTTTGTAGTATCAATCCTTTAAGACTAAATTTCTTGATGATAGACCTTTTTGACTAGCCCATGGTTAAAATTACATATCATTTAAGATTTTTTGTCGTGATTACTAACATGTTTGTTGAAGTCCTAGTTTTGGCAGATCATGAGTCATGATCCTAGAAGCTGCCATTTAAGTCATTTTAAGCTCTTGTTTGGACTATTGAAACCTAAACAAGATTTCCGAGCAAACTTGTCCTCTTCAAGCTCGTTAAAGGAACTGAAGGCTCATCCACTTAGGTATAGAATTACCCCTTTTCCGGGCCTTGGTGGATCATTTACGGAAAAGGTATACTCTAGGTGTACTCTTGTATACGCTAGAACAGTTCTTCTTCCATTGTTTTACACTTTTTCGAGCGAGGAGACTAACTTTAAGAAATGGACCTTTTGGAGCTTTCTTTAGGGTTTTCAGGCTCTCTAAACATGAAAACACCAAGCGAGCATTCACCTACTTGGGCTCAATGTGAAATCCACGAGAGGGTAAAAGGAGGATTGTTTAAGTTTTTCAGACTCTATAAACAGGAAAACACTGGCGAGCATTAACCTACTTGGGATCGATATTAAAATCCATGAGTAGGTGTATAGAGGATTGTTTAAGTTTTTTAGAATCTATAAACAGGAAAACACCGACGAGCATTAACCTACTTGGGCTCGATATTAAAATCCACGAGTAGGTGTATGGATTTATTGTTTAAGTTTTTCAGACTCCTTAAAATTGAAAACACCGATGAGCAAGAACAGATCTCGACTCGATACTAAAATCCATAGATCAGTAATATAGAGTAATATTCTATCTCTTCTTTGAACTCTGTAAACAATGAAGAAGGTCGTTAGTCTTCCTCCCATGGGCTCATTAAACATTTTACATGGTTGGATCCACTGAGTTTTCATTCTTTCTTGGACTCATTAAAATAACAAGAAAGGTATTCTTTTATCTAAAAAGAATAAGGGATAAGAAGGATGTATCATATCTTTAGTTTCAAAGGCAGTTCAGTCAGTCCTATCCTTGAACATAACACCTACTTGAGTCTATCATGTCGGTTGGGTTAAGTTTTTGACCTTAGGGTGAACCTGATCTCCGAGTTGTTTACTCCCTCGGTTGGTTACAGGTTTATATCATTTTCCCCATTATGTTGAAAACTTCCTAAGTCACTTTGTATCGTGCTTACTATTCAAGGATATAGCCCGTGTCGGCCATTCTGCAGTTTACCTTGACCTCATGTGTCGGCCATCCTAGTGTCAGTCTTGTTACATATATTACTCCATATCAGCTCATACCAGTTGAGTGTTGCTTGTGTTGGATGATGGAGGATGCCTCAAGGCCTCCCTTCCAATGGACTTCTTCCCATTGACATCAACTCATTTTTCTCTAGGATTGAAGTTTAGAGTTTTGGTTAGTACCTTGGAGATTGCAGTCACCAGTGGCAATTTTCCTCACTGTTGAATGATGAGAATATATCAATGTCTCTTATTTGATAGGATCCTTAAGTGTTCGACTCCAAGTCCACTTATTCACACTTGTTGGATTGTACTAGGTACCTTGGGCCCCATCATCATTATCGGTGGAAGCCCTCATGTTTGTTAACAGTATACATCAAGGACCGGTAATCAAACGATACCCCCCATGTTCGATTATCAGCTCATCTATTCACATGGTTAGGGTTTGTACCTTGGGTTGTTTTGGATGAAGACCTTGGGATGTTGATGACATCACCTCACTATGATATCTCCCAAGTTGCGCAAGACTGAGCCTCACTTATATTCGGCTCTCCATGAGACATAGATCCAGTTTGTTGTTATGGCTATGATCTCTCAGTTTGACATGGATCCATGCTTGTATTTCAAGTGGCCATGCTTTATATACATCTCCTCGTTATGTATCGAAGATCATGTTGTATCACACTATACATCTATATGATGTCAAGATTGTAATTGCTTGCTGACCTTGATCTATGTTTTAGGTGTTTCTGTGACTTGGTTCTGCGGTTTCTTACTTTTCCTCTGACTTGGAATTATAATGTATTTCAGCCATCGTTTCCCTCTGACCTCACACATTAGGGGGCATCTATTATAGGTCAAATCTACACTTCTCCATCCGTAATCACCTTGAGCTATCGATCACACAAAAGGACAACTTGGATTGAAGAGCATGATGACCTTGGATGATACCTTGACCTAACTTACCCTTCTGCAAGCTAGCAAAACCCTGAAAAACCTCATGTTTTGAGCTGTGCGCTACTCTACTTCAGCATACTAGCGCTCATGCCCTACTCCACAGGCTCAATAATAGCACACATCTCCTGCTATGCACTACTCCACTTCAGTAAACTAGCACACACCCTAAAAAAAGTTGCAAGCGCTGGTTGTTAAACACTGAAGTTGCATACTGTGCGCTACTCCACTTTGAAAAACTCGCGCACACCTTAAAATATAATAAAAAATATATTAATTTGACAAATTGGTATTAGTTGCAGTTGGTTCTACAACTTCCCCAACTTCCATTACAACCACTTCTCAATCTAAACTGCCTTCCTTGTCCTATAAATATAAGGAGGATTGAGGAGAGGGGTTAGACATTGTTGTGACTCTCATTCACAAGAAGAGAAATTTGTATGAAGGGTTGTTATGCTGGAAGATTTCAAGTCAGAGAAGAGAAGGATCCCAGAATCCGGTTGCACAAGCATGCTGCATTGATCAGGTATAACTTGTAATCATTATATGCTTTTGACAATAAAGGTTGAAACATTCCTTCCTGTCCCAAATATAATGCCTAATGGATTGTGTATTTATTTGGTTAAATGCTTGATTGTTCTTGATGTTTGAATTGCATTTCAATTTTATCATCTTTATATCAGTCAAGATACATAGAGGAAGGTATATTTATGTTGCAGGTCTATTGAAGTGGAAGATCAAGTTAAAGATTGAGTGCAAGATCGAGCAAAGCTAGGATCAAATGTCAGTAATAAGGTATGTCTTCAAGATATTTGATCTATTTCCATTTATAGATGTTTCTGGAGCGTAATCATTGTGTTTACCTATCTCCCCCTAAGTTGATAGTGTGCCTTTCCTCACTATAAGGTAGATTTCCTGAACAACAAAGAGGAAACCAACATGGGCTAGAGAGCTCATCCAAGATGTAGAAAGGTTTGGCATTCCAGAAGAGGAACACTTAGAAAGGAAAAGGACAAGATGACATACTAGCTATGTTGCCTTACTCTATGACATAATGAACAAAGAACCTTCCAGTTATGAAGAAACAGCAAAAAAGAAAGAATGGAAGGAGGCCATGGTCAAGGAATACTAGTCGATCATGAAGAATGATGTTTGGGATGTGGTCCCAAGACCAGATGGGAAGTATGTGGTGACTTCCAAGTGGATCTATAAGATCAATCATGCTGCAGATGACAGCATAGAAAAATATAAGGCAAGGTTTGTAGCTCGTGGCTTCTCCCAGAAAGAAGGGATTGATTATGAAGAGACCTTTTCTCCTCTGGCCAGATACACTTCCATTAGATCAGTACTTTCTTTGGCTGCAGTGATGAAATTGAAGGTACACCAGATGGATGTCAAGACTGCTTTCTTGAATGGTGTAGTTGAAGAGGAAGTGTATGTGGAGCAGCCACTCGGGTTTGAGATACATGACAGAGGGACTCATGTGTGCAAACTGAAGAAAGCCCTGTATGGTTTGAAACAGGCACCCAGGACCTGGTATGGCAAGAGCGATGGCTTCCTATCCATTTTGGGCTTTACTAAGAGTAAAGCAGATTCCAACCTTTATTACAAGGTTGAGGAAGGCAATCCAGTAATACTACTTTTGTATGTGGATGACCTGTTTTTGATAGTTGAGGATGGATTGATTTCTGATACTAAGAGGAAGCTGGCTTCTGAGTTTGAGATGAAGGACTTGGGTATGATGCACTACTTTCTTGGTATGGAGGTGTGGTAGAGTGTAGATGGAATATTCCTTGGACAAGAGAAGTATGCAGTAGAGATCCTGAAGAGGTTCGGGATGATGGACTACAAGGCCATGGCCACACCCATGGCATCAAACATGAAGCTTCTGTGTGATGCTTTATCTCAGCTAGTTGATGCTACAATGTATCGTCATATGATTGTGTCCTTGATGTACCTGACGAATATAAGACCATATATTTGCTTTGTGGTGAACACCTTGGGCCAATACTTGACAGATCCGAGACATGTTCACCTGATAGCTACAAAGCATATTCTGAGGTACTTGAAGGGTACAGTTGACTATGGGCTCAAGTATGAGGAAAATCAAAAGTTTAACCTGGAGGGTTATGTTGATTCGGATTGGGTAGGCAGTGCCATTGACCAGAAGAGAACTTCGGGGTGCTGCTTTAGTATGGGATCAGGTGTGATATCTTGGTTTAGCAGGAAGTAGTCCTGTGTGGCACTGAGTATAGCCGAAGCAGAGTATGTTGCAGCTTGTTCGGCTAGTTGTGAGGCAGTATGGATTAGGAAGCTACTGTCTGATTTGTTTGATCTCTAGCTGAATGCTACTTGCATATATTGCGACAACCAGAGTTATGTGAAGTTGTCAGAGAACCTAGTGTTCCATGACAAGTCGAAGCACATTGAGATCAAGTATCACTATATCAGGGATATGGTGCAGAGAGGAGCAGTGAAGCTCCTGTATGTTGTGATGGACGAGCAGATAGCCGATGTGTTGACCAAGCCATTGGAAATAGTGAAGTTTGAATACTTCAGAGGGAGACTTGGTGTACTTCAGATCGATATTCCCTCCAAAGGGAAGTGATGAGTCCGGAGACATAGATGCACATGATCAATTCTCACATAGTGGTAAGTATGGTCCTCCTATGGTGAGATGTAAGGCCTGGGGCCATTCTCACATGGTGGTAGGTATGGTCCTCCCATGGTGCAGATGTAAGGTCTGGGCCATTCTCACATGGTGGTAGGTATGGTCCTCCCATGGTGAGATATAAGGGCTTTTGGGATTTTCCTACATGACGGTAGGTAGTTCCTTCCATGGTGACATGGTGATAGGAGAGTCCTCTCATGGTCTTTGATGTAATTTTTGGGATTTTCTGACATGATGGTAGGTAGTTCCTTCCATGGTGACATGGTGATAGGAGATTTCTCTCATGGTCATTGATGTAATTGATGTGCCTTTCCGACATGATGGTAGGTAGGTCCTCCCATGGAGACATGGTGGTAGGTAAGTCCTCTCATGGTCATGATGTAGGTGTTGAGCCATTCCTAGATGGTGGTAGGTAGGTCCTCCCATGCCAGTGTATATAAGTGTTGTGTGAGGTGCATCTGGGTTGTGCTCTATGGACGATGATGGTGATTTGAAGACGATGATGTGACAGTATGGTACATAGGTTTTGCAGAGGCATATGATCAGTCCTGAGATGCTCTTGTAGGTTTTGCAGAGGTAGTGTAATCAGTCCTGGGAGATCTTGCAGGTTTTGCAGAAGCAGTATAATCAGTCCTGTGTTGTACCTACTTGATGGCTTGCTTGCAGAGATGTTGATGATGTTCATCCAGCATGAAAATGGGCTGGATCTGTAGATGATGAAGACCTGCAGGTGGTGGGCCTACATCCAGTATGAAAAAGGACTGGCTCTGTAGAACTTCCTATGACGAGTAGATTGGAGATTGATTGAGATAGCAGCAGCAGTGATGATGACGATAACTCGATGACGATGATTCGATGACGATGATTCGATGGCGATGATCCAGAGAAGAAGACTTGTACTAGTAGATCTGTGTCAAGAAATACCTTCCTAGTTAAGAGGGAGTGTTGATGTATATGTAACTTCGGAATGTATTTCACCTATGTATATTGTACTCCTATAGAGATGGTATTGTTCCTCTATACGGAAGTGTCATCATTTGTATTGACAAGTGTCGCAAGTGTCGTAACTTGTTGTGATGGGTTATTAGAACACCAAGTGTGGGGTCAGTGCAGATTAATGTAACCATGGGTTATTAGACTGAGTTAGACAAGTTGGCCCTGTTAGTTTATTGGGAAAGACAGGACAAGTATAAATAGAGATTGGGATATCTCTATTTGATCATCTGATTACTCACTCTTACATCACTCGGAAAGTGGCGCACTAGTTGAGGAGGAGGAGTAGCTTCTAGTAGAAGACTATCTCTTGTACTTTGGTTGTATCATTACTCTTTCTATCTCTGAGGAAGTTGTGGGTTTTTTCACCTTTATGGTTGTTAAGTTTAAACCAAATAACCAAGCAAGATCTCTGAAAGAAGCATAATCACAAGATAGACACACAATATATCCTGGGAAACCCTCATGGGGTAGAAAACCCAGTAAAGATTTCCTCAATAAGATGATCAACCAAAATACAAGATGTGCTCCTCCTTCCTTTGTCTCCTTAGCTGATCTCCCAGACAAGTGCGCACTCTTCCCCAAGTGAGTGAGTGATCTAATGAGGAGTTCACCTCCTCTATTTATACTTGACTCTCAACTGACTAAAAGACCTGTTGGGGCCGACCTCACCTGGAGAAGTCTAATAACCCCTAAAATATAACTACAGGGCCGACCCACACATGGTGGGTCTAATAACCCTAGTTAATATCAAACCCTGGAGGAATAAACATCTCCATATACATAGTAGGATTACCTCGGAGGAATGAAACATCTCCGGAATAAATAATGTACAAATATAATATTCTTAGAAGTTACAATATTCAACACTCCCCCTTAACGAGAAGGATATTATAACAACATCTGTAGGAGCAAGGAGTCATTTACTACATCATCTATATATCATCGGAAGCTTTCTTCAATTCATCATCATCAGTAACTTGACTAGTTACTGGAACATCAACATCGTCATCAGCATCGTCATACGATCATTAGCATCGTCATCATACGATCATCATCATCATCGCCACATGATCATCAACATCGTCATCACACGATCATCAGCATCGTCATCACACGATCATCAGCATCATCGCCACACGATCATCAACATCGTCATCACACGATCATCAGCATCGTCATCACACGATCATCGGCATCGTCATCACACGATCATCGGCATCGTCATCACACGATCATCAGCATCGTCATCACACGATCATCGGCATCGTCATCACACGATCATCAGCATCGTCATCACACGATCATCGTCATCGTCATTACACGAACATCGTCATCGTCATTACACGAACATCGTCATCATCAAGGAATGATGTAAACCAGTCATGTACCTTTTGAACCGAAGTCCAGGGACGATCCAGTCCTATCATGTTCTCGGAGACCTCACGTCTACGGCTCAGTTTACAGGACCAAAGTCCAAGGATGATCCAATCCTTCACCGTGCTTTTAGGACCTACGTCCAAGGATGACTTAATCCTCAACCGTCCACCAAGGACTTCATTCTCGAAGACATACGTCTATGGCTCTTCTTTCGGACTGAAGTCCAGGAATGATCCAATCCCTTCATTATCGAAGACATACGTCTACGGCTCTTCTTTCGGACTGAAGTCCAGGAATGATCCAATCCCTTCATTATCGAAGACATACGTCTACGGCTCTTCTTTCGGACTGAAGTCCAGGAATGATCCAATCCCTTCATTATCGAAGACATACGTCTACGGCTCTTCTTTCAGACTGAAGTCCAGGAATGATCCAATCCCTTTATTATCGAAGACATACGTCTACGGCTCTTCTTTCGGACTGAAGTCCAGGAATGATCCAATCCCTTCATTATCGAAGACATACGTCTACGGCTCTTCTTTCGGACTGAAGTCCAGGAATGATCCAATCCCTTTATTATCGAAGACATACGTCTACGGCTCTTCTTTCGGACTGAAGTCCAGGCATGATCCAATCCCTTCATTATCGAAGACATACGTCTACGGCTCTTCTTTCGGACTGAAGTCCAGGAATGATCCAATCCCTTTATTATCGAAGACATACGTCTACGGCTCTTCTTTCGGACTGAAGTCCAGGAATGATCCAATCCCTTCACATGTTCGTCAAGAACATGTATCCTCATCATCACAACATGTATCACCACAACATGTATCATCAACATCAAAAGCATGTATAATCACAACATGTATCATCATCATCAAAACATGCATAACCACAACATGTATCATCATCATCAAAACATGTGTAACCACAACATGTAGAACATGTATAACCACAACATGTATCATCATCATCAAAACATGTGTAACCACAACATGTAGAACATGTATAACCACAACATGTATCATCATCATCAAAACATGTGTAACCACAACATGTAGAACATGTATAACCATAACATGTATCATCATCATCAAAACATGTATAACCACAACATGTATAACCACAACATGTATCATCATCATCAAAACATGTATAACCACAACATGTATAACATGTATAACCACAACATGTATCATCATCAAAGCATGTATAACCACAACATGTATAATCATCATCAAAACATGTATGCATCTATCATCAAAAGTATCTAGCATGTATACATCTATCATCAAGAGCATGTATACATCTAACCATCAAAATAAAGAATATAAGAGTCCTAAATCTAAATAATTCTAGGTGAGTAAGTGCAGAAAAATAGGTA
This sequence comes from Larix kaempferi, assembly GCA_027924585.1. Classification (NCBI taxonomy): domain Eukaryota; kingdom Viridiplantae; phylum Streptophyta; class Pinopsida; order Pinales; family Pinaceae; genus Larix; species Larix kaempferi. Next base: position 725,458 of record BSBM01001243.1, on the reverse strand, counting down.
ACCTCATCATTGGTGAGATAGGCTTGTCTGTCTCATACTGTGCTACTCCCCCTTTCGAGGAGGGTTCTTCTGAACTATACCAAGCTTGTCTCGGAAGTGTTCAAACTTTACTCGAGACAGAGGCTTGGTCAGGATATCAGCAATTTGATCCTCAGTGCTTATATACTCTAGCTTGATAGCTCCTTTCTGCACCATATCTCGAATATAAAAGTAACGGATCTCTATGTGTTTTGACTTATCATGAAACACAGGATTTTCAGTCATCTTGATGCAACTTTGATTATCACACATAATCACAGTGGGGTCCATTTCTAAGTCAAACACTCCAGATAAAAGTTTCCGAAGCCATACTGCTTCACAGCTAGCAGAACAGGCAGCTATATATTCAGCTTCAGCAGTACTGAGGGCCACACTTGATTGTTTCTTGCTGAACCATGAGATCATGGCAGATCCAAGACCATAACATCCACCTGAGGTACTTTTTCTATCTGAGACACTACCTTCCCAATCAGAATCTAAGTAACCATGTAATCTGAGTTCATGACCTCTAAGATAGAAAAGGCCAAAATCTAATGTACCTTTTAGGTACCTCATTATATGCTTTGCAGCTATTAAATGAACCTTTCTAGGTTCTACTAGATATTGACTTAGGGTATTTACAGCAAAGCATATATCAGGCCTAGTATTTGTTAAATACATCAATGATCCAATGATTTGCCTATATAGAGTTATGTCCACTAGTTCTGATGAATCATTAACTAACAACTTTAAGTTGGAGTCCATGGGAGCGGCCATGGCTTTACACTCCAACATATCAAATCTTTTGAGAATCTCCACAATGTACTTACCTTGATTTAGAAAGATCCCTTTTGGTTCTTGCCATACTTCTAGACCCAAGAAGTAGTGCATTAGTCCGAGATCTTTCATCTCGAATTCTGAAGAAAGCTTCTTCTTGCTTTCAATAATCTGTTTCTCATCTCCAGTTAGGAAAAGATCATCTACATATAACAGCAATATAACTGGTTCATCATCCATCACCTTGAGATAAAGATTTGGGTCAGCTTTACTTTTGGTAAAGCCCATTCTAGTTAAGAAATTGTCAATCCTTCCATACCAAGCCCTTGGAGCTTGTTTTAGCCCATATAGTGCCTTCTTTAATTTGCATACATGAGTTCTTCCATCATTAACCTCAAACCCTTGAGGTTGCTCTATGTATACTTCTTCTTCAATTACACCATTCAGAAAAGCTGTCTTAACATCCATTTGATGTAATTTCCACTTCATCATGGATGCAAGATCCATAATAGTTCTAATTGAAGTATACCTGGCAACTGGTGCAAATGTTTCTTCATAGTCAATTCCTTCCTTCTGAGAGAATCCTCTGGCTACAAATCTTGCTTTGTATTTTTCAATGCTTCCATCTGCGGCATGTTTTATTTTAAAAAATCCATTTGGAAGAAACCACACTTTTATCTTTTGGCTTGGGAACTATATCCCAAACATCATTTTTCATTATTGACTGATATTCTTCTGTCATTGCTTCTACCCATTCTTTCTTCTGAGCTGCCTCTTCATAGCTAGAAGGTAGTTGATCCACAAGATCACACATTAAGGCCATATAGTTGGACACTAGCTTTGGTTTCTTTCTTTCTCTAGTGGAGCCTTCAGGAGCTCCATATTTTTCAGCTCCTTGAATAATATCTCTAGCCCATGCTGGTCTTCTTTTTCTGGAAGGTTCTGCAACAGGGGGTTCTTGAGGTTCCAGCATGTCATGATCCTCTGGTGTAGCTTCTTCAGGGATGTGAACAGTCTCTGGATTTCTGGGTGATGAATCTTCTTCATAAACTTCTTCAAGTTGACACTTTCTGGATTTCTTGAGAGCTGCTTCCTCATCAAAGGTTACATCTCTACTTATTTCTATATGATGGAAACCTGGTATGTAGATTCTGAAGGCTTTGGAAGTTTCACAATAACCAACAAACATTCCCTTCTTACCTGAGGGATCCAACTTGGTTCTCTTTTCTTTTGGAATGTGGATGTACACAGGACACCCAAATATTTTAAGATGACTTACCTCAGGCTTCTTACCTGTAAACACTTCTTCTGGAGTTTTGAATTCAAGAGTACTGTGAGATAATCTATTTTGCACATAAACTGCTGTCTTGGCTGCTTCATCCCATAAGTACATGGGAAGATCTTGGTCATGTATCATGGTCTTCACAGCTTCCATGATTGTTCTATTTTTTCCTTTCAGCCACCCCATTTTGTTGGGGATTGTAAGGAGTAGTTAGTTCCCTTTTAATTCCAGCTTCTTTGCAAAAGTCCTCAAATTCCTTTGAGGTGAATTCTCCGCCATTATCTGTTCTGAGAGTTTTGATTTTCTTGTCTGATAGATTTTCTATTAGAGCCTTGAACTCTTTGAATTTTCCAAAGACTTCATTCTTACCTTTCAGGAAGTATATCCAAGTTTTCCTTGAATAGTCATCAATGAATGAAAGATAGTATTCAAACCCACTTAAGGAAGTGGTGGGCATAGGACCACATACATCTGAGTGTATGAGCTCTAAAATGTTCTTAGTCTTTGTTTCACTCTTTGGAAAGGGGTTCTTGATATTTTTCCCTTTCTTACATCCTTTACATGAGCCATCATGATCAATTTTTAAAACTGGTAATCCTATGACTACCTTGCTTACATAGGGTAAGGCTTTAAAGTTGATGTGAGCTAATCTTCTATGCCATAGCTCACTGGGGCTAGAGATCTCATGTGCAAGGGCAGCTTCTGGATGACCTTTGAGTTTATAGAGACCTCCTTCTTCTTCACCAATAACAACTGCATCTTTAATTGTCTTCCCTTTGGACCACATGAGTACTTGTCCATCTATGAAGGCTACTCTGAAGCCTTTCTTATCTAGTGCTGAAATAGAGAGAAGGTTCTTCTTTAAACCTGGGACATATAAGATGTCTTTCATCTTCAAGGGTGTTCCAGAATCTAGCTTATAGCTAGCTTCACCAATTCCTTTGATAGGATATTGGTAGTCATCTCCTAGAGATACTTTCTGTGAAGAAGACTTTTCTTCAAGATTTGAGAAGGTCTTCCTTTGACTTGTCATGTGCTTGGAAGCACCACTATCAATGAGCCATGTATCTTCTCCAGGAGATACAGATCCAGAGAGTGCAAAGAATAGAACATATTCTTCTGGATCTTCTTTCTTCACCTTACATCTTTTCCTTTTGGGTTTTACCTCTACCTCTTCTTCTTCTTCATCTTCTTCCTCTTCTTCTTCTTCACTATCATTTTCTGCCATATGTGCATGATGTCTTTTGTGGAAGACTTTCTTCCTTTGAGAAGGACAAAATCTGGAGATGTGTCCCAATTTATGACAACTGTAGCATTCTACCGTAGAAAGATCTCTTGCTGAATTGGGTCCTCTTCTCTTGTTAGATCTAGAGAAGTGTTGAGATCCTTTGTGGTCAACTCTCTTGAGATGACTCATTCTTCTTCTTTTGGTATGAGTGGCTAAGGCTTGGTCATCTTCTTTGAGAAGGGCTTCTCTATTTGCAACCCTAGCTTCTTCTTGAACACAATCCTCCCATACTATGTCAAACTTCATGCTCTCTTTCCTGGCACACATGGTTTGTATAAATGACTCCCAAGATCTAGTGAGACCATTGAGGGCAGTCATCACAAGTTCATCCTCATCAAGAGTATCACCAATTGCATCTAGTTGTTCCTTGATTTGTGAAACCCTTGAGAAGTAGTCTTGAATGGATTCTCCTTTGTGCATCTTGGTACTCTTCAATTTAGTCCTCAGATTCATCTTCCTATTGATGTTCTTCCCTTCATATATTCTTCCTAGGGCATCATACATTTCCTTTGGAGTCTTTTTGGAGGCCACTTGGGAAATCAAGTGGTCTTTGATGGAATCAGCTATGATTCTCTTTGCCCTAATCAAATCTTTCCTATGCTTCTCTTTGGCTTCATCTCCTTCTGGTTCTGCAACTTCTTCCTTGATAAACTGAGCAAGATCATTCTCTTCAAGAATGAGACCAATTCTGTATTTCCATGCCCGGAAATTCTCTATGCCTTCTAGCTTGTCTTCAAGCTTAGTATTTGGAGCCATCTTCTCTTGGGGGAGTCCAAGAGACAGAGTAGACTTACTTGGAAAGTTACTTTTCACTTTTCCGGAAACTGAAACAGAATTTTATCGCACTTTTGGTAGAATTAGGGTTTGACTTTCCCGGAGTTCTACTTAACCAAAAAGTTCGATCTATAGCTCAAAATAATGCTCTTGATAAGGGCTATCCAACCATGTAATCAGAAATCAAAAAATACCAACTTTGGGCTGAAACCCTAACTTCACCAAAGAGAGAGAGAGATAGTCTTACCTTGTGAAAGATGTCCTATTCAGTCTAGCTCTGATACCATGTTAAGTTTAAACCAAATAACCAAGCAAGATCTCTGAAAGAAGCATAATCACAAGATAGACACACAATATATCCTGGGAAACCCTCATGGGGTAGAAAACCCAGTAAAGCTTTCCTCAATAAGATGATCAACCAAAATACAAGATGTGCTCCTGCTTCCTTTGTCTCCTTAGCTGATCTCCCAGACAAGTGCGCACTCTTCCACAAGTGAGTGAGTGATCTAATGAGGAGTTCACCTCCTCTATTTATACTTGACTCTCAACTGACTAAAAGACCTGTTGGGGCCGACCTCACCTGGAGAAGTCTAATAACCCCTAAAATATAACTACAGGGCCGACCCACACATGGTGGGTCTAATAACCCTAGTTAATATCAAACCCTGGAGGAATAAACATCTCCAGATACATAGTAGGATTACCTCGGAGGAATGAAACATCTCCGGAATAAATAATGTACAAATATAATATTCTTAGAAGTTACAATATTCAACAATGGTTTTCCCCAGTGAAACTTTGTGTGTCCATTGTCTTATGTGATTACTTGATATGCTTGATACATGCTTGATATGATTGATATGCTATACATGTTATTCTCTCAGTAAAGATCCTAGAGTATGTTGAATTAATGCTCAGAATCTAACATAAACTTACTTGGTGGAAGCAGAAGGTTGATTGGTAGCCCAGTTTGATTGTTGCGAACGGAGGAAGATCAAGCTTTTGCTCCTCTTTTGCCCTAGAAATTTCAATTTGTGATATTTCTTTTTTCAATTTGAAACTAGTTATAGAAAATTGATTTTAATTTTTACCCACTTTTTGCAAAAGTGTATAGTTTCGAATTGTCTCTAAAAGTTTCTATTTATTCACTAATATCTACAAGTTTTGGTGAGTGAATTTTAACCTAGGTATTTCAAATTTTCACTAGATTTTCAAAGTATTAAACTGAACACGACTTATTTTCTTATTGATAGATCAATATATGTACCATATTGTTACTATTATATCATTGAGAAAATTTGTTGAGAGTTACTAATGCGATTGTTGAGATTATATTCTTTGGCAGGTCATGAACCCACGATCCTAGAAGCCTTCTTTTTAAGTCATTTTAAGATCCTGTTTTGACTATTGAAAAACCAAACAATATTTCCGAGTATAGTTGTCATTTCAGACTCGTTAAAGGATTTGAAGTGACATCCACTTAAGTATAAGTTTAACCCTTTTCTGAACTTTTGCGGATTACTTACGAAAAAGGAATACTCTAGTCATACGTGTCTAGAAGAGTTCTTCTCTCATTGTTTTAAACTTTTTCGGGGGAGGAGACTAACTGTACGAAAAAGGACCTTTTGGAGCCTTCTTTAGGGTTTTCAGGCTCTCGAAATATGAAAACACCAAGCGAGCATTCACCTACTCGAGCTCGATGTGAAATCCACGAGAGGGTATATAGAGGATTGTTTAAGTTTTTCAGACTCTATAAACAAGAAAACACCGGCAAGCATTAACCTACTCGAGCTCGATATTAAAATCCACGAGTAAGTGTATGGAGGATTATTTAAGTTTTTCTGGCTCCTTAAACAAGAAACACCGGCGAGCAAGAACAGATCTCGGCTCGATATTAAAATCCAGAGATCAGTATTATAGAGTATTCGTCTATCTCTTCTTCGAACTCTGTAAAAAATGAAGAAGGTCCCGAGTCTTCCTCCCATGGGCTAGTTAAACTTTTACATGGTTGGACTTATTGAGTTTTCTATGTTTCTTGGACTCATTAAAATAACAAGAAGGACATTCTTTTACGAAAAAAGAATAAGGGATAAGAAGGGTATATCACATTTTTTTCAGTTTCAAAGGCAATTAAGTCAGTCATGCCTTTGAACACAGCACCTACTTGAGTCTTTCATGTCAGTTAGGTTTTTAGTTTTTTACCTTAGGGTGAACCTGATCTCTGAGTTTTTACTCCCTAGGTTGGTTATTCTTCCCACCACATGGACGTTCTATTAATGTCTCCTACATTGTAGGCTTATATCACTTCCCCTTGCTGTTAAAAGTTGCCTAAGTCACTTTGTGTCATGCTCACTGTTGAAGGATACAACCTGTGTCGACCATTCTGTAGTTTACCTTGACTTCATGTGTCGGCCATCCTGGTGTCAGTTTGTTTCATCTTGTTACTTGTCCTACTCCACATCCTCTCATACCTGTGATTGTTCCTCATGTTGGATGATGGAGGATGCATTAAGGCCTCCCTTCCAGCGGACTTCTTCCCATTGAATTCAGCTCATTATGCTCTAGGAATGAAGTTTAGAGTTTCGGTTAGTACCTTGGGGATTGCAGTCATTAGTGGCAGTTTCCCTTGCTTTTGAATAATGGGAATACATCTATGTCTCTTATTCAACAAGTTCCTCAAGTGTTCGACTTCAAGTCCACTTATTCACACTTTTTGGATCATACTAGGTACCTTGGACCCTATTATCATTATTGATGGAAGTCCTCGCATTTGATAATGGTATACATCAATGGCCGGTAATTAAATGATACCCTCCATGCTCGACCTCACCTCATATATTTGCATGGTTAGGGTTTGTACCTTGGGCTGTTTGGATGAAGACCTTGGGACTATGATAGCATCACCATATTTATGTTATCACCCACGATGCGCAAGACTGAGCCTCATTCACTTTGGCTCTTCAAGAGACATAGATCCAGCTTGTTGTTATGGCTATGATCTCCCTTTTTGACATGGATCCACGCTTGTATTTCAGTGGCCATGCTCTATATATACATATCTTAGTTATGTATTGGAGATCATGCTACACATCTATACAGTTTCTTGTTCCTCCTCTGACTTGGAATTATAATGTATTTCGGCCATCATTTCCCTCTAACCTCACACATTAGGGGGCATCTATTATAGGTCAAATATGCACTTCTCCGTCTATGATCACATTGCTCTGTCGATCATACAAAAGGACATTATGGATGGAAGAGCTAGATTGACTTAGATGACTTGCTGCTAGAACTACATTCTTCAGCTGAGAATCTTACTGTTTCTCTTGATTTCACTACATGTGCGCTTTCCTCTTGCAAAATAGCACACACCTCAAAAGATGCACTTGTTTCCTCAAGGACAACCAGCACACACTTTCCAAAAAGTTGCAAACGCTTGTTGCAAAGCATGAAAGTTGCTCTCTGTGCGCTACTCTTGTTGTATGAAACTCACACACATCTTAAGATGAAATCAAAAAATGTATTAAGATTACGAATTGGGATTAGTTGAAGTTGGTTCTGCAACTTCCCCAACCTCCGAATTCAACCACCTCTCGATTCCAACTCCCTACCTTGTCCCATAAATACAAGGAGGATCCATGAGAGAGGGAACTAGAAGAAAGGCATTGAAGTGTTGTTATGTTGGAGGAATTCCCAAGTCATTGTGAAGAGCAGGATCCCAAGACTTGGTTACATAAACATCTTGACACATCAGGTATATTGTACTGATTCATGTTTCTTTGACAATAAAAAGGTGGAAATACCGTTCCTGTCCCAAATCAAATATCTATTAGATTGCATGTTCATTTGGATTACTATCTGATTATTGTTGATGTTTGTTTTCTTTCAATATTTGTCAATATTTATATAATCAAGATACGCTGAGGAAGGTTTCTTTTGTATTGCAGGTTCGTCAAATCGGGAGATCAAGCGGGAGATCAACTGAAAGCTAGGACCAGCCGTCAATTAAAGGTACTTCTTTCGATATCCCGATCCCCTTCATTTGTAAGATCTAATTGCAATATGATAAATGTATTTACCTGTCAACCCCGCTTAAGTTGGTTGTGTCTCTCCTCACTATAAGGTTTAAGTCCTAAACAATAGTCCAACTTCTAGATTCCTTATAAAGAAAGAAATATTTTCTTTCTTGGATCGATTCAGTGGGTACATCCAAATAAAAATAGGCCCTGAAGATCAGGACAATACAATGCTCCCATGCCCTTGGAGAACACTTGCCTATAGAACTCTTCCCTTTGGGCTATGCAATGCACATGGAACCATCCAACGAATTGTACTCAACATTTTTTTAGACTTAATTCCAGACAATGTAGAAGTTTTTATGGACAATTTCACAACTTATGGTAACACTTTTGAGAAATCCTTAATCAAATTAGAAAATTCCTTAAACATTGCATAGATTCCCGACTTTCTTTACGCAACGAGAAATGTTTTATGATGATGAACTAACGCATTGTTTTGGGGCACCACATTTTAGCAAGCAGAATTCAAATTGACCCTACAAAAATAATCATCATCAATCAACTTAGTACAACTGAAAAATAGAAAGATGGCATGAGTTTCTTGGGACATGTCGGTTACTATAGAATGTTTATGAAAACATTTAGCAAGATTTTTTCCCCTTTATTTACCTTTCTCTCTAAATATGCAGAATTCATATTAACCCCACCTTGCCAACACACTTTTGAGCAACTGAAGAAGAATCTAACCACAACTCCTTTCCTACATGGACCCAACCAGGAATTTCCATTTCACATACACACCGATACATCCTATAGATGCATTGGGGCAGTATTAGGTCAAAAAGAGAACACACTCATGTATTTAATATATTACATTAGAAAAAATATTGCAAATATAGAATTAAATTACACTCTCACAGAAAATGAATTCTTAGTAGTAGTATACACCCTGAATAAATTTCGCCATTTTGTAACTGGATATTTAAGGTTTGTTCACACAGACCACTCTCCTATTAAATATCTCATGAGAAAGCCAACTCTAATTGGTAGTATCACTAGATGGTTATTATTACTATAAGAATTCAGTGTGACTATACTTCTAAGCCTATTCGAGAGAATGTGGTTTCATATTTCTTATCCAGGATGACCAGAGATGCTGAAGATGAACCTGTGGATGACTCTTTTCCCGGTGAACACCTTTTCACAGTATTTGTAGCGGCTCCATGGTATGAAAATATTTCCAACTACTTGGAATCAGAGGATTTATATCAACACTTTACACATAAAGAAAAGTGTGCACTCATAAGAAAAATTGAACCTTTCTCCTAGATCAATGGATACATGTTCAATCTTGGACCTAATGAAATTATTCGATGCTGCATTTGGGAAGGTGAGGCATATAAAATATCGAAATCCTTCTACATTGAACCTTGGGGGGGAGATTTTGATACAACAAGAACAACTAGGAAAATACTCTCTACTAGATATTAATGGCCAACTCTCCACAACCATACCAAGTAATACATTTGCTACTTTGATGATTGCAAACACATGGTTTGACCTACAAAATCTAAGGAAATGACACTGTAGATGCACGTCTCAATAGAACCTTTTGAAAAATGGGGAATTGATTTTTTCATTCCAATTATCCCACCTTCCAACAATTTGAAGTACATACTTGTATGCATGGAATATCTTATTAAGTGGGTTGAAGTCCAACCTTTGAAAAATATCCAGGAAAAGAGGGTAACTGATTTTTTCTATGACAATATCTTCACCAGATATGGAGTACTGAGAGAAATCATCTCATACTAGGGGGCACAGTTCACTTCCAAGTTATTTGTGAATCTAATGAACATATACAGAATCACGCATAAAAAGACTACACCATACCATCTGTAAGCTAATGGGGAAGTGGAAGTCACAAACAAAGAAATCAAGAGTATTTTAATCAAAACTATGCAATACCACCATAGAAACTTGTCCATCGAACTCACATAATCCATATGGGCCTATTGAAATTAATGGAAAACCACCACTTGGTTTACACCATATGAACTTGTATACGGAAATTCAATGCTCTTACCCATCAAATCTAAGATCAAAATTCTAAGAACAATGAATTAATTGGGCATAGAAATTTATTTCTAATGGACGCAATCTTTATGACCCATGGTTCGACTAATACAACCAACAAAACCCCACAGGTATCAACATTTTCAATACTCCACAAGTAGAGTAAGGTCTCACTTGATATGCACGTAGGAAATAATACAAACCTAAATCAGGGTTGTGCAGGAATGAATGGGTTCTTTCTACTCAACATGATAACAATTATTTATTCATTCAGGCATAAATATCATCACCTATCTAATATTTACTCATTGAACTACTCAACAATCAATGGGCATTCATGCATAAATACTTTCTGCAATATATATCAAAAACCCTAGAGTATATTGTATTACTTGGCAAAACATGAATACTAAATACATGGCTACACAACTCAACTTAGTAGCTTAATAATTCTTCATACATACTTTTTACTGAAGCAGATCTCAAAATACATCAGTCACAATTACAACGATGTTCATATAAAACTAACAATTACCTATCCGAACGATGACCCAACTAGCTAACCCAAATCTTTACAACATAAGCCTTTATATAGGCTTAGGTTTCAAAATTGGAGGACTGTTGGTGGCGCATAATTCTAACAAAACTTGGAGGACAGTGTAACTATCTTCATGGATGTGCTACTATTTCTAACTATCTGGATTGACGCATAATGACTAGTCCAAAATTTGGGAACCAACATGCCCCCAACAATAATATGTTGCTCATCCCAAGCCACACATCTCATGGTTCTAATGTTGCTACTGAGGGTAGGAACATGCACATGTCATTGAAAAATTCTTGAACACTAGTTTGGATTAGTTTGAACTTGCTGGTGATATTAGTGAGGTGAGCAGCGAACGAGTCGACCTCTTCCTTCTTACTATTCTTGAGTCTAGTTTCACATTTCCATCCAAGAGAAGGAATTTAGTGGATTTTATGTGGAGTTCTAATAGGTTGTTAAAATGTCTCTATGCTTTTTCTTGGGGGTAAGCAACGAGCTTGGAAATCATCTGTTTCTTTTCTCTTCTTGCAGTGACTTGCTTGGTTAGCACAGTGATTTATGTCATGGCGTCTTTCTTGGAAAAAATATACAATTGTAACAAGCTCTGCTTATTCACAACAAGTTGTGCTTCCTGGTCTCTTATCCGCTAATCCATTTATTGCAGCTTAGGTAAATCCTATAAATGGTTCCAAATACTGGAATTGTAATCCACGAACCCTCCCAAGGTTTCCACTTTTTATTTGGTATGGTCCAGAGCGCATGCTACATTTTCAATTTTGTTTGCAAGCTCCATCTCCTATGGGGATGGATCTGAATTAATCTGCACATGTATTTCTGTGGTTTCCTTCTGGATCACAGCCACTATGGCCATGTTGTGAGAGAATTTTTGGATAGGTTGCAACTGACTATCAGTTGATGAATTGGAAACTGGAAGCACAACATAGGCCTTGTCCACCTCTTCCACTACTTTTTCTATTGTGTGTATTGTCTCTCAGTGTACTTGCTTGAGACTTGCATAGGCATTGCCAAATTGCACATGTATATCACCAAGCTTGACTCATTGCTCAAGAATATCTTAGCCACATAGTACTATAGATCCTCTATTGGAACCAAGTGCAAGTTCAAATCACTGTACGGTAGGGGGTCAGTATATAAGACTACCTTTGGGTGAATCACAGTTATGGACAACGGGTTCATCTGCTTCTTGTGCAAGGCCCCTTCAGCTTGCTTTTGTAATTCCCATGCTTAGCTATTGCTGACATCTTTGGATTCCTACGCCACCAATGTTCACGATGTGATGCGGAGTACCATTATTATCTCATTGAGCTTCTCTTTTCTATCATTTTGGAGGATATCCAACACTTGTAGGTTCAACTGCATTTGTTGGACGATTTTAGGGACCATTCTAGCGTTGGTTCCCACCTCATTATCCTATGAGGCACTCTACTTTCATTCTTTCTGATGTGTCTCCTTTGGTTTCTCCTATGCTTTCTATCACACTTTCTTTGGCATGGGCTCTGGAACTTGCTTTGGCGCATCCCTGAATTGCTAAAAAATGTTGCAGCAAACAAACCTAGGTGGTCTTGTTCCCGATATCACGATTGAGGGAATCTTCTCTTGAGCTTCTTCTTCCTCCTCTTGATCTTGTTCCAATGGTGGGTAAGGGAATTTCCTTTTCTTCTTTGATGCATCCTCATCCTACTATGAATGAATTGAATCATGCTTGTTCTTCTCAATTAAGTGAGGTGACTGCCTTAGTAGAATAGAGCTACTGGCCTCACCTTTATGGTCTTTCTACTGTACACTTGATTCTTCCAAAATCTCCAGATCCGAGTTTGATGGCATATGTAAGTGTTGTGGCCACTGCAAGACTACATTATTGACATCGTCCAATGTGATGTAGAATTGTAGTATGTCTGCATCACTTGCTACTTCGCACGGTGAGATGAGGACATTGTGACAATCGACCTCAAATACCACTTTGTCCTTGTATCGGACCACAATGAATTGTGGGATTCTGAAGGATTCTTCTCTTGCAATCAACATCCTTGTATACCACATGTTGAATGTGGTTTCGACATCAAACTAGAACTTTTAGGTCGGTTGGGGGTGCAAAATTTGAAACTTCACCACTACGAAGTCTTTTGGCATGGGGTGGTCATAGGTGTGATATGGTGGTGGCTACCATACCACCATTACAATCAACAAGAGGAACCAATTGTAGTTGAAATCACTATCACGGTCCTATGCATCAAGGTAGTCTTCGAATAAATCTTTCCTTAGGTAGGGAACCCAAGCCATTTGTTGGCACATGGCACACTTCTCTAGTGCCATTACTACTCTGTTAAGCCCTAAATATGGGCACATTTCCCCCTATATTGTGGTTCATTACATTAGTTTTGATGTCATATTTGGTCCATTAATGGTAATTTTCATTAGTATGGTTATACTAGTTATGTCAACTTGGGTTAGTTAGTTGGGATTGTACCCCTTAGTCTCCTATATATAGAAAGGAGACCTTTCATTTGGAGTATCTTGGATGGTCTTGTCTTGTGTACTTAGTACATTGTATAAGGAGGTTTCCCCCTCGAAGAGGCTTGTTATTTAGTTATTTTCTTCAATAAAGTCATGGAGTACTCTTTCTGATCCATTTCTGCTCTTTTCATACTCTTTTTGGAAATTTGTTGCATAACATTTGGTATCAGAGCCCTTTCCTCGGGACTGGTTTCTTCAAAAAGAGTCATCTTGGAATTTTTGCTATAAAACTTTTTCTAGAAGTATTCAGAGGGTGAGACTTAAAAAAAAATCTAGACAAAAGGCCAAACTAACTGTGATCCAAGTTTCAAATCCTGAAACATTACAGGTTTGTAGATATTCTCTCTAGCATCTAGGGCTTCTGACTAGTCTAAAACAAGTTTTCTAAGAAAAAAGGTCATATTTGGGGCATGAAAGATCCAAATTGAGTGAAAAATGTTGAATATGAAAGAAGACAGACCATAGTATCTGTGATAGTGTTTTCAACCTCAGATACAAAATACTGGACACGTGGAATACAATACAAGTTAGTTATTATGGAAATACCAAAAATAAGAGGTGTTGGGATATTCACAATAACTTCTTATTGGTAAATCCAAATTAGATTAGACCTATGGAATTGTAAAGAGAACACATCATGCTACAATAGTACAACGTGTCATACCCATAGGAGCATAAATTTAAAATTTACATTAGTTTCAAGTCGGCCTTAAAACTGTCTTCCAATCAATGTTTGAAAAGGTATGCCATTTTTTTAATTTTGAATAACTTTGAGTAGAAGGACCTAATTTTGGTGACACATAAAGTGTGATGTCTATTTATATTATTCAAAATTCCACCAAAAGGAAGTCTAAATACCTACACTCCATCCAAACCACCAGAGGATCCATCCTCGACGCATGATGAAAGGGAATACCTCTCTTTTCGAGTGTCCCAGTTTGAAGAAATGATTAAAGGTTTCGTGAAAAAAGTTGATTTGGATAATTTAGAGGAGAAGTTGAATAAAATGGAGGAAAATATGAAAGTTTTGGTGATAAAAATTTATTTACTCAATCTAGAGGAGAAGTTGATGGGGAATATGACAAATATTGTTAATCGCATACAAAATTCAAGGGATAATCTTCCTACTGGTGATGATGTTTTCCAGGATACTCAGGAGGATAAAGATAATTCTCATCTTGAGTAACCTTCCATGAATAAGAATATTCCAAGAGGAAATGATTATGGTAATGGAAGTCATCAGGGATGGTCACCAAGGGGTACCCCACTTCCCAAGATTGACATGAGAAAGTTTGATGGAAATGATCCAATAACATGGATATTCCAAATGGAACAATTCTTTGATCTACACCAAGTTCCAAATTTGCAAAAGGTAACTATTGCATGATTATATTTAGATGTTGATCAATTTGTATGGTACCAATGGCCTTGTGACCGTAAGAAGGACTCTATTATATCTTGGTCTATATTCATCGAAGAATTGATTGCACATTATGTGGATATTAATAGCAATACCTTCTTTAGACAGTTAATAAATCTCAAGAAAAAAGTTCCAGTTGTAGAGCACATCAAACAGTTTCAGAAGCTAAGTCTTAGAGTGAGGAACATTTCATAAGATAATATGTTGGATCTCTTCATTGGAACCTTGAAGGATAACATTCAACATGAGGTGGGTTTCTTTGAACCACCATCCTTGGAGAAGGCCTTCATGATGGCAAGGAAGGTTGAAATTAAAAATATGACGATGGATACTAGAAAGAGCACCTCCAACACATACCGAGAGAATATTGTTACTTCTTCTAACCCACCACAAAGGTTGACACCTCAACAAATAGAGGAAAGAAGATAAAAAGGCCTATGTTTTAATTGTGAGAGCAAGTATAGTAAAGGACATAAGTGTGGTGAGAATAAATTATTTTACATAGAATGTGAAGAGGAAGAACCAAAAGAACAAGAACCATATCCAAATGAAGAAATAGAAGATACTACTTCAAAAGAGATTACTCCCACCATATCATGTCATGCATTTGCTAGAATTAGAACTCCTCAAACTCTCAAGATCGAAGGATTTATTAAAAAGAAAAAGGTAACAGTGTTGATTGATTCAGCTAGTACTCATAATTTCATTCACTATAAATTAGCAAAATATATCAATTGCTTTGTATATCCAACACCAAAGTTTCAAGTAATGATTGCAGATGGAGTAACTATCATTTGATCAAGGAAATTCCATAAATATAAATCTTACTATGGGAAAACATGTATTGAATAGTCCAATGATTTCTATTCCAATGGGTGGTGTTGATGTTGTCTTAGGAGTTCAATGGTTACAATATTTGGTAACTATGGATTTTAATTTTCAGAAGCTTTTCATGAAATGTTTATGGGAAGGAAAGGAATATGAATTACAAGGTATCACAGGGAAACCAAGCAAAGTGATCATCTCTAATGGGATGACAAAATTGATGAAAAAGGGACATCAAGGTGTAATTGCACATTTATGCTCATCAGATGTTCAAACATCTAACCCTCTTATTTCCCCAGATCTCCAAAAGGTCATTAAAAACAATTCCAAGGTATTTGAAGATATTCTGAAAGGTCTTCCACCTATCAGAGATTTTGATCATGTTATTCACTTAATCCAAGGAAGTCTTCCTCCTAACATCAAACCTTACATATAACCCGTATGGACAGAAGAGTGAAATTGAGCATATGGTTGAAGAAATGTTAGAGGATGGCATAATTAGGCATAGCCAAAGTTATTACTCTGTGTTGAGATATTGTAACTTCTAAGAATATTATATTTGTACTTTATTATTCCAGAGATGTTTCATTCCTCCATGGAGACCCTATTGTATATCCGGAGACGTTTTATTCCTCCGTGGAGAATGTGGTAACTTGGGTTATTAGACTTCCGTAGTGGGGTCGTCCCTGTATGAGTCATGTGGGTTAAAGGGTTATTAGAACACCCTAGTGGGGTCGGCCCAGTCAACATTATGTTAAGTGGTTAAGTTGGGGCCGACCTAGTAAGTGTAAAAGTCAAGTCAGAGTTGTGTATAAATAAAGGAGGTGTGTTCCTCATTTAACACACATTCACTCACTTGTGAGTGGCGCATAGGTGAGAGAGAGATATTCTATGAAGGAGAAGGAGCTCATGCTTGCGTTTACATATTTTGTATTTGCTGGTCAGCTATATTGAGGAAGCTTTGCTGGGTTTTCTACCCCATGAGGGTTTCCTAGGTAAATCTGTGTCTCTTGTGTTTATGTTGTGCTTGTTGTTCTTTCAGTGATCCTGTATATGCTATTGTTGTGAAATGGAATGTAATACTGATATTTTTTATCTTAGCATATTAAATATTAATATGGTATCAGATCTAACCTGAATGAAGGCAATGTATGGCACTTACGACACTCGCTTCACTTGCAACAAATTTGAAGGTTAGGGTTTTATATAGAAAAAACCAGTCACTGTGGAACTTTCGCTATAAATACATTTTGGAAATGGTTCAGGATCTAAAACCTTTACAGGTCGTATATAACATCCCCCTTTACCTTGTTTTCGAAGGAAAACCTCATATTCGTTGTACTTTGTGAGTTATGATCAGTACAAGTTAGGGTTTCTGCCTCTTCCAGATATCAATCATAAACATGTGACCTAGGAAAAAAGGTCACAACTTGGGCTAGGAATATCCAAATGAAATTTCGTAAAATGTGACAGGTAGAGAATGGACTTTAGTTTCTCAGGTAATTTTTTTAGAGTCCGAAGTTGAACCAGTGACACGTGGCACGCCGTACAAGTTTGCTCTCCTGTTTTATCCCATAAACAGGTCACGTTGTGACATGTGGCATAAATCTCTCTCAGAGAATCCAATTGAGGTCAGAAATGTGGGGTTGGAAAGATAACAAGTCAGGATACTATAGGATGAAGTTTCAGCCCCTGTGGATTCGTAATTTCATAGATGCACCAGAAATAATTAGGTGCATATTTCTGTCAAAATAGAATTGGATTTTGAGCACCTCCATTCTTGGCTTGTCACTATTGCAGGAATTTAAGGCTTCAGAGAAAGTTGTAATTTTTGGAGTCGGAGACCACGGCTGAATACGCCTCATCAAAATCGAAATTTAGAGACCAAGATCGAATTTTTTGGTTGGGTAGAAGGCCGGGCTTAATCAAACCCTAGTTTGAGATTTTGATCGGAAATATGGAAAATTAGGGCTTCTGCAAAAGTTGGAATTTTTTAAGTCTGCAACCACGGCTGGAATCTCCTCAGAAAGACAAAATTTTAGAGCTTTGGATCAAACCTTTTGATTAGGAAAAAGGGTGGGCTTTATCAAACCCTAGTTTGGGGTCCTATCTAGTGAATCCAGAAGTTTCAAAGGCAATTTTGAGGGGTCAAATTTTGCAATTTTCAAAATTGACGTATACCAGCTTGATAAGCTTGGCAAGCCACATCTTTCCATCCATTCAGAAGTTTGAAATTCAAAGATTGAATTTTTAGGGTTTCTCTGACAAACCCTAATCCAGCTCCAGATCCATTTTCAGCGAATCAAAGTGCATTGGGTTAATCCTATAAGAGAATGAATTGGACACCTTCATAAGTGAAGAAGTTCCAGTTCCAGAGGGAGATGAGGCTAAGACCTTACATAAGAAGACTACAAGCCATCCTGACAGGTATGACTTGAGGAAATACAGGTATGTTTTGAAATCTGATTCTTGATTAAGTTCATAATATGTTTGTCTTCATGTTATTAAGGTTAGTACAATTATGATTGTTTGATAATGAATGCATGTGAATGATAGAAGACATTCATTGATTAGGGTTATCACACTTATGATTGTACTAATGCACTTGTGGCGTTGTATGAGAATGATGTTGTCTGCTAAAAAGATATAGATACATCAAGAAATATAAATCAAGTTCTATGACCATGATGACATGGAGACAAAGACTCATCCATAGTCTTTGACCACATAGAAGCTCTACTTACGAGGTATGTATGACTTTGTTCTACTATGCTTAACCAATGATATATGAAGGTTCTAGCACAAGGTCTCTAAATCATTGAAGAGAACAAAGAATATATTGTTTGGGTATGTTAAGACATAACCAAGATTGATAATCCAGGTATGTTTTCCTATATCAAGTTAGAATCCTACTTTGTTAGGATATTAGGTAAGTATATATGTGTATGAAATAATCATGACCATACATACTTAAGATTATTTAGAATTATAATGTTTTGATAGTATTGAGATTATACTAATGAATGTATGTTTGTGTATGAGATCATGAGAATGACACTAGTGCACACTTAAGCATGCATATTGGTACAGAATGAATAGAAGTTCAATAGAGATCAAGCAGGAGGCAACCACACAAACATAAGAGATAAGTATTTGAGTTGTTATTTGAATCTTTGAATAGTCAATAATAATGCTCGTAATAGTTGTATGCATATTTGTATATATCATGCATAGTGTAAGCATTCATATGTCATTGAACAGTATACTACTAATATGCATATGATGGGTAAGTTGGATAAACATTCCATTGTTGCTTGTCTAGAATGAAACCTCTTTGCTGACATGCTGAGAGCTATGCACGCTCTCAATAGTATGTTCTGGTAGAGATGGAAGCAATCTAGATAGCCACTGTATGCATACAGGATATGGAAAAGTGTTGTGCCAAAGTATTGGTCAAGATAGTTGCATAACCATGTGAATCATATTTGTAT
This sequence comes from Larix kaempferi, assembly GCA_027924585.1. Classification (NCBI taxonomy): domain Eukaryota; kingdom Viridiplantae; phylum Streptophyta; class Pinopsida; order Pinales; family Pinaceae; genus Larix; species Larix kaempferi. Next base: position 706,409 of record BSBM01001243.1, on the reverse strand, counting down.
GCATAATAGGTTATCATGTCAACATGATTTGATGATTATGAAGTATTACTAATCATGTAATTAACTTTGATTTGTAGGAAATATCATGAAGAATGATGAACACCGAACAAGTGATGGATGTTCAACAAGAAGACTTACAAATCAAACATACTATAGAAGGCTCGTGGCTAGAAGATTCTCTTAGAAAGAGGAAGAGGATCATGACAAGATGTTTGCTCCAAGTGGCTATATAAGACCACTCTCTTAATGGTACAATTGAAGAAGAAGTGTGAATCGAGAAAAATCCGAGGATTCAATTGAAGAAAGCTCTGCACGGGTACCCAGTATCGATAGTCATTTGATGAGTTTAATGATCACCATGGGTGATGCGGATTTCAACCTTTGCTACAAGGTTGAATATGGTGTCTATATACAAATGACATTCTTCTCTTAGATGGATGCAAGAATGAACTCACCATAGAGTTTGAATGATCTTGAGGCTCATATCAATAGACCCATCTGATGGGAGATGGTATGGATAGATATACACAAGATCACTAAATGCAGAATGCGAATGATGTTCAGTCACAAAGGGAGAATTGATAGCTTCTTAAAAAGATTGGGCTTTACCAAAAGTAAAGCTGATCCTAACCTTTATCTTAAGGTTATGGATGATGAACCTATCATACTATTACTATATATGGATGATCTCTTTCTGACAGGGAATGAGAAACAGATCATGGAAAGCAAGAAGAAGCTATCCACATAATTTGAGATGAGAGATCTTGGATTGATGCATTACTTCCTAGGTCTGGAAGTATGGCAAGGCTCAGAAGGAATCTTTCTCAACCAGAGAAAGTATGTTGTGGAAATCTTGATAAGATTTGATATGTTGGAATGTAAGGACATGACCACTCTCATGGATTCCAACTTGAAGCTATTCGCTAATGACTCATCAGTGGTAGTGGATGTAACTCTGTACAAACATATTATTGGGTCATTGATGTATCTGATGAATACCAAGCTAGATATATGCTTTGTTGTGAACACCTTGAGTTAGTATCTAGTGGAACCTAGGCATGTTCACCTGATAGCTGCAAAGCATGTGATGAGGTACCTAAAGGGTACGATATACTTTGGTCTATGTTGGAGATCATGACTTCATATTGTATGGCTACACAGATGTTGATTGGGCAGGAAGTGTATCAGATAGGAAGAGCACATCAGGCAGATGTTATTGTATGGGATCTACCATGATCTCGTGGTTTAGTAAGAAGCAGTCTAGTGTGGCTCTCAGCATAGCCGAAGCGGAATATATAGCTACTTGTTCTGCTAGTTGTGAAGCGATATGGCTTCGGAAGTTGTTATCAGGACTGTTTGACTTAGAGATGGACCTCGTTGTGATCATGTGTGACAACCAGAGTTGTATCAAGATGACAGGGAAGTCGGTGTTCCATGATATGTCAAAGCACATAGAGATCCGATATTTCTATATACGGGATATGGTGCAGAAAGGAGCTATAAAGCTCGAGTATGTGAGCATTGACGAACAAGTTACTGATGTATTGACCAAACCTCTGTCTCGAGTAAAGTTTGAGTATTATTGAGACAAGCTTGGTGTATTTTAGAAGGACCCTCCTCGAAAGGGGGAGTGATATGGTCGATGATGAGGATACTTGTATTGATGATGTGGATACTTGTATCAATGATGAGGATACATGTATCGATGATGAGGTTACCTATTCCGACGATGAGATTGATGATGAGGTTACCTGTCCCGACGATGAGGTCGATGATATCAACGATAAGGTTGAGAAGTGGTCCCTAGTGGACGAGAGGGATTGTATCATCCTGGACTTCAGTCCCTGAATTGATCCATAGAGATATGTATCCAAGAAGTGGTCCCTAGTGGACGAGAGGGATTGTATCATCCCCATACTTCGGTCCCTGAATTGATCCGTAGACTCTTGTCTTCGAGAAATATGTTGGTGAATGATGTAATGTGCACTCCTGGACTGCTCAACATAGCAGTAGGTGATCATTCACAAAACTTGTAATGATGTAATGTTCACTCCTGGATTAGCAGGTGATCATTCACAGGTTGTAAATCCTAGACCTGATCTACCTCACACCCCAGTTGAAATAGTACTGGCTCTATGGTTGACTAGAATGATGTAATGTTCGCTCCCGGACTGCTCAGTGTAGCAGCAGGTGATGATTCGCAGGTCCTGTAATGATGTAATGTTCACTCGTGGAGTACTCAGTGCAGCAGCAGGTGATCATTCATAGGTGGTAAAATTCTAGATTTAATCTAGGTCACATCCAGTATGAAAAAGGGTTGGCACTGTGGTCGGGATTGCATCGTCCCTAGACATGAGAGATGTCTTAAAGTGATAAGGATTGATCATCATGTAAGTAGATAGGGATTGCATCGTCCCTAGACATGAGAGGTGTCTTAAAGTGATAAGGATTGATCATCCTGTAAGTAGATCGAGATTGCATCGTTCCTAGACATGAGAGGTGTCTTAAAGTGAGAAGGATTGATCATCCTGTAAGCAGATTGGGACTACATCATCCCTAAATGTTTGGTTCAAAATGTACATGATAGGACTGCATCATCCCTGAACGTTTGGTTCAAAATTCACGTGATAGGATTGTATCATACTTAGACTTATGTCCTAAAGTGAGTGGGATTGATCATCCTGTAATTGGATCTTGTACATTGTAGAGTATGCTGCTATGTCGATGATGTTGATCGAGAGGATCCAGATGTTGATCTTGATGGTCTAGATGACGATGCTGCTGATCGTGATGGTCTAGATGACGATGTTGTTGATTGTGATGATCTAGATGACGATGCTATTGATCGCGAGGATCCAAATGACGATGTTGATCATGAGGATCCAGATGACGATGTTGTTGATCGAGAGATCCAGATGATGATGTTGATGTAGCTGTTCGAGTACTGCAAAAGATGAAGACTCAGTACTGAAGATGTTGATGTTCTAGTATTGAAGATCTTGAAGATGTTCTAGTAACTATTTGAGTTATTGATGATGTTAAACAAAGCTTCCAATGATTTATAGATGTATCATGTATCACGTAATTTATGACTCCTTGCTCCTGCAGATGTTGTTATAATATCCTTCTCGTTAAGGGGGAGTGTTGAGATATTGTAACTTCTAAGAATATTATATTTGTACTTTATTATTCCGGAGATGTTTCATTCCTCCGTGGAGACCCTATTGTATATCCAAAGACGTTTTATTCCTCCGTGGAGAATGTGGTAACTTGGGTTATTAGCCTTCCCTAGTGGGGTCGGCCCTATAAGAGTCACGTGGGTTAAAGGGTTATTAGACCACCCTAGTGGGGTTGGACCAGTCAACATTATGTTAAGTGGTTAAGTTGGGGCTGACCTAGTTAGTGTAAAAGTCAAGTCGGAGTTGTGTATAAATAGAGGAGGTTTGTTCCTCATTTAACACACATTCACTCACTTGTGAGTGGCGCATAGGTGAGAGAGAGATTTGCTATGAAGGAGAAAGAGCTCATGTTTGGGGTTACATCTTTTGTATTTGCTGTTCATCTATATTGAGGAAGCTTTGCTGGGTTTTCTACCCCATGAGGATTTCCTAGGATAAATATGTGTCTCTTGTGTTTATGTTGTGCTTGTTGTTCTTTCAGTGATCCTGTATATGCTATTGTTGTGAAATGGAATGTAATACTGATATTTTATGTCTTAGCATATTAAATCTTAACACTCTGCACCAGTGGTAATGGTACACAAGCCGGATGGATCATGGAGTATGTGTCGAGATTATAGAGAGCTCAACAATATCACCATTAAAGATAAGTTTCCCATTCCTGTAATTGATGAATTGTTAGATGAATTACATGGAGAAATTTTATTCACAAAGGTGGATCTTTGTTCTGGGTATCATCAAATTAGAATGACAGATGAAGACATCCCAAAAACAACTTTTAGAACTCATGAAGTTCATTATGAATTTCTAGTCATGCCATTTGGTCTCACGAATACACCTTCCAAATTTCAAGGTTTGATGAATTCCATTTTCAAGCACTTTCTTGGAAAATTTGTGCTAGTATTCTCTGATGGTATACTAATCTATAGAAATTCTTGGGAAGAACATGTTCCACATGTTGACAGGGTACTACAACTACTATAGGAGCAACAACTATATGAAAAACCTTTCAAATGTTTCTTTGAGGTGAAGGAGGTAGAGTATTTGGGTCATATTGTATCTCATGAAGGTGTCAAGGTAGACCCTAACAAAACTAGAGCCATGATAGATTTGTTGATTCCAAAAAACCTGAAGAATCTTCGAGGATTCTTACGTCTGATAGAGTACTACCGCAAGTTTGTTCAAAATGATGGAATAATAGCAGCGCCTCTAACAACATTATTGAAGAAAGATGCATTTTCTTGGACTCCAGAGAAAACTCAATCTTTTGAACAACTTAAACAGGAAATGTGCACAGCTCTTGTATTTGCCACACTAGACTTCACAAAAACCTTTATTGTGGAATTTGATGCTTCAGGAAATGGAATTGGCGCTATTCTAATGCAAGAAGGACACCCACTTGATTTCACAAGTCATCCAATCAAGGGAAAGAACTTACAAAATCCCATTTATGAGAAGAAAATGTTGGAAATGATACATTCTCTTAAGAAATGGTGTCCTTATCTAATAGGTAGGCACTTCAAGGTCAAAACCGATCATGATAGTCTTAAATACTTCTTGGAACAGAGACTATATTCAGAATAGAAACAAAAGTGGTTTACCAAGGTGTTGGGATATGAATTTGAAATCATCTATAGAAAGGGGAAACATAATGTGGTGGCAAATGCACTCTCCAGAAAAGATGAAGATGTTGGGGCATTACTTTGTTCCATTTCCATTCTACAACCATATTGGATAGTAGCAGCAAGGGAAGAATGGAAAAAGGACCTATCTGTGTGGGCACTCATTCATAAGCTACAGAATGATCCCAGTGTATCAGATACTTTTGTGTGGAAAAATGATTCAATATGGTATAAAGATCAATTATATTTATGAAAAAACTCCCAACTCAAGTAGAAGGTCCTTTCATAATTACATGCCTCTCCTCTAGGTGGGAACTCAAGCTTCCTAAAAACTTACCACAGGGTCAAGAAGGAATTTTTTTGGGAAGGTCTTAAATCTAATGTTCAAAGGTTAGTGCCTAAAGGCTTGGTTTTCCAACAGAATAAGGGTGAAACAGTTAAGACCCCATGACTTCTACAACCATTAGACATACCTTGCCAATGCTGGGAGGAAGTCTCCATGGATTTTATCACAAATCTACCCATGTCAGAAGGAAAGAATGTTATTATGGTGGTTGTTGATAGACTCATGAATTATGCACACTTTTGTGCACTCGCTCACCCTTTTAATGCAAGTACAGTAGCTGCAACCTTTATGGAAACTATTCAAAAGTTACATGGAACTCCAAAGATTATTGTAAGTGATAGAGATCTAATTTTCACTGGAAAATTTTGGACTGAATTATTTTCTTGTTTGGGTACTTAATTGGCTCACATATCATCTTATCACCCTCAATCTGATGGGAAAACTGAGATCGTAAACAAGTATTTGGAAGGCTATCTTCGTTGCTTTGCATCTGATAAACAAACACAATGGTTGAAATGGTTGTCTTTGGCAGAATGATGGTACAATACTTCCTTCCATACATCATAAAAAATGTCTCCATTTATGGAACTTTATGGGTACCATCCTCCATATATCACATCTCCCTTAAAAGGAAAATCTAAAGTTCAATCCATGGAATATCACATAGAGCACCAGCAAGAAGTTCTCTAGATACTTAAGGACAACCTGACTATGTCAAAAAACGTGATGAAAGAGCAAGCTGATAAATATCGCAATGAAAGGATTTTTGAAGAACGAGATTGGGTATTTGTTAGGCTACAACCTTACAAGCAGATATCTATCAAGATATTAAAGAAGGACAATAAATTAGCACCCAAGTATGATGGTCCTTATAAAGTGTTGTAGAAGATTGGTGGTATGGCTTACAAATTGGAGCTCCCTTCACCTTCAAGAGTCCATCCAGTTTTCCATGTTTCTTGCTTAAAGAAGGTAATAGGACACAAGATCCCAATTCAAACAATCTTTCTAGAGCTTGATGAAGAAGGAAACGTCATATTGGAACCTGAACAAATCACCGAAACAAGGACTAAATAGCTACAAAATTAGGCTATTACTGAGTACCTCATAAAGTGGAAGAACTTACCAGTTGAATATTCAACATGGGAAGATGAGTCCTTCATATAGAGGCATCTCTAACTAATCAAGTGTTGAGGAAAACACTTGTCTAAAGGGGAGGGGAATTTTAATCCCTAAATATGGGCACATTCCCCACTATATTGTGGTTCATTACATTAGTTTTGATGTTATATTTGGTCCATTAGTGGTAATTTTCATTAGTATGGCCATATTAGATATGTCGGCTTGGGTTAGTTAGTTGGGATTGTACCCCTTAGTATCCTATATATAGGAAGGAGAAATTTCATTTGGAGTATCCTGTCTAGTCTTGTCTTGTGTGCTTAGTACATTGTATAAGGAGGTTGCCCCTTCGAAGAGGATTTTTATTCAGCTATTTTCTTCAATCAAGTCGTGGAGTACTATTTTTGATCTATTTCTTCTCTTTTCATACTCTTTTTGGAAATTTGTTGCATAACATACTCTTGTCAAGCACTGATCCTTGTGGCATTTCCTCCATATTTTGCACGCAAGGATTTGTGCTGCAAATCACACTTGTTACTCTGATATCATAGATATGATGCAGACACATATCCAGTGGTGAGTGATGTACTTCTTGTATACCTATTTTGTAGATGTGCAATCCATGACTTATGCAGGATCCATGCACTTGAACAGAAGACCAGACACCAACCAAATCACTGTATCTATGATATTATACCTCTTTTCAAGCCATGCATATCCTTCCCTGAAGGTGGATAAGGAGAAAAAATGTGTAGGAATTGATGGAATCACCCCTTCCAAAGTGTGGAACGTCGATAAGGGACATTATTCTCAATTGATAGAGCTGCTACAAATAGGCCTCCAGTTGCACACTTTCTTTTCTGTCGGAATTTTACTTGAAATTAGTATACCATTCCACAGGTGTTGGAATATTCGCACCATCATTTATGTGTTTGCATACTTTTCATGCATTCTGCATGCATGCATGCATCCAGTCATCATTATGGTGGTCTCCTAGCCCTTGGTCCTCAGTTTTGAACCCCCTAGACCCTGTTTCTAGCCAGCAGTTGGTATCCTACCTACCTAGTGTGCCTTGTTTTCATCACTTGGATACTAATGCACCCTACTACACACCACTTGGACCTCATTATCCATTTCATACACTAATCAGTCAGTTCTTGCATTGATTTCCCAGTTAACTGATTGTAGCTCCCAATTGTCTATATCGGAGTGCCACTTGACTACTGACAGTCTCTCATGCGCCCACCTTGGATTCTCGTTCCCTATATTAGTGCCACATGTTGATGTATTTGTAAATTTGGAATGTATTTCATATATGTATATTGTACTCCTATAGAGATGGTATTATTCCGCTATATGGAAGTGTTTGTATTCCTATAGAGATGTTATTATTCCTCTATACGGAAGTGTCGTCATTTATATTGTAAGTGTCGTAACTTATACTTGATGGGTTATTAGACCACCTTGTTGGGGTCGGCCCTGTATAAGTCATGTGGGTCGAAGGGTTATTAGACCACCCTATTGGGGGTTGTCCATGTGGGTCAAAGGGTTATTAGACCACCCTATTAGGTGTCGACCCAGTCAGCATTATGTTATGTGGTTAAGTTAAGGCCGACCTAGTAAAGGTTATTAGGCAAGTCAAGTCAAGTATAAATAGAGTGCAGGAGGCACTCTATAGGCACTCTATTTCATCATTCTATTCTCTCTCTCACACTCAGGAGAGTGGTGCACTTGTGGAGGAGGTTATTGGGGTTTTTCACCTTTATGGTTTTCCCCAAGTAAACTCTGTGTCTCTTATGTGCTTGCATTATTGTGTCCATGATTGATATGCTGTAGATATGTTGTACATTTTGTTCTCTCAGTTAAGATCCTAGATCAAATTGAAGTAAATTATGAAAAATTAACATGGTATCAGAGCTAGCCTGAAAGAAGGCATGGTATGGCATGTATGCCACTTGTTGCACTTATGATGCTAGGGCTTGATATAGCAAAAACCAGTCATCGTATAACTTTCACAATAAATAAATTTTGGAGAGGTTTCAGGGTCTGAAAATGGTACAGTGAGAAGCTAAGATCCCCATGTACCTTGTGTCCAAAGGAAAACCTCTAGTTCATTGTACTTTGTGATTTATGATCTGTACAATATAGGGTTTCTGCCTCTTCCAGATCTCAGTAAAAAACAAGTGACCTTGGTAAAAAGGTCATAACTTGGGCTAGGAAGATCCAAATGAAATTTTGTAAAATGTGACAGGTAGTTCACGGACTGAAATTTCTTAGGTAACGTTTTCAGAGGCCGAAACTAAACCAGTGACACGTGGCATGCTGTACAAGTTTTCTATCATGTTTTATACCATAAATAGGTAACGTTGCGACACTTGTCATAACTCTCTCTCAGGGAATCCATTTGAGGTCAGACCTATGGGGTTGGAAATATGATAGGTCAAGATATTGCAGGAAATGTTTTCAGACCCTGTGGATCGAAATGTTTGGAGTTACACCAGAAACAATCAAGTACATATTTTTGTCAAAATAGAATTATTTTTTAGCACCTTCATTCATGGCTTCCGGAATTTAGGGTTTCGGAGAAAGTTGGAATTTTTGTAATCAGAGAGTACAGATGAATGCTACTCATCAAAATCGAAATTTAGAGACCAAGATCAGAATTTTTGGTTCGGCAGAAGACTGGGCTTGATCAGACCCTAGTTCAGGACTTTGATCGGAAAAGTGGAAAATTAGGGCTTCTGCAAAAATGGAAATTTTTTAAATCTGTGACCATGGAAGCTCCTCAGAAAAATAGAAGCTTAGAGCTTTGGATTGAACCTTTTGATTGGGCAGAAGGGTGGGCTTTATCAAAGCCTAGTTCGGGGTCATGTCCAATGAATCCGAAAGTTTCAAAGGAAAATTTGAGGGGTAAAACTTTGCAGTTTTCAAATTATGAGTATACCAGCTTGATTAGCTCATCAAGGCGCATATTTCTATCCTTTCGGAAGTTTGAAATTCAAAGTTTGAATTTTTAGGGTTTCTCTAGCAAACCCTAATCCAGCTCCAGATCCAGTTCCTGCAAATCAAGTTGATTTGGTTAATCCTAGAAGAGAATGGATTGGTCACTTGCATAAGTGAAGAAGTACCTGTTTCAGAGGGAGATGAGGCTAAGGCCTTACATAAGAAGATTACAAGCAATCTCGATAGGTATGACTCATCCAGGTATGTTTCGAGATTTGTTCATGATTAAGTTTGTTGTCTTCATGTTATTACGGTTAGTACAATCTTGATTAAATTTAGACTTGGCGTATCACTTTAATAAAATTATGAATGCATGATAGAAGATATTCATTGATTATGGTGTTGACACTTATGATTGTACTAATGCATTATGGTGTTGTATGAGGTTTATGTTGTCCGCTAACATGAAAGGTACACCAAGAAAGACAAATCATGTTCTAGTTCAAGAACATATGATCATGATGACATGAGGCCAAAGATTCATCCATTGTCATGAATCACTTAGAAGATCTATTTCTGAGGTATGTATAACTTGGTTCTATAATGGTTAACCTATGAAACATGCAGGTTACTAGCACAAGTCATTTAAGAGAACCAGAAGACATCATGCGGGTATGTTAGACATGACTAGCTAACATAGTAATCCAGGTATGTTTTTCTTTCCTATATCAAGTTAGAATCTTACCTTGTATTAGGATCCCTTATATAAGTATAATTGGTATGATTGGTTATGTTTATTCATAAAGTTAGAAATGTAAGTAATCAAGGGTTTATGCATTTTATGTCTCTTATCTTGATTGATGATTTAACTAACCAGAAGAGTCCTATGATCAAATAAGAATATGCATGAGTAAAAGAAGACTTCCCTGAAACCTTGAATACTAATGTTTATTATCCGTGTTTGAAATGATCATGACTATACATGTTTAAGATTATACTAATGAATGTGTAATTATGTATGAGACCTCGAGGATAACACAATGATGATACTAATAATCATGCATAGTGATGGATATAAGTTCAAGGATAGGTAATCCAGGAAGAAAAGATCAAGAGGGAGCACACTCCAGTTGTTCCTGCAAGGAAGCAAAGATCAAGAGGGATCACACTCCAGTTGTTCCTGCAAGGAAGCAAAAATAAAGAAGGAGCACACTTCAGTAGTTTCTGCAAGGATGGAGATATTCAGAGGGAGTTGACCACTTCTCGCAATCCACCTCAAAATGGAGTTGCAGAAAAGAAGCAAAGACTGAGAGGGAGTCAACCCAACAAACAAACAAAGCTAAGTATTTGAATTATCATTCCTTGCATATTTTATTGTTTAAATAATATTGTTCAATAATGTATATACTCATGTTCCTAGAATTAGGTGGTGTATTATGCATATTAGAATAGTTGCATTGATGAACAATATACTACTAATATACATGGGTAAGTGGCCTATGGCACTATAGAACATTCCATTGCTACTTATCTAGAATGAAACCTCTTTGCTGACATGTTGGGAGTTGTGCACACTCTTAACAATGTTCTGGTAGAGATTGGAAGGCATCTAGAAAGTTACGGGATATGGATAAATGTTGTAGTGAAGCATTGGCTAAGATAATTGCATGACTGTATGACATATTTCTTTATGTGTAAGAATTTGTTCTAAAAACTATGAGATGTTTTCTAATCATGCAATTTAACTTGTTGTGTAGGAAAGATCATATACCATCACCTACAAAAGAAGGACTACAACATTTGTTCAGCAACAAATTTATCTATTGAAAATATTGAAGATATTGAAATTCCCAGGATTTGGGAAGAATGCCATGATCGAGGAGTACCAGTTGATCATGAAGATGTTTGGGATGAAGTCCCAAGACATGAAGGGGAGTCTGTAGTGACTTCCAAGAGGATCCACAATATCAAGCATGCTGCAGGTGGTAGCATAGAAGACTTTTGCTCCTGTAGCCAGATACACTTCCATTAGATCAGTACTTGCTCTGGCTGCAGTGATGAAGTGGAAGATACACCAAATGGATTACAAGACAACTTTCTTGAATGGTGTAGTTGAAGAAGAAGAGTATATGGAGTAGCCACTTGGTTCTGAGACACATGACAGGGAGTCATATATGTGCAGAACTTGGTATGGTATGATAGACAGCTTTCTATCCAGTTTGGGCTTTACCAAGAGTAAAGCGGATTCCAACTTTTACTACAAGGTTGAGGAAGGCAATCCAATGATACTACTTTTGTATATGGATGACCTGTTTATTACAGGTGAAGATATATTGATTGTCGACATGTAGCAGAAGCTTTCTATCGAGTTCAAGATGAAGAACTTGGAGATGATGCACTATTTTATAGGCATGGAGGTGTGGCAGAGTACAGATGGAATCTTCCTTGGACAAGGGAAGTATGCAGTAGAGATCCTGAAGAGGTTCGGAATGATGGACTGCAACGCCATGGCCACACCTATGGCATCGAACTTGAAGCTTCTGTGTGATGCTTCATTTGATCCGGTTGATGTCACTGTGTATCGTTAGATGATTGGGTCCTTGATGTACCTGACGAACACGAGACCATATGTTTTCTTTGCAGTGAACACATTGAGCCAGTTCCTGACGAATCCGAGAGGTGTTCACTTGGTTGCTGTAAAGCATATTCTGAGGTACCTAAAGGGTACAGTTGATTATGGGCTCAAGTATGATGCAAATCAAAAGGTTTAACCTACAGGTTCATGTTGATTCAGATTGGGCAGGCAGTGCTGCAGATAGGAAGAGCACATGTGGGTGTTGCTTAAGTATGGGATTAAGTGTGATCTCTTAGTTTAGTAGGAAGCAGTCTTGCGTAGCACTGAGTACAGCTGAAGCAGAGTATGTTGCGATGGATGAGCAGGTTGCAGATGTATTGACCAAGCCATTGGCCAGAGTGCAGTTTGAGTACTTCAGAGAGAGGCTTGGTGCGCTTCAGATCAAGGTTCCTTCCAAAGGGAAGTGATGAGTCTGAAAGATGCAGATGCACATGAGATTTTTCTGACATGGTTGATGTGTTCTCCCATGGTCGTGATGTAATTGCTGAGCCATTCTCACATGGTGGTAGATGTGTTCTCCCATGGTGTAGATGTAAGGGCTGAAGCCATTTTTCACATGGTGAAAAAGTAAGGGCTGGAGCCTTCCCTGAATGGTGGTAGATGTGTTCTCCCATGTCGGTGGTGTAAGTGCTGGATGATGTGCATCTGGGCTGTGCTTCGTGGACGATGAGATGATCTGAAGAGGATGATGCTATGATGATCAAGAGGATCATGGATGATGAGCATCAGGATGATGCTCTAGTTACTGCTCTGTATATGTATATGCATCATGTTGGATGCTTGTTATGATTAGTTGGATCATTTATGTATGTATGCATCATGTTGGATGTTGGATATGATCAGTTGGATCATTTATGTATGTATGCATCATGTTGGATGCTGGATATGATCAGTTGGATCATTTATGTATGTATGCATCATGTTGGATGCTGGATATGATCAGTTGGATCATTTGTATGTATTTGTATATGTATCATGTTGGATGCTTGGACCATGTATCTTTATATGTATCAGGTGGATACGTTGTATGATCACGTAGATCATGTATGTTGATATGTATTAGGTAGATACATTGTGTGATTAGGTGGATCATATATCTATGTATGTATCAGGTGGATACATTGTATGATCAAGTGGATCATGTATGATGATATGTATCACGTAGATACTTGGTATGCATCAGGTAGATGCATTGTATGATCAGGATGATCATGGATGACGAGCTTCAGGATGTTGCTCCAGATGATATGCATCAGGATGATGCTGTGATGATCATGTGTACATCAGGATGATGTATGGTGAGTATCAGGTTGATACTCTGTGGCCATGGAATAGGCTATGCAGATGAGCATGTCTGGGAGATCCTATAGGTCGAAGTTGTGTACCCGTAATAGCCTAGGATGCTCTTTCGAGACATTGCTCTGGGAGGACATATAATAGCGCCCTGGGAGATCCTTCAGGTCTGAGCTGTGTACCCGTAACATCCTGGGATTCTCTATCAAGATTTTCTCCTATGGCATATAATAGCACCCTGGGAGATCCTTCAGGTCAGAGTTATGTACCTATAACATCCTGGGATGCTCTTTCAAGTTTTTGCCATGACCACATGTAATTTGTGCCCTGGGAGATCCTATAGGTCGGAGTTGTGTACCCATAACATCCTGTGATGCTCTTGAGACATTTTGTGGTGACCACATGTAATTTGTGCCCTGGGAGATCCTACAGGTCGGAGTTGTGTACCCGTAACATCCTAGGATGCTCTTTTGAGGTTTTGTGGTGGGGTCACATGTAATAGCGCCCTGGGAGATCCTACAGGTCGGAGTTGTGTACCCGTAACATCCTGGGATGCTCTTTCGAGGTTTTGTGACACACGTAATAAGTCCTGAGGATTCCACAGTATGGCCAGTGATGATGAAGACCTGTAGGTAGTGGGCCTACGTCCAGTATGAAAAAGGACTGGCTCTGTAGAACTTCCTATGACGAGTAGATTTAGAGATTGATTGAGATAGCAATAGCAGTGACGATGACGATGACTCGATGACGATTATCCAGTGACGATGATCCAGAGAAGAAGACTTGTGCTAGAATACCTGTGTCAAGAAATACCTTCCTAGTTAAGAGGGAGTGTTGATGTATTTGTAACTTCGGAATGTATTTCATATATGTATATTGTAATCCTATAGAGATGGTATTATTCCTCTATACGGAAGTGTTTGTATTCCTATAGAGATGTTATTGTTCCTCTATACGGAAGTGTCATCATTTATACTGTAAGTGTCGTAACTTATACTTGATGGGTTATTAGACCACCTTGTTGGGGTCGGCCATGTATAAGTCATGTGGGTCGAAGGGTTATTAGACCACCCTATTGGGGGTCGGCCATGTGAGTCAAGGGTTATTAGACCACCCTATTGGGTGTCAACCCAATCAGCATTATGTTATGTGGTTAATTTAAGGCCGACCTAGTAATGTTTATTAGGCAAGTCAAGTCAAGTATAAATAGAGTGCGGGAGGCACTCTATTTCATCATTCTATTCTCTCTCACACACTCAGGAGAGTGGCGCACTTGTGGAGGAGGTTATTGGGGTTTTTCACCTTTATGGTTTTCCCCAAGTAAACTCTGTGTCTCTTATGTGCTTGCATTATTGTGTCCATGATTGATATGCTATACATGTTGTTCTCTCAGTTAAGATCCTAGATCAGATTGAAGTAAATTCTAAAAAATTAACATCACATGCAGTAGTTAGACTCAATTAAACTCATTTGAATTATCTTTGACTATTGTTGGTCACTACCACTGATTAGGTGATGATTCCAATGTAGTCAAACCATTCTATTGAGGAGAATTTGAATGACCTTTGGATAATTCAAATTCATTCTATTGTACTCTCATTGTTTTTATAGCTCAGTGCTGAAAAATCACTATACAACAATTTTTATCATTCTTTGAGTTTAATGTGTGAATATTGATTCAATTATTCTTTTTCTTCTCTGCAATTATTGAGTGATATTTGTGAGGTTTGTTTAAGCTGAGTGATCTACCCTGTATAATATAACATGGTATCAGAGTTTGATACAGCTATTTGAGTTGTAGCAGCTGCAGCAGTTTATTGAATAGATGTTTTTCAATAGAGCACCAGAAGCCTCTGGATTTCCACAACAAATCCTGGTGCAATTGTCTTGAATTTATTGGAGCAATCTAGTGAGGTCTAGCCAGGTGTGAAGGATCCGGTCACATATGCTCACTATCCTAAAGAATTTTTCTTTGGATTTGCAACAAATATCCTTAAAAAAAATCATTGTTTATTGCAGGTTATTCGAACTGTTCTTGCAGTTACAACAGTTTCAAATTTTTTTGCAGTTGCAATAGTTTTGAAGTTTTCTGTAGTTGCAGTAGCTCTGCAGTTGCAACAGTTCCTACAGTTGCATCAATTTCTGTAGTTGCATCAGTTTTATTGAGTTGCAATAGTTTTCTGCAAGTTTATTTCATCTTCATATTTGAAATCAGTAGCTACTATGGATCACTCTCTGCTTCACTCTCTGGTTTCAAAAATCACCTCCTTCAACTATTTCGAATGGAAATTCATAATGGATATATTCATGAAGTCCAGAGGTCTATTCAAAGTGTCACATGGGACAACATTCGAACCTACTAATGCTGCACATAAATACAAATATCTTGATAGACTTAATGAAGCAATGGGATTTCTACTCCTCAGTGTTTTCGATGATCTACAGTTTCATCTTTCTGGTCTCAAAACTCCAAGGATATTTGGACAAATATTGAAACTATGTTTGGAAAAAAGGATGATTTGAAAGAGCATTAGGTGGAAAATGAGTTAAATTATATGAGCCCAGCAATTTCAAGTTCTTCACCAAGCCCAAGAACCTGGTTGTGTAGTTCAAGTAATATGCAATTGAGAAATATGAAAAAGAAGATACAGAAGACATTCCTTTCTCTGTTGCTCTAGAAGTTGAAGACATTTTCAAATTGTCTACTTCCCATGTAGCATAAGAAGATGAAAGTAACACAACTGATGGAGTTGATCCATCTTCTAATTCAAATTCTCAGCAAGATATGTCAGCTACTACTCTAGAAGTTGAAGAGACTTTTGAAATCTCTACTTCCCATGATCTTGCTGATGTGCAAGATGATGATCTACTAAGTGTTTTTGAGGTAAAATCAGATTTTGGAGGTGATGCATTCGCCCTCCTTGATCAAATGCTTCCTATGAAATTCTATTTGGTCATTTCCACATGTATTCAAAGTTACACTGAATATGGAAGACACTACCATTCGCTTGGGTTCAAGTCTCATGCACATCCTTGTGATTTTGGTTTTGATCTCACCCCTATTGCCTCAAAGGAGATCACAAGAAACCATATATCAATTCATGGAGCTTATTTGAATTCCAACCCATCACCAATATGTTATGGTTCATTTGGTTTTGATCTCACCCCTGTTGGTTCAAAGGATCACAAGAAACCATCTATCATTCTTGGATTTGATTCTGAAGTCCAAGATACCACCATAATGTCATAGTTCATTTGATTATGATCTCACCTATGTTGGTTGAAAGTAAATATCAAAGAACTATCTACACATTCCTGGAGCTGATCCTACCTTAGTTGGTTCAAATCACATGTTCCAGAATGATATTCATATTTTTGGATTTGTTCTCACCATGTTTGGTCAAAAGAGCAAGTTCAGAAAGCCTCCATGTTTGCTTGCATCCATTGAAGGAGAAGTCATGCACATGTTTTTGGAGCATGATCCACTTCTTCCCAAGAGGAAGATACCTCCAGAAATTGCATCAAGCATCACACCACTACTTGATGAGCAAGAGAGCGAAGCTTCATCTCAAGGAAGTTCATATCCTGAATCTGAATAATGAAAGTGATGAAGAGTGAATGTTAGATCCAGATCCACAAGAACCTGAATATCTAGCACCTAATAGTGAATATGAGTGAATGTTAGATCCATATCCACAAGAACCTAAAGATCTAGCACCTGAAGATTCAACTCTTCTTCCGAGATGGGAAACCAAAACTCTTAGATCTGTCGGTGATCTTGTTGGAGATCCACTTGATCCAAGGAGAACCAGATCTTATTTTCAGAATGGAAGGTTTCATCCTTCTCACATTGATCCATTTCATGCCGATAGATCCTTTCTCCGTAAATAATTTCACTTACCTTTTTGGGTGAGTGATGTACATGATTGATTAGCTTACTACAGTCTATCTTGAGGGGGGATTCCTTCCCACTGGGTTTTCCCTCTCTACTCACTTTATATTTAGGTTGTTGTATGGGGTGAACTTTGGTCTCAGTTACCAGGGCCCTACTATTTTTTCAGTTATGTGTTTCCTCATAATCCGACTTGCTGGGGGGTGTTGGAATATTCTCACCATCATTTATGTATTTGCATGCTTTTGCAGGCATTCTACATCCATGCATGCATACTGCATGCATCCAGTCATCAGTATGGTTGTCTCCCAGCTCCTAGTCCCTAGTTTTGATCCCCCTAGAGCCTGTTTCTAACTAGCAGTTGGTCTCCTACCTACCTAATGCACCTTGTTTTCATCACTTGGATACTGATGCTCCCTACTACACACCACTTGGACCTCATTAGCCAATTCATACACTGATCAATTAGTTCTTTCATTGATTGTGCACTAATTTCCTAGTTAATTGACTGTAGCTCCCAGTTGTCTATATCAGAGTGCCACTTGACTACTGATAGTCTGTCATGCTCCCACCTTAGAGTCTCCTTCCATATATTAGTGCCACATGCAACAGTTAGACTTAGTTAGACTCATTTGACTGATATTTGACTATTGGTGGTCACTACCACTGATTAGGCGATGGTTCCAATGTAGTCAAGCCATGATATTGAGGAGAATTCAAATGAAATTTGGGTAATTTGAATTCATTCTATTGTACTCTCATTATTTTTCCAGCTCACAACTGATGAATGAATATACAATAGTTTTTATCATTCTTTGAGTTCAATGTGTGAATACTGATTCAATTCTTCTTCTTCTTCCCTGCAAATTCTTGAGTGATATTTGTGAGGTTTGTTCAATTTGAGTGATCTATCTATAGAATATCAAAATAGGAAACTCTGAGAACTGCATCTCGTCCAAAATGTTGAATTCAACATACTTAAAAAATAGTACCCTTCCTAGCAATGGTCCCTTTATCTCCACTTCTACTAGAATTGGTACATCTGGCATTATGTATTCATTAACAACTTTGGTATTCATGAGGATCTTCTTTTCCATTGGGGATGTCACCATGGTTGTGCACTTACTCTGAGGTGAAATTTCTCTCCTCACTACTCATCACAATCATTGCAACTCACCTGAAAATTCTTGTTTTTTTTCTTGACACAGTTTTGTCGACAGGGGTTCACTTCGCACTTTTTCCCTTTCTAGAAACACTCGTAGAGCGATTGATATCTCACTCGAGATGTCCAATGGGTGCTGCAGGAACCATGTTTCCGAAGTAGGGAGAAGACATGCATGAATCCTTACTGAATCACTACAAAAACCGGAGATCTTTCCTTCGCATTATGCTAACAAATCAAGTATACATTCACCATGTAATCAAAATACGCATTACAAATTAATCAACATAGCAACAAACCCTTAAACACATCACAACATTAAAATAACATTCGTCATTCATTAAATAGAAACAAAAAAGAGAGACATAATGAAACATCCTCATGCATTAACTCATCTCAAAATCTCCAGTACAACCTTCGCAGGAACAATTCCAAGTGACTTATTGCGGATCCATATACACAAAATAGAACTTGCCAAAACTGGGAAAATACATAATCGATTTGATTCTTGCTTCTCCGAATGATACTTGGATCCATAGATTCCATTAGGCTTACAATCATGGTTCTATTTATAGACAAGTAGGTTGTTACAAAATGGTCCAAATGACCCATTCTACCTAACTAAACCATAACTTGCACTTTCGTCGGCTTCATTATTCTCCACGAATGCTCCTTTCTTCCACGGATACCTTCTTTGTCGTTGTCAGATTCTACAATTTATGCACTCTAACCCCATGCCAACAGGACCCCAACACAAACTTGTGGCTCTCCCTCGAGCCACCTCAGCTGGACACCTCTGGTGCATTTACTTGGGACTTGAAATCATCGTATCCAAATCTAATCTTGTCGACAACTTATTTTTCCGATACTTTGAGTACTATGCAGTATTCTACCTATAGTTCCATTGGGTTCTCTCCATTCATATGTTGTGCCTTTTCCAGATCCTGCTTGACCTGTGCCATTCTTGCGATTTCCTTCATGGCCAACTGTTCTACCTTTGTTTGTAATTCATCTAGGTGCATAGTCCTTCTTTGCTTCCTTTCACGCGCCTTACTTACTCGATGTTGGATTTCCTTCAGCTACGTGGCCTTTGTCATCTATGTGAGTAGGGATATCCCCTTAAGTGATCCCTTCAATGATTCCAGATGTGTCTCTTCTTGGGCGAGTTGTGTGTTTAGCTGGTGCAACTGTTCATCTTGTACTAAACTTCCCCAAAACTATGAAACCTCTTCAGCAATCTTCTGGGCTGCCATTTCCATCTCTATGATCTCCGTCGCAGCCTCTTCTATCACATCTTGGTAATTTTGGATCTATTTTAGTGGTTTTCCTGGTACTTCCCTTTCTTGTAGCGCCGCATTTTATTTTCGCAGTTCAATGATGACTACACTTATCAGGATAGCTTTCGCTTCCGGTAGTATATCCTGCTCTACTTTAGGGGATTCCTCACATGGCTTGAATATCTCCTTCTCCAACTGCTCTCGATCCTCCATAGCTTTCACCTTTTCATCCAGGGTTTGGGGTTTCTCTTCTTGGAGACGATGTGCCTCTATCTCACTGTTTTGCACTTGTTGTTTATATCTCACCATCTAGTCATGTATTGTAGCATCGCGGTCGCTGATTTATGCACTTGTTGTAGTTTGAATTCTCTGCAGTGACAACATCGACAGTATATTTAAATTTACCATGATTGAATCATGCTTCCTTAATTCCACGTCTAACTCCTCATCACCTGTTTACATTGCATTTGACATAATTTCTATTATCCTTGGGTGTGTGTCGATCTCTACTTCGACCCTTCTTGTCTACAAACTGGGTGGGACATCCCCATGTGGTACCCTTGTCTCTACGACCGCATTAGTTAGTGTCGATAGTAGTTGATTCACCTGGTGAAATTATTATGTTGCATGCTATGTGACATTTGCGTGGTTTTCTTCTGTGACCATTGTTATTTTCTATAGGATCCTGTTAACTTGTTCCTCAGGAAGACCACCACTTGTGCTTCCTTCGCCATGGTTCCACCTATGCTTTGTTCTCGTTTCTTCATGATGTGCCTCTAGTTTGGAATCCGTCGGGGTGGCCGATGAGGCCCCATCATGACTGAGTGTAGGTGACTGTTCTTTCACAGATCACCTTCTCCTGCACCCTCTTGTCGAGTTACTGAGTCCTTCTGTTCCACTAGTGTCTTTGTTCTAATCGTCGACTGTCCATTCTTCGAATTTGATAGCTTCTCTTCTACAGCTAGGATTTTCCATTTTGCTAGCCATCCTTCAATGATGGAGTCCAATTCCTCCTCGGTGAGCTTGTACTATGTTGGAAGCCACTGCTTATGCTTATCTTGCCATGCTTGAATGTAAATTGTTTGAGATTCGACCGTTAGCCTTGCGATCGGTCGATACTTCCTTGCTACTTGCTCGGTTATCCGCGGTATTTCTTGTGCATCTATCCACATCATGTCTAGGAACAGGTAGAATTGCACAATGTTGAATTCTTTTTGTTCTCTATTAGTTGTCACCGATAAGTTTTGGTACCTCGCACCTTCTTGTATCCTGGATTCTACTACTTCCATGCCTTGATAGTGTTCTGGTTCTCTCCATCCTACCAGTGCAACCAACATCAAGAGCTATGAATATGTGAATTCCTTCCCCTTCTCTTGTGCTTCAATGGCATCCTCCATCAATTGATTTAGCAGGAATTGCGACTAGTTGATTTGTACTCCTGTGGCACATTGTTTTGCGGAGGCGATGATGCCCGAAGTGCATTCTTTTGGCCTTTTCTTCTGCACCACCTTAACTGCTAATATCTTCACTGTGACACTGACAGCTTGGTTCTTAATCATGTCAATTAGGTATCCTATGGAGTTTTTCTCCACTCCATACTTTGTCTTCAGCCTCACAAGGAGATTCTTGTCATTGTCCTTCCCATGAAAAAATTGGGAAGGGTCTTCTCCGTCCTTGGGTAGTCCAGTGATTCTTGAAATTAGGTCAAATGTGACTAGAATATTTTCATGCAGCCATAGGTATCCACCATGAAAACAGGCTAATAATTTCTTGACACGTGCGTTCACCTGCACCGATCTCCCAAATTGCGGTACTTGAGTGAGGCCCAGTAACCCTGATTACTCCAGCCCTAATGTCCACTCCACTAGTTTCTTGTGTTCAGGCCTCCTTCTCCATGCAAAAAATTGACGTATGGGGCTTTTGTGCATTCTAGGAAGTTCGTGAGGTCATAGTCGTTGTATTATAGCTTCTGCAAGTTTTCCACAATATTCTCGGGTTGAGGGACTCCTTTTGGTATCGATGACATCTTGATTTCATATCGTGCATTCTTGCTCAACCAAATCACTGTTGTCCCTTTTTTGCTTAGCGGTACATACCCTAGTATTGCTGGGCCAGGGTTCCCTCCCTGCGGTGTTGTTTCCTTTGGGTAAGTGACCGACGTTCCTACTTCTCCTTTAGCAAGTCACGCTAAATTTTGGGTCCCTCTCTTTGGCTCTCGACCGGTTTCTGTAGGCCGATTGGCACTCCTCTTCTTTCTAAATGATATTCGAGACATGATCTATGATTGCTCCTGCATTATCGGCGTTGGCTGTGGCCACTTGGTACTTGTGCTCAAAATGTAAACTTCCATGCGCTACCTTGCAGGTTCTTGCTTAACACACAGTGTGTCAAGTTGTCGCCTTGCCCTACATTTATAGTTTTGATTTTTCGCGTCCCATCCATTTTACAGATTTTGGACAATGATTACCAAATCCACCGCATGCGTCGGGTATTAATTGTACCATTTTTTTGTTTTTGACACCGTCCACCATGGCTCAACTACTGCATTTATGTCTAGATTTGACCCTTTCACATCGTGGAAGCTGTTGACACATCAAATCTTGTCGCTTCTTTTGTAGTCTGTTATTATTTTGTCGATAGATGCTGAGCATTATTGCTTCCATTCTTTTTTTTCTTACTTTTTTGCGCTATCTCGTTAGGGCCATAGATGACTCCGCTTCCCTAGACCTCCACTCTATTTCAGTTTTCAGGTACTCCTTGTACCTGGGATTCAACCGATACAGTCACTGCTTCATTAGTTTTGCATCAGGATTCTATAGGATCTTCATTTCTCCTAGTTCCCCAGAAATGCCTTTCATTTCCAAAAATTTTGTTGGGAATAGATCTTGAAATTTGTGTAGTAGATCTGTGACTTTTGCGATCGTCGCATCATCCCAATAATCTCCGATGCTAGCGAACTTTGGTTTTTCCTCCAACCCAATATTGACTTTATTGATGCACAACGGTTGTTGAAATTTGCCGGAGGGTATCTCAGGTGCCTCAAGATTTTGACTTCCTTCCAACTCTGGTATGTAAGTAGCTCGTGGATCATCCTCGTCATCGGGTTCTCCTGTTACATTGTAGAATTCCATTAGAATATACGGTGTCGCAGTCCACTGTAATCCCATCAGTTTCTCCATTGGACTGCTTCAAGCACCTTCTCCTGTACCACCTACATAGCACTGTGGATGAATGGTTTTTCATCTAAGAAACTGAAAGTTTGGTTGAAGTTGGTAGTCAGTTCCTCCCACATAGTCTTTCCATGTTGCAGTTCTGCTACGATGTACTAGTTTCACGGTACGTCATCCAGTGTGTGGATGAACTCATGGACCCACTATTGTTGCGGACTGAGTCCCCGTGTGTTTTGACATTCCTCCAAGTGAGCCCTTGGGTCACTACGTCGAATGTACTTTCTTTTGTAGTATCCTTTATATTCGTCGAATCTAGCCTCCATTAATCATCGACATAATGGCCAATTTGTTATTGTCGACTTATCTTTCGCCCACCATTGCGTTGGTGTAGCCTTTAATGCTTCCTCCAAGGACAATAGTCATTGCGGTTCCGCTACCTTTCCTTCGAACTTGGTGATAAATTTAGTCAAGTTAGGAAAAGCTTCATATGTTGGAAGTTCACATACTTCTATTGCCACTCGTCGCAGTGATTGGGTGATCCATGCACACCTTTTGAATGACACTTGATGTAGTTGGTTCTTCCATTTCTAGAGTGCTTCATCAGAATCTAATGAGGACAAGCTAACACTCTGCCATCCCAACTCTCCATCAACGGTAGGGTTAACGTAGTCTTCGAATATATTAAAAACATTGTCCCATCCTTCAGTGAATTCATCCTACATTGGTTTGACATAGCATTATCCTTTTGCTGGATCTAGGTGTGCGACTACCCTCATGTCGCGATTCTCAAATGACATGGCAATTTTCTTAAATTTTATGATGTCCTGGTTCTCCATCGCCCAGTCTATCCCTAGTAGCACTGGATAGGGGTTGGTGTTGTCAACTATCTCTATCGCATCAAAATTTGCATAGGTCTTCAGGCCCTCTATCTCAATTGGGATATGACACAACCAACCAATAAGTCGAGTGCAAGGCCCCTAAGGGTCATCGCTAGATGTCCCTTTTTTATATCTTTGTCCTAGACCTGGTTCACAATCAACACCACTTCACACAAAAACCAAAATTGTTTGGGATCCTCGGTCGCGTTACCCTGGAAAGATGGCATTTTTACGTCGTCACCTACCATTCTTGTGCTCCTACTATTATTTATGGATCAACTACTTTTACAATTGTTCTAAAACTTTTGGCAACACTGCGATGAACTTATGTTTTGTCCTCCAAAATTTGGTCTAATGCATGGGGTTGTGGGTATTTTGTAACTTTGGGTCTGTCCTTCGGCTTCAAGGGTAGCCTGGTCACTTTCTTCATCGCAATGAGGTCGCTTCGTCCCATGTGGTCCCATCTCATAGTCCTCTGTTTCAGTCACTTCAAGAGACTCTCTCTTAGTCCTCCTCTTTTTCTTTGGCCTCTAGAACTTTACCCCACTTCGTAGGGTACAACAACCTTCCTTAGCTTCTTCTAAGAACTCATCATCACTCATGTCCATCTACCCCACATCCTTCTACCTAACCCGAATTCACGCAGTACCCACAACCTCCGCACACTGGGCTCTACTCGTTAGAGTTAATCTTCAATATACCCTTTTTGCAGATGAGCATTTTAATCCACAACTTGAGTGACAGTAGAAACCTTCCGCGAGGTCCCTTGAAAAATTTCCTTTCTGCGTCACTGCATGACTTGATCGTATCAATGGAAAATTCAGTAATATATCCTTCTAGAATACTATCCACCTAGATGCTGACAGTTCTAGATGCCCTGTTATCCACTTGCTTCAATTGTTGGATCAAATCAGGTGTCCAATGTTCAGGTTCACCACCTTGGAAATTCTTCTTTTGGAATTTCAACTTTGCCAACCACTCATGCAGCAATATTGGGAATTCACAGAAAAATATCTCATGGACATCAGAGTATATATACTTTTGTAACCATTGAGTCGTCGACCATCCGGGTTGGTGATTCTTTTCTTTGGAAAAATCCCGTGCCTTCATGTCGAACCAATCCTCGATATCTAGTTTCATCAGATTGCACGACATGTCCTCTCTTTTTCTCTTCACACTAGGTTCCCCGACAACAGAACCATTTGTTGACATAGTTCTGTTGACAGGGGTTCACTTTGCACTACTGTCAATAAAAAACAACCCAACACCCTTAGGCATCGTCCCAAAAAGGTTTTACCCTTTCCAGCAACACTCACAGAGCGAGTGAGGTCTCACCCAAGATGTCCAAGGGGTGTTGCAGGAACCAATTTTCCATAGTAGGGAGAAGACATGCATGAAACCTTACTCAATCGCTACAGAAACTAGAGATCTTTCCTTCCCATTATGCTAACAAATCAAGTAGATATTCAAAATGTAATCAACATTCGCATTACAGATTAATCGACAAAGCAACAAACCCTTAAACACATCGCAACATTAAAATAACATTCATCATTCACGACATAGAAATGCAAAAGAGAGACATAATCGATCATCCTCATGCATTAAATCATCTCAAAATATGCGGTACAACCTTCGCAGTAACAATTCCAAGTGACTTATCGCGGATTCATATACACAAAACAAAACATGCCGAAAACAAGAAAATACATAATCAATTTGATTCTTGCTTCTCCGAATGATACTTGGATCCATAGATTCCCTTAGGCTTACAATCATGGTTCTATTTATAGACAACTAGGTTGTTACAAAACAGTCCAAATGACCCATTCTACCTAACTAAACCATAACTTGTGCTTTTGTTGGCTTCCTTATTCTCCGCGAATGGTCCTTTCTTCCGCAGATACCTTCTTTGTCATTGTCATCTTTCGCACTTTATGCTATCTAAGCCCGTGCAAACATTTCTCTTCACTTACTCACCACACTAACGTCCCTTTCCTCATCCTCAACTTCTCTTATAGCCGGGTGTGATAGACAGGATAAACTACCATCATTACTACTCTCCCCCCGATGCCTCTTGTCTTTAAATCTGTTCAGGATGAAAACTATGTGCAAACTCTCTTTATCGATGTGTGCCCATCACCATGAATGATCGACAAGACAACCAACTCTACATAGGATCTCTTCTCCTTTGGATGTCGCCACCTTCATTCATGAGGGTTGCCTCTCTTTCTGTGCACTTCCACTCTACTCATGCAAACTATCTAACTGGGTTTGATAGAAAATATACCATGTCCTTTGTTCTATTACCTTTTTGAGCAATTATTTAATGAAGAAATTTCTCTTGATGACACTGTCCTTCACCAATATTTCTAAATCTGGAAAAGATGGTTACAATCAACACAAAATCTGATTGATAGGAATGATACGACTAGTGTAGTGATGAATAATAGATGAATGCATGATGACTTGATGATTGGTGATTGTGTGATAGTGATATGGGATTTAATGATTTGTGGATTATTGTGTGACAAGTGATGGAGTGGTGTATTGATGGATTAGGATGCACTGTCATGCTGACCTAGAGACTTTTCTTACAACTTGACTACTAACTTCATGTTGCTTCATTCCCAACATTAATGCTAAATCTTACCTGACCTTGAGATGGACACTTACAGTGTATCATTTAACATTCTCTCTTAACTATAATGAAGATTGAACATATGGTATCATAACTAAAAAAACTAAAAATGATGACAGTAATGTAACTAAGTAGAGTAACTGATAACATTTTTTTTGTCCTGACTTATAGGTGTTCTTGCCCCTGTGGACCATAGTAAGGCTTAAGGTGACTCCCATTGATGAGCTCCTTCATAGATGTCCTTCCAAGGTGGAAATATTTGTTTCTCCTACTTCAGTGCTGAAAAAGAACTGAAATGGACCCAACCATCTCATCCTTAACTTTCCTAGGCTCTTCAAAAACTGACTATCTTACATCAGCAACAGCTCACCAGTTTCCAAAGTAGTCTTACGCTTAATGTTCCTGTCATGCTAGGATTTATGTTTCTACTTCTCCATGATCTAGATGATGAATCAGTCTTCTTCTAGTGCCATTAGGTCCTCCAATCTTCCCGCAAGTGATTCATCATTCGTCATAATTGTGGACAAAGCTATGTGAGGGCTAGGGACAACAAACTATATAAGTTCCATTATTTCTTCCTTCCTATAGAATAATATGAAGAGGGTCTTCTTTGTGAGCCTCTGTAACATCCCCATTTTGACCCTTAGGGTTTATTGGAATCAATGCAAATATTGTATACATGCAATGTGTGTTTACCCTAGCGTGGAGCTCAAGGCCAAGGCCCCACTAGAGGATGTCCAGGTTTTATTTAAAAAGGAAAGTATTTGACATTCTGATTATTCATGTGTTATTAAGCCATGAGACATTGTAAATGATGTAAGTATTAATATTGCAATAAAAATACCAATAAAAATGGCTAAGGAGGAAACCAATGAGAAGGGGCCATGTGTATCCACTAGGGAGAGGTGAGGGGGTTTTGGGATTGGAACCCATGCTGCCACATGTCAATTTTGGGAACGCATTTCGCTCCCTTGATGACATTTAATTCTATTGTAAGAGGGTGGTTGAGAAAACATGTCCATGAGGTCGATTGAGTATGGAGTAACCCTGAGATCCATATGGCAGGGTATGGCTCTATTTTACTTCTCCCTCAAGCCACTCTACACCTGGGAATTCTATTAGCCTTATCCATATCCCGTGGTGGACCAACAAATTCATTCATCATGCATCAGAGGACTAAGGAGGAGGAAGAGAAGAAAATCACGATTCTGTGTAAGCACGAATTGCATAGCCAAGAATACAAAGAAACCCTTTATGGGAAGCGAATTCCATTGAGAAATCGATGAACCTGAGTCCTGGGGTGAATTGAAGAGCGTCAGAAGCTTAGAAAACCATTGAGAGGACCTTGATCTGATCATAAAGAACTGAGTTGTGGGACAGATCTTCGACCACAACCCTAAAAATATCCCTGCTAGAATAACAAAGAAGAAGATAAGACAGAGGGTTGTATCTGCTTGATAAACCAAGTGAAGTCTAAAGTGTCATGGAAGAAGTAGTTTGGACATTTCTATACCCACCTTGAAGAGCACTAGAGGGAAGAGGCATGTTGAGGCCTCGGGGGTGCAGGGTAAATGCAAGGTGCTGAAATGGGTCCAAGGCTCCCAATAGAGGGTGAAAACCCAAACTGAAAGGCTTCAAAAGACCCTACGCAAGGGCAGTTCTATCCCCAGCCTGTTTGGTATGGAAATCTCCCACGGATATTCGGCATCTGCTGGCACTCTATGAGTTGGTGTTTCGATCAACAGATCGGTTCTCCACTTAAGGAAAACAAAAGTAGGAAAACTTAAAATGCTCTAACTTAACCTATGTGAGAAAAGGATCTATTCTAAGTTAGATCTAATCTAAGGAAAATCTTGTAGTTGTGCATATCAATATTGATGTGAAAGGAATAAGTGTGTTTGCCAACTTCAACAGAAATGTAAAAGATGAATTTACTCATTCACTTAGATCGTAATCAATTAATGAAAATTAAATGAGAACAATTTAAGCATGTAAACTATCCAAGATAAATCTGTAATCACCTTGTTAATTGAAAAATTAACAATGATTAAATTGAATGTTGATCATTTGCAGAAATTGATAAAGAAAACATCTTAATTGACAAAAATTCAATTAAACATTTTCACACATAGATCAGCTATAAAGAGAAATCAGTATAACAGAGCCCTATGTAAATTAATGCCTGCAAAATATCACACACTGTAGATGACAATTTGAAGCAAGAAATCAAGTATTGTTAAAGAAATTTGAACAATAAACAAGAGATGATTCAAAGGGATTACTTTACTGTATAAACGAGTCTGTAAAATAAATTACAAAGCTCTGCTATGATAGAGTATCTCCAAGTCATCTCCTGCTGATTTCTAACCAAAAAATTATCATCCCCCCATAACATCGAGAGACATTCCTCTTTAAATAAGAATTACAACAGAGTGCAAAAAATTGAGAAGTTCCCA
This sequence comes from Larix kaempferi, assembly GCA_027924585.1. NCBI lineage: Eukaryota > Viridiplantae > Streptophyta > Pinopsida > Pinales > Pinaceae > Larix > Larix kaempferi. The sequence goes on along the minus strand of BSBM01001243.1, from coordinate 677,799 downwards.
AAATATAGGGATTACAAAGTTCAAATCAGGCCATTAATCCAGGGAATTCTACCAGAATAATCTGAACAATTTTAACTCAAAAGATTCCCTCCAGTCTGAGATAAAGTTTAAAATAAGGGCCATCTTCTAATTTCGGGAAAATATCGAAACAAAATTGTAGAATCCGACCACGTCCCTATTAGGATATTCCTATACTCCATCCTAGTCCTAGCAGCATTTTCATTATTTGCATTTTCAGTCATGCATGCACTTTTAGGGTTTGCATGCATTATTTAGGGTTTGCATGCATTTGCATGCATCCCATTCATCAGTCCCAGCACCTAGCCCTCAGTTAGCTAGCCCCAGAAGCTTCCTTCCACTCAGTTTCATCCCTCCTAGAGCTTAGTGCGCCCTCCTTTCATCTACCAGTTGAGAAAGGCGCCCTTCCTTGTTAACACCCAAAAAGTGCTCACTACCTCATCTACCCCATTACATGACTCATTTGTCCATATTTCCTACCATATCTACCTTCCAAACCTTAAAATCCCATTAAAAAGCCTCCAAAAGGCCAAAAAACCCCTTTTTCCCCCAAAATAATCCAAAATTCCTCCAAAATAGCAAAAACCCTCTAAAAAGGGAATAAAAAATATTAAAAAAGAGGAAAAAAAGGGAAAAAGGAGGGAAAAAACCCTATACAACTGACCTAAACCATATGGTTCCCAAAACCATGCACCAGCACTCCACCACTAAAAACCTATAAATAGGTGATGGAGACCCCTCATTTCATATCCACAGTCAAATACACCCTTACTCTGCCAAAATCACTCTCGAAACCCTAGCTCACCCTTGAGCTACTTTCACCCTTGAGTGCCCCTTTTGGCCCATTTCCAACCCTTTGGAGAAAGAGAAGGAGCAAAGCTGGAGTTTGGAGCAACCCTCTTGGACCATTGCAAGAACTTCACCAACCTCTACAACTGAGGCAAAATTTTAATACAAAAAAGAAAGATCTTCACCATATTTCCATGTTTTTGTTATGTTTATTAATGCTCATACTAGTTTAGAATTTGTATTGTTTTATTACTTTCATTTATTGTTTATTGAATTGCTGCTACGGAGTCCATTCTCCATAGTAGGTGCTCATTTGCACAAGCTAGGGTGAAAACCCTAGCTACAGTTTTGGCGACTCCGCTTATGTTTCTTTTGAATTTCTGGTTATAGTTTTAAAGTGTTAAACGTTTTTAAATATTTTCCTGTTTTTTCCTTTCGGCTGCCGTAAACCCCGTTTTTTTACCCTCCGCAGTTGCGTTTCGACCATGTCTTTCAGGCATTTACCTGCGATCCGACCGTGGCTCTCAGACTGTTTCCGACGCCCTGTCAGCGGATTCAAGTCTGTTACCTGCGATCCGACCGTGGCTAGTAGCTTGTTTGGTGCTATCCGACGGCAGCTTTAAACCATTTTTGCGCGTCCTTCCTGCGGCTTTCAGCCATTTTTCTGCAACTCGTCGGCGTCTTTAAACCATTTTTGCGCGTCCTTCCTGCGGCTTTCAGCCATTTTTCTGCAACCCGCTGGCGTCTTTAGGCCATTTTACTGCGTCCTACCTGTGGCTTTCAGCCATTTTTCTGCAACCCGCTGGCATTTTTAATCCATTTTCCCGCGTCCTTCCTGCGGCTTTCAGCCATTTTTCTGCAACTCACCGGCGTCTTTAGGCCATTTTCCCGCGTCCCGTTTGCGGCTTTCAACCATTTTCCTGCAACCCGCCTGCGACTTTCGACTTGTTTCCAGCGGCCCGACTGCATCTTTCAACCAAAATCCCGCAACCTGTCCACGACTGTTGAGCTGTTTCCTCCGATCCGACTGCCCAGATTTGCCACAGACCCGCGGTTTGTTTTCTGCATTTGAACCCAACACTTTGCTGCAATATTTTCTGCACTTGCACAACCATCTGTCCTATCTGCAGCCATCCTTCCCTAGCCTTTTCTGCAATATTATTTCTGTTCCATTTACAGAATATGTTTTTTAAATTTCAACATTTTAATTGAAAAAGAGAAAATTTTGCATTTCAAAGTTTAAATTCAGTATTGGTATTTTTAGTTAGCAAGTTGCCCACCCCGTGGCACTTTCTATTTGGGTTCATCATCTCACATGCACACACTCTGTCACCTAATTTAAGTGAGCCTTAAAAAACTACTTAAGACAACCAACATTCTAACCCCACTTGGGGAACACATAAGAATTTTTGTAGTTAGGTAGGATCGGGGGGATAGGCATCCAAATAACACCCCTCGGTTGCTTACACTTGAGACATAGTTGTTGTCCATTAGGGAACCAAAATCCCCTAGTATTTTTTGGCACGGTCACAACCAGTTTATCAGAGGGCCTCTCCCCTAGGAAGGTTGAAGTCGCCAGACTGGTTCCGGAGGCCTGAGTGGAATACCGCACTCCATTCAGTAACCGAAGCCAACCTTTCGCAGTTCTCGGGGTATCCCTGTATGGGGATACCGCGGTGATAGAACCAAATGGCAAATTCACCTTTTCTGGACGTGTCATGAATGGGGTATCTTAGTTTCCTTTCTTCTAGGATTGACTACCTGGTGTCCCTCCCGGTAGGGGGTATCTTTAGCCACTTCGCCCTACTATCCATATTGTCTGACTTGGATTTCATCACCTTGTAGAGGATATGTCTAGTTGAGTCAGAATACTATTTAGTTAGGTGTTTGCATGCTCCCTTACCTCCTTTTGGTCTAGTGAGTCCAGTATTTTTATTTTTTAGGAAACCTGCTGCTTGTTGGTATTCTGACCATTTCTGTTGATGCTCCACTTATTGTAGCACAACCGTTACAGTAGGTGTTTCGAGTTGGTTGTTGGCCTGAGTGACATATTTTTTGAGCTCTCCTTCTGCACACTCAGTTGCATTAGGGTTTTTGAGCTATTTTTTCACTCAACACAACCCCCAGATATTTGATACCATCTGTCACCATTGAGTCCCCGAGACATTATCGGTGCCTCCCGGGCGAGCCCCCACAGCATGGTTCACTTGACACCACTCGTCATAGACATAGATCTTCATCACTTGATACCACTCATCATAGATCTCGAGCTTTGTCACTTGAATCCACTCGTCAATAGCATAGAACTCCGTCACCCGATCTAGACGCCTCTTATTTTACCTCTGATTCTGAGGCAGAGTCAGAGAACCCCATTTACACTGCACCAACCAGCCCCATCGCTAGCATGACTTCCACCGCTTTCTTTGTAGGGACCATTGGTGGAACATCCACCACCACACCGGCTACCACACCTACTTTAGGTATGCCCTCGATGGGGCCCACATCTACCATTCCGATCACTACACCCATTCCAGTAGCTGACATCTCTATCACCACTCCATCAGTGACTCACACTTCCCTTGGCGGTGCAGGACCGTCCCATACCACTTTCGTCCCTCCACTTGGGGGCAACCTCCCAAACCCTGCCCCTACACTTGGGGGCATTGGCCCCAACATGGTCCAACCCACTAGTATGTCACATCCTTCTAGTAGTTTTCCATTCATGGCTAGCCTCAACCTTCCTGACCTAGCTAGACTGACTAACGATCCCATCAGAAACGACCCTGCGTGGCCTCACATGCCCACCAAGCTCCCCTCTGACATCCCTAAGTTTGAGGGAAAGGCAGGTGAGGACCCCCGAAACCATATTATGTCCTTCCATCTATGGTGTTCCTCCAACTCCATAGTGGACGACTCTGTCCACCTCTGTCTATTGCAGCGCACCTTCATTGGCTCTGTAGCTAAGTGGTACATCGAGCAACCCCATGGGACCCATGCCACCTTTACTTCCCTTGCCTCAACCTTCCTACAGTTCTTTTAGTTACCTTTCCGCTATGACGCGGGAGTTGAGATCCTACTGTCTTGCAGACAGAACACGGCTACCCACATCACTGACCACATTCATGAGTGGCGTCGATGCCGCAGCCTCTGCAAAATAAAGTTAGACGACCGTATCTTCTTAGATTGGTTTCTAAAATCCCTCCTTCCTGTCATTGCCAAGGATGTGGCATGTGAACGACCCCAGTCTGAAGTAGAGGCCATCCTCAAAGCCCAGCAATTTGAGCTCATTTACACCCAGTCGGGTTATCTATACACCATCATACCTGACGCCTCTCATGGTGATTCCTCCCAACACGATGTGCCGGGGGCATCCCATGCCGCAGACGGCATCATTAGCTGTATTGCCTTGCATCCCCAACCCTTTTCCATAGCACATCCTAGCCATGGCCCCGACCTTTCGCGGGCTACATCATAGTCCGGAGCAACCAATTTGTATGCTCCCATGGCACATCACCACCATTCCCACAGACCCTCATGTCCACCTCAGTGCTTTGGTCATGCGTCCCCCGCTTACGCCCCCCCGGCCGCACCTCAGCCATATTACCACCCACAGGCTGCATCAGCTCCTGTTTCCTCTCAAGCCCAACATGCTTATTACCCACCACAGGCAGCCCCTGCGGCAAACCCACAACCCGCTCCGTAGACATATCAGCAACCCCCACAAGGTTCAGCACCTACGCAGCCTCCCCCTATGTATTATCCACCGCAGCCTACTCCCGCACCTACACAACCCCAAAACCCACCTACTACCCAAGGGCAAGTATACGCCCAACAAAATCCGCAGCAAAACCAAAACAACCAGCGCCAACAGGGCCAGCAAAACCGTGGCAAATTCGTAACCGTGGGAACAACCCCCCTCTAGACCAAGGTGGTCAACCTCCCAATCCCCCAAACAACAATAACGCGGCACCTGCCAACCAGAACCCTGATCGGCTGCCCAAGTAGGCCAAAAATCCTAATTTGTGAACAAACCATCCTTGTTCTATTTGCGGGGTCTATGGCCACTACACACATGCTTTCCCACATTTGGAGTGAGCTCAGAAACTCTGGACTGATGATGCCCATCGCCAAGGGCATGCAGCTCCTCAGGCGCCAACCAACCCCCCACCCCCTCAGCAGCAACCTTTGGTGCTGCAAAACCCCCTACCAACCCAAGGCGTAGTGAACACTCAGCCGTTGGCTCCCCCTCAAGGCAACGCGCCCCCCACCACAACAGGTCACTTATGCCGCTCCTGATCAACCCATGTTCGACTCAGGTACCCACCACTTGTGAATGATGTCATCCGCTGATGTCAACCTCCAAACCCGTCGGAACCAATATGGTTCCACCCCTGAAGCCCCTCCCGCCGACAAAAACACTAACGCTCATCCCACTGATCAGACGTTACGTATACCTCCGGCTCCACTCGATGGCGCCTCTAAAGCACCTCACTTCCCACTTCGTCGCATCAACAATAACCCCAATGCTCACGCTGCGTCAAATTACAACATTGTAGATGACTTAGCCCAATCTCTCGCAGCCATGTCTGCGTTAGAAGTCTTAAAATTTTTTCCTTCACAACATAAGACTTTGCTCTCCGCCATTGGTGCTATTGACCCCAATGATTCACAACTGATGGCATTTGATTTGGACCAATCCGAACCACACCTGCCTTCCACTTTAGCATTCCAAGTTTCTGTTTCCATTCGGAATCTTGTCATCCATCGGTGCATTATCGATGAAGGTGCCTCTACATGCGTTATGTCCACATTCCTTTGGTAGAAGTTGGGATCCCCTACTCTCCAGCAGTAGACCACTGCATTGCGAGCCTATGACGGCCGTTCGGCTCAACCCCAAGGTCTCTTAGCTAATGTCCCTATCCAACTGGCTGGTAAAACTGTGCTCATTGACATAGAGGTCATCAATGCCCAACTTGATTATAACCTCTTACTTGGCAGTGGCTACATGTATGCCATGCGGGCGGTTTCCTCATCCGTTTTTCGTACCATGATGTTCCCCCATGACGGATGCGTGGTCAAGGTTGACCAACTCACCTATTACGATCCAAATGCCCCCGCTGCACCCGAAAATGTTCTCCCCATGGTTGAACAACCTGTTTGTGGTGCAACTACCTCATTTTTTTCCTCCGTGGGACCCAGACTTTACTCAGACAGATTGATGACTTCCACATTCCAATCCATTCCACCCCCGTCACCTGCGACTAAGGTATCTGACCTATGTACCCTCTCCCACAATACACAAACACCCAACACTCAACAGCCCTTGTTACCCAAACCACCATTGGTACCTAGTGACATTGGTGTTACACCCACCCACACCACCCCCTTCCTATTCCCTCCCTTGGGAGTAGTAAGCACCCCGGTTATGGATACTCTCAGCCTCCCCGGGTTAATCTTAGGATTACCCATGTGGTATATTTCACCTCTCGTTCCTCCGCCGATACAAAATGTTGTCCTTCAATTGGTGCAACCCATTGTCACTACTAGTCAACCACCTCCCTGTGTCACTACCCCATCGTCATCGACGAATCCCCCTCCTCTTATCAAGCCCATTGGGGGCAGAGGCCCACAACCATACACTGTTGTACCCCCTCCCAAGGCAGTTAAACCCCCCCCCCCCCCCCGTGTTTCATGCTCCCCCAAATGCTCGTTGTGTGATGAGTTAGGCCATCCGACTCATCAATGTCCACAATTACCTGCATTACAGGAACACATGCAAATTCTTGACGACGACCCCAACATCCTGGTTGTCGAACTAGATCCAACCCCTAAGCCTTGTGATAAATCACTGCATACCAACCACCCTTGTGCAATATGCAGTATTTATGGCCATTACTCACATCACTGTCCTGATCTCCCAGATTACAGAGCAGCTCTCTACAAGATGAATAATTTGGACCTTGAGACAACACCCCCCACAATCAAGGAGATCCACCCCCCAGTATCACCCTCATGCGGAGAGATTAACACCATTTATATGATCTCTTCGACTACCACTCCCTCCTCAACCAATTTGACAACTTAAAGTTTCTGCAATGATGAGGAGATTCTAGAGGCTCTCATTGCCCCGGATTATCCCTGGGAAGACATGCACCATCGTTCCTATTTCCTCCCAGAAGAGTCCTCCTCCACCACAGCTACCCAATTTGAAGTTGAGTCCAAAGAATTCCTTCCTGCCAAAGTCGACTAGTTTAAGGATCCCATTCCCGCTCCTGATGCTTTTGAGGAAGGTAACATGGCCAACATCTCACCCACAATCCAAATCGATATCTCTGACCCACCTGGTGCTCTTGAAATCATTACATTAGGAGCCTCCTGCAGTGAGTATGAGATTGGAGAGTACAAAAAACTTTTCCAAGAGTTCTGCGATGTCTTTGCCTGGTCCCATACCGAAATGTCTGGTCTTGACCCTGCTATTATAGAGCACCGCATTGACACCTCTGAGCTCGGGGGCATAATAGATTATCTCGACCCTGGGATAGGGGGCATGATCAATCATTTTGAACCTACCCCATCACATCTATCTCAGCACGTCCATGACCCCCTTGTTCAAACCAACACATATGTGATCCACAATCACAAACCCCATGCACATAGCATGGGGGTAGGTCATTAACCCTGCTCACTTTTTCACATGCGTGATCTCAACCATTTTTGAGGTCACATGTCACTTGTCTATATGATTTGATTCGATACACCTAGTATTCTTCCTCCACGGGTCATCATTTCTCCCCACCACTGCATCCTTGGCTTGGTGGGCTCACCTTTATTTGCAACCATTTTTTAACATAGTTCTTTCCTTTGACCATTCCGGAGTCCTTATGACCTCCATTTTTTGCACCATTTGCATGGTCGAATTCATATTTCCATGCCCATGATGATGCTTGAGATCATTTCTCGCTCTCACCAGGACCAATATCAACATTGTGTCCCGACACCTTGTCGCCCTGGTTTGCGTGCCACATCGGCTGTAGCCTATTTTTGATATACCTTATATCATCGGATTCATTTTTTTGAGCCCATGATAATGCTTGAGATCATTTCTCGCTCTCACCCATAGATTTTTTTTTTTTGGATATTTTTTCCAAAATGCCCCCCGTCGCCTCGGTTTGCGTGCCACATCAGTCGTTATTTGTTTTTGACACTTTTTATATCGCCGGATTCATTTTTCCGAGCTCATGATGATGCTTGAGATCATTTCTCACTCTCACCTGGTACAGTTTCAACATTGTGTCCCGACACCTTGCTGCCTCGGTTTGCGCACCACATCGACCGCCATCGAATTGTTCCACATTTTTACATGAGCCATTCACTCCTGTCATACTGCAATTATTTTGTTATTTTTCCACCATTCATTATCCAGCAAGGAGGCCCACCAGTGTTCCCCCCTACCCTCGTTCTTGGTCATCATAAATGTTCCTTGATTGGGCACTTCCTCCTTGCCTGGCCATTCCTTTTGTTCGGTATAATTTTATCCCTTTTTCGGGCCGGACAAGTCCTTTATGAAAAAGGCACTTAGGGAGTTTCTGTTAAGCTCTTTTCAGACTCCTAAAACAATGAAAAGATCGCCGATCAATCTTGCTTCCTTTCATGCTCGTTAAAGTACCTAAAAGGGCATCTATCTGGTATAAGTTTACCCCTTTTCCGGACCTAGTAGACTAATTACGAAAAAGGAATACTCTAGTCACACCGGCTAGAAGAGTTCTTCATTGAATCCTTTTATGTTTCTTCGGGCCTTGGAGACTAACACACGAAAAAGAAACCCCCTGGAGTCTTCTTATCGCTTTCAGACTCTCTAAAATTGAAAGCAACAACGAGCATGAACTGTCCTGGGCACGTACAAATCCACACGACAGTACCATTCCATTATTTCAGAGTCTTCTTATTGCTTTCAAACTCCTTAAAATTGAAAGCAATCACGATCATGAGCTATCCTGGGCTCGTATAAATCCACATGACAGTACCATTTTACACACACTTCTTCTAGTTCCTTAACCTGTGAAGAAGTCCTCCCATGCCTCTTGGCACCATGATCGATCATCTCGGCAGCACCCCCAATCAGGTCGCTTTTGTTCAGAGTAGTCTGCAGTCTCCTGCCATTTTTCACCAGCTTGAGTATCCCTCATCCCAGTCACTATCCTTGATCCAGTATAGCTATGATCCCTTTCCCACCAGTCAGTTTCATATGCTTCCTGATCATCCCCGCCATCATCCTCTGAACAAAGGAAGTTTGAGTCCACCCACTCTACTTGCCCAGTTATCCCCCACAGTCTGTCATTCCTACCATCAGTACTCTCATACTTCAGTTCTCCACCTCGCGCTCCTATCAAGGAAACATCATTTCCTTGCTAGTTGCAAGTCTCCCTCTGTCGACGACAGCCCCTCTATTCCAGAGGATAGACCCAAAGGTCCCTGCGCCTTGGACCCATCACCACCTATGGTGAGTGCCTACGGATCATTCTGACAGGAGTCATCATTGCCTCTCCGAGTGGTTGCTTCTCACATGCTCAACTTCAACACCTTGATCGCATCATTGAGAATCGCGCAGGGTTTATATCCTTCAGTTATTGATCGAAGACCCCGGATTTCCCCTGACTCTAGCACATTGGTGAGTCACTTCAAAACACCCAGTTATATGTTCCTTTGGATGTCCGGGTTGCGTTGGCGATTATATTCGAAAGCCATCCAGCTATATGCTTCCTTGAGTACCCAGTTTATTCCTAGTCCAATGTACCATTGATGATATGACTCCCCATCACCATGATCCAGCAGTTCATCAGTTCCTCTGGTACCCCACTCAGCAGCACTATTGTTATTCCAGTATACCAGCTCTTCAGCTCAGACATGGTCAGCCTAGCAATATGTCCCAGATTTGTGTCCCCTCTGGACCCTTATGATGTACACAGTGGTTCTCTATGTATCCTACATGTCCCCTTTTTTGGGCCTCACAGTTATTTTTATGTATCTTGATACGAGCATGGGTATGCCCACCTCATCCATATATTGAGATTCTTCCTCATTCATTATTTGAGGCCATGTATATGTCAGGTCCCCATATTTTGGACCCCATTGTTATTATTGTTCTATATCTTGATACGAGCATGGGAATGCCTGCCTCGTCCATATGATAAGATTATTCCTCATCCATTATTGAGGTCATGTACTTTCAGTTTTTGCAGTTTGTTCGGGACCATTGTTTCGGGCTCTAGTTCGTTTCTTCTCTTCTCCACACCCCAGGAAAACCATACAACACTTATGATGTCTATCGGCCATACGATGAGCTCCTTCCCTCACACATCAGGGGGCAATCTGTTAACACCCAAAGAGTGCTCACTACCTTATCTACCCCATTACATGACTCATTTGTCCATATTTCCTACCATATCTACCTTCCAAACCTTAAAATCCCATTAAAAAGCCTCCAAAAGGCCACAAAACCATTAAAAAAAGCCTCCAAAAGGCCAAAAAACCCCTTTTTCCCCCAAAATCATCCAAAATTCCTCCAAAATAGCAAAAACCTCTAAAAAGGGAATAAAAAATATAAAAAAAGAGGAAAAAGAGGGAAAAGGGAGGAAAAAACCCTATACAGCTGACCTAAACCATATGGTTCCCAAAACTATGCGCCAGCACTCCACCACTAAAAACCTATAAATAGGTGATGGAGACCCCTCATTTCATATCCACAGTCAAATACACCCTTACTCTGCCAAAATCACTCTCGAAACCCTAGCTCACCCTTGAGCTACTTTCACCCTTGAGTGCCCTTTTTGGCCCATTTCCAACCCTTTGGAGAAAGAGAAGGAGCAAAGCTGGAGTTTGGAGAAACCCTCTTGGACCATTGCAAGAACTTCACCAACCTCTACACCTGAGGTAAAATTTTAATACAAAAAAGAAAGATCTTCACCATATTTCCATGTTTTTTGTTATGTTTATTAATGCTCATACTATTTTAGAATTTGTATTGTTTATTACTTTCATTTACTGTTTATTGAACTGCTACGAAGGAGTCCATTCTCCTTAGTAGGTGCTCATTTGCAAAAGCTAGGGTGAAAACCCTAGCTACATTCCTTACGTACCATTCAATTATCTTCAGTTCTCTCCTTAATTTAAGGCTAGACTGGCTCTCAACTGATTGTATCATTTTGATGGACCTCGAGTGAGACTTGACTTCCCATTCTGACTACAGTTAGCTCCTCATTCATCCTTCACTGAGCCTCCTTCATTTAGTTAGCTCCAGTTACACTCAGTTACACCTACCACACTCAGTTAGACTCAGTTTGATTGATGGTCGACAGTTACTTGAGCATTGATGACTCCACTGATGATGAGATAGACTACTAGTTGTGCTTCGATGACACTCCAGTGATCTTTTGATCACTCCATGAAGGCTAATTCGAATTGCCACCTTAGGCATTCGAATCCTCATGCATTGTACTATTTATTTGTCCATATTGTGATTAATTAATTAGTGTGTGTGAAGTATTTTTGCTTCTATCCAAGTTCTACTGTATTATTATTTTGTTTGCTCATTATACTGCATTGACCCACTCTTCTTCTATTTTCTTGCTTAATCATAATTACTCTTGTGAGGTATACATCATCTCTTAGATCTGATGTGAGGATTTTGACATGGTATTAGAGCATGTTGAGAGTATTGTTTATCCCCATTCCTGAGAGTTTTTTGCAGGTTATTATCAAGATTTCGAGTGCAGTAGTTGCAGCATTTTCTGCATTTTTGCAGCAGTAGCAGTTACAGATATTCTCTATTTTTTTTGTAGGTCTTCTACAACTTCAATGAATTCAGAATAAATCCCTCTTCTTTCTCCATTCAACTATGATGAACGGAAACCAAAAATGATAGCATATTTGAAGAGCCATGATCTCTTTGATTGTTATTTTGAAAGAGAGTTCGAATCCTCTGAAGAGAAGATTGATTGGTTGAATAAAGGTGATATGGCCTTTGGAAGAATGATGCTTGCTTTGCCTAAATACATGTTATACCAAATCATTGATGATGTTGAAACTCCAAAAGAGCTATGGGCCCATCTGGATGAAAGATTCGGCAAAAAGAATGAAGGATTTGGTCCAAACCCTTTCAAGAACAGGAAAAGTGATGCATTCGCCCTCCTTGATGATCTCATTGATCTTGAACCAGTATCAAACATATCTCACATTGAAGTTGTCCACAAAGAAGAAGAACTTGCAGATTCTACACTCATGCTCCAAATTTATTCTCTTTCTGTGCTAGCTCGCACTCTAGATATTGTAGAAGGTCCTAAATCCTCTCTTGCACCAGAGTCTATTGGTCTGCATCATGATCTATTGAATGTTTCGGAGGTCAAATCAACTATTGGAGGTAATGCATTCACTCTCCTCAAGCAATCACCTCTTATTTACTACTATATGATCATTATTCCATGCTTTCAGAAGGTTATTGAAGAATATGGCCATTTCCATTCACTTGGGATAATTTCTCATGCACATCATGGTTTTGATCTCACCCCTGCTGGTTCAAAGGAGATCTCAAGAAACCATGGCCATTCGCTTGGGATAATTTCGCATGCATTTATTGGTTTTGATCTCACCTCTTATGGTTCAAAGGATATCTCAAGAAACCATGATTCAAGTCTTGGATCTAATTTGGATTCTAAGCAATTACTACTTGGGATAATTTCTCATGCATATGATGGTTTTGATCTCACCCCTGCTAGTTCAAAGGAGATCTCAAGAAACCATTTATCAAGTCTTGGAGCTGATTTGGATTCCAAGCAATCATTATTATTTGATGGTTCTTTTTGGCATAATCTCAGCCATGATGGTTCGAAGGAGAAGAAAAAATACTATCTGCACATTCGTAGATTTGATCCTACCTCAGCTGATTCGAATCACAGGTTCAAGGATCATCCTCATACTTTTGGATTTGTTCTCATCACATTCGATCTGAAGAGCAAGTACAATCACATGCTTTCTGAGCATGATCCACTTCTTCTCAAGAAGAAGATACCTCCAGACATATGACCAAGCATCACACCTGCTTGAGTTTGGAGCATTTATTTTTGTATGTGCCTTACAGTCTATTTTGACGGGGGGGCATTTTTCCCATGAGGTTTTCCCCATTTCCTCAGTTTATTGACTATTATTATTTCATTGTTTTGGGTGACCTTTGGTCTTAGTTACCAGGGCCCAGGATGGATTAAGGGGGGGTGTTAGGATATTCCTATACTCCATCATAGTCCTAGCAGCATTTTCATTATTTGCATTTTTAGTCATGCATGCACTTTTAGGGTTTGAATGTATTATTTAGGGTTTGTGTGCATTTGAATGCATCCCAGTGATCAGTCCCAGCACCTAGCCCTCAGTTAGCTAGACCCCAGAGCTTCCTTCCACTCAGTTTCATCACTCCTACAGCTTAGTGCACCCTCCTTTCCTCTACCAGTTGAGAAAGGCGCCCTTCCTTACCTACCATTCAATTATCTTCAGTTATCTTCAGTTCTCTCCTTAATTTACGGATAGACTTGCTTTCAACTCACTGTATCACCCCAATGGACCTCTAGTGAGACTTGACTACCCATTCTGACTATAGTTAGCTCCTCATTCGTCCTCCACTGAGCCTCCTTCATTCAGTTAGCTCCAGTTACACTCAGTTACACCTACCACACTCAGTTAGACTCAGTTTGACTGATGGTTGACAGTTACTTAAGCATTAATGACTCCATTGATGATGAGATAGACCACTAGTTGTGCTCCGATGACACTCAAGTGATATTTTGATCACTCCATGAAGGCTAATTCAAATTTCCACCTTAGGCATTCGAATCCTCATGCATTGTACTATTTATTTGTCCATATTGTGATTAATTAATTAGTGTGTGTGAAGTATTTTTGCTTCTATCCGAGTTCTACTGTATTATTATTATGTTACTCATTATAATGCATTGACCACTATTCTTCTATTTTCTTGCTTAATCATAATTACTCTTGTGAGGTATACATCATCTCTTAGATCTGCTGTGAGGATTTTCACATGGTATTAGAGCATGTTGAGAGTATTGTTTATCTCCATTCCTGAGAGTTTTTTGCAGGTTATTATCAAGATTTCGAGTGCAGTAGTTGTAGCAGTTTCTTCATTTTTGCAGCAGTAGCAATTGCAGATATTCTCTATTTTTTTTACAGGTCTTCTACAGCTTCAATGAATTCAGAAGAAGTCCCTCTTCTTTCTCCATTCAACTATGATGAATGGAAACAAAAAATGATAGCATATTTGAAGAGCTATGATCTCTTTGATTGTTATTTTGAAAGAGAGCTCGAATCCTCTGAAGAGAAGATTGGCTGATTGAATAAAGGTGATATGGCCTTTGGAAGAATGATGCTTGCTTTGCCTGAATACATGTTATACCAAATCATTGATGATGTTGAAACTCCAAAAGAGCTATGGGCCCATCTGGATGAAAGATTCGACAAACAGAATGAAGGATTTGGTCCAAAACCCTTTCAAGAACAAGCAAAGTGATGCATTCGCCCTCCTTGATGATCTCATTGATCATGAACCAGTATCAAACATATCTCATATTGAAGTTGTCCACAAAGAAGAAGAACTTGCAGATTCTACACTCATGCTCCAAATTTCTTCTCTTTCTGTGCCAGTTGACACTCTAGATATTGTAGAAGGTCCTAAATCCTCTCTTGTACCAGAGTCTATTGGTCTGCATCATGATCTATTGAATGTTTCGGAGGTCAAATCAGCTATTGAAGGTAATGCATTCACTCTCCTCAAGAAATCACCTCTTATTTACTACTATATGATCATTATTCCATGCTTTCAGAATGTTATTAAAGAATATGGACATTGCCATTCGCTTGGGATAACTTCTCATGCACATCATGGTTTTGATCTCACCCTTGCTAGTTCAAAGGAGATCTCAAGAAATCATGGCCATTTGCTTGGGATAATTTCTCATGCATTTACTAGTTTTGATCTCACCTCTTATGGTTCAAAGGATATCTCAAGAAACCATGATTCAAGTCTTGGATCTAATTTGGATTCTAAGCAATTACTACTTGGGATAATTTCTCATGCATATGATGGTTTTGATCTCACCCCTGCTGGTTCAAAGAAGATCTCAAGAAACCATTTATCAAGTTTTGGATCTTATTTGGATTCCAAGCAATCATTATTATTTGATGGTTCTTTTTGGCATAATCTCACCCATGATGGTTCGAAGGAGAAGACAAAAGACTATCTGCACATTTGTAGATTTGATCCTACCTCAGCTGATTCAAATCATAGGTTCAAGGATTATCCTCATACTTTTGGATTTGTTCTCATCACATTCGATCTGAAGAGCAAGTACAAGCACATGCTTTCTGAGCATGATCCACTTCTTCCCAAGAAGAAGATACCTCCAAACATATGACCAAGCATCACACCTGCTTGAGTTTGGAGCATTTATTTTTGTGTGTGCCTTATAGTCTATTTTGAGGGGGGGCATTTTTCCCATGATTTTTTCCCCATTTCCTCGGTTTATTGACTGTTATTATTTCATTGTATTGGGTGACCTTTGGTCTTAGTTACCAGGGCCCAGGATGGATTAAGGGGGGGTGTTAGGATATTCTCATACTCCATCATAGTCCTAGCAGCATTTTCATTATTTGCATTTTCAGTCATGCATGCACTTTTAGGGTTTGAATGCATTATTTAGGGTTTGCATGCATCCCATTCATCAGTCCCAGCACCTAGCCCTCAGTTAGCTAGCCCCCGGAGCTTCCTTCCACTCAGTTTTATCCCTCCTAGAGCTTAGTGCGCCCTCCTTTCCTCTAGCAGTTGAGAAAGGTGCCCTTCCTTACCTACCATTCAGTTATCTTCAGTTCTCTTCTTAATTTAAGGCTAGACTGGCTCTCAACTGACTGTATCACTCCGATGGACCTCCAGTGAGACTTGACTTCCCATTCTGACTACAGTTAGCTCCTCATGCATCCTCCACTGAGCCTCCTTCATTTAGTTAGCTCCAGTTACACCTACCACACTCAGTTAGACTCAGTTTGACTAATGGTTGACAGTTACTTGATCATTAATGACTCCACTGATGATGAGATAGACTACCAGTTGTGCTCCGATGACACTCCAGTGATATTTTGATCACTCCATGAAGACTAATTCGAATTGCCACCTTAGGCATTTGAATCCTCATGCATTGTACTATTTATTTGTCCATATTGTGATTAATTAATTAGTGTGTTTGAAGTATTTTTGCTTCTATCCGAGTTCTACTGTATTATTATTTTGTTACTCATTATACTTGTTAACACCTAAAAAGTGCTCACTAGCTCATTCCCTTATTCACATGACCCATTTGTCCACTTTTCCACCATCTGAGCCTCTGAAACCAACAAAAGGTCACCAAAAGACCTTAGTACACCCCTTTTTCCATTAAAAAAGATTATTTTTCCTGAAAAGCATAAAAAAACCCTCAAAAAGGGTCCAAATTCTCAAAAATATTAAAAGGGAATTAAAATATTAATTTTATTAAAAAAAGGAAAAAGGAGGGAAAAGTACCTAAACCATGTTGGTCAATACCATTTGGTTTCCACAAAACCACAAATGGTATTCCCCACCACCAAAACCTATAAAAAGGTGGTAGGGGCTCCTCATTTCAAATCCATCCATTATCTCATCCTTATGCTGCTGAAATCTCCCTTGAGCATTTTAGCCATTGAAGCAACCTTGGAGAAGGAGACCTCTTGGAGCTTGGAGCTACTCATCTTGGGAGTTGCTCAACATCAACCTTCACCATTGAAGGTATTATCGCAAGCACTTGCTTGCCCCCATTTTTCAATACAAATTCATTCTTTAATATGTTCTTGTTCTTGTTTTTTAAATGTTTACATTATTTGCTTAGATTCTTTCATAGATCCATGATTAGTTTTATTTAGTTTAATTTCTTGTTTTATTTCTATTGAAACTGCTGCTACTAGTTAGCAGGTGCCCATAGCACTAAGCCTGGTTGCAAAACCGGGCCAACAGTTTTTGGCGACTCCGCTAGGGATTCCTGGGATAGGGTTTGTGGAAACCAGAGGGGGTGTGACCCCTATGTTGGGTATACCCATAACAGGTGGTGGCCCTGTGGGGTTTTTGGATTCTACCTCCAAATCAAATGTGAAGTGAGGTGTGTCAGAATCGGATGACTGTCTAGTTGATTGACGATGTGTCGAATCAAGGGATAAGGCTCTGCGTAGGTGACGTGGAGAGCCAAGCGGACTAAACTCTGGGAGTTCGCCCTGTAGACGACGAGAGCGTCTAAAATTCTCAATGGTGAGAATTAAGTTTTTGTGTAAAAATTTGTTTAAGGATCAGGTGTTGATATATCTAAAAAAGACTCAAAACCCTAATGCAACCAAGGGTGCAAGAAGGGGAGTGAAAAAGAAGTCTCTTAGGCCAAAAAATCAATCCTCAAAAAAGGCACTTATTCTAGCAGCTGTGCTACAATAAGTGGAGGAATGCAACAAATGGTCAGAGTACCAACATGCAAACGGCTTCTATAAAAAATAGGTGTAACTAGACCAAGGGTGGGTTGAATCATGCAAACACCTAACTAAAAGTATTGTGACTCAAACAAACGATATCCTCTGCAAGGTGATGAAATCCAAGTCAGACAATATGAGTGTTGAGAAAACGGCTAGATATCCTCCTACCGGGAGGGACACCGGGTAATCAATCCTAAAGACAGGCTACTAGGATACTCCGTTCATGATGTGTCGAGAAAAGGTAAATCTGTCGTTTGGTCCTTTGATCGCAATATCCCAATACAGGGATATCCCGAGAACTGCGAATGGTAGCCCTTCGGTTACTAAATGGATTTCGGTATCCCACTCCGCCGTATCAACAACAACCCCAATGCACGGGCTGCGTCAAATTACAACATCGTAGATGACCTAGCTCAATCTCTCGCAGCCATGTCTGCATTAGAAGTCTTGAAAAACTGTCCTACGCAGCGCAAGACTTTACTTTCCGCCATTGGGGCGATTGACCCAAATGATTCGAAATTGATGACCTTTGATTTGGACCAGTCCGAACCACGTCTGCCTTCCACCATAGCAGTCCAAGTTTCTGTTTCTATTCGGAATCTTGTCATCCATCGATGTATCATCGACAAGGGTGCGTCCACATGCGTCATGTCCACATTTGTTTGGCAGAAGTTGGGATCCCCTACTCTCCAACAATCCACCACTGCATTGCGGGCCTATGACGACCGGTCAGCTCAACCTCAAGGTTTACTACCCAAGGTCCCCGTCCAATTAGGTGGGAAAACTGTGCTCATTGACATAGAGGTCATTAATGCCCAGCTCGATTATAACCTTTTACTTGGCCGCAGTTACATGTACGCCATGAAAGCGGTCGCCTCATCTGTTTTTCGCACCATGATGTTCCCCCACGAGGGACGCGTGATCAAAATTGACCAACTCACCTACTATGATCCCAATGCCCCTGCAGCACCCGAAAATGTTCTTCCCATGATTGAACAACCCGCTTCTAGCGCAATTACCTCCTTTGTGTCTTCTGTGGGACCCAGACTTTACTCAAATACACCAATGACCTCTACATTCCAGGCCATTCCACCACCGTCACCAGAGACCCATGTCGCAAACCTCTGTACTCTTTCACAGAATACACAAACACCCGGTAGTCAACCACCATTGGTACCAAGTCACATCGGTGTTACACCCATCCACACCATCCCCTTTCTATTTCCTCCTTCGGGGGGTAGTAAGCGCCCCGGTTATGGCTACCCTTAGTCTACCCGGGTTAACATTGGGATTACCCGTGTGGTATATTTCGCCTCCCGTTCCACCGCCGACACCAAACGTCATCCTCCAACCGGTACAACCTATTGTTACCACAAATCAACCTCCTCCTGGTGTCACAATCCCTTCGTCATCAACGAAACCTCCTCCCAGTCTCAATATCCCTTCGTCGTCAACGAATCCTCCCCCTCTTATCAAGCCCACTGGGGGCAGAGGTCCACAACCATACACTTCTATACCACCTCCTAAGGCGGTTAAACCCCCACCTGTGTTTCGAGCTCCCCCTAAATGCTCGTTGTGCGATGAGATAGGCCATCCAACTCATCAATGCCCACAGTTACCAGCTCTCCAAGAGCATATGAATATGTTGGACGATGACGCCGGCATCCCTGTCGTTCGACTTGAGCCACCTCCTCAGCCTCGCAACAGATCACTGCGCACCAACCATCCTTGTGCCATATGCAGTGTTTATGGCCACTACTCTCACCATTGTCCTGATCTCCCTGACTATAGAGCAGCATTATACGAGTTAAACAATGTTGAGTTGGAGATATCTCCTACCCTAATCGAGGAGATCCACCCCCCGCCATCATCCTCGTCGGAAGAAGTCAATACAATATATATGATTTCAACAACTTTCAAACCAGAACCCCTTGATTTATGGTCTGACTACTTCAATACTGATGAGCAAATTTTGGAGACACTCACTGCACCCGACTACCCTTGGGATGATATGCATCATCGCTCGTGCTTCCTCCCGGAAGCATCTACATCCACCCGCATCTAACCAGCTATCGGTCGAATCGAAAGATTTCATACCCACTAAGGTCGATTGGTTAAAGGACCCCATCCCAGCACCGGATGCCTTTGAAGAAGGGAACATGTCGAACATTTCCCCCACTATACAGATAGACATTTCCACGACACCAGGGAAACCTGGGCGCATCTTGCACTCAAGCAGAAACTCAGGCGTACAAAAAGCTCTTTCAAGAGTTCCGTGATGTCTTTGCTTGGTCCTATACTGAGATTCCTGGTCTCGACCCCGCCATTATTGAACATCACATTGATACATGGCCTGAGGTACCCCCTGTTCATCAGAAACAACGACCCATTCACCCTTCCAAGCTCCCCGCTGTTAAAGCTGAGGTCGAGAAACTTCGCAAAGCAGGATTCATTTACCCTATTCCGTACACCACCTGGGTGTCGAACCCCGTTCCCATCAACAAAAAGCAAGGCACCCTTAGAGTATGCAATGACTTCCGCGATTTAAACCACGCTTGTCCGAAAGACAATTTCCCCACGCCATTCATTGACCAACTCATTGATGAGTGTGCGGGCCATGAAGTCCTATCCTTCATGGACGGGTTTTCCGGATATAACCAGATTCACATCCGCAAGGAGGATCAATACAAGACTGCCTTCACCACCCCATGGGGCACCTTTGCCTATCGCGTCATGCCGTTTGGCCTTAAAAATGCTGGTGCCACTTTCCAGCGAGCCATGACCTATTGCTTTCACGACTTGGTCCATATCCTGCGAGTCTATCTTGACGACCTCACAGCTCGGTCCCGAAAATGATCAGACCACCTTAATGACCTCCGGCAAGTTTTCCTGCGTTGTCGCAAATATAAAATCCGCTTGAACCCACACAAGTGTGTCTTTTGTGTCCCGGCAGGCCGCTTATTGGGTTTCATTGTTTCCCAAGACGGAATCACTGTCGATCCCCTGAAAGTCAAAGCCATCTTAGAACTTCCGCCTCCTCGCATGCTTCGGCAGCTCCAAAGTCTACAGGGGCGGTCCAATTTCCTTAGGCGCTTCATTCCTGATTATGCAACCAAAGTTCACGGTTTCTTACGCTTACTTCGTACCCACATACCCTTTGTTTGGGATGAGCAAGCAGACATGGCATTCGAAGCCCTCAAGAAAGCTCTCACACAAGCCCCCTTGATATCCCCACCGGATTTCTCTCAAGACTTCACCCTTTATGTCTCGGCATCTGAACATGCTGTGTCCGGAGTTTTGGTCCAAGAAGATGCCTCCCACCGAGAGCATGTGATTTATTACGTTAGCCAGACCTTGTCTGGCCCACCTCTGCATTACCCATACGAGGAAAGATTAGGCCTAGCTGTAGTCTTTTCCGTACAAAAATTGCGACACTACATCCTACTCAGTCATACCACGGTCGTGGCCGACTCCAACCCTATGGTCTATCTCCTCACCCGACGGCTCCTACAAGGTCGTGTTGCTAAATGGGTCATTATCCTTCAGGAATATGACCTCACTTTCAGAACTCCCAAAAGCACTAAATCCCTCGCGCTTGCTCACCTCATCACTGACCTCCCATCCTCTTCAACATCACCCGTTATCCAAACGGACCTGATTGACGAGCAGATCTTTATCATTTCGTCTGACGACCCTTGGTATGGAGACATTTTGACTTACCTTCGTACGCAAAAATTTCGACCACACATCGATCGTGATGGACGCCATCGCATACGACACCACACCCCCCCGATACCTCTTGTTAGGGGATGTACTATACTGACGTGGCGTTGACACCATCTTACGCCACTGCCTATCCCATAGTGAGGCAGAACAAGTCCTCAATGATTGTCATAGCGGTGCCTGCGGAGGCCATTTCTCTGGCATGACCACCGCCCAGAAAATCATTCGGGCAGGTTATTTTTGGCCATCATTGTTTACTGATTGTATCACCGCAGTCAAGCATTGCCAGAACTGCCAACTATTTGCCCCAAAGCAAGAACCCCCCCCGCCCCCCTTCATCCAGTCATCACTGTTGGACCATTCTACAAATGGGCCATCGACTTCCTCGACTGCAACCCCACGTCAGCCGGTGGCCACAAACACATCGTTGTGGCTGTAGATTATTTCACCAAGTGGGCAGAAGCCATGCCGACCTATAATTGCAAAGCCGACACTGCAGCATGGTTTTTATTCAACCATGTTATCGCTCGTTTCGGAGTACCACAGCAACTAGTCTCTGACCACGGCTCTCACTTCGAAGATGCCGTCTGGAAAGAATTATCAACCATGTTGAAATTTGAACACCATTTCTCTTCCGCTTACTATCCCCAAGGAAATGGCCAAGTCGAAGCGATCAATAAAATTTTGAAGACCATTCTCCAACGTACTGTAGACAAGCACAAATCCAATTGGCACCACATGCTCTTCCCGACACTATGGGCCTACCGCACCTCAACCAAAATTGCCACCGGTTTTACCCCTTTCCATTTAGTTCACGGTGTCGAATCCGTCCTCCCTATTGAGTGCTAGATCCCAGCCTTACATATCACCGTTGAACTCCTACCGGACACTTCCCCGATCGAGCAACGTTTACTACTCCTAGAGTAGGCCGATGAAGATTGGCACATAGCCATTCAAAACATGGAAGCAGCTAAACAATGATTGAAACTAAGTTACGACAAACACGTCCACCCAAGAACCTTTTCTGAGGGAGACCTTGTCCTCGCTTACGATCAAGCTCATGATAAAACCGGAAAGGGAAAGTTCGTGTCTATGTGGCAAGGCCCCTACATCATACACACCTACCTCGGGCAGGGGGCATACATTCTGACCGATTCAGAAGGCAATCCTCTACGCAACCCACGCAACGGGTTGTACCTTAAACGATTTTACCCATAGAAAATCTGATGGACACCATCGTCCATTTTAGTATAGGCATACTTTCTTTGTTCACAAAAAATTCAAAAAACCTAAATATTTGTTTTTCTCTGCATGACCACAGATGGAGCCTCTTCCACTCTGCCATATCGGTTTCGCTAATGGTGCAAGCTGTTGGTCTCCCAATATCGCCTCCGCAGCTTGGGTAATATACTCCCCTTCACATGAGTTAATTCACATTGACGGAGTATGTTTAGGTGCCGCTACCAATAATCAAGCTGAATACGATGCCGTGACCGGTCTCCTGGCCGCTGCTCTCCAAATGAGCATCCGTCACCTCAACGTTTTCTTGGACTCACATCTCCTAGTTTTCCAACTCAACAATGATTACCAGGTACGCGATCCCTGTCTTTTCAGAAAATTCCTGTGCACTAAACAAATGGTTAGACAATTTGAATCCATTTCATTCACACATGTCCCAAGACACCTCAATAGTGTAGCAGATAATATGGCCAACAATGTCCTCGACTGGCACACCAATCACATCATGTCATATCCATAAAAAAAATGCATCCACGTGCATAACATGTGCCTCCACGGGCATAAAACAAATAACCAAATAATGCATCCACGTGCATAACATCTGCCTCCACGGGCATACATAAATAAACAACACACTGCATCCAAGTACATAACATGTGCCTCCACGGGCATATAAAAGACAAAGGTGCATCCACGTGCATACACGACAATATATCCAAATATATATCCACATATATATATAAACCAAATAGTCAACATGTCATAGGTGCCCTCAGCACCCGATATACAAAAATACATCTGTCATACAAAAATGCTTCCCCATATGCTCATCAGCATTTGGGGGCAGATACAATATATCTACTCATCTGGATCCCTAGGATCCTCCGGCTCCTCCTCCGACTCCTCCTCCGACTCCTCCTCCGCTGGCCCCGCCGGGTCATGGCGACCTCGAACTCTCCGCTCTGCCAGCCCCCGCTGGATCGTCCCGCAGACGTATCCTCCCCTGAGCCGGCCCTGCCGGAGCATCTCGTCTACCATCCCTGTGCCTCACCACGAACACCGTTGTCCTCAATAGGAGCGACTGCCACTCAGGCGGCGCACCGAAAAAACCCTGCAAAATATCCCGATCCAGGTCTCTCCAACCATCCTCGGGGAGTCCAGCTAGGATCCGGGAAAAGGTCTGTCTGACACCATCTATGGCGTCATCATGAGGGCCAACCCCTCGCCCACGAGCTGCATATCCTCCACCACGCGGAGGGGGCACCGCTGCAGGTGGATGGGCGACCACCATCGCCCGCCCCTGACGAGCCAGGTAGTCAGGTGGTGGCACTAGACCCACATCTGCACAAAGCAAGTAAGCCATCACATACTATACAACAATAATCATCAATGATAAATCAAACAACATATGATATAATATCAAATAAAACAAAAAACATACCGTCTAAACTCGAGGCCTGTCCTTGGGCACGAGGCATCTCTGGGTCACCTCGATAGTCCATGCCGGCATAAGGGTAGT
Organism: Larix kaempferi; assembly: GCA_027924585.1. Lineage (NCBI taxonomy): Eukaryota > Viridiplantae > Streptophyta > Pinopsida > Pinales > Pinaceae > Larix > Larix kaempferi. The sequence continues at coordinate 653,930 of BSBM01001243.1, read as the reverse complement.
CCTCAATAACAAGAGGCATCTGCTCCCACTGCTGATAGAAATCCTCCGTGAAGTAACCGCGGACACCACCGCCACCACGAGGCATCATCTGCCCCCATCTCATCATACGAGGCTCACTCGGAAGACCAGCACGAATGGGTACCCATGGCCGCAAGGTCGGCACCCGCTCGAAGAAAAAACAACATAAAAATGAGGCATAACAAAACTCGCCTCCCTCTCTAATGGCCTTGTCCAGATCTCTCCGGACACCAGCCAGAAACATCTGCCCCCAGGCATAATAAGTACCCTGAAGAACAGAATCCACCATCATCGTCTGCCCCCCAGACATACGATGTGGCGCAGCAGCACCCAATATCCGCAGAACGCAGGCACCAACAGCTCGCATATCCCACTCACGTAGGGATCTCAGACTAATAGAGCTGTTCACCAAAACAGCATCATCAACACAGAAAGTCTGTAACAGGTCCTCCATATCTATACCTGGACGCAACCTCGGCAAGATATCACCCACCTCACCCAAGCAAGGCAACCCAGTCAAAAAATAGACATCCGTGAGAGTGATCTCTAACCTCTCACCCCCAATGATAAATGCACCCTCCGCTGGCACCCACCAACGCACAAGCTTGTTCAGGAGCCGTCTCACTGAACAAATAGGCGGGATCTGAGCGAACTTCAAAAGTCCGCTCATAGCAAGAGTCTGTCTCACCCCTGCATCAGTCAGAATCTTCTCCATAATATCACCATCGATCTCTCGCTCCCGCCACGAGGACTGTGGTCTCCTCAACATCCTGCCAGAAAACAGAAGAAATTTTTAGCCCCAGCATAAAATTCTTTTGAAAAAATACCATCGCGGCTTTTACACAAAAAGCCGCGATGCCCATCATGGCTTTTCCACCAAAAGCCGCGATGACCATCGCGGGATCCATGAAAAAACCAGCGATGAACATCGCGGGTTTTGGCCGGACAGTCGCGATGAACATCGCGACTATACCCCATGAACTCGCGATGAACATCGCGGGTTTTTCCCGGACAGTCGCGATGAACATCGCGACTATCAGCTTAAAACCCCCGTGGTTCATCACGGGAACAGCCCCGAAACCCACGATATTCCACGTTGGAGAGTCAACATGGAATTTCGCGGCCTTCGGGGGCCCGCTGCCAAACAAAAAAGACATAATTGACAAGGCTAAGGCAAATAGAGTTACCTGCAACTCGCTGAATCGAAAACCAACGGTGAAATCTCCCAGAAATCGAGAAATAGCTCTGACAGCTCTATCAAACTCGCACGTAACAATGACATGTCATTTGGGCCCCACGCCCTATTTATAGAAATTTCACCAATTTTCAAACAACCATTGCGGGATCATACGAAGTCCATTTCTCAAATCGTTGGTACCGTTGGAATCAGCACAGCGAGAACTTCATGCAGGTTCCTTCCTTTCCCCGTTTTCACGGGGTCCATTTTTTGACCATTTTTTGGCCTCTCTCGTGGCCTCGGTTTGCGTGCCACCTCGGCCGTTCTCCGTTTTGGACGTGCCATATATCACCGGATTTAGTTTTTTGCGCTCGTGATGATGCTTGAGATCATTTCTCGCTGTCACGTCCCGATTTTCAGGGCATTTTTTCATACCCCCACGTCACCTCGGTTTGCGTGCCACATCGGCCGTTCTCCATTCTGGGCATGCCTTATATCGCCGGATTCAGTTTTCCGCGCTCGTGATGATGCTGGAGATCTTTTCTCGCTCTCACCTTTAGATTTTTTGAGCATTTTTTCCATGCCCCCTCGTCACCTCGGTTTGCGGGCCACATCGGTCGTTCTCCGTTTTCGACGTGCCTTATATCGCCGGATTCAGTTTTCCGCGCTCATGATGATGCTTGAGATCATTTCTCACTCTCACCTTTAGAGTTTTCAGGCATTTTTTCCATGCCCGCCACACAGCCTCGGTTTGCGTGCCACATCGGCCGTTCTCCATTTTCGACAATCCTTATGTCACCGGATCCAGTTTTCCGCACTGATGATGATGCTTGAGACCTTTTCTCGCTCCCATCAATCCCTCTTTGTTCGGTATAATTTTATCCATTTTTCGGGCCGAGCAATCCCTTTTACGAAAAAGGAACTTAGGGAGTTTCTGTTAAGCTCTTTTCTGACTCCTAAAACAATGAAAAGATCGCCGAGCAATCTTGCTTCCTTTCATGCTCGCTAAACGTATCTGAAAGGGCGTCTACCTGGTATAAGTTTACCCCTTTTTCGGACCTTGTAGACTAATTACGAAAAAGGTATACTCTAGTCACATCGGCTAGAAGAGTTCTCCATCCGCATCATTTTATGCTTTTTCGGGCCTTGGAGACTAAACTTACGAAAAAGAAACACAAATAGAGTCCACTTACCGTTTTCAGACTCTCTAAACATGAAAGCAACCATGAGCATGAGCCGTCCTGGGCTCACAAAATCCACAGGACCGTACCATTTCAGAGTACACTTTTATCCCTTCTTAGAGCTCATTAAAACTACGAAGAAGGAATCAATGGTGCCTCTTGGCGCCACGACAGATCACATCTACTCATTAGACAGCTTCCCCATTTTGGTCGCCTTTGTTCAGAGTATTCTGCAGTATGTCACCTTGATAATTCCTCGACGACACCGATCAGCTCGTCCTCCCCCCCAGAGTCAATATATACCATTCAGTCAAAGCAATGATCCCCACACCTACAAGTCAGTTCCCTACACTGCCAGGTCAACCATGTCATCATGCTCTGAACAAAGGAAGTTTGAGTCTACCCATTTGTTGACCCAGTTATTTCCCATTCCCACAAGTATGTCAGTCCTACCATCAGTACTACAACACTTCAGTTTTACACCTCGTGCTCCTATCAAGGAAACATCATTGCCTTGTTAGTTGCTGGTCCCCCTCTGTCGACGACAACCACATTTATTCCAGAGGATAGACCTAGAGGTCCCTGTGTCTTGGACTCATCCCCATTTATGATGAGTGCCTACGAATCATTTCGAGAAGAGTCCTCAGTGCCTCTCCAAATGGTTGTTTCTCACATGCTCGACTTCAACACCTTGATCGCATCGTTGAGACTCGCACAGGGCATTGGTCCGCTCAGTTATTAGTCGAAGACCCCGGATACCTTCTGACTCCTCCACATTTGAAAGTCTACCTTTGGATACAACCAGTTACACTGTTCCTATAGATATCCGGGTTGCGTATGGCGACAGTATTCAGATGTACCCCAGTTTCATACTCCCTTGAGTATACAGTTATATTATTTCTCAGAGATGACTCATAGTCTTTGAGTCCCCACAGATGTTGGACACCTTCAGTTTCAGCAGTTCATCAGTTATTCCAGTGTATCAGTTATTGAGATCAGTTATGATCAGGAGTATATCCCAAAATAATGTCCCCCCTGGACCATTATGATGTACCAATAGATTCTTTCTGTATTAGATCCCCCTTCTTGGGACTAATTGTTATGTATATGTCTTGATACGAGCATGGGAATGCCCGCCTCGTCCATTATCAGAGATTATACCTCATTCATATTGAGGCCATGTAATATTTTTTGTTTCTTGCAGCTTCCAAGGGCCATGGCTCCAGTCTCCAATCGGTCTCTTCTCCTTCCCAAACCCCTGAAAAAAGACAAAATAACTATGATGTCTATCGGCCATACGATGAGCTCCTGCCCTCACACATCAGGGGGCAATCTGTTAACACCTAAAAAGTGCTCACTAGCTCATTCCCTTATTCACATGACCCATTTGTCCACTTTTCCACCATCTGAGCCTCTGAAACCAACAAAAGGTCACCAAAAGACCTTAGTACACCCCTTTTTCCATTAAAAAAGATTATTTTTCCTGAAAAGCATAAAAAAAACCCTCAAAAAGGGTCCAAATTCCCAAAAATATTAAAAAGGGAATTAAAATATTAATTTTATTCAAAAAAGGAAAAAGGAGGGAAAAGTACCTAAACCATGTTGGTCACTACCATTTGGTTTCCACAAAACCACAAATGGTATTCTCCACCACCAAAACCTATAAAAAGGTGGTAGGGGCTCCTCATTTCACATCCATCCATTATCTCATCCTTATGCTGCTGAAATCTCCCTTGAGCATTTTAGCCATTGAAGCAACCTTGGAGAAGGAGACCTCTTGGAGCTTGGAGCTACTCATCTTGGGAGTTGCTCAACATCAACCTTCACCATTGAAGGCATTATCGCAAGCACTTGCTTGCCCCCATTTTTCAATACAAATTCATTCTTTAATATGTTCTTGTTCTTGTTTTTTAAATGTTTACATTATTTGCTTAGATTCTTGCATAGATCCATGATTAGTTTTGTTTAGTTTAATTTCTTGTTTTATTTCTATTGAAACTACTGCTACTAGTTAGCAGGTGCCCATAGCACTAAGCCTGGTTGCAAAACTGGGCCAACAATACTGCATTGACCACTCTTCTTCTATTTTCTTGCTTAATCATAATTACTCTTGTGAGGTATACATCATCTCTTAGATCTGCTGTGAGGATTTTCACAGTCCCACTAGTTGTCAACAACAGGAAAGAGTCGGTCCAACAAATCTTCATGTTGAATCGCCACGGAATCCTCCGGCTGATCCATAATATTTTCAAAAATAGAAAAATCGGACAACGGGTGTTGCTTCATGGGAGCTGGTGGAGTATCAGGTTCCTCATTGATTATGAAATCTTGGATCATGGAGTCATCTTGATCACGTCGTTGTTCATTGATCTTCTCTTCGTTCTCCCGGGGGAGTAGTAAGCAAACAGATAGAATTTCAAAATCTTCCTCTTCGCTGCCATTGCTAATATCAGGAACACCTACGTCAAAGGGTGGCAACATAGGTTCTGGAAATAGTAAAGAGTGAAGTTCTTCTTGCATAGAAAATTCATCAAGGATTCACAACCTGTCTCCATGTTATTCACCAGATCATCAAAAAGAAATCTTGCAAAATAGGAAACTTTTCGAACAAATTCAGACGACGAGCTAGATGCTTCACACTTGCGACCATATTTAAGAAGAGTTAAAGAAGATCAAAATGATTGAAGATGATGAGCTTCTATGATTAAAATCATATGAATCTAGAATTACAATCACTCAAACTAGAATGAAACGACATCGCAACATGTTAACCCGAAATGGATCATAACAAAGTACAGTTTAAACAGAATCAGGCATGATCCGACATCGCATTTGAAAAGTGTCATTACGAGCCAATATAATCAAGAAATCATATCTTCAAATATGATCATGAGGCGAGAATTGCAGTGAGAAACCTAGTTGTAAGAATAACGAAAACAAGGCATTACAATGTAGGTTTGAATGGTTGAATTTCATCCATTGGATCAATAGGAATAGACGGTGAATATTAACCGATGCAGGACGCGGGATTAGACCTTGGAGCGTTACTCTCAAAATTATTCATGGTTCCCGAAAGCCACAACCCGAAAGTTGCGGGTTTCAGGTTGGAAAAATAAATCAAAACAAACAAACGGGTTTGCAAAAGCCACAACCCAAAAAATGTGGGTTGCGGGTTTCGTAAACACATAACGCAACTAAAAGGAGAAAAGAAAATCTGAAATCCGAAATCTGCAATTGCGAGTTTCGGGTTTCGGGATGAAGATTTCCCAAAATTATTAACAGGGATTCCCGCAACCCGCACCTTTCGGGTTGCAGGTTTCTGGTTGACCCAAAAACAAAATACTAAAAACTAATTTCTGCAACCCGCACCTTTCAGGTTCGGGGTGTCGGAATGTCGAGTTTCGGGTTGGCAGGAGAAAAATGACAAAATACTTAAAATTTAAATCTTCCTGCAACCAAAACACTTAGAAATTTTTGAGCAAAAGAATGACAATCGGGCCAAACAAAGGTACAAGTGAAAGATCATAGAAACCAAGGATATTTACCAAAACACCTGTATGTTTTTTTTTTTTTCTTAAAAAATTGGGGGCTCCCGTGCTTTAGCTTAAGCATGGGATCTGTTGTGGCCACAACAAGGCCATGAGGGACTATGAAACAAAGAAGGGGGCCTTCCTTGTGTTGGGTGATCTAGGTAATGTGGGTGCCATCTTTGCTAAGTAGTCTGAGATGCCTGTAGCTCTGTGGTTGAGCTCACTAATTTAGCGTCATCCTCCATGTTCCCTTGCATGCTTTATAAACCCAAATGTATGTTGGCTTAGCATTGCGATGGAACCTTGACTGTGAGAGAGCCTATTTATCCCTCCTTAGTGGATAGACATCCCATCTCGGGGGTGGTCTCTCAGCTGAAAGAGGATAGTCTTGACAGAGACCTATGGCTGGGTGAAACGTTGATCTCACTTAGCTAGTTGCTTGGACAACTTCATTCCAAATATAAGTGCTTTCTGTGGTGTAAAATGATGTTATTTTTCACATGTTATGTTATTCTTGTATGTTCAAGTTATTGAATGAATGCTTGCATGAGATTGATAATTAGGGAATTATGTATAATCCCGAGTATGAGGCTAAGTTCATGTTTGAATTCTTCATCATTGGCATGAGTTTAATGTACTTCTAACCTTGCAGGTTATAGATGTATTGACTAGTTTTAGTTTTATAATATGTGTTTAGTTATGCATTGCATTCACCCTTAAGATGGACTACTTGGATTCATATGGACTTGGGGAAGGAGGTAGATAACCCCCTGTTGTGTTCAGGACCCCTCTGTGGGTCAGGTGTAAGAAGAAGTCATGGTAGAAGGCAGGCAGAGTTTCTTGCAGATGGGTGAAGAGGCATATAGGAGGTTTTGATATATATTAAAGTTGGAAAAATGGCCAAGCAAGAGTACTCAGATGTGGTAGGGGATCAAAAAAGTGTATAGAGATCTCCAAGAGCTTTCCAACGGTAATGGACTTGTCCAATTTGGTCCAGGTACGAGGAAGTTATCAGCTTAGGAAGTTTGTAGGTGTAAGGGAAGTTGGTCCCAACTTTCCGAATCCGCAATGTGTATTGTGGATTGCGGAATTCGGGGGCCAACCTCTGGATTTGCATGGTTAGAATTCTGAATTTCTGCATCCGCAAAGAGGATTGCAGATTGGGGAAGGCAAAAGGTGAATTTTCCTCGGATGAGGAATTGGGATTTCTGATTTCTGAGTTCCGCATGTGAATTGCAGATTGTGGAAGTCAGAAAGGTAAAATCATCAGGGTTGTGAAGTTGGGCTTCCGCATTTCCAAGTTCCACAAGGCGGGTTGTGGATTGTGGAATTTGGGAAGGTAATTTTCCAGATTGTGAAGTTGGGCTTCTACATTTCTGAGTTCCGCAAGGCGGGTTGTGGATTGCGGAAGTCGGGAAGGTAATTTTATGGATTGGCGAAGTTGGAATTCCAAATTTCCGAGTTCTGCATTGTGGATTGCGGAAGTTGGAAAGATAATTCGGCGAGGTGAATTTGGGCTTCTTCCTTTCCAAATCACACAAGGTGGATTTCGGTTTGTGAATTGCAGACGTTGGAGGGATGTTCGACGAACTGTTAATTGTGGTTCCACCTTTTCAGATTCTGCATTGCGGATTGTGGATCGAAGGCCATTGTGGTTGCGTGTAAAAACAGAGAGGATTAATGGATCATTTGGAAAAAAATGTATTAGGTTGTCTCCCAGCATCTCTGAAAGGAACCACTGCGACCAGGGAGATGAAAATTGGTATCAGATCCCAAGTTGCAGCACTGGGGCTGCTTGGGCCAATGCACGAATGAGCTTGCAGGAGGAATGGTGCCAAGGGTGCAATTTTAACAAAAAATTATTATTGTTGTTGTCCAATGAGTAAATTCCATATTGTATGGATGTTTTGTGTTTATATGAATTCTTATGATGCCTGATAAATGTATCTGTAATTCACAATGATTCCAGTAGTTAATAGTTGAATTGTACAATAGGGGCAGTGTACAGGGAAAGCAGGAAAATGGTGACCATAAACAATGCCCAGGATCCCTATGAGCAAGAGGAAGATGTTATGGGAGAGAATGTGCAAGAAGCAGATATTGAAACAGAATCCAATGGGAGAAGGGAGAAGATAACTCCCCAGAACTTGGTTGAAACATGGTGAGCTTCAATGAGAAATTGATTAAGGCACAGGAAGAACAACACCAGCTCAATGCTTCCATCTTACAGAGCCTCACTGATATGCATCAGAAGATAAATATTTGGTCTAACCCAATCAATGTGGGAAGAGAAGGAATATATGCAGGTAGTCGCTCTAGAGGTTGATCTAGGAAGAGGAATCTAAGCCCTAGAAGGAGTTCTGTGAGAAGAAAGCACTGAAAACTCTCTTCAAGATCTCTTTCCAGTAGGTCATGTGACTCCAGAGACTCTCAAAGAATCCCAAGGAATACTTCCATAAAAATGGAGAGGATAAGGAAATTCAGAGGGGTCCCACGGGGATAATTGAGGAAGGCAAGGCCTCCCACATTTCAGGGAGAAGGTAAGACTGGACAAGAGGCAGAGGCATGGCTTGTTGGAATGAAGAATTACTTCAGAATGCATGACTATTCAGGGAATGAAAACACCAGAGTTGCAATTTACAATCTGAATTGTAGAGATTCAATTTTGTGGGATCACCTCATGCAAGTACAGAAGATTAGTGAAAAGAGGATCAACTCGGAGCAATTTCAAAGGTAATTCAAGGAAAAATACCTATTAGCTAGGTATTATGACAGCAAGAGTAAAGAGTTCAATGAACTCAGATTGGGACAGAAATCCATGGAATAGCATGTCCACAAGTTTTTGGAATTGTTCAGGTATGTGGATTACTTCAAGGATGAAAGGGTAAAGATCCAATGTTTCCTTCGTAGTCTACCCAAAAATTTCAGAGATAGGATTGAGTTTCTCAATCCACCAAGCCTTTATGAAGCCTTTAGGATGGAAATTCATTTCTATGAGAAGAGTAAAAGGAATCCAGAGGTTCATCCAACATGGAAAGGAAATCCCAGAGGGAGGTTTGAACAAAGGAAAAGTGAATTCAAACCACCATTCAGAAACCAGCCCAACAATTTCCACAGGTACAACAAGTAAGAAGTCCACATCAGTGTTGGGGATGTGGAGGAAACCACGTGCTTAGATGTTTTCCACATCGGAGGGAGAATCCCCAGAGCTTGCACAAATTAGAATAAGAAACTATAGTGGAATATATGGAAAGGGAAGCACCTCGAATCTATGCAGCATTGGATGATCATCAAGCATATCATCAATCAGCAATAGTTGAAGTTGAAGGTAAGATTACTAAGCAATCTATTTTTGTTTTGATTGATTCAGGATCTACTCATAGTTATGTTTCTCCTAAAGTGATTGAAAGTTTTTCTCATAATAAAGTGAAGCATAGTAAGTCCTGGATAGTTCAATTAGCCACAGGTACCAAGAGAAAAGTGAGTGAAGTAGTGATGGAGTGCCCCATAGAGTTGAATGGACTCCTCACAAAAGCAAATTTAAATGTCCTACCATTAGGATCTTCTGATGCCTTAATAGGTATGGATTAGTTGGAAAGACACAAAGCCAAGATTGACTGCTCTAAGAAGGTACTTGGATGCATTGATGAATAGGGAAGACCAAGGTTGGTAAGAGGAATTCCTAAGCAAGTTTCAGTAAGGTAGATTTTAGCCCTGCAGTTAAGCAAGTTTTATAGGAAGGGTTTCCAATTATATGCAGTCCACATATCATATTTCTCAGAGGATAAGGGACCAGGGATGAAGGACTTTCAGCTATTGCAAGAGTTCCAAGATGTGTTTCCTGATGAAGTTACAGAACTAACACCCAAGAGAGATATTGATTTTTCCATCAACCTTGTTCCAGGGGCAGCACCTTATAGAATGAGCACACCATAATTGGTAGAGTTGAAGATTGAGCTGCAAGAATTAATGGACAAGGAGTATATCAGGCTGAGTGTATCTCCTTGGGGAGAACCAGTGTTATTTGTCAAGAAAAAGGATGGGAACTTAAGGCTGCGTATTGATTACAGACAGCTAAATAAAGTGACAGTAAAGAATAAGTACCCATTGCCAAGAATTGATGACTTCTTTGATCAAATGAAGGAAGCTAAGGTGCTTTCCAAGATTGACTTGAGGTATGGATACCATCAAGTGAGGATAAAGGAAGAAGACATTCTCAAAAAAAAATTCAGGACAAAATATGGCCATTATGAATTCATAGTGGTGCCATTTGGTCTTACCAATGCACCTACTACATTCATGTGTCTTATGAATAGTGTCTTCAGCGAGTATTTCGATAACTTTGTGACTGTGTTCTTGGATGGAATTCTTGTGTATTCAAGGAATGAAGAAGAGCATAATGAACATCTAAGGATGGTTTTGCAATTCCTTAGATAACACCAACTGTATGCAAAGTTGAGCAAGTGTGAATTCTATCAAAATATGGTACAGTATTTCGGGCATGTCATCTCAGAAGAAGGAATTGCAGTGGATCCAGAGAATATTGAAGCCATAATGGATTGGCCTACTCCCATGAATGTTGTAGATGTTAGATATTTTATGGGTATTGCATGCTATTACAGAAGGTTCATTGAAGGATTCTCCAAGATAGCTCATCTAATCACTTCCTTGCATAGGAAGAGTATCAAGTTTGTATTGTCTGAAAAGTGTGAGAAAATAATTCAGTAGTTAAAGAGGTTTTTTACCAGCGATGTTAACACCCAAAAAGTGCTCACTACCTCATCTACCCCATTGCATGACTCATTTGTCCATATTTCCTACCATATTTGCCTCCAAAACCTTAAAATCCCACTAAAAAGCCTCCAAAAGGCCACAAAACCATTAAAAAAGCCTCCAAAAGGCCAAAAAGCCCCTTTTCCCCCCAAAATAATCCAAAATTCCTCCAAAATAGCAAAAACCCTCTAAAAAGGGAATAAAAAAATATAAAAAAAGAGGAAAAAGAGGGGAAAAGGAGGAAAAAACCTTATACAGCTGACCTAAACCATATGGTTCCCAAAACCATGGGCCAGCACTCCACCACTAAAAACCTATAAATAGGTGATGGAGGCCCCTCATTTCATATCCACAGTCAAATACACCCTTACTCTGCCAAAATCACTCTTGAAACCCTAGCTCACCCTTCAGCTACTTTCACCCTTGAGTGCCCCTTTGGCCCATTTCCAACCCTTTGGAGAAAGAGATAGGAGCAAAGCTGGAAGCTTGGAAGCAACCCTCCTGGACTGCTGCAAGAGCTTCACCAACCTTCACATTGGAGGTATAATCAATACAAAAACCCTTTTTATTATCTTGTCTTTTATGTTTTATGCACATGTTTAGAATAATTACGATTTTACTGTATTGTCTTTCATTTATTGTTTTTCTGAACTGCTACTAAGGAGTCCCTTCTCCTTAGTAGGTGCTCATTTGCACAAGCTAAGGTTTTCACCCTAGCTACAAGCGCTCCTGTTTTGAAGATTGCAGATTCAAAGAAGGATTTCGTAGTGTGCACAGATGCTTGCATTGAAGGGCTAGGTGGATTACTCATGCAAGAAGGATTTTTAATTTTATATGAGTCAAGGAAGTTAAAGGAACATGAGAAAAACTATGCCGCACATGATTTAGAGCTAGCAGCCATAGTTCATGCTCTTAAGAAATGGCAACATTATCTCTTGGGAAGAAGATTTGAGCTCGGGACAGAGCACATGAGCTTGAAGTATTTGATTTTCTATCCAAACCTGAATGCTAGGAAAACTAGGTGGACAGAATTCCTTTGTGAATTTGACTTTGAGATTAAGCATGTCAAAGGTAAGGAGAATAAGATTGCAGATGCACTTAGCAGGATATTCCATGTTCCAACAGTAAGTATGTGTAAATCAGATTTGAAGGTAAGGGTTCTTGAAGCTCAAACTAGTGATGAAGATTACCTTCAAATCAAAGAGAAATTGCAATAGGGAAATGTGGATGAAAGGTGTGCAGGATATCAACTTGGTGAAGGTGATGTTTTCATTTATCAGAGTACTAGAATGTATATTCCAAATTGTAAAAATTTGAAGAAGTTAGTGACGGATGAGATACATCAAATGCCATATTATGGACACCCAGGATATCAAAAGACTATAACAGCAGTAAGAAAGTGGTACTTTTGGCATGGGATGAAGAAGGACATAGCAGAGTACATTGCTAGGTGTCAAAAGTGCCAACAAGTCAAGGCAGAACATCAACATATAGCAGGATTGTTGCAACCTTTTCCCATTCCAAAATGGAAGTGGGAAGTTATTTCTATGGATTTTATAACAGGTTTTCCAATGACAGTAAGGAAGTCAATGATTCAATTATGGTAGTGGTGGACTAGATATCAATGGTACCTCACTTCATTCCAGTTAAGTCCACTCATAAGACCAATGAAATAGAAAATATCTTCCTGAAGGAGATATTCAGATTGCACGGATTGCCCAAGGAAACAATTTGAGATCGTGATACAAAATTCACTTCCAAATTTTGGAAGGAATTATTTCAGGAGTTGGGAACTCAGCTGAAGTTTAGTACATCATACCATCCTCAAACATATGTTCAAACTGAGAGATTGAACTAGGTACTTGAAGACATGCTGAGGATGTATGTGATGGATAAACCAACCAAGTGGGAAGATTACCTACACTTGGTAGAATTTGCATACAATAATGGATATCAAGCACCTCTGGGAATGATTCCTTTTGAGGTGTTGTATGGGAAAGGATGCAGGACTCTAGTGAATTGGGAAAGTCCAGTGAAAAGGGTAGTGCTTGGACCATACATGATCAAGGAGATGGAATAAGAAGTTGTTAAGATTAGGCAGAATTTGAAGGAAGCTTGGGACAGGAAAAGGAGTTATGCAAATTTTAAAAGAGTGCATAAGGAGTTTTAGATTGGAGACCATGTTTATTTGAGAGTGAAACCAAGGAAGATTTCCCTGAAGTTAGGGAGTTGTGCCAATTTGGCACCAAGATATTGTGGGCCATTTGAAGTCCTTTATAAGATAGGGCTAGCTGCATATAGGATTGCATTTCCTGCTAACATGATAGCTCATAATGTTTTCCACGTATCTTTTCTTAAGAAATATGTGCATGATCCTAATCACATAATTTATTGGCATGTGATATAGGTGGAACCTGAGGGAGAGTTCCAAGTGGATCCTATGCACATCCTCGACAAGAAGGTCACTTTTCTCTGGAATAGAGACATCAGATAGGTAAAGGTGAAATGGAAGCACCTTAGTCCCGAAGAGGCTACATGGAAGCTAGAGGATTCCATGAGAGAGGCATTCCCATTTTTCTTTAGTTTTGAGAACACCGAGGACAGTGTTATTCTAAGGGGGAGGGAATTGTAACATCCCCATTTTGACCCTTAGGGTTTATTGGCTTCAATGCAAATATTGTATACATGCAGTGTGTTTTTTCCCTAGTGTGGAGATCAAGGCCAAGGCTCTACTAGAGGATGTACAGGTTTTATTTCAAAGATTATTCATGTGCTATTAAGCCATGAGACATTGTAAATGATGTAATTATTAAAATTCCAATAAAAATACCAAGAAAATTGGCTAAGGAGGGAACCAATGAGAAAGGGCCATGTGTATCCACTAGTGAGAGGTGAGGAGGTTGTGGTATTGGAACCCATGTTGCCACATGTCAATTTGTGAACCCATTTGACTCCCTTGATGAAATTTAATTCTATTATAAGAGGGTGGTTGAGAAAACCTGTTTATGAGGTCGATTGAGTATGGAGCAATGCTAAGATATGTATGGTAGGGTATGGCTCTATTTTACTTGTCCCTTAAGCCACTCTACACCTGGGAATTTGATCACCTTGATCCCTATCCCATTGTGTACCAACAAACTCATTCAGTATGCATCAGAGAGACAAGGAGGAGGAAGAAAATAAATCACGATTATGTGTAAGCACGAATTGCAGAGCCAAGAATACATAGAAACCCTGCATGGGAAGCAAATTCCGTTGAGAAAGCCATGAATGTGAGTCCTGGGGTGAATTGTAGAGCATGAGAATATTAGAAAACCATTGAGAGGGCCTTGATCTGATCGGAAAGAACCTAGTTGCGGGGAATAGCTTCGATCGCAACCCTAAGAAGATCCCTGCTAGAATAACAAAGAAGAAGATAAGACAGAGGGTTGGATCTGCTTGATAAACCCAGTGAATATTGAAGTCTCATGGAATTAGTAGTTGTGACCTTTCTATGCCCACCCTGAAGAGCATTGGAGGGTAGGGGCCCTAAGGGACCATGCAGTAGAGAATGGGGCCTTCCTTGTGTTGGGTGGGGTAGGTAATGTGGGTTCCATGTTTGTTGAGTAGTCTGGGATTCCTATAGCTATGTGGTTGAGCTCACTGTCTTAGAATCATCCTCCCTATTCCCTTGCATGCTTGATAAACAAAACAGTAAGTTGGCTTAGCATTGGGATGGAACCCTGACTATGAGAGAGCCTATTTATCCCTCCTTAGTGGATACACAACCCAACTCAGGGGTATTCTACCAGCTAAAAGAGTATAGGATGGACAGATACCTATGGTTGGGTGGAACGTTTCTCTCGCTTAGCCAGTTGCTTGGACAAATTCATTCCAAAAATAAGTGCTTTCTGTGGTGTAAAATGATGCTAGTTTTCCCTATATTAGGTTATGATTGTTATGTTCAAGTTATTGAATGAATGATTGCATGAGATTGATCAATAGGGAACTATGTATAAGTATACATATGACGTTGAGTTCATGCTTGAATGCTTCATCATTTGCATGAGTTTAATGTACTACTAACCTTGCAGGTGATAAATGTATTGACTAGTTTTAGTTTTATAATATGTGTTTACTTATGCATTTCATTCACCATTATGATGGACTACTTGGCTTCATATGGACTTGGGGAAGGAATTAGATAACCCCCTATTGTGTTTAGGACCCCTCTCTATGTTAGATGTAAGAAGAAGTCATGGTAGAAGGCATGAAAAGTTCATTGCAGATGGGTGAAGAGGCATAGAGGAGGTTGTGAGCTATATTTCAGTTGGAAAAATGGCCAATTCAGAGTACTCAAATGTTGTATGGGATCACACCAGTGTATAGAGCTCTCCAATAGATTTCCAATGGTACTGGACTTGTCCAATTTGGTCCAGGGATGATGAATTTGTTATCCTGGGAATTTTGCAGGTGCGCGGGAAGTTGGTCCCTACTTTTCGAATCCACAATGCAGATTGAAGATTGTGGAAGTCAGGGACCAAACTTTGGATTTGAGTGGTTAGACTTTTGAATTTCCGCATCCGCAAAGAGGATTGTGCATTGGGGAAGTTGGAAGGTGAATTTTCCCTAAACAATGAATTGGGGTTTCAAATTTCCATGTTCCACATGCGGATTGTAGAAGTCAGAAAGGTAAAATCATCGAGGTTGTGAAGTTGGGCTTCCACATTTATGAGTTCCACAAGGCAAGTTATGGATTTTGGAATTTGGGAAGGTAATTTTCTGGATTTTGATGTTGGGCTTCCACATTTTTTATTTTCGCAAGGTGGGTTGTATATTGCGGAATTTAGGAAGGTAATTTTCCTGATTGGCGAAGTTGGGCTCCACATTTCTGAGTTCTGCATTACAGATTGCGGAATTCGGAAAGGTCATTCGGCGAGGTGAATTTGGGATTCCATCTTTCCTAATCCGACAAGGTGGATTCTGGATTGCGGATTACGGACATCAGAGGGATGTTTGACCAACTGTGAATTGTGGTTCCGCCTTTCCATATTCTGCATTGTGGATTGCTGATTGTGGACCGAAGGCCATTGCAGCTGCATGTAAAAATAGAGAGGATTAATGGAGAGTTTGGAAAAAAAAATGTATCAGGTTGTCTCCCATCATCTCTGAAAGGCACCAAGGTGACCAGGGATGTGAAAACCTCTTGCATGTTTTCCTATATTCCTATAGTACTACTGGAATGCGTTGATCCCAGTCATCCCACTGTACATTGCAGACCTTTCTAAGTGTCTGATTGTCATGTCCCCATTTTGACCCCCTTCGCATTTAAATTGTAAATGATGTAAATATTGTTATTTAATCATGGTGAGGAGCTTAAGGCCAAGGCCCCACCATTGATTTAGCATTTCATGTATCGGAAATTAAAAATAGATGCATGTGGTTCTTGTGCTAGATAGGAACAATGTAAATTAAGACATCATGTAAATACGAATTTTAATGAAAAACCCATAACTATCTATGCAATGCAACAAAGAGATGGGGGCATGATTCTACAAGGAATAGGGAGGAAAATTATTCAAACCCTTGAGCCAATGGTGTTAATCCATGTGTCAATGAGAAAACCCATAAACGCTCAACTACCCATTTTGGGTTATGGACCCAATCATTTAATTCTTCCAGAAATTGGTTGAGGCAATTAATGCCTTGGGAATGAAGAGATATGGAAGTCAATTTTGTGCATGGGAAAGCCATCAACCTGGGAATTCGTATTTTTGCTTCTTGGGCAAGAAAACACCCACGAAATGGTGCCCAAAGACATTCTGAACCCATAGTCTTTGCCCTCCACGCAGCCTAAGCTATCTGGGCTTTCTCCATCGTGTTATTTACCAATTTCCTACATTTTACCATAGCTGAGAGCTCGTTTTTGTGTTACACAGTGGCTGGGAGAAAGGGAGTCACGTTTTGGGGGTTTATAGAGGTCATTTTTGCCCCAAAATACCCATGGGCATTTTTCTGAAAATGGTTTTGCTCACCAGGGTTGAATCCCCAATTGCCATTTTGTTTTTGGGATTCCCACGTCTTTTCTGAAGCTAATGAAAACCCCATCTTTGGGCATCTCACTATAAAAAACATTTCTTCATGCCCAACACTTATACTTCTGCTGTTATGTGCATCCTTGTTTTGGTTTAAATCTGTGAGCAATATATTTGGAGTGGTAGTGGACAGAATTGGCTTGATAAACCTAGTCGGGGGGGGGGGGGGAAATAACCTCTCAAGAAGATCAAGAGGGCTGGCTACTCTTCTATGCACACCTTAGACACTCTAGATTGGAAGGTATGGCCTGAGGGACTATGCATTGGTGAAGGGAATACTTCCTTGAGTGGGGTGTGTAGGCATTGTGGGTGCCAAGCTAGATAGATCTTGTAGAGGTATCCCTGGCTCTGTGCTTGAGCTCACTAGCTTAGCAATTCTTCCTTTCCATTTCCTAGCAGCCTGATAAACCCAATTGTAGATTGGCTTGGCTCATCTTGGTGTATGCTTGGCTATGTGTGAGTCTGATGTTCCCTGGTTCCTTGTAGAAATCATGCCTAGCTCGGGGGTGGTAGTTGCATCAAGAGGTTGATAAGCACAACTGGCCTATGGTTGGGTGGGACGTTGCAGATGCATAGCTGGTTGCTTGGGACTACTTTGTTAAGATAAGTGTTATCTTGTGTTAAATTCACAATTATTTATTTGATGAATATCTTGAATGTATGATGGATGCGTAATTGAAATTACTTCCGTTGTGTTTTCTTATAATTATACATTTCCATATGTCTTTTCATATTATGTGAATGCTTATTTAAAATTTCATGGGGCTAGATGCCCGGTTTTAGCATCACGATCCTCTCCATCGCACTGGTATGATGGGAGGGGACGTGACACTGATCCAAAATCTTGTTAAATTATTCCACTATACCATTGGCCGTAACATAGTATGTGCAAACATTTGAACAACTGAATATCATAAACCCATCCAATCCACAAAATAATCTAAAAATGAAAAATAAAAACAAAGCACCAAACCTATGGTAGGGCCAATGAGGAAAGGATCCTAAAAGTAATAATGTTCAGGGAAATGCTAATTTAGGAAACCAAAAAAAAGTAGTAACAATAACCAACCAAAGCAAGGAAAAAACAATGGGATATAGATCAATTTTTTGTTCACATTATCTGGTGAGTTTCACCATTATACTCACCATTTCCCCCTAATTGTTGAGTAAAATGAATGAAAGATACTATGGAAGTATAGTTTATGGATGCCCCATAGAGAAATAATTCTCCCCAACAACCCAATCCTATATTATCGTGTGAACCCCTCCCCCAGCAAGGAGTTTTCACAAATTAGTAAGAGTTAAGAAACCACCTTGTGGGTAGGGTCACACCCTTCTCATAATCTAGCTCAACTAGGAGACTCATCTTATCAAACTATTTTCATGAAGTTTACAAAGTTCAATCTCCAAACCTATAAATTAAAATACGAAATATCTCTTGAGTTACTCTGAAAGATATTGAAGGTAAACAAGTATCTACTGACAATAACTCTTGCATATTCCTCACCCTAATAGTGACCCCACACCATGTGTTCCAAATGAAACTGTAAGATGCATTTAACACAACCCTCATGCAATAAATACTCATAGCTATAGCATTGTCAATTTCTTATCACATTAACTTGCTACTATGTCATTTCTAGAAGTCCTCCAAAAGTGTCCTTCCTAGAGAAAATATAAGTTTTTTAGATTAGGTGCAGTATATCCATCTATTTAGTGCATGATGATATTTGACTTAGATAATGTATAAGAAATCTTACCTTCCTTAGAAGTATTTCAAATGCACGTTGTTATCACCCATTATTTCCCCACTATCACTACCAAGGTTACATGATTCGATAATAGTTGCAGGGATGCTGGAATAGAAGGTATAGCATAAACGACCAAAATAAAGAAAGATCCATCATTTAGGTAAAATTTGAGTCATTCGTGGGATCCATAAATAAAAGGGGTAAATAGGCAGTTATACCTTGTTGATGGTCTTGATTAAATTGTACAACTTGTGGGATCAAATCCAAGGCATGGGGGGTTTTAGGATGTCCGAAAACATAAACATAAGAGATTCCCTACTAATGGTATAGAATGATTATGCATATGATTGAGCATATATCTAGACCATCGAAGGTATTTTGAAATAAGAAAGGAATTATCAGGTAGTTTCCCCTTCGACGACTCATATATAATAGCTCATCCATACAAGTGAATCATGACCATTGGAGGTGTTAGGATAGGAAGCCAGGTTAAATGAAATCTTCCAACACCAACAACCAAGATCAAATGTAAGAATAAATATTAACCATTGGGGGTTCAAAACTTATCAAGCAAGTTCGAAAACTCCCCTTCCCATCTATGACGTGGATCGAGCCAATTTTCTCCCTAAGAACAATTTGGAAAATTGGTTCCAAAAAATTTTCCATCACCACTAAATAAAGAATAAGCCTATTTCTTTCCCTATGAAATCATCTAATTGAAAAATTAATGCTACCGCTCAAAACATGTTATTTGTGACAATAAGTTACCAAAATCAAGGTACAATTGGGCACTTCCAAGATTAGTGCTCCAATAAATCAAACTCGTCAATGCAAGCAACAAAGGAGGAGGATCCTTGGCCAAATCAGATGTCATTATGGAGTTGCAATAAAGGTTTTAATGCACCCCCAGAAGTGCATGGCTCAATAAAAATCTTGTCATAAATTTCAATTTTTCCTCGTGCTCATTCCCTCTCAACCATTAAAGTTAGAAAAAATTGAAGAGAAGTTGATTCCAAACTGATTACTAAGCACGATGGGCAATAGAAACAAGATAAGGAATGAATGCCTCTATTCAAGGGAAGGTTCAAGTAAGTGCCCATATTGGTCCCTATTTTATTTATTATGAAATAGTTATTTGCTAGGTCAAATTAAAACCATCCTGTATATCCCCTAAAACCATCATGTCATGTCTAGTTATACCCAACCTAACCTTACTCCTAGCATAAAAATGCAAAATGAAGAGGAGAAATATTGCTACATTTCGCATGTCCTCTCTGTTAAATTTTCAGAGTTTACTTCAATCTGATCTAGGATCTTAACTGAGAGAACAACATGTACAGCAAATCTACAGCATATCAATCATGGACACAGTAATGCAAGCACACAAGAGACACAGAGTTTACTTGGGGAAAACCATAAAGGTGAAAAACCCCAATAACTTCCTCAGAGATAGATAGAGCAATGATACAAACATAATACAAGAGATAGTCTTCTCCTAGCGGCAAAGCCTCCTCCTCCACAAGTGCGCCACTCTCCAAAGTGTGAGTGAGAGAATAGAATGTGTAAAATGAGAGAGACACACTCTCTATTTATACACTAACTTGACTTGACCATTACTCAACTAGGTCGGTCTCAACTTAACCACTTAACATGATGCTGACTGGGCCGACACCCAATAGGGTGGTCTAATAACCCTTCGACCCACATGAATTATATAGGGTCGACCACAACAAGGTGGTCTAATAACCCATCAAGTATAAGTTACGACACTTACAATATAAATGACGACACTTCCGTATAGAGGAATAATAACATATCTATAGGAATACAACCACTTCCGTATAGAGGAATAATAACATCTCTATAGGAATACAATATACATATATGTGAAATACATTCCGAAGTTACATATACATCAACACTCCCTCTTAACTAGGAAGGTATTTCTCGACACAAGTCTTCTAGCACAAGTCTTCTTCTCTGGATCAACATCACTGGATAATCGTCATCAAGTCATCGTCATCGTCACTACTACTGCTATCTCAATCAATATCTGAATCTACTCATCATAGGAAGTTCTACAGAGCCAGTCCTTTTTCATACTGGATGTAGGCCCACCACCTGCAGGTCTTCATCATCACTGGCCATACTGTGGAATCCTCAGGACTTATTACGTGCATCAAAAAACTCGGCTGCAGCATCCCAGGCTATTACGAGCACACATCTCTACCTGTCAGATATCCCAGGAGCACATTACATGTGACCCATCACAAAACCTGGCTGAAGCATCCCAGGTTGTTACGAGCACATAACTCTACCTGTCGGATCTCCCAGGAGCACATTACATGTGATCTCACCACAAAACCTGGCTGAAGCATCCCAGGCTGTTACGAGCACACAGCTCTACCTATCAGATCTCCCAGGAGCACATTACATGTGGTCCACCACAAAACCTGGCTGAAGCATCTGAGGCCTTTTTCATCTTGTCCAGATCTCCCAGGAGAAAATTACATGTGGTCATGGAAAAACCTGGCTGAAGCATCTGAGGCCTTTTTCATCTTGTCCAGATCTCCCAGGAGCAAATTACATGCCATAGGACAAAAACTCGCAAGAGCATCTCAGGATGTTACGGGTACACAACTCCGACCTGAAGATCTCCTAGGGCACAAATTACATGTCCTCCCAGAGCAATGTCTCGAAAGAGCATCCCAGGCTATTATGGGTACACAACTCCAACCTATAGGATCTCTCAGACATGCTCATCTGCACAACCTGATCCACGGCCACAAAGTATCATCCTGATACTCATCATACATCATCCTGATCATCATCACTGCAACATCCTGCTACATGTCATCTGGAGCAACATCCTGAAGCTTGTCATCTATGATCATCATGATCATACACTGCATCCACCTACTACATACCAAGTATCTACCTGATACATATCATCAAACATGATCTACCTGATTATACAATGTATCCACCTGATACATACACAAATACATGATCCACACAATGTATCCACCTGATACATATACAGATACATGGTCCAAGCATCCAACATGATGCATATACAAAATACATACAAATGATCCAACTGATCATATCCAGCATCCAACATGATGCATACATACATAAATGATTCAACTGATCATATCCAACATCCAACATGATGCATATATACATAAATGATCCAACTGATCATAACAAGCATCGTCCTCTTCAGATCATCTCATCGTCCACGAAGCACAACCCAGATGCACATCATCCAGCACTTACACACCGACATGGGAGAACACATCTACCACCATTCGGGGAAGGCTCCAGCCCTTACTTTTTCACCATGGGAGAACACATCTACCACCATGTGAAAAATGGCTCAGCAATTACATCACGACCAAGGGACAACACATCAACCATGTCAGAAAAGCTCATGTGCATCTGCATCTTCCGGACTCATCACTTCCCTTTGGAAGGAACCTCAAGTTGAAGTGCACCAAGCCTCTCTTTGAAGTATTCAAACTACACTCTAGCCAACGGCTTGGTCAATACATCTACAACCTGCTCATCCGTCGCAACATACTCTGCTTCGGCTGTACTCAGTGCTACACAGGACTGCTTCCTACTAAACCAAGAGATCACACCTGATCCCATACTGAAGCAGCACCCAAAAGTGCTCTTCCTATCTGTAGCACTGCATGCCCAATCTGAATCAACATAACCCTGTAGGTTAAACTTTTGATTCGCATCATACTTGATCCCATAATCAACCGGATCAGATGGAGCATCACACAGAAGCTTCAGGTTCGATTCCATAGGTGTGGCCATAGCCTTGCATTCCAACATCCCGAACCTCTTCAAGATCTCTACTGCATACTTCCCTTGTCCAAGGAAGATTCCATCTGCACTTTTCCACACATTCATGCCAAAAACAAATAGTGCATCATCCCCAAGTTCTTCAACTCGAACTCGGCAGCAAGCTTCCGCTGCATGTCGAAAATCAATCTATCCTCACCTGTTACGAACAGGTTATCCATATACAAAAGTAGTATCACTGGATTGCCTTCCTCAACCTTGTAGTAAAGGTTGGAATCCACTTTACTCTTGGTAAAGCCCAAACTGGATAGAAAGTTGTCTATCCTACCATACCAAGTTCTGCACATATATGACTCCTTGTCATGTGTCTCAGAACCAACTGGCTTCTCCACATACACTTCTTCTTCAACTACACCATTCAAGAATGCTGTCTTGAAATCCATCTGGTGTATCTTCCACTTCATCACTGCAGCCAGAGCAAGTACGGATCTAATGGAAGTGTATCTGGATATAGGAGAAAAAGTCTCTATGCTACCACCTGCAGCATGCTTGATCTTGTAGATCCTCTTGGAAGTCACTACAGACTACCCTTTGTGACTGCATCCCAAACATCTTCATGATCGATTGGTACTCCTCGATCATGGCATTCTTCCCAAATCCAAGGAACTTCAATATTTTCAATAGATAACTTTGTTGCTGAATAAATGTTGTAGTCCTTCTTTTGTAGGTGATGGTATATGATCTTTCCTACACAACAAGTTAAATTGCATGATTAGAAAACATCTCATAGTTTTCAGAACAAATTCTTACACATAAAGAAATATGTCATACAGTCATGCAATTATCTTAGCCAATGCTTCAATACAACATTTATCCATATTCCGTAACTTTCTAGATGCCTTCCAATCTCTACCAGAACATTGTTAAGAGTGTGCAAAACTCCTAACATGTCAGCAAAGAGGTTTCATTCTAGATAAGTAGCAATGGAATGTTGTACAGTGCCATAGGCCACTTACCCATGTATATTAGAAGTATATTGTTCATCAATGCAACTATTCTAATATGCATAATACACAACCTAATTCTAGGAACATAAGCATATACATCATTGAATAACATTATGTAAGAAATGACAATTCAAATACTTATCTTTGTTTGGTTGCTAGGTGGACTCCCTCTGAATCTTTGCAACTCCATTCTGATGTGAATTGTGAGAAGTGGTCAACTCCCTCTTAATATCTGCATCCTTGCAGAAACTACTGAAGTGTGCTCCTTTGCTTTCTTGCAGGAACAATTGGAGTGTGCTCCCTCTTGATCTTTGCTTCCTGGATTACCTGTCCTTGAACTTACATCCATCCTTAATCACTATGCATGCTTATTAGTATCATCATTGTGTTATCCTTGAGGTCTCATACATAATCACACATTTATTAGTATAATCTTAATACTATCAAAACACAATAATCTTAAACATGTATAGTCATGATCATTCACAGATAATAAACATTAGTATTCAAGGTTTCAAAGAAGTCTTCTTTTACTCATGCATATTCTTATTTGATCATAGGACTCTTCTGATTAGTTAAATCATCAATGCATAAACCCATGTTTACTCAAACCTATAACTTCATGATTCTTCTGGTTAGTCATATCATCAATTATGGTAAGAAACATAATATGCATACAGCCATGACTATTCAAACCTATGACTTCATGAATAATCATTATCAACAACACAACAGTATAAGATCCTAACACAAGGTAGGATTCTAGCTTGATATAGGAAAAACATACCTGGATTAGCATGCTAGCTAGATATGTCTAACATACCTGCATAATGTCTTTTGGTTCTCTTCGGTGACTTGTGCTAGTAACCTGCATGTCTCAAAAGTTAACCATTGTAGAACCAAGTTATACATACCTTGTAAGTAGATTTTCTATGTGATCCATGACAATGGATGAATCTTTGTCTTCATGTCACCATGATCATATGTTCTTGAAGTAGAACATGATTTGTCTTTCTTGGTGTACATTTTATGTTAGTAGACAACATAAACCTCATACAACACCATAATGCATTAGTACAATCATAAGTGTCAACACCCTAACCAATTAATATCTTCTATCATGCATTCATAATTTTGTTAAGGTGATACGACAAATCTCAAATCAAGATTGTACTAACCATAATAATCATGAAGACAAACATACCATAAACTAAAACATGAACAAATCTCGAAACATACCTCGATGAGTCATACCTGTCGAGATCGCTTGTAATCTTCCTATGTAAGGCCTTAGCCTCATCTCCCTCTGAAACAGGAACTTCTTCACTTATGCAGGTGACCAATCCAACTTCTTCTAAGATTAACCCAATCCACTTGATTTGCAAGAACTGGACCTGGAGCTAGATTAGGGTTTGTTAGAGAAACCCCAAAAATTCAAACTTTGAATTTCAAACTTCCGCAAGGATAGAAATATGCACCTTGATGAGCTGATCAAGCTGGTATATTCAGAATTTGAAAACTGCAAAGTTTCACTCCTCAATTTTTCCTTTGAAACTTCTGGATTCACTAGACGTGACCCCGAACTAGGGTTTGATGAATCCCACTCTTCTACCCAATCAAAAGGTTTGATCCAAAGCTCTAAGCTTCTATTTTTATGAGGAGCTTCCCGTCGTGGTCACATATTTAAAAAATTCCCATTTTTTAGGAAGCCCTAATTTTCCAGTTTTTTTATCAAAGTCTTGAACTAGGGTCTGATCAAGCCCGGCCTTCTGCCCAACCAAAAATTCTGATCTTGGTCTCTAAATTTCGATTTTTATGAGTAGCATTCATCCGTGGTCTCCGATTACACAAATTCCAACTTTATCTGAAACCCTAAATTCCGGAAGCCATGAATGAAGGTGCTAAACAATAATTTTGTTTTGATAGAAATATGTACCTGATTGTTTCTAGTGTAACTCTGAACATTTTGATCCACGGGGTCTGAAAAATTTTCTTGAGATATCCTGACCTGTCATCTTTTCATCGCGACAGGTCTGACCTCAATTGGATTCTCTGAGAGAGATTTATGCCAAGTGTCGTAACATGACCTATTTATGGGATAAAATAGGAGAGTGAACTTGTACGGCGTGCCACGTGTCATTGGTTCAACTTTGGCCTCTGAAACATTTTCCTCTGATAGTACCATCTATGTACTACTTATCACCTTTTACGAAATTTCATTTGGAGATTCCTAGCCCAAGTTATGACCTTTTTCCCAAGGTCACCTGATTTTGACTCAGATCTGGAAGAGGCAGAAACCCTATATTGTACAGATCATAAATCACAAAGTACAACGAAATGGAGGTTTTCCATTGGACACAAGGTACATGGGGATCTTTTCTTCGACCTGTAAAAGTTTTAGACCCGAAAACTTCGCCAAAACAGATTTATAGTGAAAGTCCTATGATGACTGGTTTTTTCTATATCAAGCCCTAGCATCGTAAGTGCAACAAGTGTCATACATGCCATATCATGCCTTCTTTCAGGCTAGCTTTGATACCATGTTAAATTTTCAGAGTTTACTTCAATCTGATCTAGGATCTTAACTGAGAGAACAACATGTACAGCAAATCTACAGCATATCAATCATGGACACAATAATGCAAGCACACAAGAGACACAGAGTTTGCTTGGGGAAAACCATAAAGGTGAAAAACCCCAATAACTTCCTCAGAGATAGATAGAGCAATGATACAACCAGAATACAAGAGATAGTCTTCTCCTAGCAGCAAAGCCTCGTCCTCCACAAGTGCGCCACTCTCCAAAGTGTGAGTGAGAGAATAGAATGTGTAAAATGAGAGAGACACACTCTCTATTTATACACTAACTTGACTTGACCTTTACTCAACTAGGTCGGTCTCAACTTAACCACTTACCATAATGCTGACTGGGCCGACACCCAATAGGGTGGTCTAATAACCCTTTGACCCACATCGCCGACCCCCAATAGGGTGTTCTAATAACCCATCAAGTATAAGTTACGACACTTACAATATAAATGACGACACTTCCGTATAGAGGAATAATAACATCTCTATAGGAATACAACCACTTCCATATAGAGGAATAATAACATCTTTATAGGAATACAATATACATATATGTGAAATACATTTTGAAGTTACATATACATCAACACTCTCGAGTCCTCTTGCACCAATATGACACTTCAGATGTATCCTCCCCAAGTGTTTTCCCTTTTGTTGATCAATGGGCCAATGTGTTATCCATCAAATTGGCACTTCTCTGTCCATGACGATATTAAGTTTTCGTTCACACAAAAGGACACCATGGATGGAAGAGCCTATATTTTCTATTGTTGCTTATGGCCCAAATTATTCCTTGATTCTCCATTTTATGTCTTTTTTGTGTCTTTGGCCTAGGAAACACACGTTGGTGATGGTCTGATAACCTACGTGTCACATGATGGTGGCCCCTTTACCACTATCATTTTCCTCAACTTCTTGTACATGCGCTTTGACTTCATTAATCTCACGTTTTCAACGCAAGTTGTATGCTTTTCACCCACATGTCCCTCTAAAATCATGAAAAAGAAAAAAGAAAATTAAATTAGGGGCAGTTAGGGTTGGTTCTCTAACGTCCCTACGTATTCTAACTGATCCTTTCTTGAACTACCCTTTCATCTTTGTCATAAATACAATAGAAATACTATGAGAAAGGGAGGACCTACAAGGTATTTTCTTAATAGGCTTCACATCGGGCTTGAGAGTTATTTTCATAACTCCCAAGTCACCTAAAATTCCTTTCATTTCAGAAAAATTGGTAGGGAACAAATCTTGGTAATCCCATGGTAGGTTTGCGATATTCCTACTATCTCTTCAACCCAGTAATACCCAATAGAAGAAAACTTTGGTTCCTCATTGGTAATAATATTGATCCTTCTGGTCTTCACAGGGTTACTTAGATCTGGAATCTATAAATCAGTTCCTTGTAAATCGTGTTTTCCTTCGGACTCAGGTATATTCACATCGCGAGGATCTTCATCTTCATCTTCGTATAGTGCAAAGTTATAAAATTCAAGGGCATGCTCCAACTGTATTTCCCAATCCGGTTGCTTATACATCGGAAATGACACATCATTAAATATCTTCTATTTAATGATCTGTAAAGCCTCATTGACGCTCGAACAATCATCCTCAAAACTAAACATTGATTTAAAGTTATTTATCATCATGTGCCAAGCTATTGTGCCTTTGCGAAGTTCTACTTTTGTATACCATTTCTTTGGTATTTGATCCAATGTGTGCACAAACATATGAACCCATTCTATCTTTGGTGTATGCATTCAGGATTTCAAGAAAAAATCTATATGATCTCTAGGATCAGTCTATCCATTGTATTTTTCTTCTACAACCTTAGTTTGCTTTGAAAATATGATTTCCATTAAATTTTTACATTCATCCCATGTGTTCAAGTTGTCTTTGTGTGCATCCCACCACCTAAAAGGTGTAGCTCACAATGCTATATCCAAAGCTACTAGCTTATGTTCATCTGAAACTGATGCTAAATATTCATGAAGAAATGCATGAATATTAACCAAACCATCATAAGTAGGAATTGGAATTACCTCTATTCCAATCCAACGCAATGACTTCGTTATCTTTGCACATCATCTAGTTGATACTTCATGCATTCGGCTCTTCCAGTTCTCCAGTCCTGCATCTGATTCTGATACGCAAGAACAGTTGCATCTTCAACTCAACGTTCCATCATCTGTAGGATTGATGTAATCTTCTTGATTCATTTTCATATTGTAGATATTATCAAGTTCTTGAGCTATGGATTCTTCTCATATTGGTTCAACATACCTCGTTCCTTGTGAAGGATCCAAGGGTGCAATAACCCTGATATCCGGTCCTTCAAACATCATTTTTTTTCTTCAGGTTCATAATTGCTACGTTATCAATTTCCCAGTCAATCCATAATAATGAAGGATAAGGATTACTATCATCTATGATCTCAATAACCTCAAAGTCCTCTTTACTTCACACTCCATCAATGTCAACAAGAACACTTGATAATCTACCAAAAGGTATAACCTTCTATTGATTATCTAATCTCAACTATATAGGAGACCAAGTTAAATTTGGCTTCCCCATCTGTTCCCATGATTTTTTTGTTAGCACATTCACCTCTGACCCTAGGTTAAGAATGAACTGGTTCATTTCAAAATATCCAATTTGTGCATTTAGCCTCATTTCTCTTCTTGTCCTTCTATGGTTCTTAATATGATGAACTGCTCTATGTGCGCCATTTACTATATTACGTTGTTCGTAATGTCCCAATATGTTCTGTAATTCTCCTAAGGCATTTTCATGTCTCAGCATCTTTATGCAACTCTGTAGAAACTGTGTGATGGGACTGTTGATGTATATGTAACTTCAGAATGTATTTCATCCATGTATATTGTACTCCTATAGAGATAGTATTATTCCTCTATACAGAAGTGTCGTCATTTGTATTGACAAGTGTCGTAACTTGCTGTGATGGGTTATTAGACCACCAAGTGTGGGGTCGGTCCTGATTAATGTAACCATGGGTTATTAGACTCTCATAGAGAACTCGGCCCTGCTAGTTTATTAGGAAATTCAGGTTAAGTATAAATAGAGTGTGGGAGCACTCTATTTGATCATCTCATTATTCACTTCTACACTACTCGAAAAGTGGCGCACTAGTGAGGAAGGAGGAGGAGTTGCTAGGAGAAGACTATCTCTTGTACTTGGGTTGTATCATTGCTCTTTCTATCTCTGAGGAAGTTGTGGGATTTTTCACCTTTCTGGTTTTCCCCAGTGAAACTATGTGTGTCCATTGTCTTATGTGATTGCTTGTTATGCTTGATATGCTTGATATGCTGTACATGTTATTCTCTTAGTAAAGATCCTAGAGTATGTTGAATTAATGCTCAAAATCTAACATGGTATCAGAGCTAACTTGAGAAGAAGACACTGTGCAGCTGCAGAAACTAGGGTTTCTTGTTTATTGGGTTTCTCTCCATAGATTTTGGAAACACAATATGATAGATTGACTCTTCTCAGCAAGGTGAATCTTTCTATCCAATCGGATCTCAATTCTGGGCACTTTTATTTTTAGCCCTAAAAATTAGGGTTTCCACAAAATCAGGAATTTATGAAATCTGAGACCATATCTGGAAGCTCCTTGGAAAAATCAAAGTTTAGAGCTTTGGATCGAACTTTTTGGTTTGGTGAAGCTCTGGGAAACTCAAACCCTAATTCAGGGTCCTCCCGGGTGAATCTGGGAGATTGAAAAGCATTTATAAAGGGTGAAACTTTGTAGTTTTCAAAATATGAGTATACCAGGCTGATCCGCTCATCAAGGCGCATCCTTCTATCCTTTCAGAAGTTTGAAATTCAAATTTTGAATTTTTAGGGTTTCTCTGACAAACCCTAATTCGGGACCAGATCCAGTTTTCAACAAATCAAGTGGTAAGACCTAAATCTTTTCTATTTCCATTTGAAGTACTCTTTAAGATGTCTCACCACACCAAGCTTGAAGGGGATGATAAATTCCGAGCATGGAAGTATAGGATTGGCTTAATCTTGGAAGAAAATGAGTTGGACACTTACATAAGTGAAGAGGTCCTTGTCCCAGAGGGAGAAGAGGCTAAGGCCCTACACAAGAAGAAATTGGTCAAGGCAAAGAGGATCATTGCTGATTCTATCAAATACCATCTCATATCCCATATGTCATCTCTAAATACACCTAAGGATATGTTTGATTCCCTAACCAAGCTATTTGAAGGGAAGAACATAAATCGGAAGATGATCTTGAGGAATCAATTGAAGAATGTCAAGATACAGAATGTGGAGACTATGTAGTCTTATTTCTCAAGGGTCTCCTAGATAAAAGAACAACTTGAAGCTGTGGGAGAAGATATAGAAAATGGAGAAGTGGTAATGACCACTCTTAATGGCCTTCCTAGGTCATGGGATTCCTTCATCCAAGGAATTTGTGCTAGGAAGAAACTTATCACATTCAAGAGACTGTGGGAAGAATGCTCACAGGAAGAAGCTCGGATTATAGCTTGAGAAGAGAAAATGGGGAATGAAGATCAAGCTCTCACAGCAAACACTAGGAAAGATAATATCAAAAGGGAGCACTCTCATCACAGGAAAGGTAAACACTATCACCAAAGACAGAAGGAAAGCTCTCAAAGATCTATGAAAGATCTCTCTCATATTCGGTGCTATACTTGTGATGAAAGGGGACACATTTCCAGAAATTGCCCCAGGAAAAAAAGGAAGAACAACAAGAAAAGACATCATGCTCATGCTGCTGAGGATGATGAACCTCCTAGGAAGAAAGCTAGAGAATAAAGTGAAGACTCTTCAAGTGATGAAGAGTATGTTCTAATTTCTGCCCTCACTGGTACCATTACCCATGGAAGTAATGATTGGCTCATAGACATTGGGGCTTCTAAACACATGACAGGATTCAAGGAACCCTTTATGAACCTATCTGAACATGAATCACCCCACAAGGTGAAACTTGGGGATGACTACCAGTATCCAATAAAAGGCAGTGGTGAAGCCTCCTACAAGCTAGACTCTGGAAAGACTATGAAGATGAAAGATGTACTATATGTTCCAGGTCTCAAGAAGAATCTACTCTCCATATCTGCATTGGATGCAAAAGGCATGAGGGTTGCATTTGTAGATGGCCAATTCCTAATGTGGCCAAAAGGTAAAACTATAGATGATGCAGTGGTACTTGGAGAGCAAGAGGGAGGTTTATACAAACTAAAGGTCCATCCAGAACAAGCCTTGGTACATGACTCAGTAGAGCCAAGTGAACTTTGGCATAGAAGGCTTGCAGACATGCACTATAGGGCACTTCCAATTGCAAGCAAGGCAGTGGAAGGTCTTCCTGAAATCCAGACAAAGCATGAAGGAATTTGCAAAGGTTGTGCAAAGGGAAAGAACACCAAGAAGACATTTCCAAGCAGTGAAAGCAAAGCAAAAGGAATCTTAGAAATCATCCACTTTGTTGCGTGTGGTCCGATGTCATCCAATTCTCTGAGTGGGTATGTATACTATGTTTCCTTCATTGATGATTTCTCTAGGAAGACTTGGTTTTACTTCTTGAAGAACAAAGATGAAGTGTTTGACAAGTTCAACAAATTCAAAGCCTTGATAGAAAACCAAACTGACATGAAGATCAAGATCTTCATATCCAACAATGGCGGAGAATTCACTTCAGGAGACTTCAAGAAGCTATGCAGTGATTCAGGGATTAAGAGGGAGTTGACTACTCCTTACAATCCACAACAGAATGGGGTTGTCGAAAGGAAGAATAGAACAATCATGGAAGCATCTAGGGCAATGCTCCATGACCAAGATCTACCTATGCACTTATGGGCTGAAGCAGGAAGGACAGTTGTATATGTGCAGAACAGAACTCCACATAAGATACTTGACAACAAAACACCAGAAGAAGTGTTCACTGGTAAGAAACCTAAAGTTATCCATTTTAGAATATTTGGTTTTCCAATATACACTCACATTCCAAAAGAAAAGAGGACAAAGTTAGATCCTTCAAGAAAGAAGGGAATATTTGTGGGTTACAACAAAAGCTCGAAGGCTTATAGAATCTCCTTTCTAGGATTCAAGAAGATTGACATCAGCAAGGATGTAACATTTGATGAAGGCTCAACATACATCAAATCAAGAAAGACACCTATTGAAGATAATGAAGAACCCAGAATATCCAGAACTCAGGACACCACCATGAAAGAAGTAATTCCTGAAGAAGATCGAGAAATAGAAGATCCACAAGAACCTGTAGATCCACCCCATGAGAAGAATTCTCACAAGAGAAAACCAACATGGGCTAGAGAGCTCATCCAAGATGCAGAAAGATACGGCATTCCAGAAGAGGAACACAGAGCAAGGAAAAGGACAAGATCACACACCAGCTATGTTTCCTTACTCTGTGATATCATGAACAAAGAACCTTCCAACTATGAAGAGGCTGCGAAAAAGAAAGAATGGAAGGATGCCATGATCGAGGAATATCAGTTGATCATGAAGAATGATGTTTAGGATGTGGTCCCAAGACCATAAGGGAAGTCTGTGGTGACTTCCAAGTGGATATATAAGATCAAGCATGCTGCAGATGGTAGCATAGAGAAATATAAAGCTAGGTTTGTAGCTCGTGGCTTATCCCAAAAAGAAGGGATTGATTATGAAGAGACTTTTGCTCCTGTGGCCAGATGCACTTCCATTAGATCGATACTTGCTCTATCTGCAGTGATGAAATGGAAGGGACACCAGATGGATGTCAAGACAGCCTTCTTGAATGGTGTAGTTGAAGAAGAAGTGTATGTGTACCAACCACTCGGGTTTGAGACACATGACTGAGGATCACATGTGTGCAAACTGAACAAATCCCTGTATGGTTTGAAACAGGCACCCAAGACCTGGTACGGCAGGATAGATGGCTTCCTATCCAGTTTGGGATTTACTAAGAGTAAAGAGGATTCCAACCTTTACTACAAGGTTGAGGAAGGCAATCCAGTGATACTACTATTATATGTGGATGAGTTGTTTGTAACAGGAGAGGATAGGTTGATTGCTGACACGAAGAGGAAGCTTACTGCTGAGTTCGAGATGAAGGACTTGGGTATGATGGACTATTTTCTTGGTATGGAGGTGTGGCAAAGTGCAGATGGAATATTCCTTGGACAAGGGAAGTATGGAGTAGAGATCCTGAAGAGGTTCAGGATGATGGACTACAAGTCCATGGCCACACCTATGGCATCGACCCTAAAGCTTCTATGTAATGCTTCATATGAGTTGGTTGATGCTACGATGTATTGTCAGATGATTGGGTCCTTGATGTACCTGACGAATACGAGACCATATATCTGCTTTGCAGTGAACACCTTGAGCCAATACTTGACAGATCCGAGACATGTTCACCTGATAGCTGCAAAGCATATTCTGAGGTACCTGAAGGGTACAGTTAACTATGGGCTCAAGTATGAGGTGAATCAAAAGTTTAACCTGAAGGGTTACATTGATTCGGATTGGGCAGGAAGTGCCATTGATCGGAAGAGCACTTCGTGGTGCTGCTTCAATATGGGATCTGGTATGATCTCTTGGTTTAGCAGGAAGCAGTCCTCTGTGGCACTGATTACAGCCGAACCAAAGTATGTCGCAGCTTGTTTGGCTAGTTGTGAGGAAGTATTGCTCAGGAAGCTACTACTTGATCTGTTTGATCTCTAGTTATGTGCTACTGGTATATATTGCGAAGCAGAGTTGTGTGAATTTGTCGAAGAACCCAGTGTTTCATGACAAGTTGAAGCACATTAAGATCAAGTATCACTATATCAGGGATATGGTGCAAAGAGGAGCATTGAAGATCCTGCATGTTGTGACGGACGAGCAGATAGTCGATGTGTTGACCAAACCATTGGCCAGAGTGAAGTTTGAATACTTCAAAGGGAGACTTGGTGTACTTCAGATTGAGATGCCTTCCAAGGGGAAGTGATGAGTTTAGAGACACAAATGCATATGAGTCATTCCAACATGGTTGAAGTTTGTCTTACCATGGTCGTTGATGTAAGGGCTAGAGCCATTCTGACATGGTTGAAGTTTGTCTTACCATGGTCATTGATGTAAGGGCTGGGCCATTTGAGCATGGTTGAGGTGTGTCTTCCCATGGCTGCGATATAAGTGCTGGGCCATTCGAGCATGGTTGAAGTGTGTCTTCCCATGGCTGCGATATAAGTGTTGTGCCATTCCTAGCATGGTTTAGGTGTGTCTTCCCATGGATATGGATATAAGTGCAGTGTCATTCATGCATGGTTGAGTGTGTCTTCCCATGGCATAGATATAAGGGCTGAGCCTTTCACGGATGGTTGACGTGTGTCTTCCCATGTCGGTGAGTGTAAGTGTTGTGTGATGTGAACCTGGGTTGTGCTTCATGGACGATGAGGTGATCTAAAGACGATGATGTGACAGTATGGTACACAGGTTTTTGCAGAGGCATATGATAAGTCCTGAGATTCTCTTGTAGGTTTTGCAGAGGTAGTGTAATCAGTCCTGGGAGATCTTGCAGGTTTTGAAGAGGCAGTGTAATCAGTCCTGAGGTGTACCTACTTGATGGCTTCCTTGCAGAGATGTTGAAGACCTACATGGAGGCTAGGCCTACATCCAGCATGAAAAAGGGCTAGCTCTGTAGATGATGAATACCTACAGGTGGTGGGCCTACATCTAGTATGAGAAAGTACTAGCTCTATAGAACTTCCTATGATGAGTAGATTGGAGATTTATTGAGATAGAAGTAGCAGTGACAATGACGATAATGATGATTCGATGACGATGATCCAGTGATGATGATCCAGAGAAGAAGACTTGTGCTAGTATATCTGTGTTGAGAAATACCTTCCTAGTTAAGAGGGAGTGTTGATGTATATGTAACTTCAGAATGTATTTCACCCATGTATATTGTGCTCCTATAGAGATAGTATTATTCCTCTATACGAAAGTCTCATCATTTGTATTGACAAGTGTCGCAAGTGTCGTAACTTGCTGTGATGGGTTATTAGACCACCAAGTGTGGGGTCGGCCCTGATTAATGTAACGATGGGTTATTAGACTCTCGTAGAGAAGTCGTCCCTGCTAGTTTATTAGGCAAGTCATGTTAAGTATAAATAGAGTGAGGGAGAACTCTATTTGATCATCTCATTATTCACTTCTACACTACTCGAAAAGTGGCACACTAGTGAGGAAGGAGGAGTAGCTGCTAGGAGAAGACTATCTCTTGTACTTGGGTTGTATCATTGCTCTTTCTATCTCTGAGGAAGTTGTGGGGTTTTTCACCTTTATTGTTTTCCCCAGTGAAACTCTATGTGGCCATTGTCTTATGTGATTGCTTATTATGCTTGATATCCTTGATATGCTGTACATGTTATTCTCTCAGCAAAGATCCTAGAGTATGTTGAATTAATGCTCAAAATCTAACAAGGACTTCTCTATTCTAGAGAAGTTCATGATCCATCATACGAGGTCGGTATGTCTAATACAGGTGTCTGATCACTTCACAATTGGATCCTTGTGGTCGAAGGTTTTGAGTTCTGAAAGCCTTTTCTTGCTTCCATGAATACATGTTTCTCCTAGTTACGGTTGAATGAAGGCATTTTTACAAGTGCTTTTCTTACCCATGTCCCATCAGTAGGATTTGGTCTGTGTATGTGATCTTCAAAAGTCGAAGCTTCATTCGTCCTGTCATTCCCTGTCACATCTCCACTTCGCGTCACAACATGGATGTTGTGATCTTCATTTCTTTTCTCTTCTGCAATCATCTGAATGTTCTGGTTCTGTCCTTCTGGTCTTTTTTCTTCCATTTTTCCTAACAAAATGGGACATGGTTCAATGATATGGTCAAATGACTTACAGTACTTACAAGTAGTGCAAGGGTTCTGACTGTCTCTTGCTAAATGTATAGGTTGAGCATAGTTATAACAGACGATCTAACCTCTTCCTCTTCCTTGGCCAATGTTGCATCCTCTTCCTCTGAATCCATGACATCCTCTATATGTGCCTTGATCATACTGCACATTTTCATTATTGTGATGTGTTTCTCCTTGGAATCTATAGACATCATGTTTTCTTTCTAGCATGAGGTCATATGCTCTACAGTTGGTATCATCATGGCCAATTGATTTACAAAATGTGCAGTACAGGTTCTTTGGTGTCTATAGATACTTCTAAAGTAGGTAACAATTCTCTAGGTGATGTGCTCTACATCGAAAAATATCGCACCATGGTCCTTGAGGTTGATTTAATGGATTTGGTTCTCCACTAGCATGGTAATCTCTAAATACAGGACATTGTTCCTTGGAATGTCCTTATGCTTTACATTTAGTGCACCAAACATATTCTCTTATTTATTTTCCTTTCTTCATATCGTGTAACTATAATGTCAGGTTTGATAGCTATGTTTGTATCTATACCATTCCTGTTTTGGTCTCTCCTATGGGCGAAGCTTCTATCTTCATCGCAATTTCCAATGCTTATATTTGCGAGGTTACCTTTTGTTGCATCAATGGTAATCTAATGTGGGGCAATAGCGTAGCTATGGACCATTCTTGATGTTGTTGTGGTTCTATTTTGAAGATAACTTGATCTAAAAAGTATTTAAATTTCTAATCAAATTTCCACATAGTCTCATTAGGTTTCTGTTTTATTTCTTTTAACTCTGTGTTGCACTGAGATTTTGAATTAGGCTTCTTAAATTCTCTAATAAGCTCAGTTCTAATATCAACAAGTGTTTTGTTCTGTCCAAAAGAATATTTCATGAACCGTGTTAAATCTCTATCTCTGAATGTGGTGACTATATGGGATTGTTTTATAGCATCATCTTGTACTTGCTTAATGTTCCAGATAGCTTCATAGAGAAACCAATATTGCTTTGGATCTTCTAGACTAGTTCCTTTAAAAACAGGTAGCTTTATGTCATCTTCCATTCTTCTTCTAGGAGGTGTAGTGTTCTGAAACGATGAAGGTATACCACTACTTGGTTGATTCTGAGTACCTACTCCTAAAATATTACTACTACTAGTGTTCTACGAACTAGTAATATTTATTTCTTCAACTATAGGCTTCTCGGAGTAATAGGATGATAGCCAATTTTTCTAGGTTTTCTTTCACTATCAGACTCGACTTGATATGAATTACTATCACTTCCTAACTTAGTTTCTAGGAATGTGCAAGGTTCAACTTCATGAGACCTCTTTCCATTTCTAGCTTTATCTCTTTTTCCACTATGCAAAATGTCAATATCTTCGTATGTATCACTATTTGTGTTTCTAAACATTACATACTCAAACCCTAGGAATCTGATTGCATCTTCGGACTCCTTTTTCAGCTAATAACATTTTAATGCATAAAATCAGGTTTTTCTGGTACTTACCTCTAAATCCTTCAAAAAACTATCCTTTTGTTGCACTGTAAGAATTCAAAGTGTCCACAACAAACTCTGTAATATAACCTTCCAGTAAGCTGTACAACCAAATATATACTGCTCTTGAAATATGGTTGTCAATCCCTTTAAGCCTATCAATCAAATCTGGATTCCAAACTGTAGGTTCTACACCCTGAAAACAATTTTTCCGTTCTTCTATCCTCGATATCCACTCATGTAGCTCATTAGAAAAAGATGCAAAGAAAACTCTGTGCAAGTCAATGAATATATACCTCTACAACCATTGTTCTGTGTTAAAACGCGGATGTTTGTTTTCTTTCTTCACGAAGTCACGTTCTATTTGGCTTACCTAATTCTGTATTTCTTTCTTCTCCAAATTCCACATCAATATGACATATTACCAAAATATCATTTCAAGCATGCCATGGAACTATTTCTTGCTATGATTAACTATGTATATATAGTGCAAAAACGAGACCATTTGTTGTGCTCTTTTCTCTTCTAAGATGACACATCAACATTGCACATCACCGACAAGGTAGTCCAAAGTCGGCAACGAAACCATTTGTTGGATATCTATTCTGTGCTCTGACCCAGGTTTGGCGAAGTTCTCTGTAGACCCAACAAAATCCCCTTCACTAGCTCTTTCGGATCAACATGTCAACAGGCTGAAGTCTCACCCGAAATGAAGATGGGGGGTTACAGAATCATGCTTTTGTAACCTTGGTGACATGGAGATGTGTTATGTGATCTCAAAATGCATTCCTTTCTTAACATATACTTAACATAACATTACCAACATGTGATTGCACACTTTGCATTTATCAACAACCTATAGACTTTGTTAAATCGTTGTTGTCTTTACTCTTATAACTATGCATTCCTTGTATTTAACGTTACTACGCAACATTCATACACATGTGCTCTGCTTACTTAACATATGATTGTCATTCACTTACAGATGAAATTAAATGCATAAACATATCATAACATGAACACAAAACACATCATAGATTCATACACATAACAAGAGGATTTATGTGGCTCACCCTGCAGATGGGAGCTACGTCCATGGGAACTATTCTTATATTACTTGGAAGGGGTAATAGTTCCATTCTGCGCACTCAGCCTTAGAATCTTCTCTACAATAGATCTCTGAGAACTCAGTTGTAGAGTCTTTTTCTCTCTTAGATCTCTCTTAGTCTTGATCTAGCAATATCTAACAATATCCAACATAGTCTAACTACATCTAGCCCTTCCTTATACAAAATTTCCCTTTATATAGATGTGCTCTGAGGTCACAAATTATAATAACTATGGGCCAAACCCCATAGTACCCTTAAACCCAAAACAACATGGTTCTCCTATTGACCATGCTTTATCTTAACTTTGTTGAAGCTCTGTTGTCCTTTTGCACCACTTCTTCTAACTCTGACGCTTCTTCTAATAGTCGTAGTTCTGACCGCGTGGCTCTGACACTACAATGGCATGTCTTTTGCACCATTCCACTTCTTTACTCTCTATTCCTGTAGCTAACAGTTCACCACTTCATCCTAAATTGCTTCAACTTCCTCTGATAGTCCTTAGTACTTCGTCTTTACTAAGGGGACAGGTCCTTTCCTTTCAACTTCGCTTTGCTCCATACCCTCATCCCGAGAATTGTGGAGTTACTCCTCCCAAAACTTGGTCAATGTTAGGCCTCGCCTAACTGTACCTTTTCTATCAAAACTTCCTACACTTGGGTTGTTCCCAACATCATCCTCATCCTCATCCTCATCATCCTCATCATCCTCATCATCGTCGTCGTCGTTGTCGTAAATTTCGTCATCGTCATCATTATCATCATCATCATCATCATCATCATCATCATCATCATCATCGTCATCATCGTCATAATATTCATCTTCACCATCATATTCATCATCATCATCTTCATCATCATCATCATATTCATCATCTTCATCTTCATCATTTTGATCGTCATCACCACCATCATCATCATCACCCTCATCCTCGTCCTCCTCCTCATCATCCTCCTCCTCACCATCATCCTCATCCTCATCCTCATCATCATCATCATCGTCACTGTTTTCATCATTACCATCATCATCATCATCATCATCATCATTATCATCATTGTCGTCGTCATCATCTTCATCATCATAATCATCTTCATCATCATCGTCTTCATCATCATCATATTCATCATCTTCATCTTCATTGTTGTCGTCATCATCATCATCATCATCATCCTCATCCTCATCCTCGTCATCCTAATCCTAATCCCCATCTTCATCATCCTCCTCCTCCTGCTCCTCCTCCTCCTCATCGTCGTCGTCATCATCATCATCATCATCATCATCATCATCATCATCATCGTCATCGTCTGCATCATCATCATCATCTTCATCTTCATCATCTTCGTCATCATCATTCTCATTAGAGAAATTTTGAGGTCTAAAATGGGCATCCTAAGGAAAATTATAAAATAATAGTGGAAATAATAAAATAATATTAGCATATCTCATCAAATTTTGGAGGAAAAAGGAAAAACTACTTCTTCAATTCGTATTTTCAACTTATCTCCCTGTATATTCACTCAAATTTCTATCACGAGCAGTCGTTGGATGGGGAATTCAATTCCACATCCAACGACTACCCACTCAGAATGATTTTGATGGACCCTGCTGCCCCAAAAAGAAGAAATACATGAAAAAACATGATGATGATATCCACTCGGAATACTTTTGATGGACCCTACTGCCCCAAAAAGAAGAAATACATGAAAATTTTGGGGCAGAGGGGTCCATCAAAAGTATTCCAAGTGGGTATCATCATCATGTGTTTCATGTATTTCTTCTTTTTGGGGAAACGGGGTCCATCAAAAGTATTCCGAGTGGGTACTTGGTGGATGCGGAATCGAATTCCCCATCTAACGGCTGCTTGTGATCAAAATTTCAACGAATATACAGAGAGATAAGTTGAAAATACGATTTGCAAAAGTAGTTTTTTTCACTTTGAC
The DNA here is from genome assembly GCA_027924585.1 of Larix kaempferi. Taxonomy (NCBI): domain Eukaryota; kingdom Viridiplantae; phylum Streptophyta; class Pinopsida; order Pinales; family Pinaceae; genus Larix; species Larix kaempferi. The sequence continues at coordinate 613,571 of BSBM01001243.1, read as the reverse complement.
CTTTTTACTTTTTTATTTTTTACCCAAAAATGGTGATTCATCCCCCATGGTTGACATCATCACCTTGAATCCTATTGGTTTATTTTTATAGTACATTTCTTTTGTTTCGAGGCCCATTTTTTTACCTCAAAATTTTTCTAATGTGTGATCATCACCACCACCACCATCATCATCATCATCATCATCATCATCGTTATCATCATCATCCTCATCCTCATCCTCATCCTCATCCTCATCATCATCGACGTTGTCATCATCATCATCAGGAGCAACAACATCATCATCTTCATCATCATCATCATCTTCATCATTGTCGTCTTCATCATCATCATCATCATCTTCATCATCTTCATCAACTTCATCATCATTGTTGTCTCCTTCATGTCCATCATCATCATCATCATCATCATCACCATCATCATCATCGTCGTCGTCGTCATCATCATCGTCATCATCATCCTCATCCTCATCATCGTCATACTCATCCTCATCCTCATCCTCATCCTCATCCTCATCATCATCATCATCTTTTTCATCCCCAACATCATCATTCTCATAACCCCTTAATCCCATTAAACTGTATTACTTACAACCCCTAACCCCAATAATACAAAATTTATAACACCAAAACATTATCCTTATACCTACAATGATCACATAATAACTATAGCCATTATAACACCAAAATTCAAACTGCCTATAAACCCTTTAATATTTAACATTATAACTCTTAACCACTATATCCCATCATTCCCATAATAACTAATTGTTAATCTCTATACATCCTAACCTCCATAACACCTCATCCCAAACCCTTATAAAAGTTGACCCATATAACACTTTTTTCCAAGGTACCTTTATAACATGTATAGCCATAGAATCTATAAACTGTAACTTGAATAACTTGTATAATCCAAAAACTTCATACTAACCCTATTCTCTATACAAACTATTTCCTATAAATCCTAATACTTATAACACCTTTAAATTATAACCCCTAACCTCAAACCAATAATCATTTACAAAAATAGCCATGAACTTATCCCTATAGGGTTTAGGGGTTAATGTTTTAAGGGTTAGGGTTAGGGTTGTGAGGGTTAAAAATAGAAGAAAACCCCACTAAATCATGAAAGTGTCAATTTGAATATGAAAAAATGGTAAGGATATCCATTGAAACTATAAAAGTAAAGCCTCAAATGATTTTACTATGTTAAGTTCACCACCATACTACAACAACCAACCCCATTCTTATGAAAACATTGACAACTTGTAACTTTTGTATGTAGTTGATAACGATATTCATAAGGGGATGTGATGTTCTAAAACTAGATTATTTATATAATGAAATCAATTTTGCACCTAAATAATGTTTGGATGCAATAAATAATACCCAACTTTGTGATGGAATGAATTTGATTTATGTTAATAAACCATCATCAATGGGAATTAAAAACTAGTCAACTTTGTCATTAACCCCTAACCCCTATAACCTTAACCTTAACCACTAAATCATGAACCTCCAACAAAACTATTGTTTTCCCTAAAAAATTAAATTTCTATGGCATTGCTTAAGTGATGTGTGTTCAATGTAGAAACTATAGTGTCAATGTATCGAGACCAATTCCTTATGCCTAAAAATGTCCATTTTTTCTCATATCTCTTTCAAAAAGCAAAGATTCCATTTAACAAGTGTGTTTGGTGATTCAAGATGTCATTAATGGATTATGATCCTTAGAATATTAATTTATATGCCATGATCCTTTTTTTCCACCTCTAACCATGGTTAAGGATCCAAGACTCATGTTAGTATGAAAAATCTCTTAATGATGCCCATATCCAACTAAGAAGCTAGTGATCTAGATCTATGTGGTGGTTGAGGCCTATTTTAGAGAATAGGGAAATAAAAGCTTCATTTTGGGCCAAAGGCCCAAGGGCCATCTCTTGTGTGCAAAACCTTCTAATGGTATCCATACCCCACTCAAAAACAACAATACATTCTATAGAGTTTTATGGTGGCTTGAGGAGTCTTTTACATCCCATTATACCTAGATAAGATTAGTTTATGGATTCAAGACCTTATTCCTGGGCCTAATCGTGGTCAAGGCCTTATTAGACCCAACCCTACTACAAAAATATTCCTACTGGTGAACCTTTGTCATTCATATGGAAAATATTCGTTTTAGAGGGCATGTGTGGTAGTTCAAGGCATTGAACATTTCCCATTAGCACAAGAATATTCATATAGTGTCTTATTACCAAGATTTCTCTCCTAGCAATGGCTAATAACTTAAGACCCATCCATGATGCACAAAATGTTGTAATGGTACTCAATATAACTCAATTGAAGGATAATGATTACCTATCGAGAACATGTTAGGTGGATTAAAGCATTATTATTATTAATGGTCTTTTATGCATAAAGAAATTGGTCCATTGTTTCATTTGTACTGTTGAACACACACAATACTTACCTTGTCATATTATGTTATTACGACATATATAGAGTTCAAGGGATATACCTATTGGAGCCTAGGCCGCAGCTATGGTAAAAGCTGTGAATTTTGAGGAAAAAGCACAAGTATTGAAGGAAAGTGCTAATTTTGAATAAACACCAATTTTTGGGTGGAAGGAAACGGTGCGTAGTACGGTGCCAGATGGATGAGCTCAACGCAGATTACGGACTGGAACTCGCAGAGCTCACGCGCACGTCATAGAAGAATGAATGTGGCTGAATAGAAAGCTCAGCTACCATAATAAATGAAGCGATGGAGTAGAGGGCTCAGCTACCCTCATTTAAGGCTAAGTACAGAAGTTATGGTTGCTCGGATCAAGGAGGAGCAACGGACCAAAGCATTGAAGGCAAAGGACAAGGCGCCCATACCCGCAATCTGCGCCGAAAGTCACGGAACCTGCAGGAAGCGGCGACATGACTGCAAGCAGCGCCTACAGTACACCTAGCCATGTGCGTGGTTAGGGTTTTTCGGGATTACTGTTGGGAAAGGCCCACAGTTTTGTAAAGGTGTGACCGTCATGGCCACCTATATATATGTATAATTGATAAGGGAGCTGGTTAGTTGGTTAGTCAGTTAACTAGCCTTTAGATGCTAAGACGTAGGTTAGCTGTTTGAGATAAGCTAGCTAGGTAGTAAGTCTTCTATTGTGTTGTTAGAAGGTGAGAGTAGAGCTGGATAGCTGTGAAGCTAAATCCTTGAGTTGCAGACAGTTTGAGTCGACGTCTGAACTATACTGTAATCTCTAAGAGAAAGAGACTAGATCGAGAGAAGGGCTCCCAGCTATGTGCATGGAGTTTCCTGGAAGATCTAAGGCTGTAGCTGTGTGCGCAGCATATTGTGTAGCTCTATCATTTTCTGGTTAATATAACACTCCCGTGGACGTGGTTTTCCTCGAGGAGGTGAACTTCATACTTCTTGTTGTATGATGCTGTGTTGAGTGATTGTCTGTTTTAGTTCATTACCTGTGTATACATGAATCTTGCATTATCTTTATGAGTGTTAAGTGAGTTCGTGAAGCTTCCTTGGTAACTATAATCGTTAAGTGTCGAAGGATTTGTAGAACGCTGTCGCCGTAGCGATAGGGGAATGCATTACTGCGCTCGGCGCGCGGAAAGAAAAGATACATAGAGCGTCGACGCAGGGGGATAGTCGCCTCGTGCGCCGGAACGGAGATGCCGCGCAGCTAGGCTGTTGAGTGAGAGTTCCGCGCAGTTACGCCGAGGGGTCTGTGGAAAATTCAGACAGTCCGCTTTGAGGAATCATCGAGGAATGGAGAACAGTCTCCGCGTCGCCTAGGTTAAGGAAATTTGATTCCTTAGCCCCCCCATAGCCACTTCGGGTGAGACCTCGAGCTGCTGCGCAGCTCGTTGCCGAGAGGGCCAGTGCGCCAAGGGGTTTGTTGCTGCGCTTCATTAAAACCCAGGTCTGCCCCAAAAAGCAGCCAACAAATGGTTTCGTTGCCTCGTGACTTGTTACTGTGAGACTTGTTATTTCGGCGACACGTGAAATTGAGGCGAAACCCAGAGAAAGAAGGAGCCAACAAATGGTTCCGTTTCCACGTGACTTGTTACTGTGAGACTTACTATTTCTGCGACGTCTGAGATTGTTGCTGAAGCCAACAAATGGTTCTGTTGCCTTGAGACTTGATCAGCTAACAAATGTGTTACTGGAACCCTACAGCTAAAGAAATTGAAGACTGGTTTGACTTAAAGGCTAAAGAGTTCGCTGAACAAGAAAATAGAAGCTCTAGGCTCCAGACAGAAGACTGGTTGCAGAAGTATATCTATACTGACCTTCACGAAATTTTCTTTGTCACATTTGCACTTGAATTGCATGCTTGGATAGCCAAGTTAGTAAATACTAGACCCACTGTGCATGTTGATCGACCCGTCGCTTGGACGCCTGAGCTAGTCAGTATTTTGAAGCGGGTAGACAATTCTGTGTCACGCGCAGTAGACTTTTGGTTGAATAGTCTACTGGAAGGTTTCATCACTGAGTTTGCAGTAGATACAAGAAAGAGTTTCAGTGAAGCTGAGAGGAGTTTCTTCCAAGCACACAGAGGTAAGTTCATAAATTCTCTGAACTTATGGATTAAAATGCTTCTATATGAAAAAGCAAAACTATGCATAGCTTCCGATGAATAGCATAGACAAGTAATGTCCGCAGATTCTGATAGTGATCCTGAACTTATTGGTTGCACTCGTAGTGGAAAACGGTATAAAGTAGGCCTTGACCAGCATTCTTTTGAGTCTAGCCCAGAAGATAGTCAAGTTCCTAGAGCAAGCCATATAGAAAGACAAGGGAGTGCTCATATCCCTTATTACCCCTTTACACCGCAAAAGCCAGACGGAGCTCAGTATAACCCCGCAGTAACACCTTCTAGTATCCCACACGGTACTTCTAGTACCTCAGCACCACCTTTATTTAACCAGCCCGGAAGCACTGCTACGGCACCTCCACCTCAACCTAGCACAAGAAGGATGGGTGATGACATGAAGCTACCAACTTTTAGAGGAACAGGGATAGAAGACCCTGAGCAGCACTGGTTCCTATGTGAAGCCATTTGGACAATTAAGCAAATTAATGATGATGATGTTAAACTGGTTCAGTTAGCAACCACATTAAGAGAAAGAGCCTTAACTTGGTTCATGAAATACTCAGCAGCACAGAATAGGACGCTTGCTGATGTAAGAAATGCTATGATTAGAGAATTTAAGAAACGTAAATCAGAATCACAGTGTATAAAAGAGCTCAAATACATCAAACAGATACCTACAAAATCAGTATGGGACTTTGACCAGAAGTTCAAAGCCTTGATAGATCAAGTAAGCTTTGAGTTTGCACCACAGCAGCATAAGGAATGGTTCATTGCTGCGCTGCTCCCACACATTAGACTTCCTCTTATGCAACAGAATCTCAATACTCAGGAACAAGCTCTAGAGATGGCTATGAAACTAGAAGCTTCACCAATTGTTGGAACAAGCAACGATGTTGCGCAGTTGCAGAACCAATTAGTAAACTTAACCTTGCAAGTGCACGATATTAAGAAAGGCAAGGATGTTAAGGAAGAAATTTGGTGTACAAAATGTAAAGCGCAAGGTCATTCAAAGGACCATTGTCCCGTTTTCATAGAGTATATTGCAACTGGAGCACCTAACCCTTTACCACAGGCACAGGGGCCTTGGTGCGAAATCTGTAGAACTAGAGGTCATAGACCACAAGAATGTCACTTACTTCAGAAATATGTAAAAACTCCAAAGAATCTATATTGTAATTTCTGTAAATCAGTAGGCCATGATGAGAACAATTGTAGAGCATATGATCTTATGATAGAAAGAAAGCATGATGTTTATAGAGTACAATCAGAGACACAAGGACCCATAGCAGGTCCACAGTATGACCAAACTCGCGACGGCCGAGCAGGAAATTATAGGGGTCGCGGACGCGCAACAAATTTTGGCCGCGGAAGAGGACAGATCACTTGTTATAATTGTGGAGCGCAAGGTCATTTTGCAAGGGATTGCCAAAATCCTACAACCATCTGCAGATACTGTAAATCTTATGATCATGCCATTGAATAATGCCCTCAGTTGATGGCTAAGATGCAAGCAAAGACGCCACAGATCAATCAGAATATTCAGTTGATTGGAGCAGAAAAAAGAGAACCAGACCCTACAGTTAATATAGTGATGCGCAATGGAGCAACCACTGGTGCGCCAGAGATGGGAACTGGAAAGCAAGCGATGCAATGGGTGCGCCGCGCTAATATCAAACCAGCCCCACTTAATCTGCAGAAGCAAAAAGAAGCATTCAAGCAAGCTCAAGAGTATTTCTCAGATCCGAGAGCTTCAAGTTCTGTCGCAATTCCGCATAATGATATTAGATCGCAAGTGCTAAGACAAGACAACCTGGTACAAGAACAAGCCACTACATCCGAAAGGCCTGATGAAGAGGATGCACTAGGTAGTGTCCATACTTTTCTGAGGAACTGCTTAAAGTTGTTGCGCAATGAAAAAGAAACTATGGAACTTCAACACCTATTGGATAAATGTCAACAATCTGCTTCGACGAACACACCGCAGCATGCTGTTCACCAGATTGGGAGTCACACTAGAACTGGAAAAGAGATGAGGCTCACAGCGCAGATTGGCACATTTGAAATGGACGATAGATTTGGGCTCAGAATTTAATGTTCTCACCATGCAGACATGGGAACAGATGGGAAGCCCTCAGCTTACAAGATCCCCCATCCAGCTAAGACTCACGAATCAGCAACGAGTCTCTCCATTGGGCAGATTACCCAATGTACCTATTGATATCGAGGGAGTAAGAAGTTCTGCATACTTTGAAGTAATCAAAATTCTGGATGATAGTAGACCTTACCCAGCACTTTTAGGCATAGACTGGGCATTTGATAATTTGGCTGTCATTAATTTGAAGAAAAGACAGATGACCTTTGAGGATGACCAAATTAGGGTCATTGCACCGCTTGATCCTATTCAAGGACCAAGGTATATAGAACCCATTTGGGCAGAAGAAGAATCCTGCCACATGGAAAGTTTGTATCAGATGACTGCTAGTCAGAGTGACTATGTCAATCCCACAGCAGACGGCCATATCAGCTGGCGATGCGATAGCTCGTGCACATCAGACTCAGATGCAGGATTGGAAAACTAGCAGAATCGTTTACATGAGGTCTCTGCAAGACGTTGTGCCATGATGACTAAATCCATTCGATGGATTGGCACAGAATTGACTGACACTCCAATTTTTGATGGTTTAACTAACGTAAGTGAATTCATACATGCATATGAACAACAGCTTCTAGAACAGCAGCGCATACAGGTACTGGATGTAGCACTACGCGCTACACCTGCAAGATGGTGGGGTGCGCATAAAGAGAATATTCACACATGGCAAGACTGTCGCAGATTGATACTGCACAGATTTCAGGACACCACAGCAGAAGTGTTACCCAAATATGAGGGACAGAGTGACCCCAAGTCACATGTTGAAGCATGTAATCAGCAATGGTCAGGTATTCCAGAAGATGAGTGGGTTCACCTATTCATCCACACATTGGATACAGTTCCAAGGAACTGGTACACTGAAACAGAATTGCGCGAAGGCACTATCAGTTGGCCTCTTATGATAGAAAGTTTTCAACTTACCTTCAGCTTTGAGTCAGAACATCCAAGCATTGACCACGCTTTAAAATGTATTAAAAAGAAGGTATTTGAACAATGTCCATTACCAGAATATTCCCAACCAGATTGGCCTGTCCAGATAGAACATGCCCTGGAATGCTATAATTTCACCACTGGAGAAGAGGATGATGATCCTCGCAACATCAATATTCCAGAATCAGAAGGGACACGCAATGTTGAAGGTCCTCAGCTTGATATCCCTGCCATTATAGAACACATCAAGCTCAAAAAGATTAACATTGGTACAGAAGCTGAACCCAAGTTTGCTTCTATAGGAGATTATTGGGATGATGAAACTGTTGGGCATATTTCAGACTTATTACGTGACTACCAGGATATCTTTCCCACCAAGTTCACAGAAATGAAAGGCATCCTAGGAGACTTAGGAGTGATGCGCATACCTCTAAAAGAAGATGCCAAGCGAGTAAAACAGCGCCCGTACAGATTGAATCCGCGATATAAAGAAAAAGTTAAAGAAGAAATTGATAAAATGCTCGCAGCAGGTATTATTGAACCAGTAGAGGAAAGTGATTGGATTAGTCCTATGGTCGTACAAGAGAAGAAGACAAAAGGCAAAATAAGAATCTGTGTGGACTTGCCCAAGCTGAATGATGCATCAGCGCATGATCCATTTCCTACTCGTTTTACAGACGAAGTGCTTGATAATGTTGGAGGACAAGAGTCTTACTCCTTCACTGATGGATTTTCGGGATACCATCAGATCAGAATCCATCCAGACGACCGCCATAAGACTACTTTTGCGACTGAATGGGGCTCATTCCAGTACACGGTAATGCCCTTTGGTATTAAAAACGCACCTGTTATCTTCTCTAGAGTCGTTGTTGCTGTTTTTAAAGAATTCATTCACAAGTTTTTAGAAGTCCATTTTGATGACTGGACTGTATTTGGGTTATTAAAGAATCATATAGGGAATCTGCGCATGATGTTAGAAAAATGTAGACAGCATCAGATTTCCCTTAACTTGAAAAAATGTATCTTCTATGCTCCTTTTGGTATTTTGTTGGGTCATATTGTATGCAGACAAGGACTCCTGATGGATCTTGTGAAGGTTGCCATCATTGCTAATTTACCTGCGCCCAACTCAGTCAAACAATTGCGCACTACATTGGGACATACAGGATACTACAGAAAATTTATCAAAGGATATGCAAAGATCACAGCACCTATGGAAAGATTGCTGAAAAAGGATTCGAAGTTCCAATGGACAGAAGAATGCCAACAGAGCTTGGATACACTTAAAGAAAAGATGATCACTGCGCCAATTCTAGTTTTCCCAGACTGGAGAAAACCCTTTCATGTTCATGTCGATGCTTCTTCCATAGCATTGAGGGTCGTGCTTACACAACCGGGAGAAGGAGGTATTGACCACCCGCTTGCTTACTCCAGCAGAAATCTATCCACAGCCAGAAGAACTACACCACTACAGAAAGAGAAGGACTAGCTATGGTGTATACCCTACAGAAATTCAGGCACTACCTATTGGGCGCACATTTTAAAATGTATACTGACCATTCTGCTTTGAAATACTTGGTCAATAAGCCAGTGTTAGGGGGAAGAATTTGCAGATGGCTACTGCTCTTCCAAGAGTATGATTTTGAGGTTATTGTAAAGCCAGGCAGATTGAATGCAGGACCTGACCATTTATCCAGGATAGAGTCAGGAGAGGAACCTACAAGTCTGGAGGACAATCTACCTGATGCGCAGTTGTTTTCTATTCAAGCAACAGATGAATATTATTCTGATATTCTTGAGTTTCTCACTACCGGGCAAGCACCGGCTGAGTTTACAATCCAGCAGAAGAAGCAACTTGTTGTCAAAGCCGCAGACTTCACTTTGATAGCAGGCCAACTCTATAAGCTGGGCCCCGATGAAGTCTTGCGTAGATGTATCTTACCGCATGAAAAAAGCTCTATCATCGCAGAAGCGCACTCAGGTACCGCAGGAGGCCATTTCGCAGGAAAGCCGACTGCGCAGAAGATCTTAGCCGTAGGTCTTTGGTGGCCGACATTGCACAAGGATACTAAGGAATTCTGCAAATGTTGCGATGTGTGCCAGCGAACAGGAAAACCCTCAAGGAGAGATGAAATGCCGCTAAGACCCCAGATAACACTGCGTGCTTTTGATAAATGGGCCATTGATTTTGTAGGACCTATCAACCCACCAAGAAAAAGAACCGACGCGAGATACATCATTACAGCTACTAAATACCTCACCAGATGGGCTGAGGCTAAGCCAGTTAAGAACTGCGACGCTGCCACTGCCGCGCAGTTCATTTTTGAGAACATTATCACTAGATTTGGATGTCCAGTGATTCTCATGAGTGATCAGGGTACACATTTCCTCAATGAGACTATAGAGGCCCTTACTGAAGAATTCCAAATTAGTCACCATAAGAGTACACCATACCACCCTCAAGCTAATGGTACGGTGGAGGCATTCAATAAAATTCTTGAGAATGCCCTGACGAAGATCTGTAATCAACAAAGAGATGATTGGGACCTTAGAGTCACAGCTGTATTATGGGCTTACAGAACCACATGCAAGAAACTAACGGGTCACACACCTTTCAGTTTCGTGTACGGACAAGAAGCAGTTATGCCCATGGAATACATTGTTCCCAGTCTCAGAATTGCACAAATTACAGAGATGGAAGATACTGATACCATGAGTGAAAGACTCTCACAATTGCTTGCCTTACAAGAAGACAGAATTTTAGCCGGATTCCATCAACAGGTACAGAAGGCAAGACAGAAAGCTTGGCATGACAGGCACATTAAGAATAAACACTTTGAAGAAGGAGACTTGGTACTCCTCTATGATAGTAAATTCATCAAGTTTCCGGGCAAGTTTCGTGTACATTGGTTAGGCCCTTTTCGGGTGACGAAGATAACAGAAGGAGGAGCAGTTCAACTTGCGAAGCTTAATGGAGAATTGCTACCTACAATGATCAATGGGAATCGGCTCAAGCTTTATCGCGACGGCCACTCCACCCTGTCGACTTAATTATTGCTAAAGAAGTGCAGATGTCCGTTGTAGTTGAAAGAGACATCGCATTGTCACAGTCTACACGGAAGTTGCGAGACACTTTCAGTTTTCGGCTTCCCGCGCAGTTCCTTGAAACATCCGTGCATGTCGAATAAAAGTTGTGTTGAGCAAGCCTATATTTGCGCTCTTATGAAGTTTTCCCCGGGCCGTTGAACTGTCGCTCTTGCGGACTTCCTTGTGTCAATTTGCCGCTTGAGGAGTTCTCGGTGTGGACCCCTCTATATGCACAGTTACCTAAGCTGAAAGGACCCACCGAAAAATTTGAATTACAGCAGTTATGTAGCCGCGTCTGAGAATAAATGAAGGATAAGCCCGCCATTTAAGTATAGCCACTCTGACAGATTCGGCTTGATCTCCGTAAGATTTGCATTTAACTCATGCACCGAAAGCTTTAGCTTCCTCCGGAAGGCTGTCAGAACCCGTCCATCACAATAAATGCACCGCAGAGGCGAGAGGGATAACGGGGTTGTCAACTCATGCATAGGCGCCTACAGCTAGTAACCCCACTTGCCCGCATTTACTATCACCTTTGGCTATAAATACCCCACACTTGTATATTTTTGGGTTACTTTTCTCGAGTTGCATAGTCTTGTTTGAGAATCTAAGTTATTGTTTTCAGAGCCGAGTTGTGCAGAGTGTTTCCTTTGTTTTTAGTGTCCATATCCTACGCTATTCCGCCATCTGTCTGTCCAAGTTCTTGTTGCCTATACCGGTTCACGACGGAGAACCTGTCAACTGAAGAAGTTGTTCGTCAATTCCTGCGTCGAGGCTTAGATTTCGGCATGACTACTCCGGTGACGGCCTCGACTTACGTACACCCTGGTTATAATGATCCCAGACAATCTCCGGGCACGAGAGCATCTCAGCAACAGCCAGAAGAACCCGTTCCAGAGCCGTTGGCCACCATGGTGAATTATATTCCGCCGCGTCCAGATGATGCACCAGAGGTACATATCCCAAAGAATGCAAAGTATCCGATTCCGTTACCTCCACGCCCGGCTGGCGTGCGACAAGAAGGGTCCCTGCTTGGACACCTTCCACTGGTCAAGTTCTCTTATTTCAACCTGGGAGACTATAAAACATATCCTCAGTTCGCGCCAGATCGATATCTGACGGTAGTTCATAATCCCACCAGAAAGATTGATGAATTCATCCCAAAGGGATTTGTAGCAAACTTGGAGAAGCCGGGTTTGTTGAACTTGTTGAAGCTACCACACTTCGGGTGTAGCAACGAAGTCAATGCAGTTGTTAAGACACTGCTATCCTGTGTTCATGGAGGTTACCTTTGGCTGGGGAGGCCAATCGATTTAAACGTTGATTTGATTCATCGCATCACCGGCCTATCTAAGGCTGGTAAGGATCGCAATATTCATTTTGTGGGAAAAGACAAGGATAGAAAATTGGATGCACAGCTGGTACAGAAATACAACTTAACAAAAGGAGGTCGGGCTTATGACCTCACTATAGTAGAAGATGAAGCACTTAGATTTACAGGAAGTCTGCTTGCAGGCAGACTTCTCACAAAGTGCAGACCGAAGGAAGTTACTGGAGTTGTCGTGGAGCTCGCCATCGCAGCTGCGTAGGGAGAACAGTACAACTGGTCCCTCTTCCTCCTCAATTCTTTCTTGGAAGACTGCTGGAACGTCCAAGACACCCCCAGTCAGTTGTTCCATTTTTCTTGGCTTTTAATTTTATGCGCTCTCGTCGGGTGGAAGGAGCCCCCGAACACTCAGTTCCTTCTGCGCCGCGCAGGAGAGGCTGCCGGAATTCGCTATGTTAACCTTTGGGAGTCTGCTAATCCCGTGAAGCGCAAGATGAACCGCGCTATATTTTGTGAATACTACCATCTCCTCAGAGATACCATTCAGGAAATGCCGAGGCTGAGCGAGGAGACAACAAAAATATATGAAGGAAAGTTGGCCTTTACTGTCGACTTGCATCAACTTTATCTCCGCCCCTGCGGCATTCAAGAGGAATGGGTCGTAGGCCTTTACAGGATGACCACCAAGGATGTTGAAGAAACTATCAAGTCTTGGTCGGATGAATGGAGGGAGGCCGCCGAAATCGCATCCGCGATGCCACCTGCCGCTGCGCAAGAGAAGGATAAGGGCAAGGAAGCCCCCGAGCAAAGAAGTGATGAAGGTTCGACAGAATCGGCGACCAAGAAACAAAAGGTGTCGCATCCCTCTGAGGCCATTCCCTCGGGGATCGACCAGTATCTGAAAGAGCAATTTTGCGAGCTGCGGATCACGCACGCTCACATCAGAATTGCTCTAGACCTGCAGTTTGTGGAATTAAAAGTCTCGCAGGAAGAGTTGCGCAGACCCATGCGCCAGCATCTACTTCGCAGGTGCCACAAGTAACTACAAGTATCGAGCGAGTTGAAGTACTTGCAGAAAGGCATACTGTCGTGCACATTCCGCCTACAAGCATGACACTTCCGGATCCGCTAGCTGCACTACAGGTAAGCGCAGTTGGGCCCGTTGAAATAAATTTGTCCTTAATTCCTATAGAGACTCTACAGCTAGTGCATGAGAAAGTTTATGTTGAGTTGAGAGCTAGAGAGCTCTCTACCTTCCATGCAAACCAAAGACTACAATCGCAGGAGATAGAGCTGAAGGCAAGCCATAAGAATATCTCCGAGAAGCTTGTACTTTATGAGGCACAAGACACTGGGATAAGAAATGTAATTGATGAAATTGCCCAGGAGTTGCCAGCCTGCGAGATTCAACCAGACCTTCCTCTGGTTGAGAAAGTTCAAATTATTGGAGGAAGGGTGAAAACCCTGGAGCACGAAATAGTTGCTATGGCTAAAGACCATAGAACGCAGATCACAGAGTTAGAAGCTCGTGTTGCAGCACATCTTACAGATGATAGCCAGGAACAATTTGAAGCGTTGCGCAGAACTTCTACACAACTGAAGAGAAGAGCAGAAGAAGCTGAGAACCTGATGAACCAAGCTATGGAGGCTTGGACGGAGCTTGAGACGCTCCCTTTCAAAGTTGGTCTTTTTGAACAGGTACAAGCTGCAGAACAGTCCCTAACTGTTCTGACTGAAGAAGCTAAGGCCTTAGAAGGCTTAGCAAAAATGAGGAAAATGAGTGAAGTGCGCAGAATCCAACAGCAACTGCACAAACTCAGAAATGAAGATGCTAAACTCACCAATAGCATTCAGCCATTTATGGATGAGTATGCTGACCTTGCTGCCCAGATCGAGGCAAAGATCAAAGAAATTGCAAAATCTCAACAGGTGATTGATGGCACAACTAAAGAAGAAGCCACTGCAGAAACGGTGCAGACAGCTGTGGAGTGTGTCGATGAAATGGACTCCGCTATTGCGTAGTGGAAGAAAACATTCGCGGAGACCCAAGCAAAAGCAGATGCGCAAGTAAAGCGACCACACACTAGCGCGAGTGGCTCGAGCGCGAGCCACAAGTAAGTGTTAGGGGCCTGTTGGAGCCTAGGCCGCAGCTATGGTAAAAGCTCCGAATTTTGAGGAAAAAGCACAAGTATTGAAGGAAAGTGCTAATTTTGAATAAACACCAATTTTTGGGTGGAAGGAAACGGTGCGCAGTACGGTGCCAGATGGATGAGCTCAACGCAGATTACAGACTGGAACTCGCGGAGCTCGCACGCACGTCATAGAAGAATGAATGTGGCTGAATAGAAAGCTCAGCTACCATAATAAATGAAGCGACAGAGTAGAGGGCTCAGCTACCTTCATTTAAGGCTAAGTGCAGAAGTTATGGTTGCTCAGATCAAGGAGGAGCAACGAACCAAAGCATTGAAGGCGAAAGACAAGGCGCCCATACCCGCAATCTGCGTCGAAAGTCATGGAACCTGCAGGAAGCGGCGACGTGACTGCAAGAGGTGCCTACAGTACACCTAGCCATGTGCGTGGTTAGGGTTTTTGGGGATTACTGTTGGGAAAGGCCCACAGTTTTGTAAAGGTGTGACTGTCATGGCCACCTATATATATGTATAATTGATAAGGGAGCTGGTTAGTTGGTTAGTCAGTTAACTAGCCTTTAGATGCTGAGACGCAGGTTAGCTGTTTGAGATAAGCTAGCTAGGTAGTAAGTCTTCTATTGTGTTGTTAGAAGGCAAGAGTAGAGATGGATAGCTGTGAAGCTAAATCCTTGAGTTGCAGACAGTCTGATTCGACGTTCGAACTATATTGTAATCTCTAAGAGAAAGAGACTAGATCGAGAGAAGGGCTCCCAGCTGTGTGCATGGAGTTTCCTGGAAGATTTAAGGCTGCAGCTGTGTGCACAGCATATTGTGTAGCTCTATCATTTTCTGGTTAATATAACACTCCCGTGGAAGTGGTTTTCCTTGAGGAGGTGAACTTCATACTTCTTGTTGTATGATGTTGTGTCGAGTGATTGCCTGTTTTAGTTCATTACCTGTGTATACATGAATCTTGCATTATCTTTATGAGTGTTAAGTGAGTTCGTGAAGCTTCCTTGGTAACTATAATCGTTAAGTGTCAAAGGATTTGTAGAACCCTGTCGCCGCAACGATAGGGGAATGCATTACTGCACTGGACGCGCGAAAAGAAAATATACATAGAGCGTCGACGCAGGGGGATAGTCGCCTCGTGCGCCCGAACGGAGATGCCGCGCAGCTAGGCTGTTGAGTGAGAGTTTCGCGCAGTTACGCCGAGGGGTCTGCGGAAAAGTCAGACAGTCCGCTTTGAGGAATCGTCAAGGAATGGAGAACAGTCTCCGCGTCGCCTAGGTTAAGGAAATCTGATTCCTTAGCCCCCCCATAGCCACTTCAGGTGAGACCTCGAGCTGCTGCACAACTCGTTGCCGAGAGGGCCAGTGCGCCAAGGGGTTTTGTTGCTGCGCTTCATTAAAACCCGGTTCTGCCCCAAAAAGCAGCCAACAATACCATGATGGAAGTTTGAACCATAGGAGACCCACAGAGCACTTCTACGGCTGAAGGAGATCGAGACCACACACTAGAAGACACCGTGTGCTTGTTCTCCTAGAAAAGACCCACATGCTTCTACGCCCAGTTCTGCACCTAGAGGAGATCGATACCACTGGAAAGGAGACCTAGATGTCTTCAGTAAGTTCATACATAAACCGAGACACTTACCATAAAAGTTCCTTCTCTGTAGAGCACATTGAGCACAGTCTTTTGAGTGTTTGGGAGTTTGGAAATGCATTTCACAGACTAGGGCCGTTTGGAAATGAATTAATTCCTTCTCTGCAGAGCACATTGAGCACCTTTTTTTAGTGTTTGGGGGTTTGGAAATTCATTGCATAGACTACGGTTTGGAATTTCATATTTGGATTCATTTGACCCTCTTTGTGTCTATTTCATGCGATTTCGTCTTCCTCGTCACTTCATTACCACTAAGCCAGTATGTGTCCCTTTGTCTCCTTTGTTAATCTTCGATGACTCAGACATAAATTTTTGGTGGAGTGGGGTGTGGAGAAATATGAAACTAAGCAAGTGGCTCAATAAGACTTGTTCTATCCATCTTGCTCAGGACACGTTAATGAGCAACATTAGGCGCTTCATTGCAATAACTTCACCCGTTCACAAATAACATTTTTTTAGTGAAAAACCCATTTCAGAGTCGTGCATTTTTGTCATTACCATCCAGGTATTTCTTTGTCTTTTTAAAAATAATTTTAAGATGTTAATTCAATTTTATGCTTGATTTCCTAACCCTATTTTGCAGTCTGTTTTAAAGGAGGCCAATTTGGTGATTCGGTAGGAATATCAAATTTGAATTTCAAATTTAGTTGTAGTCTGGTTACACTTAAAGGAATTTTCATTGTTAGTCTCACTACTAACCATTGTTTATTTACACAAATATCCATGAACTTATCCCTATAGGGTTTATGGGTTACTATTTTAAGGGTTAGTGTTAGGTTTGTAAGGGTTAAAAATAGAAGAAAACCCCACTAAATCATGAAAGTGTCATTTTGAATATTAAAAAATGGTAAGGATATCCATTGAAACTATAATAGTAAAGCTTCAAATGATTCTACTACGTTAAGTTCACCACCTTTCTACAACAACCAACTCCCTTCTTATGAAAACATTGACAACTTGTAACTTTTGTATGTAGTTGATAACGATATTCATAAGGGGATGTGATGTTCTAAAACTAGATTATTTATATAATGAAATCAATTTTGCACCTAAATAATGTTTGTATGCAATAAATAATACCCAACTTTGTGATGGAATGAATTTGATTTATGTTAATAAACCATCATCAATGGGAATTAAAAACTAGTCAACTTTGTCATTAACCCATAATCTCTCCAACCTTAAACTTAACCACTAAAGCATGAACCTCCAACCCAACTATTTTTTTCCCTAAAAATGTAAATTTCTACGAAATTGCTTAAGTGATGTGTGTTCAACGTACAAACTATAGTGTCAATGTATCGAGACCAATTCCTTATGCCTAAAAATGTCCAATTTTTCTCATATCTCTTTCAAAAATCAAATACTCCATTTAACAAGTGTGTGTGGTGATTCAAGGTGTCATTAATGGATTATGATCCTTAGAATATTAATTTAGATCCCACGATCCTTGTTTTCCACCTCTAACCACGGTTAAGGCTCCAAGACTCATGGTGATATGAAAAATCTCTTAATGATGCCCATATCCAACTAAGAAGCTAATGATCTATGTATATGTGGTGGTTGGGGCCTATTTTAGGGAATAGGGTAATAAAATATTCATTTTGGGCCAAAGGCTTACTTTGAGATCTCTAACCAAGTATTGAAACTTGTCACCATATAACCAACAATGATTAAATTTAAAAGGTTTTTTTTTCATCTTCTGTTCAAAATCAAGTTGAAGACATATGGGAAGGTGATCAAAGATCCCTATGGAGACAGAATAGGACCTATAGCATCCCATTTGACATATTTTCTTCTATATTTATTATGAGATTCAACATATCTCCACATATTGTCCACATCTTAGTAGGGTAAGGTGTGGTCATTATAGAGTGGTTGGACATGTTGTTGAATATTTTCCTAGCCTAATTGAAAAATGGGTTGTGGACCAGATCAGGCTTGTCAACCCCCCTACTCATCACTCACATGATATGCAATTTCCAAACAAAAATAAAATAAATGGTATTAAGAAAAGTATTTACAATTGTGTTCACCTCCAAAATGTTTTGGTATCATGGTACCCTTTTATTTTATGGGAAAATATAGATTAGATATACACCAATTAAAAAAATAATAATGAAAAAACAATAATTGTAAAATGCTAATGTTCAAAAGGCCAAGTGAAATGGAGTCATAGAGTTGTGAAGAACTTACAACATATCCATTAGTTGTGAAGAAATGAATTGGACACATGATGAATGCAATACTATTCACTTGAACCAAGAATAATATGAAAGTTCAATGCAATATAATACATATGAAGATAAGAATGCACCCCCCTCTAAAGAAAATGTAGCCAAATAAGATTTATTCATTGCAATTTACTACTCTAGTCCTTGTTAGCATCGTTACTATTCCCAACTTTATTTTTTTGCAAGAGAAAGAGCCATGAATTATGTTTTCAGTATTGAAAATTCAACTACAACATGTTGTCTCATTTTAATGATTGTAGGTAACACCAAATAGGTACTTGTCAGATCTATCTTCCTCAAGTGAGGAAGATGGAATAGAAGAGGTTGAAAGCGAGACGTTTATTACAAGATCAAACAGGTCAAGATCAACTAGAGCTGAAAAGGTAAGGAGAAAATTTCGTAGATGCATGGAACTTTTTCTTTTTGAAGGAGGATCATGTGATTATGATAATGAGAGAATATGTGACATTAAGTTTCCCTTGAGGTATAGACATATTTTCAAACGATGGCTACCCAAGGAGCTACCCCAAGTGGACACGGATTTCTTCCTCAATGGGAGGATTGTTGGGCATGGCCCAAGTTAAGACATTTTTGGAAAAAATAGTTTTTGAGCTGCGAAGCTATAGCGCAGCGCAACGTCGAAAAAGTAAAAGTCACAGCCCTGTGAAGTGTCAGTGCTGTGGAGATCCAGTGCTGCGAAGTGCCAGCTCCGCGAATATCAAACATGGTAGAATTTTGGACAAAAAATGGTATAAGTTCCAGTAAGATTGATCCACTATCTATTTTGGGAAAGATGCTTCAATATTCCCAGGAGGTGGGTAAGAAGTGGCAAAGAAGGAAAGTGATGGGCCGGATGGGCAAACGCAGCACTAAGTGAACCGAGTGCACGAAACCATTAGAGAAATAACATCGGGATGAAAGCGACCCACTAACATGCACCCAGCAGGGGGGATGAAAGCAACGTGACCACGCGCGGTCAAAAGATGTCAAAAGCCAGAGACAGCACAGAAGGATGGCCAAGACGATGAAGTCACTGTGATAGCCTAACAGATTTTTATTAGCGGGGTGACCGCACCATTTTGGGTACCTTAGGGTTTGCTTTAGCCCACCATGAATGTAAATACGTGACCTATGGGCATGATCTATATAAGGGAATTTTTTTAAGGGAAAGAGTTGATTTATGTTGATTTTTGTGTTGTTGATTGTGTATTGAGAGACTATTTTAAAGAGGCTCTGCAGCTATGTGCGCAGAGATCCATTGAAGAGAGAAGAGAGTCTACAGCTGAGTGCATAGACTGCAACTGTTGAACCCTTCCCATTTATTATAAACAATAGTTCCTGTGGACGTAGCTCCCATCCTGGGGGTGAACCACGTTAAATCCGTGTGTTGTGTGATTGAATGTGTGTTTGCTTTTGATTAAATGGTTAAGTTCTTTCTTATGAGTATATGTATCTTTGCATTCGTGCATATCGTCCATAAGAATGAATGATGAGAACAATATGTTAAGTATCAAACATAGATGAGTGAAGGTTGAATGCGCAAGTATTTTTGAACATAGTGAATGCATGAGATAATCGGGTAAACACTTAAATCAACGAAGTCTGTGTAGTGTGATTCCCTGAAGCATAGCACCGGAAGTGCACAGTTGCATCGTAGTTCATCATATTGCATAAGTCCCAAAGTATACATCCTAATATGCTTGTTGAATGCACAATTTACACTAAGTAAAGTCTGTCGAATATGTGTGATTGGTAAAGAGGTAGCGCAGCCCTCAGTAGCATTGTCCTATTGTTAAGTAGCCATTCTGAAGCGTGCAATTCCTGTGTGCGCCATAGCTAAAGTGCTAACCGCGAAGTAGGTGAAACTTCACGCAATCCCCCATTCTGTTGAACTATGCATCACCCAGTTGTGGAAACTTGATTCCACAATGTCCCCATAACTTTGCCTCAGGTTAGACCTCAGTCTACTCACTGACTATTTCCAAAAGGGATGGTGAAAAGGGGGTTTTGTTGGTTCCCTGAACTGCACAAAACCTGGGTCTATCTTGAAAAGCTAAAGAAAAATATACGAGCCAACAAATGGTTCCATTGTTAGGAACCATTTAAAACATTGCTCCATCGTCTTTACATGGATTGGGGCTATTTTTCATGGATGGAATAAAGGTAAAATATGGCACCGAAACTGAATTGATGGAGTTTGTCATACCATGTTACAAATACAATGACTAGTTGTTGTTGGTCCGATATACGCGAAGTATGCGAACATATGGAGTGGCAGAAAATTATTTTCAACTACTGGGCTACAATATGAACAAAGGAGCTACTATGTATATTGATGAAAGGCCAAAATCTTCTGGAAATATCGCAGGGTTTATAAATAGTACATGACCAGGGACAACACATATGATACCCAATTGCATATTTTATGGGCATGAAGGAAATCATGTATTCGTATGTGCAACAAAATCAATAGTTGTAGGTGAAGAGTTGTTTATCGATTACGGTTTGAATTGAATAGATGTGTGGGTTTCTATTATGGAGGTAATTATCTTATACAACATTTAACTCACCTTTTATCGATGACTTATTATATTTCTCTTGCAACAAATTTATTTATATGTCATGCTTTTTATAATATACACATGGTTAATTATATGTCATGATTTTCATTAATCATGTTTAAGAGACATGCTTAAATATGTAATTTTCATTCTTAATATGTCTTAATTATTATATTTTGGCAGGGTGATCGTGGCCATATGCCACAAGCTGGCCGTGGAAAGTCACCAATGGTGTCGCATGAGGTAAATGTTACCATAATAGTATGTAATAACATCAATGTAATAGTAACAACAATTCATGATTATATTACAGCTGTTAACATTTGACCTTTTTTATGCTTATGAGATCAATAATTCAAGATGATATCATGCTTATTGTATGGTGGCAGGGAGGTACTCAGAGCATACCTACAGATTTTGGTCAGTTAAACGTGATTGTCATATTAACAATAAATATTTTCTTCATTAATCACGTTTATTATACATGGTTCAACTTTTACTTTTCGATATGAATATGTCTTTACTCTTGTATTGTGGAAAGGTGGTCATGGGAAGTCACTGATGGTGTCGCATCAGGTAAATGATAACTTAATAGTACCTAAACATGATTAAAGTAATTATTTTTGTTTTTATATGCATTTTATTTTTTTTACATGAATTTTTGTAATGATAAAAATAAATTAACTACTTTTATTGATTGATGTTTGTAGAGCACACCGCATCAGGATGAGGAGGAGTTCACTGAGGAAGATATGTTTTATTCAACTGACCTAATGGAAACTGTGAAGAAGGATTTGAAAAAGTGAAATCAAGAACTTCTTAGACTGATTGTAATCAGACCCGGGTCTGAAGAAATCAAAGCAAAAATTGATGACTTGACGCAAAAACTAGAACAATACGGGGTAAGTGGCATCATTGAAATATTTGACAAACTATGAAATATATTCATTTATGTTATTTTAGTTCTCTTTTTTTTATATGATCTAATCAATTGAAGTTTTTTTTTGTAAGAATTTTTGGAGATAACACCTGTGCATCGAGTACAGGCCATAGAGTGTTAGAAAAACAAGATCGCAGAGCAATAACAATAAACAAAAATGCAAATATAATCACACATACACATTACAAGAGAGACACAGATATATCGTGGTTCACCCAACTTGGGCTACGTCCACACTGAATTTTCGAGTCCTTATTATTATTACCGTCCAGCAAGGTGAAGGGATACAACCTGCAGCACAACCGCTGCACTTCCTCTTCTCTGTTTCACAGTCTCTCTCCTGATCTCAGAGATCTTTACAATGCATAAAACCTAATACATCCTCATCCCGCTGGGGTGACTGTACAGTCCACCTACATATCATATAAAACTAGGGTACAAACACGGCTGATACAATATCATCCATGAGACTAGAAGATCTGGCTCCACAACCAACAATCTCCCACTTGGAGACTGATCATAGCAATTCCACCGCTGCTGCATTTGCTGGACTTGGACTTGGAAAATTTCTCCTCTTCACCTTCATGCTAGAAGGCCAACTGAAACTGAGCATGAACTTAGTTTCTCTCGGGTCACTAACTTTGTGAACATGTCTGCAGGATTCTGGCTAGTATGTATCTTTTCCAGCTTCAATAGTTCATCTTCCAGAACAGAGCGTATGAAATGGTACTTGAGCTGTATATGTTTAGTCCTGGAATGGAATGCTAAGTTCTTTGCAAGGTGAATGGAACTCTGGCTGTCACTATACAATCTGCTATCCTTCTGCTTCTTACCCACTTCCTCCATAAACCTATGCAACCAAATCATCTCTTTACTAGCCTCTGTAATGGCAACATACTCTGCTTCTGTTGTTAAAAGTGCAACAACCTTCTGTAGTTTCGAAATCCATCTTACTGATGTTCCACCTACAGTAAACACATACCCTGTGGTGCTCCTCCTGCTATCCTTGTCACCTGCCATATCTGCATCAACATATCCCCGTAGAATAGTGTCTGAACCTCCAAAACATAATGCCTCAGTGGTAGTACCTCTCAAATACCTGAGAATCCATTGTATTGCCTTCCAATGTTCTTTACCTAGATTGTTCATATATCTGCTCACAAATCCCACTGCATATGCAATATCTGGTCTTATGCACACCATGGCATACATCAAGCTGCCAACTGCTGATTGATAGGGAATCTTGGACATGTAATCTGTCTCTTCTTGTGTCTTGGGACACATTTCCTTACTTAGACTGAAATGGCTAGCCAAAGGTGTACTTACAGGTTTTGCATTCTGCATTCTGAACCTCTCCAACACCTTTTGTATGTACTCACTTTGAGACAATGACAATTTGCGATTTTTCTTGTCTCTCCTTATTCTCATACCAAGGATTTGTTTTGTAGCACCCAAATCCTTCATCGCAAATGAATTAGCTAGCTTCCTTTTGAGTACATTTATATCCTACATGTCAGACCCTGCAACAAGCATGTCATCCACATACAATAACAAGATAATATATCTTCCATTGTCTAGTTTCTTGAAATAAACATAGTGGTCAGAATGACATCTACTATAACCTTGTTCTGTCATAAACCTGTCAAACTTTAGATACCACTGCCTTGGAGCTTGCTTCAAGCCATACAAGCTCTTTTTCAACCTGCATACCAGATCCTCCTTACCTTTGACCTCATACCTTTTTGGCTGCTACATATATATTTCTTCCTCCAAATCCCCATGGAGGAAGGCTGTTTTTACATCTAACTATTCAAGATGCAAATATTCTACCACCACTAGACTTAAGATAGTCCTAATTGAAGTCATCTTAACAACAGGAGAAAATATTTCATCAAAATCTATACCTTTCTTTTGTGCAAACCCCTTTACAACAAGTCTGGCCTTGTACCGCTTCTTACCTCCTTCTTCTTCCTTCAACCTGTAAATCCATTTGTTTTGCAATTCTCTTTTACCAGCAGGAAACTGAACCAAATCCCAAGTCTGGTTTCCTACCAATGAGTCCATCTCCTCATTCATGCCTTGCTCTCACTTCTTTCTAGTTTCCACCTACATTGCTTCTTCATAACATTCTGGTTCACCAAAATCAGTCATCAATAAATAATACATTGAAGGAGAGTATCGTTCAGGGAGTCTACTTAACCTGGTATATCTTCTTACAGTTGCAGGAGTTTCAGGTACTTGCTGCTGCTCTTGATTTTCTGGCACCTTCGGAACTTTAATTTCATCAAGCACTATGTACTCTGTGTTTTGCTATTCCTGTTTCTTTCCCTGCAACTGATCTTTATACATGACCTTTTCATTGAATATCACATCTCTACTCCTGATGATTTTGTTATTTTCATAATCCCATAAACGATAACCAAATTCATCAACCCCATATCCAATAAAGGTACATTTCTTGGATTTAGCTTCAAGCTTTGTTCTATTTTCTTTATCAATATGGACAAATGCTTCACAACCAAACATTCTCAAAAATGAGTAGTTTACCTTTTTATCTGTCCATGCTTCCTCTGGAATACCACCATCCAAAGCACTTGAAGGTCCTCTATTTATTAAATAAACAACAGTATTTACAGCATCCACCCAAAACTGTAAGGGCAACCCTACATGCAGTCTCATACACCTTGCACGCTCCATGATCGTTCTGTTCATCCTTTCTGACACACCATTTTCCTGTGGTGTTCCTGGGACTGCCTTCTCTCTACGAATCCCATGGTATGAACAGTAACTATCAAACTCCTTGCCGCAGCACTCACCTCCATTATCAAATCTGAGACACTTCAATCTCAGTTTTCCTGTCTCATTCTCAACCAAAGCTTTCCACTTCTTAAAAGTAGCAAACACATCAGATTTCTGTCTAATGCAATAAACCCAAGTTTTTCTAGTTGCCTCATCAATAAATGTAACATAATAATGAGAGCCACCAAGAGATTGTACCTGAGTCGGTCCCCATACATCTGTATGCACAAGCTCTAATTTTTTATTCTTTTTCTGTTTCCCAACCCTGAGAAATCTGACTCTCTTCTGTTTTCCATAAACACAGTTTTCATAGAATTCCAAACTTGCCTGCTTCAAATCTGGCAGCAACTTCCTTGAGTGGAGAATCTGCATCCCCTTCTCACTCATGTAGCCAAGCCTATGATGCCACAATGCTATACTTGTTCCTGTGGAAGCTAAAGAGATAGAATGGTCAGTATTATGAGGACATAAATACAACGTACCTACTCTGTCTCCTTTTGCTATCACCATTGATCCTTTAGTGATCTTCCACCACTTTTCTCCGAATGTAGATAGACAGCCGCCATCTCCCAACTGCCCTGTTGAGATCAGATTTCTTTTCATAGCAGGAATAGGCCTAACTTCTTTCAACAACCAATCAGTTCCATTCTTAACTTTTATCCATACCTTACCCATTCCAACAATTTTACATGGCTCATCATCACCCAATAAAACATGTCCAAAGTTGCCAAGAACATACTCATGAAAGTATTTCCTATGGGGTGTAGCATGACATGAAGCTCCTGAATCTACTACCCAATAATCACTAGTATTATCTAATGCAAGAATCAAAGCATCTTGTAACACATCACCTACTACATTTGCTTCCTGGGTAGTTTCCTTTTGTGCATCTCCTTTCTTCTTTAGATATTTGCAGTCTTTCTTCAGATGTCATTTCTTTCCATAGTTCCAGCATTCTATCTTTCCCAGAATGGACTTGGATCTGCCCATTTTAGACTTTCCATGATTACCTTGGCTCTTTCCTCTCTCCTTTTGTCTTCCCCTGCTCTCCATGGTCAACGCATTACCTGATGTCTCACCTGTTCTTTTTCTTCGCATTTCCTCTCTAAGAATAACACCAATAACATCATCAAATTTCAAGGTGTTCGAACCAGAGACAGAGTTACTTACAGCCATGACCAAGCTATTCCAGCTTTCTGGCAATGAACACAAGATTAGAAGAGCCCTAACCTCATCATCAAAGTTCACACTTACATAACTTAGCTGATTTGTAACCGTATTAAACTCATTTAAATTATCAGTAACAGATCCACCTTCAGACATCTTCATATTAAATAAACGCTTCATTAGAAATACCTTGTTGGAGGCCGAGGGTTTTTCATATAGCTTACCCAATGTGCTCATCAAACCCTCTGTTGTTGTTTCTTTTGAGATATTGAAAGCCACCGACGAAGCCAGGCTCAACCATATTGTTCCTAGAGCCTTTCTGTCAAGAACCTCCCATTCTTCGTCCTTCATAGCCATCGGTTGCTTTGCTTTTCCTCCCAATGGTAGGAATAGATCCTTCTGGTACAGATAGTCCTCCATTTGCATCTTCCATAACCCAAAGTTTTTGGCCGTTAAACTTCTCGACCTTAAACTTTCCTTCTTCTGCCATTGCTCCCACTCGAACCAGAAACCCTAGTTTCTTGCGCGTTTAACTGCCAAATAGACCTTTGTCTCTGATACCAATTGTTAGAAAAAACAGGATCGCAGAGCAACAAATAATAAACAGAAATGCAAATATAATCACACATACACATTACAAGAAAGACACAGATATATCGTGGTTCACCCAACTTGGGCTACGTCCACACTGAATTTGCCAGTCCTTATTATTATTACCGTCCAGCAACGTGAAGGGATACAACTTGCAGCACAACCGCTGCACTTCCTCTTCTCTGTTTCACAGTCTCTCTTCTGATCTCAGAGATCTTTACAATACATAAAACCTAATACATCCTCATCCCGCTGGGGTGACTGTACAGTCCACCTACATATCATATAAAACTGGGGTACAAACACGGTTGATACAATATCATCTATGAGACTAGAAGATCTGGCTCCACAACCAACATAAAGGTCGGTATTGGTAGTAGCGATGGTTCAACACATCGTCAACCTACCATACCAACAAGGCTATTTGACTCTCCTGACTAGAAATGCACTTTAGATGCTACGACCTCACTGGATGTTGGAGATCAACAGGGCCCTTCACCCACTACTACTTCACAGGATGTTAGAGAGGACAGTAGTATCGAATGTGAAAGTTGCTATCCTAGAGTAGTACGTGTGGTTGGCAAGGGATCATTTCCCGTTAGCTTCTTGGTGGACCAAGATTATTTTCCAATCAAGATACCAAATATTGCAGGTATTATTAATTTATTCAGTGTTTTTTTCATGCAATTCAAAGCCACATACCTCAAATTAGTTTTAATTAATTATCATATTTTATTTTGCAGGAAATAATGTTTTTTATAAGAACCTGCATGAGAAGACGTTCGATATTTTTGGGCCCACCATTCATACATGATGGAAATCCCAAAATGAAAAATTGAAATATGATCTGATGAACCACATGGTCAAATTGTTTGGTGATACCTTCAACAGAAAAGGTGTCACCGCAGCAACTGGCTTAAATTTGAAATATGTTAGGGAATATTATAGGGACAATTTGAAAATTAACCATAAGTATGAGCATCCTCCGATGGTTCCAAAGAAGGAGTAGAAGGTACTCATGTATGATGTAAAGTAGAAGGAATTGAGAAAACAAGGAAAGACTCGGCCAATTGGTTCAAGAAGGTATGCCACATATCATATTTTCAATGAACAATGTTCAATTTTTTTTAAACTTTTAAATATATTTAAGTTGCGATATCTAACATATTTTCAACCTTTCATAGGCTCCCCAACACCTCTAATGTGACAAAGGAAAGAGTAGAAAAACATGGGCAGCACAAACTAGGCCAGGGTGGATATCGGAAACTAAGAGCACGAATTGTAAGGATCAAATGCTCATTATTTGTAGCCAAAATTTTCTAACTGTAGTGAACAAATAATTGATTTATCACAAGCAATTTTCATGGTTTTATGTATTGCAGGGAAATTCTTTTCAATAGGAAGCCACTAAAGAAGACTTGAGGATCGACTTCACGTACAGTTTTCAACATGTGTTGGAATGTCGAAAAATCTCGGGGAAAACCCCAATTTCCCCATTGATGCACACAGAGGTAAATAAAATCAATAAGGCCATCATTATAATGTACTTTTGTAATCTATTCATGAATGAGTACATCGGAAAATAAATGTCTTTTTTTGTTTTTTGGGTGAGAGCAACAAAAGCAGTGAGGGTAGCAGTACCGAACAAGTACCACATGATGGTGGGGAGCTGCCTCATGGTGGTGGCGAGCAACCAAGCCAATCAAGTATGTATGTTATAAAACATCAGTATTTAATATGATTTTAAATACATAATTGATGACATGTACTAAAAAAAATTCTTTTGTCAATGGCAGAGCATGTACCTGCTCATGCTCAACTGGGAGAGGAACAAATGGAAAAACCAATGAACACTCCAGTCTTCTCAGCTAGTTATCCAATAGGTAAACATCATTGTAATGATATTGGAAATATTGAAATAAGTACTTCAATAACAACTACGCATTTATATCTATATAATTGTCTTGGTTTTTGCAGATGATGCCCCTCTCTAGCGACCTCCATGCCCTGCTAATCGATGTACCAGAAGTATGGTATAGGAGAGCATACCCACACAATCAACGGAAAGAGAGGGTGCAACAACTACAATGCATCAACATGACAAAGATGATGTCCCCATGCTGGAATTTCTAAAAACAAAAAAAATGTAGTTGTATACATTTAAGATTTGTATTTGACTGAGTAAAGACATGCAATATTTACATTTTTTTTACAAGTTTATTGATTTAGTCGGTGCATGGTCATATTTTAGAATTGAGGTTTATAATGTGGATGGTATTTCTCAATTAATATTTTTTAATATGCGTGACATCTTTCGAGGACTATGGTTATCCTCAAGGGGTCAGCCACCCCTTCCTGAGTTAACCTGAGGAAGATGAGATGGCCATATCATTTATAATTGGTTTAGATCTAATATATTCATGCTATTGTTATTTCAACATTGTTTTCTTTCATTAACAAATTAGATCTGATATATATTGCTACTATTATTACTGTTTTTTGTTTTCAGTATTTTAATGATTATTGCATCCCTTTGTTTGATAGTACTATGTTGATTAAAACAATTAATACCTATATTTATGCTTTTTAAAATTTATATGTGAAATGTTTGTTCACTTTGTTACATAGCTTATTTTTTAATATGTGTGACATCTTCTGACTATGGTTATAATCAAGGGGTTGGCCACCCCTTGCTGAGTTAACCTGAGGAAGGTGATATGACCACATGAGCTTCCTTATACAGTGATGATGATTATGAGCATCCACTCTTTGCATGGGACACATGAGATGTATGAGCACATACAATTGAGAAGGCCAGGCAACCTAACCTCACGTTGACTTGATGCGCATGAGCCTAGTATGACGTCGTGTTACCTTTTTATGTTATGTTGACTTGCATGTTTATTTGTATGTGATGTTTAGCCTTGCAGTGACTCATGATTGACCCTTACATGGTAACATTGAGCTATACAACCCTTAAATGTTGGCGTCCATATTTTTTATGACTAGCATGACCCCTTAGCATTGGTGTCCACGCTTGCATTGACCTTAAGAGCCCTCCTTAGGTGCTATCCACCATAGCGCTACATTATATGATGTTTTTGGAGTAATTTGATGTCATTTTTTATTGTGAGTTGGTCATACTACTGTGTTGCTACTGTTTTTTATTTGTGAGGGTTGTATGATTTATTTTAGGGTCTTTTCCAGTTCTGGGCTCTCTCCTTTCACGGGAATGTTGGTCTAGTTGAGTCTCATGCAAGTAACCTAATGCTAAGAGGTTGAAGTCTGTTTAGAATCTTTTTTTTCTGATGATAAGAGAGGTATGCCCCAACATCTGACGTTGAGTTTATAATTGGTTCATATCTTATATATATTGCTACTGTTATATATATATTTCTATTGTTATTACTGTTATTGTTTTCGTTACTTTAATGGTTATTGTAGCTCATTGTTTTTGGGACATGCTGGACATGAAGGATATTCAGTTATGGTTTTTCTTTTCCACAATAATTACAAAATTTTATTGTACTGTAGTAATACATACAACATGACAACTGTGCCATAATATTTTTCTTTACAGGTCCTCTATCTTGTAGACCCAATTGATGAGGTTGCTATTCAAAATATTCAGATGTACAAAGACATAGGTTTCTATTCAAAATCTATCTTGTGGTGCTATGTGAGATGACCAGTAGCTATACATAAGGCATGTAGTGCATGGCCATAAGCGATGACTCTTTTCAGGGATACACCAAGGACAACAATTTATTGGAGGCGTCACGAAGATTGGAGGTTGGATCACAAGGTTATATTTTTTCTATCCTTCCTTGTGGTGGCTTACAAGTGTTTTTAATCATTTTTAGTCAATTTTATGAATGCAAACACATTATCTCATCTACCCTAGACTACAGGTAGCCTCAAGCCATCACATTTGTGGAGCAAGTTTTTTCACCTACAGTTAGGAATAATCTCTCTTGTATAAGAGAAAAACTCAACCTCTACAATAAAGTAATAATACATGATCTAGGACCCTAGATATATCCTAGGGACTCTCAAAGATAGAGTAAAAAATAATGAACAATGCTCAACTAACCAACAAAATCCCCAAAGAAAGAGGGAACACCATCTAATCATGGTAAAATGAGTGAGAAATGGTATAATATAATCCTCAATAGGGATGGATCTCCATGAGAAATGGTACAAGGCATGACCAAACAAACATCACAACCAAACCCCAAAGCTAGGGTGTTCCAAAAAAAATGGTCCAATATGCCACGATAAAGCTCAGAATACTAGAATGCTCCCTCAAAAATTTCCACACATGTGGCTCAAAGGATCTCCAAGGGTGACATAAACCTAAAATTTGGTGAAGCACATAACCCACATCCTCAAATGGAAAATCACTAC
Organism: Larix kaempferi; assembly: GCA_027924585.1. Taxonomy (NCBI): domain Eukaryota; kingdom Viridiplantae; phylum Streptophyta; class Pinopsida; order Pinales; family Pinaceae; genus Larix; species Larix kaempferi. The sequence goes on along the minus strand of BSBM01001243.1, from coordinate 582,971 downwards.
CCTCAATAATGGTGGCAAGTGGTTGGAGGTGCCAATCCAAAGGTAGAATTCTAGGATGCCCTCCTCAAAACCCTCAAGCAGTCCATCCTTTACTGTCAAAGTGTGGGATGTCTCCATGAAACAAACTCCAATGGTCATCTAGAATCCTCCATGTGTCATGTCAATGATCCAAAAGTGAAGTGGTAATGGTCCAAACAAGGATCAAGCCTCCCATGTGCCAATAACAAGGGTTTACATCATGTAGAAGGGAACGTCGCTCTAAAAAATGCTAGGAAATATCATGTGTGAAAGTACAGCGCTCCATGGAAATATGCCTAATAATTATCAAGCATGCCAACTCAAGTGTCATATCAAATATATAATATGAATCACACTAGTGGATAAGGTTAACCCATCATTTGACTTAGGCAATGTTATCAAACATGAAAACAATACATGAAATAAATTTACAACCACACCTCTCTATCAATTCAACAACTTATTTAACCTTTACTCATCCAGTCTAATTTTGGTGTGACCATATTAAACCCTTATCAGATGTGATACCCCTAAGTTAAGATGCATAACCTAGATACCTAAGTCAACTGAGGTTGCATGAAGTGAATTATGTACTAGGGAAGAAAGGGGGTCTTTATGAAATCTCCATCATAGAAACATAGGAGAGAGAGGTCTATCCTTAACTTTCAAGAGTTAGGATTTTAAATTTTTCTTCCACATGTGTGCCAAAGGAAGTGTTCTATGGGTTATTTATCCTTGCGCAGTCATATTGCAATCCCCCTTTTATTTTATTTTTCCATTGATATTTCATTTGTTTACATTTCCTAGCCATTTCATTGTCTTAGTACCATTTGCTTTAGATTTGGCTTTGATAACATGGGATAAGGGAAGTTGGGTTTTTGCAAGGGGAGTGTTAACCCCCATTTTGTAGGGGTGTCCACGTATGATTTTGATCACACTCTTGAAACATGGGGTGACCTCAACTTTGATGACAATTTGATGGTGCTTTGGGATATCTAGGGTGAAGTATGAGACTAACCAAGCAACCTTTGAAGTCATGATCAACATTTGGGGAATAATTTCAAATGTAATCATCCTTCATCTAGGATTCTAAGGTTAGTTATTACTAATTCATATAAGCATCATATTTATTACTATCGAGAAGAGTTACAGAAGAACATATTAAAATATGAATAGCTATTATACCATTATTTTCCACCCTTGGTGTCTATAGGACACTTGCCATGCTTGCTATGCCTAGACACTGCCTTTCTGACCCTTGACTCGGATAATTACTACTACTTTGAGGACTATCACCCTCCATTCACTGTTTATGGAGTGATAATATTCCACTATTACTCCTTCCATTATAGGAAGCGAGCAACCCTATCCCACCTTGCATTACTTACAAGGAGCAATAACCTTCACATTTGGTTAGTTTTGAAGGAGACGAATATGATGAGTTGGATCATGACTTGAGTGTGACAATTCCTGGGATTCTCTAATCATCCCATTTCCTCCTCCATCAATTTATATAATGAAGGTAATTCAAGGGGGGAGAGAGGAGACTAAGGATATTATTTTTATGTTGTTAGGTTCCATAGTGAATTCCTAAATATCTCATTCAGATCATTGTATAAGTGATTGGATCAAGGAAGGATTGGAGCAAGGAGATTGGATAATACTTGTGTCATGACTCAAGGAATATGCATGATGTATATTTATTATTGATTTTATATAGATATATGCATTTCCCCCTCCATTTAATGTCTTGTTTAACATTATATGTACTGTGCTTATGATTACATGTCTTATATGTGGAGGATAAGATCTATCCTTGAGCATATCATATTAGATCTAGATTGTATCTTGATTATCTTGATCTATTTATATCTTGATTATCTTGATCTATTTATATCTTGATTATCTTGTTTTAGTTTATATCTTGATTATAATAGTGATTTAGAGGTTTGATATGGTTATTATTATTTAAGTGTGTGTACTCAATAGGTGCAAATCAGCTGGAGCAAAGTCCACCAAATATACACCAACAAGTGATATACATCAATGAACATCACTAATGACAAGGTGAGTTACCTTCCCACCTTCTCTTTCTATGTAATATGTTGTCAATATTAGATATAGAGTGGAAATCATAGTGGTGTAACCCCCATATATATTGCGTAAGGGGAAAGAGAACTAAGGGAGGTCTCATATGTCTGTAGAAGGGAAATATCTGCAAATAGAAGTGGTGACTCTAATAGGGAGGAGATTATGATATTTCCCAAGTTTTATTTGAAAAGTTCCTCGTTTATCTCATCCTTTTGAACGTCATTTTGATCTTTGAGTCCTCCATATACATTGTTTCATCCATTGGATACCTTGGAACCCTTCACATCTGAAACAAATCTCAAAAAAATTCCTTTCTTTGGGTTATTTCCCTTGCCAGTGAAATCCAAAGTGACAGTATCCTTCCTTGCTAAGCTTCTGGGAGAGATAGTTGTTGTTTATCCTTCCTTGAATATCCTGATAGGAGCAATAGTGTCCTATAGGATAATTGTTTGTCTTCTTATAATCTATCTCAGGCATAGGTTTTTTTTTGGTTCATGGAGTGTTTTTATGGTTTTTATACATCATCATCACACCTAGATAATGTCCTCTTCCTCATTTGAGTGATATCTATTTTCCTCTTTTACCATTTGTTTGAGTGTGATTTGCATCACCTTAACTTAATGAATAGTTATCTAATTTGTGTTTTCTAGCCTACTAGTGATTGTATAATGCTATTATCTCTGTTTCAAGTGATTTCCAAAGAATCTTCTATAGTATGTAGTCATCCTTTGTCATTGTCTTTTGGTTTGCTTGTCATGATGCAATATAATGGTATAATTCAAATCAAATGTTTTCCTTTTGAGGTGTCCTTCTAAATAAAATGTTTGTTGCAATATATGAGGAGTTCGATCCACTTTACAAGATATTTCTTACCATTTGGAGGACTATACCTGGTTATTTTACCCTAATGGATGGGCTATCCATCATGGATAAGGGTCATCAACATTAATTTTTAATTTTTTTAAAATATTCGGACATCATCGCTATAGCGATGGAAATAACTTGGTAATTCCTTTCATGGGAAACACTATTCCATGGCTATAGCCATGAACATTTCGTTGCTTGTATAGTAAAATCATCGTTATGTGCATGTTTGGATGTTGCTATAGCGACAATGAACCGTGGCTGTAGTGACAATCTGTCATGAACATAGCGACGATTTTTCTATAGAAGTGACGGAATGATCATCGCTATAGCCATGAAATAACGTTACCCAAGAAAGGAATGACCAAGTTCTTTCCATCTCTATAGTGATGATGTATGACACACCAACGTTGCTATAGCGATAAAGACTTTTTTCTTTAGTGAGAGATTCACGTCGATATAGCAACGATCTCTAACACACCAACGTTGTTATAGCTGCAAGGACATGTCGTTGTAGTGACAGATTAATGTCACTATAACGACGACTGGAGGTTTTTTCAACATTGTCCACTCATGCCACGTGTCATGTCTTTCATGTCTCCATAGCGACGAAAGGTTCGAAGTGTGGCTATATCGACGAAAAATGTTGTGACGACAATTGTTGACCAAGACCAACTCGGCCTCAGTTGACAAGGGTTCGCCTCACTGTCAACGCATACCGGAGTCTCCCTGGGAACTGGCCCGGGCAGGTTTGAGCCCACCCAGCAACACCCGCAGAGCGGATGAGGTCTCACCCGAGGCATCCAAGAAGAGCAGAAGGAACCATGTTTCCATCGAGGTAGGAGGAGAGTTGTGGCTGTGCAGACTATCTCTATTGCAGTACTTAAACAGAATTATAACATTTCAACTAACTGCACCATTCGTATTCCAAATGAAACAGATCAGTTAATCGCATCATTTGTCATTTCAACAATAGTAAGCAGACATTACATTAAACAACAACTATATATCGCATCATTGCACAGAGATTGCACCAAAACATCATTGTATTACTGTTGCGGTCAAAATACCAGAGGCAAAACATACATCTTCTCCACTTCTCGCTATCTTCTCATCTTCATTCTTTTATATCTATCACTACGACTCTCATCTATTTATAGGATTTTTCCATTACAATATTTGTCCACTTACAACTAACTTCCTAACTGACACTATGGACAATTGACCCATTATCTAACTAACTTGGTCCAAATGACCCCAAAAACCTGCATACCGCGGTACAACTGACTCACTATTACATAGTATGTGGTCCAAGTGACCCAAAACCCGCTAACTGTGGTATTCTTTATCACAAAATACTCCTCTCGTGCCTTCCTCCAACGTGTCGCAACGTCAGCAGTACCGCAACACGTCCTCCTCAAACCGCCTACCAACAGGCCCCCAACACAATCTTGTGGCTCGTCCTCGAGCCACATCAACTTCTTCTATTCTTGTTGTCTGGATCACACAATGTTGTCTCCTTCCTTCGACTATACAGATCCTCGGCTACCAATTCTGTAAGCCCTACCTGAAAGTGGGAAACCCCCGACTCGCTGTTATGTACGTATCGAACTCATCCTCCAGTCTCTTGGAATAGCGCAGACGGGAAGGAAAAGAGGATGAATAGTACCAAGGGGTGAGATCGATAGAAGACTCTGGTGCATCTGTTTCGCGCCAACACCTGTCATCTACTGTGGTGAGGGAGCTACCGCCCCAACTAGCATTTTGATAAAAAATAGCACAACCCTTCGAACAATGAATGCATACTTAGACAAACTGGACCGACCTGCGGGCTGGTCATACAACAGTAGAAGTACCCCCACCATATCAAGATTCTCAGGGACACTCATCGTTCGGGCACACAGGGCCCCTGGGGTGCTGCCACAAGAAATGAAGTGAAGCATTTCCACAGCCTCCTTGGAATTCCTCACAACTCAACTCGCACAAAGATCAAACAGCATAACCACTCTAGGTCGGAACAACTTCTGTATGGCGAACTACCAACTTCCTCAGTTACTTAGAGCCGGACCCACCCAGGTCACGACGGAGGTAATGATGCCCCGGGACCTCACATCTGTGCATATGAGCCGACTGATTGTCACAGTGGAGGGGGTGACCATGCTGCCAACAAAGATCCCACATGCCACCACGTGACCAACCTCACTGATCACACCGGCTAGTTGTCCCATGTGCAAAACATGTCGTCGTCATGTGTGAACCCAGCCGAATCGATCTGGTGCAATCATGTGTAGAGAGGGTGGCCAATAATCACACCACTTCGCCGTACTCTCCCAAATCCGCCATACAAACTCCATCGTCGAGCCTGAGCACAACACTGCCATGAGTCTCTGACTACTCTAATATGGAGGCACAAGCCTCTTCCGCTTGCGCATACCTTCTTCTGTTGGTGCACCATCTGTCACCAAGCAAGCTGCAACACACACAGGCACACATTTTTTTATTTTTTTTTATTTGACAATGCAACTCAGACATCGTACTTCTCCAAGCCTGAGCGATAGGGCTTCAACCTGTGACCATTTACTAGTTTGGGGAGCATCGCCCCATCCAACCACTGCAACTGAACTGCACCTCCTGAAGTAATACTATTGATGAGATAGGGACCCATCTAATGCATATGCAACTTTCCTGGATGTTTGATAAACTTGCTGTCGTATAATAGCACCAAGTTGCCTTGCTGAAACTGCTTACTTTTAATGTGGCGATCATGCCATGTCTTCTGTTGATCCTTCTCGACCCCTTGGTGAAAGCCAGCGATAAATCTATCCTCTTCCAGCTCCACCAATTGTGCTAGACGTTCATCTAGTGCTACAACATCATCCATGCTCGTAACAGCCACAATTTGTAAACTAGGAACAATGTACTCCATAGGCATAATTGCTTCCTTCCCATATACTAGCTTAAAAGGTGTCTGACCAGTCAACCATTTACATGTTGTGCGATGGGCCCACAACATCGCTGGAACTTTCAAATCCCAGTCATCTCGGTTCGCATTGCACACCTTTGTCGACGCATGCTCCAATACCTCGTTAAATGCCTCCACCATTCCATTCGCCTGTGGGTGATAGGGTGTACTCTTCTTATACTATATCTGCAATTCCTCCGTCAATGCGCTGATAGTGCGATTAAGAAAGTGGTTGCCTTGATCACTCAGCAATATCTTGGGGTAGCCAAAATGAGTGAAAATGTGATCAAACAAAAATCAAGTGGCCATTGCAGTAGAGCAATCAACTACAGGTGCTGCCTTAGCCCATCGAGTCAAATACTATGTCGCCGTGATGATGTATCACGCACCCATACGTTTCCCTGGTGGATTGATTGACCCTACAAAATCCACAACCCATTTTTCGAACGGTTGCAATGTCACCTGAGGTAGCAGCGACATCTCGTCTCGTTTGGATGGCTTGCCAATTTGTTGAAAAGCATCACAAGACCGTGCATAATCTGTCGCATCATTATGTAATGTGGGCCACCAAAGTCTTGCACGTAGTACCTTCCGGGCAATCACCAGACCGCCATAATGTCCCCCCACGACTCAACCATGTGCCTCGGACAATATCGGCGCTTGCTCATGCGGAAAGACACATTAGCGCAATATCTCATCGGCACCCAATTTATGCAACTCTCCCGGGATGAGTTGAAATTCAGCAGCCTTGAAAACCAATTTCTTCTTCTGAGTAGTGGTAAAGTCATAGGGCGCAGTGCCTGTCACCAAAAACTGAAGGATGTCATCAAAGTATTGATTAGCAACGGCAACATGAAACAGTTGGGCGTCCGGCAACCCGTCTTTGATATTGGTCGGTTCCTCCCCTGTATCAATCCATGACAAATGATCTAATCCAGCATTCAACCACCCCGGCTTCACAATGACTTTGAAATCAAACTCCTGAAATAAAAGTAGCTACCGGCATATCTTCGCCCCCAACACAGGCTTATTGACCAAGTATTTTAATGCAGAATGATCGGTGAACATTTTAAAGTGGCCACCCAACAAATAATGCCTGAATTTTTGCAACGCGTAAACCATGGCCAGACCTTCCTGTTCTGTGGTAGTGTAATTTCGTTCTGCAGAGGGCAGCTTTCGACTGGCAAAAGAAATGGGATTATCAAGATCGCCCTCTCCAGTTTGAGCCAACACAACCCCTAATGCACTCGATGAAGCATCAACATGGACATGAAATTGCTTACTCCAGTCTGGAAAGACCAAGATCGATGCCGACGCCATCTTCGCCTTAAGCATTTCGAAACTAGCCTGACATTCCGGGCTCCACTGGAATGCCACATCCTTCTTCAACAAATTTTCCATAGGGGCAGTAATCGTAACATACCCCCTAATGAACTTGCGATAATATCCCATATGGCCCAAGGTGGCACACAACTGCTTAACGGTGGTCGGCGGTTGTAATCCCAAAATAAGCACAATTTTGGTTGGATCAACCAGCAATCCCTGCTTACACACGATATGACCCAGCAATATTCCAAAGGGTGCACAAAAAATATATTTCTTTAAGTTCAGCGATATCTGGTGTTGTCGGGATCGCTCAAGCATTAACCGCAGATTAGCCAAATGATCACAAATCAATCCATAAATGGTCCAATCATCCATATATACCTGCAGAAACTTATGAATAAAATCTTTGAATGCGGCAACAACGACCCGGGAGAATATCGCAGGTGCATTCTTCAAACCAAACGACATGACTGTGTACTGAAAGCTACCCCATTCAGTAACAAATATTGTCTTATGGCGATCTTTCTTGGCAATGTGAATCTGATGGTAGCTAGAGAATCCATCAGTGAAAGAGTACATCTCCTGGCCACCCACTCCTTCAAGTACTTCATCAGTAAACGGGGTCGGAAAAGGGTCATGCAAGCAGGCATCATTCAACTTCCGCAAGTCGACACAAATGCACATTTCACCTATTTTCTTGTCCTACACCACCATAGGAATGATCCACTCAGACTCTTCTATAGGTTCAATAATACCAGCATCCAACATGCGATCAAGTTCCGCCTTAACCTTTTTTTTATGTCGCGGATTCAGCTAATAAGGTCGTTGTCGGACTGGCTTAGCATCTAGTTTTAATGGAATCTTCATCTCTCCTAAATCACCCAGGATTCCCTTCATCTCGAAAAACTTTGTGGGAAACACATCTTGAAACTCATGAAGTAACTCAGTAACCTTACTCATCATCTCATCATCCCAATAATCCCCAACATTAGCAAACTTGGGAGTAGTTTTGGTGCCAATATTCATCTTGCGAAGCTGCAATGGCTGACTAAACAGATTACTTGCCGCAACAGGTGGTACCACATCGCGACTTACTTCAGATTCGGGAATGTTAATATTCATGGGATCATCATCATCCTCCAGGCCACCACTAACATTGAAGCACTCCATGAGAGACTACATCTGACATTGTGTGTGCGAGTCAACAGGGTAGGCCACTGGAACAACCTGAAATACCATGTCACGGATGAGCTGCAAGGCGTTATGGACATCAGGATTGGCATCCGCAAAAGTGAATGTATGAGTGAAACAGATCGTCAACTCCCCCCATGTTGTAATGTCACGACGCAATTCAGCTGCAGTGTACCATGAGTAGGGTATCTCCCCCAAATTATGAACAAAAGCATGAACCCACTCATCTCTGGGTCGCGCTACCCATAATCGTTGGCACTCCATCATATGATCACTAGGATCAATCCGACCATCATACTTGCCAGTGTGATAAACCTCAGTATCGCCGAACCGAACCATCATCAACCTTCGACACTGTGACCAATTCTTAATCAATTTCTTATGTGTCACCCACCAGCATGCTGGAACATCCTTCAGCGCATCTTCTAAGGCCAGCAATCGCTGTGGTTTGGAAATGTGGTATTCAAATTCTGCTAAGAAGGTGTTCAGGCCAGGCAACCCCTCATAGACGGGAAATGTGATCGTTTATGTCGCAACCCAACACAAGGATTGTGTAACTAAGCCACATTTCCAGAATGGTACTTCATGCATTCGATTCTGCCAATGCTCTAATGCATCATCAGATTCGGAAGACGCAGAACTCTCGTTGCGCCACTCCAAATCACCGTAGGCGGTAGGATGAATATAATATTCATAAATATTGAATGCATGGTCCCATCTAGTGGGATCATCATCTTTTACAAGCTCCACATAGCAGCGTCCTTCAACCGGATCCAACGGGGCTATAACTCTGAAATAATGATTCTCAAAGGTCATCATGCGCTTTTTGAATTTAATGACAGCTCCACTATCGTTAGCCCATCCTATCCCCAATAATGTAGGATAAGAGCTTCCTCCCTCAACCACTTCGATAACATCAATGTCAGCATAAGTCTTCATGCCCTGAATATCAATTGTGAGCCGCGGAACCCACCCAATAGGTGTAACCTTCGCATGGTTAGCCAACCAAAGCTGGACAGGAGACCAGCTCAATGGGGGACTCCCCATCTTCTGCCATGCCTGCTTGGTTAAGATGCTAACATCCGAACCAAGATCAAGAATTATAGAGTTAACGTCATAGTCACCAATCTGAATATTCATTCGCATTTCTTTGCCAGTCTTCCATCGCTGTAAGGATTTTACTACCGACTCCTCCTGTCCTTTGGGAAATCACTGCAACCATCTCAACCAAGGTAGCCGGGTCTCATGCCAATGACAGACAACTTTCAAGGAACTTCTGCAATGTCCCTGGTGGTGGTCGATCTGCGTCTGATGTGGCATCAAAGACAGGCAGCATATCGCAAACAATAGCCTTACCGCAGTCTTTCTCCAAAGTGCAACGTGCCTCCAAGAATGCTTCTCACTTCGTATCAATGTCAAAAGGTACCGTCTTCGGACCAGCCAACCAAATCAGTGGTTGCGAACCATATTCCCCAGTCGTCTTGCCTCCACGAGTGACAGCAGCCACCGAAGCATCTTGTGGTCGCGGTTCTGTAGAAATGGTCACAATATTTACACCCTACGTCTGGTTCTGCTGTAGATTCCCTGGGTTATTGATATTTTGATTGGCATTCGGTGGTGGTCGCGGGGGCTGGTTCTGCACTGGTTGCTATAATGGATTCTGTACTGGTTTCTATACTGGGTTTTGTAGCTGCAGAGCGTTCCCATCCTGCCATCGTGCAATTAACTGTGGACAATTCTCAACCATATGATCATTACCAGAACAAAACGTACATTGATTCTGTAGCATTGGGTAGTTGCACTGATAATGTCCCTATACTGCATAGTGGTAACATTGAACAGGTCCTCGACCACCTCAGCGTCCTCCTCCATGACCAAATCTGCCACCGCATCCGCCCCTGTAGCCTCCCTGGTAGCCGCCCTGCTGCTGGTATTGTTGTTGCATAGGTGTTGGTGGAATCCCTTGCCCTTGCGGTGCATAGTGCGGTTGCTGTACATATTGTGGGGGAGCCATCTACATCGGGTTGTATTGCAGCATGAACTGTTGCGGTTGTTGTTGCTGTGGTGCAAACTACATTTGCGGCTGTGGTAGCGGCTAGGATACCTGCAGTTGCAGTGGGGGTTGTGGCACCACGCGCTGATTGTCCTTGACATAGAATGCATCGCACATCCTCTCCAGTAGCAACCCATATGCACGACAATCCTTGTCATCGTGACCCATCGACTTGCAGAATGTGCAAGAAATATTTCGCGGGGTTGTCACCATTTTTTGCATATACGGGAAACTATCATGACTGTGCCCAAACACTGAACAAACGCGACACCATGGCATACTGCCGCCATTCAACGGTTTTGGTGTACCTGATACCAAATAATTATGGTAATCCAGACAATTATACTTCGTATGCCCTTCTCTTTGGCATCACGTACACCATACTTCATCATGTTGGTCCTTGTTCTTCTTCAAATCTTGCAACTGTATAGTCAGGTTGGCGAGCTGTATCTATATCTGCGACATCCCAGCTGCATTATCTCCAATCGGTGATGCTTCTAATCGCATTGCAATCTCTAGAGCTTTGCTCGGCGTCGATATGTTCTACTGCATCAGCAGCAATCGAATGTGGTGTAATAGTGCTGCAATAAACCATTTTTTATGTTGGACAGCACTCATATCGAAACTAACCTTTTCCATCAGCGTCTTGAATCATTGATCAAAATCCCATACTGTCTCATTGGGATACTGCTTAATTTCCTTCATTTCAGTAATATATTGAGACTCCAACTTAGGCCGTCTAAATTCAGCAATCAGTCCCTCCTGAATCTCATCTAGTGACTTCTCTGGGGCCCCCATAGGGACCAAAATAAACTTCATGAACCAATCTAATGCACGACCTCGCAAGGTCGTGGCCAATTGACCTTTCTTAGCATTATCATTAGTGACCTGTTTCATGGTCCAAACCGCTTCACACAAAAACCAATACTGTTCTAGGTTGTCTGTCGCACTACCGTGGAACAACAGTAACTTAGCATCATCGCCCGCCATCCTGGGCTTCCTTCCTCCTGTCGCTGTGCTAGTACTAATTAACTTCTGCAGTACTGACGAACTTGGAAGTGTCGAAGTAGTATTCCTTGCGGGTTGTGAGTTAGTGAGCGGAGGTGTGGGTACGCTTGTGTCGGGGTTTGGTCCTGCCTCTATCCTGGGCGTAGCCTATTTGTCCTTGTTAGGACTGTGAGGTCGCTTCTTCTTGTGTGGCCTTCCTTCACGGTCTTGCAGTCCAATCGCAGCAGGACCTTGCTCCTCCCCTCGTAAGGCCACTTTCTTCCTCAACTTCACTCATAGTCTCCTCATGGTCTTCACCCATCTACCCCTTTACCATTCCTTCTACCGATCCCCAGCAATCGTGATACCCAAGGCCTCTGCCCACCAGGCTGCGTACTGATCAAGGTGCATCTTCAATATACCTTTCTTGCAGATGAGCATCTTAATCGACAGTTGGAGTGATAGCAGAAACCTTCCCCTTGGTCCATCAAATAAATATCTTTCAGCTTCACTATAGGATTTCTTCATGTCAACCGTGAATTCAGTGATGTATCCCTCTAGGATGCTATCGAGCCAAACTTTAACATCCCGCGATGCCTTATTATCGACTTCCTACATCTCCTGGATCAACTCCGGGTTCCAAGCCATCGGCTCACCACCCTGGAAATTTCTCTTCTAGAAGGTCAGCTTCGACAACCACTCATACAAAATAACTGGGAATTCACAGAAAAACCATTCATGCGGACCATCGTGAATATATCTTCCCAACCAGTGATCTACCGCTAGTCGTGTGTTCCGACTTTCCTTTTCAACAAATTCCCGCAGTCTTTGATCAAACCAGCTCTGTATCTTCGACTTCGTCGGGTGCCACAACATGGCCTCCTCTTACTCTGCACACAGTCCCGGCAATGGAACCATTTGTTGACCAAGACCAACTCGACCTCAGTCAACAGAGGTTCGCCTCACTGTCGACACATACTGGAGTCTCCCTGGGCACCGGCCCAAGCAATTTTGAGCCCACCTAGCAACACCCACAAAGCGGATGAGGTATCACCCGAGGCGTCCAGGAAGAGCAGATGAAACCATGTTTCCGTCGAGGGAGGAGGAGAGTTGTGGCTGTGCAGACTATCTCTATTGCAGTACTTAAATAGAATTATAACATTTCAACTAACCGCAACATTCATATTCCATATGAAACAGATCATTTAATCTCATCATTTGTCATTTCAACAACAGTAAGCAGACATTACATTAAAGAACAACTATATATCGCATCATTGCACAGAGATTGCACCAAAACATCATTGTATTACTGTTGCGATCAAAATACCAGAGGCAAAACATACATCTTCTCCACTTCTCACTATCTTCTCATCTTCATCCTTTTATATCTATCACTTACGACTCTCATCTATTTATAGGATTTTGCCATTACAATATTTGTCCACTTACAACTAACTTCCTAACCGACACTATGGACAATTGACCCATTATCTAACTAACTTGGTCCAAATGACCCCAAAAACCCGCATACCGCGGTACAACTGACTCACTATTACATAGTATGTGGTCCAAGTGACCCAAAACCCACTAACTGCGGTATTCTTTATCACAAAATACTCCTTTTGCGCCTTCCTGCAACGTGTCGCAACGTCAGCGGTACCGCGACACGTCCTCCTCAAACTGCCTGCCAAAAACAATATGGGGTCATGTTCATCGCTATAGTAATGCAAAAGTGTTGCAATAGAAACAATTTTCCATGGGAAAATGTGCACATGTACTAGTGTGCGAAGCAGTTTGTGATCCTAATGGTCATTTAAAGTGTAAGTCCAGTCAAGTGGAAGTTTATCCTGTGTGCAATTTCTAGAACTCATCATGATCGAATTGAGTGGCACAGTTCTCTTTATGTGAGAGAAGCCAAAGATTATGTTTGAGTAGGATATAACCTATGTTATGTCGTGCTAGCTTGTGTTAGGAGAATTTCAGTAGAAGCTCAAGGTGTATTTGTTAGTTTTCAGTGTGGGAAAGGGGACCCTGGTATAAGGGTTGAATGTTTTAGTACCAAAAGAGAATGAATTATTGATTCCAACTACCTCATTAAAGTGTAAGTTATTGAGTAGAAGAAATCTGTAAGGATTTATCGGTCAACAAAGAAGACTACGAAAAATCAAGAGAAGAAACAAAAGAACCATGACTATTAGAGAAAAAATACCTTCTCCATAATTGTCCTACCTAGTAACCTAGACCTTGACTTCATGACTATAGTGGGACAAAACGCACTCATTTTAACCGCCTTAATAACCCTAGAGCTTAATTATAACTTCTAAGGGTCCCATACCACCTTATATACTACATACCACAAAACCATAATGTCCATTCTTAGCTAAGCTAGGTGCATTCCTATTTTTTGGGGCACCTCCCTTGATTTGGGGAGTGTTTCCCTGATTTTAGGAGTGTTGGAGTTCATCCTCAATTAGTAACTAAGATATATTTTCTAACTCAGGTTATAACTGACCCTTAATGTCCAAAATTATCTGCTAGTGCCTTCTTTGACCTATTCATGGTTTTGAATGCTCATTCAGTCAATGAATTGAGCATCATAGAGTCATAACTATGGTTATGAAGTCTTATGCTAGTGTAACTCAGTTAAAGAGAGTTAACATTGATAACTAAGATTCCTTAGGCTCTAGTTAATACTGACTCATCCCAAACAACTGCATGGGCAATTTGAATTTCCTCTAACCCTAATTCGAACTGCCTCCCTATAAATATTGTTCACCATCACACATTCAAGTTAATGAAATACATCATTAGTTTCTTTCTATATGATTCTAGTTTTTTGTAATCATTTATGATCAATCATTTGTTACATGATAATTTTCTAATTTGATTTTCACTATATATCCTTTATTTTATGTGCCTAGATCTATATATTCAAATCTTATATGGTATCAAAGAAATAGCGGTACTAAACTAGTTAGTGTACTTGTGATTTTTTGTCAGTGATCAAGCTTTTGCAGGTTAAGGAAGAGATTTTGCAGCCAGGATTTTGTGGCAATCAAAAAGGATTTTGTAGCCACCAAAGAGATCATTCAAATATCATATGAAACCATTAAAGTGCTCATCTACACTGATCAAAATGATCATTTATAGCCATCAAAGACATGCATTTGCAGCCATCAAAAAGTGCTCATTTACAGTCATCAAAGAAGTGCATTTGCATCCACCAAAGATATCGTTCACATCCATAAAAAAGTGCTTTTACAGCCATCAAAGAGTGTTTTTGCATCCATAGATATCCTCTCTCCCCAGCTAAGTCACTACATAGTTGGTATGCCCGATCTAGTCTTATTGAAGGAGGCCCTAGAAGATTCAGAAGACCTGTCATACGGGGTGTCACGTCCCCATTTTGACCCCCTTTGATTTAAATTGTAAATGATGTAAATATTGTAATTTAATCATGGTGAGGAGCTCAAGGCCAAGGCCCCACCATAGATTTAGCGTTTATGTATCGGCAATTAAAATAGATGCCTATGGTTCTTGTGCGAGATAGGCACGATGTAAATAAAACATCATGTAATTATGAATTTCAATGAAAAACTCACAACCGGCTATGCAATGCAACAAAAGAGATGGGGCATGATTCTACAAGGAAAAGGGAGGGAAACTATTCAAACCCTTGAGCCAATGGTATTAATCCATGTGTCAATGGGGAAACCCATAAACCACCAACTACCCATTTTGTCTCATGTACCCAATCATTTAATTTTTTCCAAGAAATTGGTTAAGGCAGTTAATGCCTTGGGAATGAAAGAGTATGGGCCAGCCATTTTCGTGCATGGGCAAGCCATCAACTTGGAAAATCGTGTTTTTGCTTGTGGGGCAAGAAACCACCCACGAAATGGTGCCCAAAGCCATGGGGAATGGGCAGTCTTCATTCATTCACGCAGTGGGAGCTATCTGGGTCTTTCCCTTCACGTTTTTCAGCAAAATCCTGCATTTTTCCATGTCTGGAAGTTCATTTTTGTGTATATAGCATCCTGGGAGAGAAGGGCCACGTTTTTGGGGACTATATGGAAGTCGTTTTTGCCCCTAAATGCCCAGGGACGTTTTTCTAAAAACGGATTTGGCTTCCCTGGGTTGTTTCCCAACTTCCCATTTCGTTTTTGTGGGTTCCCACGTTTTGCTGAGCTAGCTGAAACTCCATCTCATGCATCTACCTGTAAAAACGTTTTATCTTGCCCATGCTTGTGTTCTGCTGTGGAGTGCATCCTCATTTTTGGTTTGAACCTGTGAAGTGAAGTTTTGGAGTGGTAGT
This sequence comes from Larix kaempferi, assembly GCA_027924585.1. Lineage (NCBI taxonomy): Eukaryota > Viridiplantae > Streptophyta > Pinopsida > Pinales > Pinaceae > Larix > Larix kaempferi. Next base: position 567,161 of record BSBM01001243.1, on the reverse strand, counting down.
GGATAGAAGTAGCTTGATAAACCTAGTGGGGGAGACAACCTCTCAAGAAGATCAAGAGGGCTTTGGTTACTCTTCTATGCATGCCCTGAGAGCACTAGATAGGGAAGGTATGGCTTGAGGGACTGTACAGCAGTGAAAAGAATACTTCCTTGTGCTGGGTGTGTAGGTATTGTGGGTGCCAAGCTAGATAGATCTTGCAAAGGTTATCCCTGGATCTGTGCTGGAGCTCACTAGCTTAGCAATTCTTCCCTCCCATCTCCTAGCAGCCTGATAAACCCAATTGCAGATTGGATTGGCTCATCTTGGTGTATGCTTGGCTATGTGTGAGTCTGTTGTTCCCTGGTTCCTTGTAGAGGTCATGCCCAGCTCGGGGGTGGCAGTGGTGCTGAGAGATTGAGGAGCACACTGGCCTACAGTTGGGTGGAACGTTGCAGTTGCATAGCCAGTTGCGTGGGACTACTTTTGTATAAGATAAGTATTCTCTTGTGTTAAATTGCAATTACTTATTTGATGAACATCTTAAATGTATGATGGATGTGAAATTCTTAATATTCCGCTGTGATTTTCTCAAAGCCATACAGTTCCATCTGTCTCTGTCACATTATGTTCATGCTTATGATTAGATGTTTCATAGGGCTAGATGCCCAGTTTAATATCACATCTGTTATGCATTTGTGTATGTATATATACTCTTATTCATTTGAATTTGAATGCTTGTTGAAAGAATGGATATGGGGTCTAGATGCCCGGTTTAACCGTCACGATCCTCTCCATCTAGCTGGTTGGATGGGAGGGGACGTGACATGGGGACATATTCACATACATTACGAGGATGAAAGAGGCCCCAGAAGCTTCGCAACATATGGAGTACAAGGACACATGCACTTCCATGATCCGCCACCCAATTGAGGAAGACTCTTTTACAAGGATAGAAGAAGCGGTGATGTACAAATTTATTCTATCCATTGGAGAACTTGTCCCAAATCAAGTTCTCTGTAATACCCCCATTTTTACCCTTATAATATTTTGAGCTATAATGTAAATATTGTATGCATATTATGTATGGTTCCTAGTGTGGAGCTCAAGGCCAAGGCCCCGCTAGTGAATGCTCGACCTTGAAGAGGCAAGTATTGGATATTATGTTGCCCATGTGCTTGTGAACCATGGGAATTGTAAATATGCATTTTAATATAAATGCCCACAACTAGCTATGCAATGCAACAAGAGATGGGGGCATGATGTTTACAAGGAATTGGGAGGGAAATATTCAAACCCTTGAGCCAATCAAGTCAATCCAAGTGTCAATGAGACAACCCATGAACCCTCAACTACCCATGTTGAGTTTTGTACCCAATCATTCATTTCTCCCAAGAGTTGGTTGAGGTAGTTAATGCCTTGGGGAATGGAGAGGTATGGCTGTCCAAATTCGAGTATGGGAAATCCACCCTTCCTAGAATTTCGTGTTTGGATTCTTGGGCAAGAAAAGAGACACGAAATTTCCCCCAAGCCATTATTCACCCATCAGTTTTGCTCTCTCATGAGTTTGGAGCTACCTGGGCGTTTTCCTCCATGGATTTCCTGTGTTTTCCTTCATTTTCCTAGCTGGGAAGGGCGTTTTTGTTGTGGCTAACAGTGGGGAAAAGAATAAATTGGTTTTGGGGTTATATAGAGGCTGTTTTGGCCCATTTTATGCTCATACATCTGTGGGAGAAATCGGTTTCTTCCCTGGGGTTGTTTCCCTCTTCCCACAATCCGTTTTTGGGTGTGCAACGATCTAGGGAAAACCCATAGACCCTATTCTGTGAATCCCATTGCTAAAATGTGTATCCATACCCAGTTTTGAGTTGCTGTGTGTGTAAAATAATGGTGGGATTGAGATGGTATCTGTTGCTGTTGGCTGTGCTGAGCTTGAGATTCCCCTTTTCCTTGTAGATATCATGCCCAGCTTGGGGGTGGTCTCTAAGTGCTAAAAGAATATAGGTTGGGCAGAGACCTATGGTTGGGCGGAACGTTGCAGCGACATAGCTAGTTGTTTGGGACGGCATTACAGTGAGATAAGTATATTCTCTTATGTGTATTTACTTCTACATTGTTTTTAATTAAAGGATGGTTGTTCTTGATATGGTTGATGCATGTGAAATGTATGTGGATGATGTTTTATCCCATTGTACATGTTTTCCTGATTGTTGGGAAACTGTTTATATTTATATGAATCATGAATGTTGAAATGGGCTAAGTTTTATAAAATCCTAGATTTGGGTATCATGTTCCCTTCCTTGCGTTCGATCCACGGGAGGGGACGTGACATTCTCATTAAACAAGACCTCCACCATGTTTCTTTAGTATACATAGTATCCTTTGCTCCTACTACCAACCATTTTCCGCATAAATTTTTTTGAGTAGATTATCTTATTTTACATTCTCTTATTGAGGGGTTTTTCCCATGTGGTTTTTCTCTCTTTCCTAGTTTACAAAGAATTTTGTGTATGCATGTGTACCTAATATGGCTGAAAATTGTCAGAAACTGTTCTTTTATGTGTGTGCATGAGTGCCTAATATGGCTGCATATTGTTGCAACTGATTTATGTTTCTTATTTATTTCATCTAGTCAGGTTTATTGTGGGATGTTAGAGAAAAATACTTTCCGCATAGATTAATTCTTCTATCTGGTAACCTAGACCTTGTCTTCATGACTATAGTGGGCCAAACCTCACTCATTTTGACCACCCGAGTCACCGTAGAGATTAATTCTAACCTCTAAGGGTCTCATAGCACCTTATATGTTACATACAACAAAACCCTAATGTCCATTCTTATCTAAGCTAGGCGCATTTCTAGTTTTGAGGACACCTCCCTTGATTTGGGAGTGCTTCCTTGATTTTAGAAGTATTGGAGTTCATCCTCATTTAATAACTAATATTGCTTTCCTAACTTAGGTTCTAATTGACCATTAATTTCCAAACTTAGCCATTAGTACCCTCTTTTACCTAATCAAGGTTTTGCATGCTCATTTAGTCATTTAATTTAGCATCATAGAGTTAGAGTTGTGGTTATGATGTAATGACCCTTTTTCAAAATTCTATTAAAATGCCAATTTTTCCACTTTTTCCCCAATTTCGACCTTGGACTAGTTTAACGGTTTTGACCTCCAAATCAACCCAAATGCTCCCAAATCTTCTGTAGGAGTGTATAAATGGTATTTAGACTTGAATATCAGGTTCAGGGATGTTTTATGGCCCTCCAAATACTGCTGCAAACTTGATTTGTATTCTGATCAATATAGGTAATTTTGACTAGTAATTTGTGCATCAAATCCCCCCCGGGTAACACTGCAAATGGCCTTCCAAATGCCTCCAAAATCCCACGAATTTATGAAAAGAGGTATATAATGTGTTAATTATGTGATTAAGGTCTCATATACACCATTAATTGATTTTTAATACTGTTCTAACTCTCTCACATTCAACAGCAAAAACCCCCAATTCGACCCTTGGGGAAATGGCACTATTTCACCTCCCAATACAACTAAACTGAGTAAAAATGCTTCAAATGCTCAAGTACAGTACATGAAACTTGTAGAAGACATCCATGGAAGTATATTTATCACAAATATATCATAGAATCATCCATCCATTCGAAATAATCAACATTATAGTGTCATACATCAATGCATTGGGGAAATGGACATTGTTTTCTCATTAATCAATAGTTTTGCATACAATCAGTGGGTATTTCGACCTGGGACTTTCTGAATATTAATAATAGAGGATATGAAGCTATTACAATCAGAAATATATAATGAGAATCTCTCTCAAGAAGCACAAGTGCTCACCAAAAACGCCCTCCCTCAAGGAGCATGAATATGCCTTCAAAATTGGAAACGGTGGAGAGAAAGTGTTGCACTAAACCAAACCATGAAACTTCCTATAACTGCTACCTGCAAATAAAAACTCCATTAAAGCACCATGAAAGACCTGAGTGGCCTCTCCAAACACCAACTTGGATGGGAATCTTTCACCCTCGAAATTGGCTAAGGCAAGAAACTAGTCATCCACTAGCTCTCTCTTCACAAATGCAATTTTTCTCAAATCATCAAAAGCCATTCTCATTCTTCATTTCTACATTTTATAACCAACATTATCCTTCTAAGGTTTGAAATCCTCTCAATAGATTCAATAGATTTCCATTTAGGAAATATTCCACATTTGCCACTTGTCTCCTAGTTCCAACCTTCCATCTTCTCCCAAATTCGATTTTGAGTATCTTTGGCTTCTCCAACTCCCAAATTCGCCTTCCTTGAGCCTATTTTTGGTGCTGACATGTCATAGTGGTCAGATGTCAGAGGTCAGGTCTGCAATTTTTCATATTTTTCATAGATGCTCCATCATTGGTGTCATAGGGGCTAGGGAATCTAGCCCAAGTGTCCACAAACTTCCACTTTGACTCTTTATCTTCCATGGAGGTTACCAATCCTTCCCAATTCGACCTAAGATGCTCAATGACATGTGTTATGACTTACCAACTCACCCAACAGTGTTCACATTCCCATTAATTCGAATTTGCAAAAGAGAGATACCATGTATTATGAAAAATCAAGCTAGTGTGGGTCCCACCACCTCCATATGTCTCCAAAACCACTTGCCACTTAGAATTTATCTTGAATTTATTTATTCACCATATTTATTAAATGCTTGAACCCCTCTAATGTCTAAATATCATTTATTAGCTTCCTTATTACCATCCCACATGTGCCCATCCAACCTAGGAAACTAGTAGGATTGATGGGATTGTCTTACTATGCACTTATTTGAATGGGGACATTACATATGAAGTCTTGTGTCAATGCCACTTAGTTAAAAAATAGAGTTAAATATTATAAAAAAATGACCACAGAGAAATAACATAAAATAAAGTGCGGAAATAAAACAAATAAAAACATAATACAAGAGATACACCAATATATGTGGTTAACCGAATATGGGCTATCTCCACGGAAAAATAGTCAGTCATTTTAATTATATCATCCAAAAAAATGAAGGGATACAACCCACAACACATTTGCTACAACTTCCTCTTCACTTAATCATAGTCTCTCTCTCAAACACACTAGTGTTTCTCAATACTACTCACTGCAATACAATTCCCTCATACATAAAGAGGGTTTCCTTCTAGGGAAAAACCATAGCATTACCTCTATCGTTAGATCTGCGACCTAATGATGAACGATCTAGATTGACTACGAAATTACAACATTTTACAGGGCATTATTTCTAAAATACGAGGGTGCTACCCCTGAATCCCTGCCAGGGGGGATCCCAAAATAGTCGCTGTCCCTCTGGACCCCCCCAATAACTATAGTGGGGGGATCCCTACCACACCCTCCAATCAAGTACTGGGATGCAAACATGGCTAAAACATAACCTCTGAATCAAGAAGATTATAATTAGGCTCCACAACCAACATTAACATGGATACATAAGGGTTCTTAAGTTGTAGTTAAGCCTCACTCGTCTCAAACTAATTCATGGGAAATTTGAATTGCCTCTAACCCTAATTTGAATCTCCTCCCTATAAATATTGTTCACCATCACTCATTCAAATTAATCAAATACATTATTCTTTTCTTCCGTTCTGCTTCTATTTTGTGTGTAATGATCTATGATAAATCATTTGTTACATGATTAGTTGTTTGATTATTTGATTTTCACTATATACCTCTTTAGTTTATGTTCCTAGATCTATATGTTAAAATCTTATAATGGCAGAGTATTATCCAACGGTTTATGGAGAGCTTCCGGTAGTAGAAGAGGAGCCCAAAAGCCATGAAGCTAATAAAGGCAAGGTCAAAGATGACAGGTGTAGAATAGGTCATATATAAACCCCACCTTTCAGTTGTAATACTTTTAATGTTTTGTGTATTAAGATGGAAAGTTCCTTGGATGTGAAGGTTTACGAAATTTTGTTGTTGATGGATTTGCTAACCCCCGTGAGGAGGCGAGGGATGCCTCAACTTTATTTTACATCCAGTAATATTTGGATGATAATATATTTAATGTAGTTGTTTAAGCCACCACTGCTAGAGAAGGGTGGGAAATCCTAAAAATGGTGTTTGATGTAAGGGGGGTGTTAAGCATGTTTAGGAATCAACAAAAAAGTTGGTAGAAGCAGTTGTATAATATTGTGAATCCTGTTGTCAATCCCACTATGTCATTACACTAGTGGATGATGATGATGTTGATGTTGGTTAGTGGTCAAATGAGTTGTTGTATGTAGAAAAACTAGTAAAGAATCATGTAGTAGATGCAGAAGACATCCATGTTTACCATGAATCCCACTCTATACATACACCAATGGATATTGGTGTTGATGTTGAAGAGGTAATACTCCTTATTGAAACTGAGGAGAAGGTTGAGATTGAAGAGATCCATGTGGAAATATTGCTAGTAGAGGAGAAGGAAGAACCCCCTATGTGTATAATTGAGTATACACATGAGGATGGTGAATCCAACTATTCATATATGGTTGTCGATGATGGTGAAGAAGAAGGAGAGGAGGTTGTTGTATCATTTTTAGCAACAACAAAAATTGAGAATGTTGAGAAATACTCTACATAAGCATAGAGAACAAAAGAGATTGAGCAAGATGAAGTCTCTATCAACGAAACAAACCATGTGCAAATTGAATTTTGTATATCCAATAGTGGTGAGTTACTAGTGAATGAAGATTGCAAAATTTCCAGTAAAGCAGTCTATGTCTTTGTGAATCTAATGAGGCATATTTTTTATGATTAGGATGAAGAAATTTATTATGGATAAACCAGTGTATCTAAGAGTGGAGAAGAGAATCTAGATGGTGATGATGAAGACAAAGATGCAAAAGAAGATGTGAGTGCAACAACTAGTGGTTCAGTAAACCCAACAACATTGATTGTTTATGATGAAGAAGATGATGAAACTGATCAAGAAGCAATATGTTTTATTGAATTGAATCTTGATGAGGACAAAGGAAATCCCATTTTGCAAGAGGAAGATGATGAAGAACAAAGAGAAATGGAAAGTGAAGAAGCGCAAAATGGAACAATTGATTTTATTGATGAATTACATAATTTTGCAGGTATGAATGATGAATATTGCATCCATTTTGAAGGTGTTGCAACAAAATAAAATGAAGCTAAGTGTAGCATTAGCCATGAATATGTGGGAGAACTTTTTGTAGCATAGGAATAACATGAAAATGAAGTGTTGGCTTGTAGGTCACATACAAGATGATATAATTAGGTAAACAAAGTTAAGCCTATCGCAACCTACAATGAAGACGATTTGTTTAATGAAGAGCTATTATAGGTAAATCTAGAAATGAAAATGATAAATGAACTTTTTAAGAATTAAAGTGTCCCACATGGGCATGTAAATCAAGTTGATGACCTTGAAGCTGAAGAGAATCTAACAATGGAAATTGATGATGATACGTTTGTTTATGAGATTGGGCACTTTGAATAGGTGCTAGAGCAATAAGAGTCACAAGTTGCATAGAAATTCCAAGTTAAGGAAGAAGATGTTGGAGTGGGCATTGAGACTCTTTTGGTTAGGCCCATAGAAGAACAAAAGAAAGCATATGAATGTTCTAGTGTAGGCACTCATGAAGAATAGGACATCATGGGTAATGATGTAAGTAATGATGAGGATCAAGTTGGAAAACCTAAATTAATATTTGATGAATATGAGGATGGGATTGAAATCCCTATGGTTCTAATTGAAGTTGAAAAAGATGATGCTATAGAGAAGATTACATAAGAGAATTCAATCTCTGAGTATGCTGAAATTAGTTTGTGGAAAATGTAAAGGTGAAGATTAGCAAAGAGAAAAGAGTGATTGAAGTGTTGTGGAATGGAATGGATAGTCAACATGAAAATGTTGAATATATAGTAGTGAACAGGGATGGAAAGGATGAAGAAGATGTAGGTATATTTGCGACTTCCATAAAGACTGTAGTGAAAAAATTCAAGGGAATGGACTAGATGCAGAGTCCATGGAAGTAGAATCGAGAAGATTGAGAAGAACCTAAAACAATTAATTGATGAAATACATGATATATCATATCACAGAATATTTTTATTGATCGCAGGACACTTCGACGGGGGAAAATCCTTTGAGAAAGCTCAATTCAAAATAACTTGACGGTGCCTTCATTGGCCTCAACACAAAATTATATACTAATTCTAAGAGCCAATACTATCGGTCAAAACCATGGGCCAATACAAACCATGGATCAACAAATACTACGGGACGACTTACAAAGCATATGCATCCAATAACAATAATACAAACTATGGATCAACAAATACTATGGGACGACTTACAAAGCGTATGCATCCAACAACAATATACTAACAAAGTAAAGAGAAGGGTTGACATGCGTTCCCAACATCCCCTCTCCCTTAGAAAAATCTTTGTCCTCAAAGCTTTAGATGTGGAAATTGTTGTTGAATCTGAAGGAGTGGTTCCCATGTAGCATCCTCTAGTTGCATTCCGTGCCACTGAATTAAGACCTCTGTGATAGAGCGAGAGCGAAGTTGACGAGTGTGCTTATTGAGGATGGCCTCCGGCTCCAAAAGGATGGATTCCTCATTATCCAGTCGTGGTAAAAAACAATTTCCTCTGATGTTGGTGCCAAGAACTTTCTTCAGACAAGAGACATGAAATACCGGATGAATGCAGGAAGGAGGAAGTTCCAATTTATAAGCAACGGACCCAATCTTTTGAAGAATCCTATATGGCCCATAGAACTTTGGAGCGATATTGTTATGCCCTTTGAGTTTCAGGGAGGATTGCTTGTAAGGATGGAGATGAAGAAAAACCATATCACTTGTTTGAAAAGTGCACTCAAAACGGTGCTGATCGGCTTATTGATTCATGTGATTTCTTTCCATGTGAAGATTGTCCCGGAAAATGCAAAGAATATGATCACGGTTTCGAAGGACCGTGTAAACTGCCTGAACTAATGAATTGCTAGGGGTGTACGGAAGAAGAACTAGTGGTGACTGACCATAAACTACTTCATTGGGATTCATTTTAGAGGCAGTGTGGTAAGAGTTATTGTACCACCATTTAGCGAGAGGGATCCACTTTTCCCACTGATGTTGTTGTTCAAAGGTGAAGCAATGGAGATAAGTTTCCAAGCATTTATTTATAATTTCAGTCTGACCATTTGTTTGTGCATGATACCCTGAACTCATCTTCAGTTTGGTGCCAGTGTGGCGAAATAGTTCTGTCCAAAAATGACTGGTGAAAGTCGCATCACGATCCAAGACGATGGAAGAAGGGATTCCATGAAGACGAAATATTTTTTCCAAGAAAATTTGAGCGACTGAGGAGGCTATATAGGGATGGATAAGAGCACAAAAATGATAATATTTGGAGAGTCGATCAACCACAACCAAAATCATTGTCTTCATTCCATATTTAGGGATGCCTTCAATGAAATCCATAGAAATATCTGTCCACATCCATGTAGGGATGGGAAAGGGTTCGAGCAATCCTAGAATGAGTGTCGTTTCACCCTTATTGCGCTGGCAAGTATCATATTCACCCACCATCTTTTGAATTGTCCTTTTCATTCCCTACCAAAAGAAGTTACGTTGTGCCCACTCTTATGTTTTGAGGAACCTAGAGTCCACTGCCGATGGAGAAGAATGGAGTTCATAGAAGACATCCTCTTGAAGAGTTGTGCTCTGTGGAAGCACTAGAAAACCCTTGTATCTCAGGGAAGCACCATGCCAAGAGTAATGTGGTGCAACAGAAGGGTTGTTGGCCAAGCGTTAGATGATTTGAGATAATGAAGAGTCATTGACATAGCCCCGTTGAGCAGATTGCAACCAATTTGGAACATGCTTAGAAATAGCTGAAAGAGAAACTTGGTCATCAAATGTGTGAGAAAGAGCATCCGCCACAATATTGTCCTTACCCTTCTTGTAAGTAATCTCATAGTCGTAACCCATGAGTTTTCTAACCCATTTCTTGTTGTGTTGGGGAGGATACACGTTGTTCTAGGAAATGTTTCAGACTCTAGTGATCAATCTTGATGCAGAAATGATTCCCTAATAGGTATGGTCGCCACTTCTGTACTGCATGCAAAATAGGCATCATTTTCTTCTCATATGTAGAGGCAGTTGAATTCTTACCTGAAAGAGATTTGATGATGAACGCAATAGGATGTTCATCTTAAAGGAGAACAACACCAAGTCCATTGTTGCAAGAATCACTCTCAATAGTGAAGGGCTTGGAAAAAACGGGCATAGCTAGAATAGGTTTAGTACACATAGCTTGTTTCAGTTTTTCAAATGCACACTCAGTAGCATGTGTCCATGTAAAAGAATCATTTTTCAATAGAGCAGTTAATGGAGCTACAATATTCCCGTAATCCTTGAAATACTTGCGGTAGTAGCCAGTCAACCCCAAAAAACCATGAAGGCTCTTGAGTGTCTGAGGATGCGGCCAATTGTTCATGGCAGCGATTTTGCAGGATCCACGCAAACCCCTTGTGCTGAAATAATGTGCCCGAGATACTCTACTTCTATCCAAAAACACATTTAGACTGTTTGGCATGGAGATGATGGTCAGAGAAAAGTTGCATTACAAGATCCAAATGTTGGAAATGTTCATCCCATGTTTTAATCTAGATGAGGATATCATCAAAGAAGACCAGAATGAATTTCCACAAGTAGGGCCGGAATATTTTATTCATCAAGGCCTGGAATGTGGAAGGAGCATTAGTGAGGCCAAAGGGCATAACCCAAAGGGCATAACCAAAAAATCATAGTGGACATTATGTGTGTGGAAATTTGTTTTAGGGATATCATCCTCATGAACCCAAATTTGATGATACCCAAAACAAAGATCCAACTTGGAGAAAAATTGAGCACCATGAAGCTCATCAAGAAACTCATCGAAAATAGGAGTTGGAAACTTATCCTTGATTGTGAGGTGATTAAGTGCTCAGAAGTCAATGCAAAGGTGCCATGACCCATCTTTTTTGCGGACAAGAAGAACTGGTGAAGAAACGGAACTAGTGCTTGGGTGAATAATACCTTGCTTCAGTAAGTCCCGAATGAGCATTTTAATCTCTGTTTTTTTGTGAAATGGGTAGCGGTAGGGCCTGATGTTGGGAGGAACGCTTCCAGGAAGGATCTAAATATGATGGGCCTCTGTCATTGAAGGTGGAAATCCCACTGGTTCAGCAAAGACACATGTATATCGATCCAGAATTTGTTGTAGATCTGAAGGAGTAGTGGAGATCGCTGATGGTTGCATCTGAATGGAATGGATCTGAGCGATAACACCATGTGAATTCTTCTTAAGTAGTTTTTTCATGCGATGTGAACTGATGATGCAGAGAAACCCTGGTCGTAATCTTGTCAATGTGTGTTTTTTTCCATTGGGTGAAAACTGCATCCAAAGTTCAGTAAAATCCCATAAGATGGGGCCAAGTGTGCATAGCCATTGAGCACCCAAAACCACATCAAATCTTCCTAAGCTCAAGAAAAACATGTCAAAGCGTAGGTTATAATATCCCATATAGATGCGCACATTGCGACACTTCCCTTTGCAAGGTAATGTGCCCCCATTGGAAACCATGACTTCAAAGTTGGAGCAAGGATGGACAAAACAATCATCCTGTTTGGCGATCCGAGGGTCAATGAAGTTATGAGTGCTACCAGAATCAATGAGTATTGTAAGAGGAAGCTTTTTGAAGTAACTCCTGACTCGCATTGTTTGGGGGGTGGTGATTTCGGCTAAATCATGGAGAGATATCTCTGGGTGGTCATCTTGAGACGGAGGGTCAATAGGAGGCTCTTGAATGTCGACCTGATCATCCATTGTATCTGCAGCTTCTTCACCAATTTAAGAGGCAGACGAAGAATCCACATCCAAGAGATAGAGCTTTTGCTCAACACATCTATGTCCCCAAGTGAATTTCTCATCACAATTATAACAAAGCCCTTTTTCTCTGCGTGCTCGTATCTATGTTTCAGACAAATGCTTGATAGGATTTGGTCGAGGAGCTAGTGGCATGGGAGGTCGTTGAGAACCCATATTTTGAAAGGGAACAAAAGTGGGTTTGGAGCGTTGTTGGGATGCAATCTTGTCTTCTACCAACTTAGCCAACCCCAGGGCTTCCATCATTGTGCTAGGACAGAACATTTTGACCTTAGAGCAGATTACATCCTTTAGACCACTAACAAAACAACTCCTGTAGAAGTCATTCGGCAATCCTTCGGTGTGGTTGGCTAGTTTCTCAAATTTGGTTTGATACTCTCTCACAGTGCCAATTTGACGAATTTTAGTGAGGGATCCTGTGAATTCATCAAAAGCACTAGGACCAAATCATTGCAAAAGGAGCTGGAAAAAATATGGTCATTTTGGATCTTCATGAGCCTTGATGTACCAATGGTACCATTGAAGAGTTTCATTTTCCAAATGAAAGGATGCAAGTGGAACTTTGTTGACATCAAAAGTATTATGCAGACTGAAATATTTTTCTTCCCGATAGATCCATCCAGTCGGATCGGTACCATTGAAGCAAGAAAAATCAAGCGTCGGACCACGGAAATTGCTGGAAGAAGAGAACCCATTGTCTGAAGAAGACTCTGACTATCGTTTATTGTTCATGGCTGAATGCTCAAGATGGAGGCTGAGAAATTTTTCGTCCAGATCTTGGAGTTTGGTTTTGAGGGCTGCAAGTTCTTCCTCCATGGTTTTTGCTCCTGCGCGGGTGGCAACCATAACCAAGAGTTTTTTTTTTTTGAGTGGGTAGAAAAAATCTGATAGGTAATTTGGGTTTGACTAGGTTTTGGACACTTTCGAATGGACAGGGAAGCAGAAAAGGAGGATTTCAGAAGCGGGGTGAAAGAATGAGAAAATTTGGCAGAGAGGGACAAAGAAGCATAAATAGGAAATGGACACTATGGTAAAATTTGAAGACAATTGGGTGAAAATCGAAGAAGTTATGGAAAACCCTAAAAATAGACCAATGTGGGATTTCTGTCTTTGGGAAGTGGAATTTGGGAAAGGGTCCTTACGAATGAAATATGCATAATGGGATTGCATAGGAGTCAAGGAAGTTTCAAGGGAAACGAAGTGAAAACAATGGAGATATGGCGAAAAAATAGTTTTTTTTTAATGGATCTGCAACAACGCGGAAGGGATCGAAAATAGATGGATCTGCAATGACACGGAATGGATCCGCAACAGATGGACCTGCAACGGCGCATAATTGATCCGAAACAAATGGATCTGCAATGGTGCGGAAGTGATCGGCAATAGTTCTGGACAGAGGAAATCTATGATTTATCAGCTGAAAATAGATATGGACCCCAGGTATGCTCGGCTTCCTAATGGTTCAAGAGATTCTCTCGGACACCAATGATGTCTGACGACTTTTGAATTAGGGAATACCCCTCACTCCACGGCTCAGGTAAAACTGATAACCGCTTTTCCACAAACGACAGCTCTTGGTTTACCTCACAGGTGGGAACTAGTCAATCAAGTAGGGGTCATTGTCCTTTTCACTGGAAGGTTCTCTCAATGGACCAGTTATTTCGGGGTTCCTGTGGTACTCCTCGCAATGAATAAAACTGATAACCGCGTTGCCACAAACGACAGCTCTTGGCTTACCTCACAGGTGGGAACTAGTCAATTAGGTAGGGTTCGTTGTCCTTTTTGCTAGCAGGTCCTCTCAATGGGCCAACTATTTCGGGGTTCCTGTGGTACTTCTCACAATGATTTTTAGGGATTATGCCCAAGTACTTCCCACAATTAAGCAGATAGGGATTATTCCGAGATTCGAACCTGCAACAGATGTGAAAAAAAAAATTAGCAGAAATTTCACCCAACGAGCCCAAGAAAGTGCTATGATATGAGATGAGAAGAACCTGCAACAATTAATTGATAAAGTACATGATATATCAGATCACAAAATATTTGTGTTGATCAGGAGCCACTTTGAGGGGGAAACCTCCTTTGATCAAGCTCAATACAAAATAACTTCACGGTGCCTTCATTCGCCTCAACACAAACTTATTTACTAAGTCTATGCACCAATACTATGGGTCAAAACCATGGGCCAATACAAACTATGGATCAACAAATACTACAGGATGACTTACAAAGCATATGCGTCCAATAACAATATACTAACAAAGTAAAGAGAAGGGTTGCCATGGGTTCCTAACAGATGAAGGAAAGCAAGTAATTTATAAATTAATTTACATGAATTAATAAATAAAGTTATAAAAATGATTAGCATGAATAAATAAATAAAGTTACAAAGATGATAAATATATTGATGAGATGTAGAATACTGCAGTAACATTTTATAATGGAATAAAAGTAGGATTTGCAAGAGATATGCAAGTGAAAGAAAATGAGAATGACCACATAGAGGTCCATGATTTCTTTAATTATTTTTATGTCTATGAATGTACATGTAAATTCTACACTAATATGATTAAATTCGAAGATAATTGTAGTGTTGAAACTATTGAAGGGCCGAGTATATCGCTAAAGAGTATGATTCTAATAACTTGCCAAGATTGGAGATGAATGATGAAAATGATGCTAGTAGTAGAGTAGCAGAGATGAAGAAGTATAGGAGATGGAATCACGATGAAATTCCAAGACTGTAGTGTAGTCACGCAATGAAAGATGATGATATCCTAGGAAGAAGACCAATTAAGATTCCAAGAAGGCTTGGAAGAAGAGGAAAAAGGTAAAGAAGAGAAGATTCATAGAGTTTTGAATTCCGAAGAAGAAACAAAAATTGAATTTTATGTAAATCATTGTATAGTCTTGGATGTGACTGAGACCATCACACAAGTTTTTTTTTTGTAATATGGTATCTTGAAGGCATGCAGGCATGTTTGTAGCATCATTGTTATTTTTGTTGTTATATGTAAGAACTTCCAAATTGAATTTTCTTAGTAACAATGGATGAAATATTTGGAAGAGGCTAAGGATGATGATGAAGTTTTTTTGTTAGGTTAACTAAGGGGGAAAATGTTGGGAATAATTAACCCACCAACCCTTGTACAATAGAAATAAAATGAAGATGCCCCATTGTGGAGTTGCCTAACAGAATCAACCAAGGAGAAATGAAAAATTTGACTAAGTGATGAAAGGCTGAATATTTGTGATGAAGTAATACCCACAACGAATCAGGTGATGAGATGTGGTGAAAGCCGAGACGACATTATAGGTTATCCGATGGAATTATCATTAAAAGTGCTTGGGAGGAGCCCCAATGAGTTTGGTCTTATAGCCAAACAGATGTTGACACATGGAAGCATAAGGGCATTGATGGTTAGCTAGCAGAGGTAAAATAAAAGCATTCATATGGAAGGTCTAATAGAGAACCCCAATGTGGTGACAAGTGGGTGATGCAGATTGGTCATTGGAGTTAGTATATCGAATTTGCATAAGTGAGTGAGGGTCAATGATAGAAGGACCAAAATTTATTCTCTTCACCACAGAAGTTAATAATCACATTAACGTGTAAGTGTTTTATATAACAATGAAATTATAGTTTCTTTATTAAGGGATAGGTGTTTAAATAATCTGAGTGTAACAAGTGTATAGTGGGGATTCATTTCATGGTAGTCGTGTCTTGTTACGCTCAAATGCATCTTGATTACAATTTAAATAAGTTAGGTTAAGTGGTGGTTAAGAAAATGGGTATGTTTATTAATTTAATATAACAAGTGTACAGTGGGTTTCATTTCATGGTCCTAGTATCTTGTTATGCTCAAATGCATTTTGATTACAATTTAAATCAGTTAGGTTAAGTAGTGGTTAAGAAAATGGGTATGTTTATTAAATAGTATTTGTTTAATGTTTATATTAATTAGTTTAATGTTTAGTCTTTGTTTAACAGCCAACCATCTCCACAAAATTAAGTGGTTAACTACTCCTATCTGTGTTCTTCGATAACAAGATTAATTCCACATGCCATCAAGATTAATTCCACATGCCATCAATAGTTGTTAGAATGATATTTCTCTTAATAAAAAACAGGTAAATATTACCAAACATATGATAAATAAAAAATAAAAAAATTGGCAAATGTTATGCCAGCTATAAAACCGACAATCTTCATGAATTCCGTGGAGTGTTTTTTTGTGTTGGACAGACATGTAACATAAAATTCTTACCACCCTGAAGTGTTTTTTTTGTGCTGGACAGACATGTAACATAAAATTCTTACTTCGTTACTACCAAGCGTGACACCTTTTATGCTGGAGAGACATGTAGCATAAAAGTCTTTGACAGCCGTAAAATAAACTATCTTCGTTACATTGTATGAAAAATGCTTCTATGCTGGAGAGACATGAAACATAAAAAAAACTTTAAATAAAACCTTAATGAGTTTATATTCTATATGAGACAAACAAGGGGTCATGATTCAAGGTGCATTGATAATTGTAGATATTCAAAGCTGGCTAAGCTTTTCTTTCCCATTTCATTCCTGGTAATTACAGCAGCGCTGTCTTGGAAGCTTAGAAAGCATTTCTACAAGGATCCATTTCTCTTTTGTATGGATGTCGATGTTGCAAAGTTGTCAACAGCGAATGATATGCTGGACGTACACCAACATCATAAAAAGGAAAAGTGGAATAATTTAGTTCATTCCAATGACAATGATGTTTCATCAGTAACCTTTGATATGTTGATTCATACCTTGTCTCATTGAAGAAAATTGTAGCAATCATTCGGTATCTCCGGACGATTCTAACTTCTTGTAGATGGGTTGTTTGCTTCGCTTACCTCTCTATTCATTCCTAGGTGAATTCAAGGAAGTATTTCGAGACAATCTCTTTTTACGTGGATACAGGGGTATCTAACATTTAGAATAAATTTTTAAAGATGAAAATGAACGGAAAAGCACACAGCGCAGTTAAAAAAGATTGAACCGCCCAGTAAATGAAAGTTTTTTTTTTCTTCGCTTTCGACTTCGCCGATCATACAATAAGGAACCCCAAATTTAAAGATAAGGAATCCCAAATTTTACTTCGGAGAGGACTTCACTTAGCATTTATGTGCAGGCATAAATTAACCTAGCAACTTCACTATTTGGAAATCTCGACTTCTTTTACAGACAATAAATGTAAACAACTTTTACACAATACATGGAGATGAGATTTTACTATGATCTTTCACTTCTTACAGAGCTTGGGCTCTTCTCTTCTTCCATCACACATCTCTCTCTTTGTTTCAATTATCTCCTTCTACTTATAGGAGTTGCATAACCAACCACTTAAGATCACTTCACTTGGAAGCTACTGAGTTAGATTAAAGACTGCAATTAATTTCTACCTAATAATTCTTGACATGCGGAATACAAAAACTGTTGCATAAATACAAAAAGATTGAGCCAAATTGATTGCAGACTGACTGACAGGGGCAGACTAGATACCCAATCAGCTAGAAATTACTTTTTCCCAACACAAAAATGTCTTCTGCTGCTACTCAATATGATATTATGAGAACGTGCACATTATAATACGAATTTATTAGTTTACAAACACCAATAACTCACTGTTTAAAATCCACATTGCATTTTTAACAATCCAAGAAGTCTTTGAATACATCCTCAAAAGAGATCTTCAAAGTCATCAACGGTGCACTTATTTTATAACTCACTCCCTTATCCATTTGGCATACTCCACCACATTACAAACATGTTGGACTTCTTCATGCTCAGGCAACAAGCTGTCCCTTTTCTCAAGCGCAACCGACGTTATATGTTTGAACTGACATTGGAGTTTTCAAAGGAACCACCCAGTCATTTCCATGCTTGAATGGGCTATAAGCTACTGCTACCGTCTTCAATGTTTCGGAATGAAAAGAGCCGACAATAAATATGACATTTACTATTGTTATTGTTCGTAGCCAAATTAACACCCAACACTGCACACTCTACAAGTTTAAATATGGAGATAAATATTTTTATATGAGACAAAGGCGGGCTCCATGATTCTGTTTGCATTCATAAATGTAGATATTCAAAGCAGGCTTAGCTTTCCTTTCCTCATAGAAATTATTCCAGCACTGCTCACGAGCCTTAGAATCCATTTCTATAACGATGACGCTCTTTTTTTTAAATAGATGCCCATGTTGCTAAGCTATTTTAGAGTTTTGGCAGCTTTTAGGTCTTCAAACCCTGTCCTATGCTGCACATCAACCAACATTATAAAGTGGAATGATCAATGAGTCCATTTCTATGACAATGATGTTTCATGAACTGTCATGCAATTTCTTATAACCAGTAAGTATATTTCATTGCTACAGCTCAACCTTGTTAATAAATCATGGATACAAGAATTGAACAACCGATGTATATTTGAACAGACAATGGAATTTTCGAAGGAACACCAATTCCACCCAGTAATTTACACGCTTGTATGGGCAACAGCTACTACACTACTAAATATGATATATAGAATTGTTATTGTTCGCAACCAAAACAGCCAACCCTGCACACTCTAAAAAGGTAAATATGGGGAGACATATTTTTATTCGAAACAAAAGCGGGCTCAATGATTCTGTGTGCATTCAGAATTGTATATATTCAAAGCAGGCTCAGCTTTCCTTTCCTCAATTCATTTGCTGGCATTATTTCAGTGGTGTTCACGAGCATTAGAAACCATTTATATAACGATGACTCTCTTTTTTAAATAGATACAGATGTTGTTAAGCTACTTTAGAGTTTGGGCAATTTTTAGGTCTTCAAACCCTGTCTTATGCTGGACATCAACCAACATTATAAAGTGGAATGATCAATAAGTCCATTTCTATGACAATGATGTTTCATTAATATAGTCTGATTCATACCTTCATTTAGCATCATCGAAGAAGTGTAGTCACCTTCGATTGCCTCTGTGGTTAGACCTTTGCTTTTACGTTCTTTTATTTTGTTTCGATACAAGGAAGAATTTGCAGACATGTTTGGTCTCAATTTAACTGTCCTGCAATTATTTATTGCAATTACTTATAAGCAGTGAGTATATTCCGTAGCCACAGTTCAACTCATACAAGCACTCAGTCGCCCTACACGCATTTGATCTAATTCGTGATCAGTGCAACCATTTCATAGATTAAACCCTTTAAACGCACAATCGGCTAATCAAACTGGATTCTGCAACCGAGAGGCTTAATGCGTATAGCAGCTACACTCATAACTCATAAGGTCTTTGATGAGATGATAGTCTATATAGCTGTTAGGAACCTATGTCAACCCTTCTCTTTACTATGTTAATATATTGTTGTTGGACGCATATGCTTTGTAAGTCATTCCGTAGTATTTGTTGATCCGTAATTTATATTAGCCCATAGTATTGACCCATAGTATTGGACGGATATGCTTTGTAAGTCGTCCTGTAGTATTATATGTCCCATGGTTTTGACTCATAGTATTGGGCATAGACTTAGTATATAAGTGTGTGTTGAGGTCATTGAAGGCATCGTGAAGTTAATTGTATTGAGCTTGCTCAAAGGAGGTTGCCCCCTCGAAGTGGCCCGTGATCAATATAAAAGTGATTCTGTTCTGTTATTTCTAATAGCTTGTGTATTTGCATTAATTAATTATTGTAGGTTCATCACATCTGGTATCAGAGCACTTTCCTTGGCACAAGTGGGAAATTTTTTTTCTTTTTTTGGGCGGTGACTTTCAGATCAATTTCTGAAACTTTCTGCACAAAATCAGAAGAAACCAATTGCATATCTGAATTCCTCTTTCAAAAATACGTAGTTTCAAAAAAAAAAATCATCTCATTTGGAGTTCTAAAAGTGGAGATATCGCGGATTTAAAATCAACAATTTTTCAGAATTTCGGTGACGGCCGCGGAAATTGCGGCGAGAAAATCTTTTGACCGAGTGCCCATATTTCTATTCCGCTTTCATGCGTAGAAGCAGAGTGGTTGTTCCAGTTCCGGAAACATGCTATAATAGTGATTCTGAGCAATATAGATCCGGTTTTTGAACATTGGGTGGAATTTCTACCCAAATTTTTTCTGTTGCAGGTTCGGATTTGGGAATAATCCCTATCTGCTTAACTGTGGGAAGTACTTGGGAATAAGCCCTAAAACTCATTGTGAGGAGTACCACAGGAACCCCGAAGTAGCTGGCCCATTGAGAGGACCTGCCAGCGAAAAGGGCAACGACCCCTACCTGATTGACTAGTTCCCACCCGTGAGGTAAATCAAGAGCTGTCGTTTGTGGCAAAGCGGTTATCAGTTTTACCTGAGCCGTGGAGTGAGGGGTACTGCCCCAATACGCAAGCCGTCAGACAACATTGGTGGCCGAGTGAAAACCCTGAACTGTTAGGAAGCCGCACATACCTGGGGTCCATATCTACTTTCAGCTGAACTATTGTCGATCGTTGCTGCGCCGTTTCAGATCCATTTTGAAAGCCGTTCCAGATCCAGCCGTTCAGCATTGTTCCAGATTCCTTCTGAGCCGTAGCCGCTCCAGTCTGTTTAAAAAAAAAAACTGGTTATGGTTGTCACCTGTGCAGTAGCACACACCATGGAGGAAGCACTGGCAGCCATCCAAACCAAACTCCAAGATCTGGATGAAAAATTTATCATCCTCCATCTGCAGCATTCAGCCATGAACAATACCAGACAGCCATAATCTTTTGCAGCCACCGGGTTCTCTACTTCTAGCAATTTTCGCGGGTCGAAGCTTGATTTTCCTTGCTTCAATGGTACTGATCCGACTGGATGGATATACCGAGCAGAACAATATTTCAGTCTGCATAATACTTTTGATGTTCAGAAAGTTCCACTTGCATCCTTTCATTTGGAACAGGAAGCCCTTCAATGGTACCGTTGGTACATCAAAGCTCATCCCAAGCCAAACTGGACAGATTTTTGCCAACTCATTTTGCCACGACTTGGTCCTAGTGCTTTTGACGACTTCATAGGAGCACTCACTAAACTTCACCAAACTAGCACAGTGAGAGAGTATCAGATGGAATTTGAGAAACTAGCCAATCACACAGAAGGATTGTCTGATGAATTCTACAAGAGTTGTTTTATCAGTGATCTCAAGGATGAAATCCGCTCAGAGGTCAAAATGTTTTGTCCCAACACAATGATGGAAGTCCTAGGGTTGGCTAAGTTGGCCGAGGACAAGATCGCAGCTCAACAACGCTCCAAACCCACCTTTGTTCCCTTCAGAAATATGGGTTTCCAATGACCTCCCATCACGCCTGCTCCTCAACCAACTCCTATCAAGCATTTGTCTGAAATAGAAATGCAGGCACGCCGAGAAAAAGGGCTTTGCTATAATTGTGATGAGAAATTCACTCGGGGACATAGATGTGTTCAACAAAATCTCTATCTCTTGGATGTGGATTCTCCTCCTGCCTTAGAACTTGGTGAAGAAGCTACAGATACAGTGGATGATCAGATCGACATTCAACACCCGCCTGTTGACACCCCATTTCAGGACGACCCACCTGAGATCTCTCTCCATGCTGTAACCGGCGTCACCACCCCACAAACACTGCGGGTCAGGGGATACTTCAAGAAGCTCCCTCTTACCATACTCATTGATTCTGGTAGCACTCATAACTTCATTGACCCTCAGATTGCCAAACAGGCTGATTGTTTTGTCCATCCTTGCTCCAACTTTGAAGTCAAGGTTGCCAATGGGGGCACCTTACCTTGCAAAGGGAAGTGTCACAATGTGTGTATCTCTATGGAATATTATAACCTACGCTCTGACATGTTTGCCTTGCCCTTAGGGCGGATGTGATGTGGTTTTGGGCGTTCAATGGTTACGCACACTTGGCCCCATCTTATGGGATTTTGATGAACTTTGGATGCAGTTTAAAGTCAATGGGGCACAACGCAAATTTATGGGCTTACAACCAGGGTCTCTCTGCATCATCAGTTCACATCGCCTGGAAAAAATCCTTAAGAAGAATTCATATGGTGTCATTGCTCAGCTCAATTCCATTCAGATGCACCCATCAACAGTCTACACTACTTCCTTGGATAGATATGCAGGTATCTTTGCTGAACCAATGCGCTTGCTACCTTCACAAGACCTTTCCAATAAGAATTTAGCCACATCTACCTCTCAGCAGGAAATGATGGCTATTTTGCATGCAGTACAGAAGTGGCAGCCATACCTATTAGGGAATTATTTCTGCATCAAGACTGATCTCCCGAGTCTGAAAAATTTTCTGGAACAATGGGTCTCCTCCCCAACACACTTGCACTGGGTTATCCAACTCATGGGTTATCCCTATGTGATCACTTACAAGAAGGGTAAGGACAGTATGGTGGAATATGCTCCTTCTCGCACAATTGATGACCCAGTTTCTCTTACAGCTCTTTCTCTGCTTGTTCCAAATTGGTTGCAATATGTTCAACAGGGCTATCTCTTCTATGAACTCCATGCTTCTTCATCAACAGGGCACTCTGGGTTCTGCAAAATGTATGACCAGGAACAATGTAACTTCTTTTGGCCGGGACTAAAAATGACAATTCAACAGATGGTGGCTAACGATGATACTTTCCAAGTCAACAAGGGGGAACTGACACTCCTTTCGGGATTGATCAAACCCTTGCCCATCCCTACACAGCTTTGGCCAACTATTTCTATGGATTTTCTAGCAGCACTCTGGTGGTACAATACCACATCTCAAAGGACACCATATGAAGCAGTCTATGGACAAACACCGTCTGTTCTTCTTCCATACACCCTTAGCAGCTCCCCAGTTCAGGAAATTGACTCGGTTCTTCGAAACCGCGATCAGATTCTTCTCATTCTGCAGGACAATCTTCACATGGCCAGAATTCGCCGGAAACAACAAGCCGATCAGCACCGTTCTGAGCGCATTTTCCACACAACTGACAGGGTTCTTCTTCATCTACAGCCTTCCAAGCAATCCTCCTTGACACTCCAAAGGCGTCAGTGGCCCGAAACGCAAACCGAGGATGCTACCGGGGAACCACTCCTTCAGATTCTGTAGCAATTTCTCCAACCAAAGCTTTGAGGACAAAGCTTTTTCTAAGGGAGAGGGGATGTTAGGAACCTATGTCAACCCTTCTCTTTACTATGTTAGTATATTGTTGTTGGACGCATATGCTTTGTAAGTCGTCCCGTAGTATTTGTTGATCCGTAGTTTATATTAGCCCATAGTATTGACCCATAGTATTGGACGGATATGCTTTGTAAGTCGTCCTGTAGTATTATATGTCCCATGGTTTTGACTCATAGTATTGGGCATAGATTTAGTATATAAGTGTGTGTTGAGGTCATTGAAGGCATCGTGAAGTTAATTGTATTGAGCTTGCTCAAAGGAGGTTGCCCCCTCGAAGTGGCCCGTGATCAATATAAAAGTGATTCTGTTTTGTTATTTCTGATATCTTGTGTATTTGCATTAATTAATTATTGTAGGTTCATCACAATAGCAATGGAAATTGGAAATTTTATGTTCACAAATTTATAGTGGGATGCATAAGTATGAGAGCATCTTTAAGTGGTGTTTATTTTTCGAAGTTTTAGATTCATTAGAACATCACTGAGCTTATCTTGGTTGTAGATTTGGCCTATGCAACTAGTATGGAGTACGCAACTAGTATGGAGCAAAGTCAACTGTCAACTTTGCTTATGCATATTGAATGATGGGAATAAAAGTTTACTTTTCTAACAACAATAAGTGAGTGAAATTTACAATTAAGATAAAGATGGGAGCTTAGTAAACTTAACAACAATAAGTGAGTGAAATTTACAATTAAGATAAAGATGGCAGCATAATAGATAAACTTGAAAATCAACAAACCTTTAGGGAGGTAGCTTTTGTAGAGATTGGAGTTTTTGGAGGAACTACAATTGCATCCAATAGTTTACATATGTGTATGGACTACACATATTACTAACTTCTTTAATATAACCTGGATTATATATTAATGATCATGTCTATTCATTAATGAATAGGATAGTTGATCTATGGAAGATCAAAACATATTTTGGAATTGAAAATCCTTCCTCAAATTGTGCTATTTCATGAGATCCCATCATCTTGTAAGGAGTAAATTAGTAAAGAGAACAAACTCTTTTTAAGGTAGAAATTAATTTTATAATATGGCATGGATTTAGTAGGAAGAGGTACTTCTAATCATAGATGGAAATGAAATTTTGATTTATTTTAAAAATTTGAGCATATTGATAATGCCGAAATTTGTCAACTAATTATGTCACTCGATTCCTCAATCACAAGCTTACTCGTAAAATATCATCTATTTACTGCATTCTTGTCCAACCTCTGTATTCTGCCCTTTTATTATGCCCCACATATAGTATTAGGTTGGGGACATTATTTCGGGGGAGATTATCACATTTTAATAAAAAACTATAGTTAAAACATAGATTTTTTTTTTATTTAGAAAACATTTTTTATATAAAACAATTTTTAGCTTTGTGATTCGTTGCTTGAGGCTCATCATGGGGTGACAGGAAGACGTAAGCTTGTTTAAATGCGTTTCTTGTTTCCAGATGTTTCTTTGCAGAGGTTATTTCATTTTTTATTGGAGCAGGACAACATGACATCTGCCTCGATCTTCCACGCCTAGGACGTAGCTACGTGATGGCATCAGCATTTACCACAGCAAGTGTGGTGCCTATGCTTTGGTACAGTGGTGCAACTGCATGCAGTGCACCAGCTGGACTGGTACTCTCGATACCATTAAAAACTCTACCAAGTCTCATAAAGCAAATCAAAATTTGTGCATTAAGAGTTGAGGGGGGTGAGGCTTTAGCCTCTTCCCATACCATTCTGTCATTCGACCTTCACACATGTAGCTCGTCTGGATTCATGGACTCTACGGTTTTATTTAATTATATCCATGGAATTCGCTCTCAATATTTTCGATGAGTGACTCGTATTTGGAAGGGTATTTTCAAGGTTCTAGATGCATGAGGGTATGAGAGTTTTCACTTGGGTCGATGCTACGAAAAAGGGGGCTGGCGGTGGAGATTCGGGAACAAAAAAATGCTCAGACTGCTGCTGGTTCGTGTTTTCTTTTCGTGGGTGCTCCTGGGAGGAACTAGTGTCCAGTTGGTTTACCTGGATTATATTCGCCGTGTTTGTTGTGCTCATCCGTCTTTTCTTTTTTTGGGTGTTGCTAGGTAGAAGTGGTGTCTTCTTCATTTTGCTGGGTTGTGTTCATTTGTTGTTGTCTGTGTGCAGGCATCCAAATTTGTGCTTGGTGGCGGGTTCCTGGTTGTTAGCCGGTTCGGTGTCTATTCAAGGTGCGAATGCTGTGGATTTTCAACAAATTTCGGGTATGTTGTACTTAGAAAAGCTCGCGGCCCCTCCTCCCTTGAAAAGGTTAAGGTACTCTAATTTATGTTGGGTCAAATCTGATTTCATGTTCAACGTTTGATTTCAATACCATATTATTCACTTCTCTCGTCGTTTTCCATATCTTATGTTTTAGGCATTGGTCCCTGTGGGGATTTGTTGAAATGCTACAGGCATTTCTATGTTGACCCTTGCGGGAATTTCAATAGGCCCTACGGGAATTTCTAGTGGGGTCTTGTAGGCATTCTATCAGCCTCTTGCGGGAATTTCCCTGGCATCTCTGGGAATTTCTATGTTGACCCTTGCGGGCATTTCACAAGGCCCTGTGGGCATTTCTGGTGGGGTCTTGCGGGCTTTCTATTGGCCGCTTGCGGGCATTTCCATGACATCTGCAGGAATTTCATAAGTTGGCCACTTGCAGGCATTTCCAAGGCATATGCGGGCATTTTTGTATGTCTTGTGGGCATATTGGATGGCCTCTTGCGGGAATTATCATGGGTTGTGCGGCATGGTATTTTTTAAGGATTATAATATTATACTTAACTATAGTATTCTAGGCGATTAATTTGTATTGAAAAAAACATGTATATAGATAGGTAGGCGAATATTAAATGTGAAACATACAATTTACTACTGAAATATGTAAATTTTGGCTAATATTATGATAAAAAACATATTTTATGTAAATATATGCAATATTAGAGACTAAAAATGACCAAATAGCGAATTTATTTTTTGAAAAAAAACCCGAAAAATAGCCAATTGGCTAAATTTTGCCCTTAAAAATTACCTTGTTGTGCGGGCTACGCTGCGGGCATGTTGTTGGATTGTTACGGGCATTTACAAGAACCTTATGGGCATTCTTAAGTTATGTTTTATGTAATACTTTTAAAAAGTCCTACTTTGTTCATTACCGGAATTTTCTATAGGATCTACACAGAATGGATTGTAACTGTTGTTTTGAATGTATAGGAAGCTCACCTTTCTTGTTATTTTCGGATACAACTTTTTATCAATAAAAGTTGTTTTTTTCATATGGAAAAAAAATACCATATTCCATGGTTTGATTATATCTTGTTGCAATTGCTTTTTTTTATAAAGACCTAGCAAAACCCTTTAAGCAATTATTTGTACAACCGACTTTTATTTTTCCTCTCTGTTGTATATTGTTATTCAATTTTTCACCTCGATTGGTTCATCTTTATCATCAATTATCTCATTTCAATTTACTATTTTAAATTTAATAGTCTTTTTATATATTCTTATGTTTTGTTTTATAGCCTTTTTCTTTGAAATGGCATATTGTCTTGTTATCATTGCATTGTTTTACATTTCTAGTTGGGCTTTATAATAGAGAAGCATTTACTCGATTGCAAAGAAAATATAATTTAAACCAAATCTCTGTTGTGCATGGCACCAGCTTAATATTTGCAAATGTCGTCCCAGTTTGTTGGAGTCGTCGTGTGCATCAAACAACAATGCGTTGAGCAAAGTCTTTCGCTTGGATATGGAATTTTTTTTTGAACTTGGGATTCCCATTAAATTCATGGTCTGCATTGCCACAATATACGCATTGTTTATGTCCAGGTTTGCTAGGATGTAACTTCAAAGTTTAGGGGTTGGTGTTGAAGCCACCGGCAATAGAAATGATGATATTAGAAGACTCAACTCTTAGGAAAAGCTTAAATTTTAAGCATCTTTTTTATAAGCTTTTTAGAATTTCACAGTCAAACTCAATGACGTTAGCCCTGTGTCTAGTTTACTGATTTTAATTCAAAAAAAGATGCAAAATTTTGATAATTGCTTTATTCCCATTGAGAATACAAAAATACATTTTTTAATCTCTTGTCACCACTTATGTCTCAAGTCATTTATGTCTACAATCTGTAAATGTCTAATCCTCTCCCAGGCGCAAAACCATTGTCCATCTGATACAACAACAAATTGCATATACACTTAACTAGAATATTAGCATCAAACTCTGCCATTTGAACTACAATATTTTATAAAAGAACAGTGAACATTTAAATAAAAAAACTTGTCAATGCACTACATAGATTCAACAACATTGATGTATAACCATACCAAGCTCATTGTACAACTATTTTTATTTTTTGCAAAACAAATAATGCCAATGCAACAAATACATTTAACTACATTCATGCATAACTCTGCCATGTACATTGAGGTTGGTTAAAACATTTTTTAGAGATAGCAATGATTTTTAGCAAAAAACAAATAGTTGATGCCCTACATAAACTTGACCTGCTACTGCTTCAAGGAGCATTTCTTCTGCACGTGGGTTGCTACTAACAATTCCAGGTACACAACAAATCCCTTTCATTTCAGAGATCGCAAACAACAATTGGATCATTTTAACTTTAATA
This sequence comes from Larix kaempferi, assembly GCA_027924585.1. Lineage (NCBI taxonomy): Eukaryota > Viridiplantae > Streptophyta > Pinopsida > Pinales > Pinaceae > Larix > Larix kaempferi. The sequence goes on along the minus strand of BSBM01001243.1, from coordinate 539,403 downwards.
TATATTGCTAAGCGCTCTCTGATCCAGGGTTTTGCAAAGCATTTGAAGGTTTTGCACTGTTCACCTCACAATTCCTTTAGTTTGGTTGGAGGTATTTTCACTCTCTAAGAACCATTTTTAAACATTATTTGTTTTAAGAATTTACACCTCTATATTTGGAAATCCATTTTCCCTGTTACTTGAATTGTTAATGCATTTTAGAGTCCTATTGAGAAGATCCACTTTGATTTCCCAGCTTATGTGAAGCCAGTGTTTTGTGGCAATTGTGCATGTTTCTAACCCGAAACTTTGGGTTTACCATCTAATGTCTATTGCATAGAATTCATGTGTAACATATTTAAACTTGCTTGGTTTCTTCACTTAACCTTTATTATTATCAATGTATGGATTCATCGCTTCATCTAGGCACGGGACCAATGATTCAGACTAGTGGCTTCTAACGTTTGTTTCCACCTTTATAAAACACTTGCGCTGGGATTTTGTTTGAGAACTATAAACCACTTAACCCTTGATCTTTTTTTAATTCTTTAAGGCTTTAAATGCCAGGTTCTTGAGATGTTTCCCTTTGGTTATGGTTTTATATTTTTCTATATACCTATCTTTTACCAATGGCATTTTGAGTTATTTCTTGAGATCGTAGCTCAATGTTAATAAGAAGCATCAAATTTATGTTTATTGTTTTTTTGTCTAGCATCCAATCCATTGCAAAATTATAAGATAGATTTGCAATTTACATTGTAGATCTAGGCTCTTCTGAACAATTTTTAAAATGCAAAAGTGATCATAGGAAAAAAATTCATAAACACTCACTTATTAATGGATCTCAATCCAAAAATTGTTACAATGATTATAGATATATTCTGAATATTATAAATATGATTATAAATATTATAAATATTATACATGTTATTTATTCTTGCCCATCTGAATTTTGGTGATTTTTCTAGGTCGACTAACGATATTATGTATACAATGTTCAAAAAACAAGAACTACATCTAGAATGCAAATGCTTTTGACAACAACAACTCTTCTTTGATCCCGCCGAGTTCTTCGATACCTACAACAACAAACAGTTACCGACACCATTTTGCAGATGGGAAAAAACAAAATACAACACATGCTCTCTGAACTGCTATTAGCTATTGTATTATTTAAATTTTTGCTTTTAGAACACCGTAGAAAACAGGAATATAGAAAAAAAAAATTGGTTGAAGAACTCTTGTCCAAATCTATTGCATGCCTTTGGTTGCAATTTTGAAGCTTTGCAAATGATTATTTAAATCCAATTTTTTCCAAGGCTAATGGCAATTGCAAATGAAAAAAAAAATCTTTTTAACTTTCTTTAAATGTCTCTATCTCAGTCTTGTCTTTTGCAATTTCTCAATTGTTGTTTTCCAAAGCATAGATATTTATGTTTGCTGATTGCAATACTCACAAATGAATCAATTCCAAAATCAAGCTTTTGAAAAAAAAAATTGGGTATCTTCCAATGCTTTTAACTCCATGAATCTGAAGCAAGGATTTTTGCAATTGCATTTATGCAATTAAAAACAGTGTCAGCTGGGTAATTCCACGAAGGTGGTTCACCATTTTTGGTGGATGGAAGCTAAAAAAATTGTTTTTCGAACCCTCGATCGAGGTATTTTCAAGCCCTCAATCGAGGTTTTAAAAGCTCGATCGAGGGTTTTAAAAGCTCGATCGAGGGTTTTAAAACACCTCGAGCAAGGGTTTTAAAACCCTCGATCGAGATTTTGAAAAGCTCGCAAAACCTCGATCGAGCTTTTGAAAAGATCGCAAAAGCTTGATCTAGCTTTTGAAAAACATAAAAAGGCTCATTTTAGGCCCTCGATCGAGAGTTTTAAAATACCTTGATCGAGGTCTTGTTAAACCCTTGATCGAGGTGTTGTTAAACCCTCGATCGAGGTATTTAGCTCGATCGAGGGCTTAAAAAATAGGCCGAGAGCCCTTTCCACTATAGAATGAAAGTTTTGTCTGCATTCCACAGAGTTAAACCATGTCATTAAATGCTCATTAATGAGTGGACTTGATACCATTGGATTCGTCAACGAATCCTCTATCCAGATATATAAAATTTGTGAATTTTTATCTTCATGTCTTTTGTTTTTAAATTTCTACTAAAACTTGCCCTAAAAAACCCTATCGACAACTTCAATTGAGCTCAAAGATAAATCCACAAAATTCAAAATACACATCCAAAAGATTTGAAAAAATACACAAGCCCTAGATAAACGCATCCTATTTACAATGGTATTTTTAGTTTTGCAAATTATGTAAAAAATAAAAATATTTCATGCACGCACACACATGTGTGCAAAATGCGACTTAAATATTCATTGGTCATTTTCGAAAAATAATAATAAAGTCATTTTCGAAAAATAATAATAAATATATTTTTTCGAGAAAGATTAAAAGAAAAATATGTAAGCCCTAGTGCATTATGTCTAGATCATGTTCACATATTTCATTTTTTTAAATTATTACTTTAACATTAAATTATTGTGCACACACACAGACTACTTGTTAATTGCTCTTCAAAATTTTAAGTACACACGTTTCATTAAATGAAAATTTGACATGATATATGACATTGGTATATTTCGAAAAAAATATCATTGGAAAGCCAACATAATTCTCTACATTTTGTTTTTCAACCGCATGTCAAAATTCATGTGGCAAGTAGGAGTTTCGAGGGATTCAATTTAATACATGGGTAAAATTTCTGTTTTTCACCGTCATATTTGGCCAAAAAGAGTTACCCATCTTCATGGAATCACCCAGCTACATACTAGATTCCAGCTTCTACGTATTTACAACATATCATACATGGTGATATTCTAAAAATTGCAATTTTGATCTAATTAGAACACAATTCAATGAAAATTGCAGTTTTGATCTAATTAAAACAATTCAATGATGACAGTATCCTGATAGTTGATACTTTGTTTTTCCTTTTTAAATACAAAAACCTGCCATCACATTGCAATGGCTTCTATTGCTTTCTGCGTTCTATTTCTTAAGTCTCAAACTGTAATTTTTTAAATGGCAGCTTTACTATGCATGAAGAAATGACTTTTCAGAATAAACATGGCAATTAGAACTTTATATAGATTGTGTATATGTTGTAACTAGAAGCTCCTTTATTTAATAAGATACAGATTCTTCCATCCTGTTTGGTGAATTTTTTATCGAATGCACTAGCATGTTATGCAATGTTTATCATACTTTATTTTATTTTAAAAATTTCAATAAGCTGAATTAGAAGTTGAAGTATTAATTTTATTCAAAAATTTGATTATTTTTCCTGGTTCCAGCATTCAGAGGTTTAATACAATTATGCCTTTTCGACACTTTATAGATTTATTTTTCACAAAAAATAGTATATTTACTTTAGTTTTTCTATACTATATATCAGTTTGATAGAACTTTGCACCCTCTCTGTATTGTCTTTGCTATCCATGTCAATTACATCATGTACTTACATTGTCTTATCCATAAAAAAACTTGTCTTTACATCAATGAACACCTTCTGCTAAAGCAATTGTCAAGAGCAAGAGCAAGAGGCAATGTCGGGGGCATTGCCACCTCGTGGCTCTTGTTTATTATGTTTTATGTTTTTGAGAGGAGATATATATATGGTTGATGCATATTATTTTTCTCTTAGAATCTATAAATTTTTCCCTCTAGCCTATAGTTTGATAATATGTTATATTAACCAGAATTATTAAAAAAGTTATTTGTTTAACTTTGATTGATGCAAGTAGGTTTTGAGGAGACTGTTGCCCGACTTCATAACTCCCTAGATTGCATTAAAGAGATTTTCTATTAAGAGTTCTTTTAATTTCTTAGTCTATTAAATGTTTTGGTAATGTAATTTCCACAGCCACATAGGCATGGAGAGGACTTACTAGTATTCTAGGATTATTCATTCGTAAAGGACCTATTATAATCTAGAGCACACTTGCAAGTCGAGGAATCGAATGAATCCTTTATTGGGAATTTAAAATGTCATAACTAAGCCATTGTAATTTTTTTTGCACCACCTATTAAATTGTACATTTGTTATGAATGAGAGTACAGTAATGTCATCCCTCCCAGCTGGTCTAGATAGGATATGCCTCCTTCTAGCATGTTCCAGGCCTTACCTGGGACATTTTGTCAATTGCGTTAGGTAGGGTTAAGAGAGAAGACTATGCCATTTTCTGCATTCCCAGAGTTGGGAGGTTTCAGTCCTAATTTATGTTCTCGACTTCTTTAGAAAACACATAGTTGGAATCGCTGTCATATCTGTTTGAGGATAAGCTGGTGTAGAGAATAGTTAAGATGAGCTTAGGATCTGGTGTAATTTGAGAATAAACATTAATTTTAATATTTTCTGGATAAATTAGTGTTAATGAGCATCAAATGTCTTAACTACACGCTCAATGTATTAACTACATGCTAGCGATTTTTTTTCTTCCAAATTCCTAGATGCCCAAGCATCAAGAAAGAGCCAACATGACCTCTGAAAATTTCACAAAGCTAAAAAACCATTTCAACAAAAACCCATGTAATATTAAACAAGAAGAATTAATTATATTAAATGTAAGAATCTATAGGACATAAGATAATTAATAATATAAGACTCAAAAAGTCTATAGGAAGCTTTAATCCTCAAAACTATTTGATAAATAAAATCATATTTAAACTTTGTGATAAATAAAAATATACATCATATAATATACATAAGATAATTATATTTTATATAATAAATGTAAAATAAAGAATGATATATGACTCAAAGAGTCTATTGGAAATTCTAATGCTTAAAACTTTATTATAAATAAAAAATAACAATCTTTATATAATACACATAATGGTCTTTAGTTTTAAACACTAGTGAGTTTGAAGTCAACTCATAAAATATTGTGAACCATGAAAAAAATTAAATCCACTAAAGTATAAGCTAAACTTAAAAATCCTATAAACTTTTCTCTACAACAACAAAAATGAAAAAAAAATCATCAAGAACACATTCCCATTTTAAAGAACAAGAGAAGATGTTTATTTGCACCAAACTATAGGCATGATCATGTGCACTTTGCATCGCTTCTTGCGACCAAGTCTTCCTGATAGAAGGATGCTTGTTGCACGGTCGAAATCAAATCCATAGTTCAAAATATCATCTACGTGGAAACTCCATTGTATTGTATGTTGTTACGGTCATATTGCAATTACATTTTTTGGAGAGATAGTACCATTATCCTGTCAGTAATGGAACATGACAAGATCTTCTTACTCCTCCTATATCATTTCCCATCTCGTAACAACACGTCAAAATGGAAATGTCGGGGACATTGCCACCACGTGGCTCTTGTTATAACATGCACATGGTGGAGGAACATGTGAACCTAAAGTTGGGGCTGCTAGTCATAGTTTGGTACGCTCTACACAACTCCATGTGTACATTTTTCGCTTGCAACGGGAACAATGTTATTCCCTTAGATATAGGATTAGACATTCATAAATTTAGATTAGACGGGTTCACTTGAATGCCTCGTGACACGTTGAACTTTTATTGTTTCCATCAGCAGTTCTTTGATAGCCTCGAAAATTGAGAGAAAAAAGAAAAATGGGCCTCCGATTCTCACAATAATCATATGCTTCGCCATCGTTATTTTGCTTAAATGCCTCTGTTTTGCAGTCCATAGGCCTAAATGTGAACACCCAAGTTTACCAGTAGGTCTTTCATGTAGATTCTCTACGTGTATACAAAGCAATCTAGAAGCCTAAATGTTATGGACCCAATTGATATGCAGGCCTTTGTCCAAACAAAGTAGTGCATTAACTAATGGAAGCTATATGTTCTCATCACTTTGTATAAGTATAAATTATGTAAGATCTCTAGCCACAATAATAACACTTTACAAAGAATTATTTCTATGTTTTAATCTTGATCGTCGACAATTTATAATTGTTTAAAGGAATTTGATTAGCTGCATATTTGTTTGGGGACTTATAATTATATACTGGTAAAATTTTATGCCTCTATCTTGTGATGACTGTGATTGAAGTGATGTTTGGATCATCTGAAAAGGGTGAAAGAGCATCTCTATCTATTGCCTCATGGTAAAAGCACAAGGATTACTGTTTTGAATCCCAAGCTTAGGAATTGAACCTTACTTATGACGAGCTCAAGCACTGGCCAATGCTCAACAAGGTGATCAACATTGTATTTCAATCTGTAGGATTTCTTGTTTTGATTTGGATTTAGTTATGGGGTCTCGCACAAACATGCTCCCCAAAACAGTTGCAACAGGGTCACACTAGAGGAAAATTTGATGTATGTGCATGCACCTCCAATAGAGCACACGTGCAACTAAGATCGGTATTGATCCAAGGTGCATGCACATTTATCATGCACCTCTAGCACATGTGAACCCAAAAGTGAGCACACGGACCTGCAAAACATAATAAAAAATAGACCGCATCCATTTTATTTGCAAGGAAAACACAAACACAACCTCTGAAAAGGAAAGGAGAGACCGACACATGCGTGGACCAAGGAAGCTCACTCACCCACCAATTTCATCGAGGAATCCATCGAGGGAGTGTTCATTGCACTAGATAGGTAAGTTAATGCTCTTATTTGTATTTTGATCGATTTTTTTTCTTGTTTATTAAGTTTTTAATAGTTTCCAAATTGGTAAAAAATGATTTTTTTTTCATTTACAAACTATAAACCTCTACATTGAATGAAGAAAACATTAACATGCAATCCAGTGGAACCCAAGAAGCACAAGAAAATATAAATCTTGGACCCAATCAAAACCCCCAACAAAATTTGAACCAGAATGAGTTGATCCATTACCTAAACCAAATGAGAGAGTACACCTGAGAATTAAGAAACATAGGGGAACCATGTCAGTTGTCCCTTTCCATTCCAATCGAGAGCTCAATTGAATCCCTTAACCATTCACATCGCTAGTTGACAGACATGATTGCGTATAGAGCTAGGATGCGAGAGTACTATTCCACGAGCATTTCTAAGGAAGAGATAAAATCATTAAATGCTACCAAGGCCCAATTATATATTATGTTCATCGATCTAAGAACACATCGAAACCAGATATTATAAATCCATGTGTCTACATGGATTAGTTTCATTTGCAACCATGGAAAGACAACTGGATGTAGAGCTAGTTTATGGCTTATGATAAACCTCCCTGCAATAATAGGGATGTTCCACAATACTTCCTTCAACAATAGGGAGGTTCCACAATACTTCCTCCAACAACTCTAGGTTGATTTTCTGCTCAATTTACATGTAATCTATTTTGACATTACCGAGTTTGAGGGTGTTGGGATTGGATTTGCACAAGATCATCCTACTGCTAAGAGGAACCCATTGAGAGGGACACCAAATCCTAGGATAGAGCCTAACCCCCTTCCCAAACCACCTCAATTACCCCACAGACTTGATTGGATTGAGGGGGAAATGAGGAGTGTTGCACACAGTCTCCTTAGACACACCAATTTTGTAGCAAAGACTATAGTAGAGAGACAGGTTGACCTTGAGAGAGACTCAGGTGAAGGGCCTTCATGGAAGAGTCAAGATAGACCAGTCACTGGTGGTATCCAGGAAGGGCCTTCCAGTTCGACGGGAACAGTGCCACATATTTGTCCCCATTATAGGAACACTTGCCCTGACCCGATCAAAGGTAGTTATATGGAGCAGGTTAGCACTTTTTAAATTTGTGTGCAATCATCACTTGAATATTTGTAAATTAATTTTAAATTATTTAGGTAATTTTAAATTATTTGTGTCTAACTTAAATTGTTATTTCAATGTACAGCTATTTATAGCCGAGATGATGTCTTCATCGTAGGAGAACGTAGGATCTCCCAGCCTGGATGCAGCAATGGACGCTGCAACTGAAATTGTGGCACCTCACATAGAGGTATTTTTAGTACCTCACACAATATTGTTATTGCCATTTTTAAGTTTACTTTTTCATAATTTTTATTACCTCCTTATGCCATTTCTATTATTTCTATTTATTAGGTTTTCCTTATGTGTTTTGAGATTTAGATGTTTCTCTTGTTTTTCTATATGTAAAACTCCATAGGCATAAACACCATGTTTATGATAATTGTATATTTCATATTTCATTCAACCAAGATAAACTAGAAGACTTATACATTCTACACAAAATGTCAAAATTGTGCATGTATAATAACTTAGACGATGATAGTTGTATATAATCCATCAAAACAATGCTCTATATGCATGGCTATCAACATTGCCACATCTCCTCTTGATATTTTCCAATAAAAAGACACAAAGAAGGGACAAAATGAATCCATATATGGCACTTGAGGTTGGATTCAAATAGCACATGAAATGTCTCTTTTCCCTTATGTTGTTAATTCTAAAAACAACAACATGAGGAGGTGTCAATAATGCATCTAATTCTCTCATGTTTAGGTATAATGTGTAGATACATAAGTGTACCCACATATCTCAATCAAATTTGGCAGTGCTCTAAATTATTCTCACTTAGAATTTTTTCAATGGACTTTACTTTCGAAGTCCAATATTAAATCTATTTTTAGTGATGGATGTTATAGGAAATATGAAAGTTGCGTCTTGTTGTCTCTAGTTTCCTAATAAACAACATTATGCTTTGAATACACATGGTTGAGTTTGAATAGAGTGAATAAGAAACTTATGAGGCATGCAATAGACTTTAGTTACATACGATACTGTCCTCGATGATTCATCCAAAATTCAATATATTCAAAATATAACTTGTTTAAATGGTCCATACAACATCTTGCAACAATAATATTTCGTTATTTCTTTTAGCAATTGTCATTCACGTTGTTCATGATGAAATAAATAAATTTTTATATCTAGTGGCCTCATACAGTCATTGATCTTAAGGATGTTATATAGTAACTTGGTAACAATATTACAAATTTTATGCTCCCTAATAGGATTTATGTGAAAAGAGGACAAAGAGGAATGTTAATTTGTCATTTGCAATCTTATATATTTTTTCTTAGTTTTCATGGTAATATTAATTTAAGGATGTCCCAAAATTAATAAATCTGTTATATCCTTACTTGCAGAGTAATTTCATTTTTGGAAAACTTGAACATATCTTTTAAATTTTAATATATTAGCCTTGAAAAATTCCCTAATCTAACCTAAACTACTTAACCTAACTACCTTTATCAATCCAATGAACCTAATTAAATCAACCATACATTATCCTAAACCACTCCACTATCTAACCTACCCTACCAAACCTATCCAAACCTATCATATCTAGCTTATCCATCCTTAGCTTAGTCTACTCTACCCGAACCTACACTACCCTCCACCCTACACTATCTTATCTACCCTGCCATGACTAGACACTAAACATTTAAATCCTAGACTATCTTGATATAACATAGTCTAAATTAACTTAAACCACATAACCTACTATAACCCACCATACCTTGTCCTAAACCACTCTAATTTAATACTTGTAGAATTCCTAGCTTGTAGAAACCCTATCTTGTAGAAGCCCTAGCTCATACAAAGCTTAGCTTGTATCTAAACCCTAGCTTGCACAAACCCTAGCTTGTATCTAAACCCTAGCTTTTAGTCTAACTTGTATCTAAAGCCTAACTCATATCATTGACCTTATATAAACCCTAGCTTATGTAAACCCTAGCTTGTATCTAAACGCTATCTTGTAGTCTAACTCCTACTTTGCATGGTAAACCTTAGATTGTAGGCTAGGCCCTAGTTGTTAGAAGCCCTAGGTTGACCAATCACTTTAAAATATAAAATAAAATGTCACCATTTACTAATATCTACTATCAAACATTATCAAAGAGTCACTATATTATCTACCCTACCATGCCTACACTAGATGTTTCTAGCCTAGACATGTATAGGCATACAAAAGTTCAAATGGAATAATTCATTCACGTGCAAAAAGATTCAATGATCCATGCTCTCGCAATAGCTTAATGATCACATTTAAATTTTCAATTCCCATTATTGTCCTCTTGGATGATTTGTAAGATGTCAAGTTCTTCTTGATATTAAATTTGCACGTAGAAGCTAGATCAACAAATCTAAATGGAGGAGATCAATTATTCCTAAAACTAGATGTTGAACACATGAATGCCATTGTGAGATTTTGGTAATGTATTTTGGTATTTGCAATGCTTCCTCCAGTTTTCATTAATCCCTTTGGAGGAAGAAGTTGAAAATGCATTGTAACTAGCCCTAGAAACCCTAATTTGCAGCGACAATAGACTATCCCAACAATAAGACATGCATTGTTGCAGTTTCCAAAGCAATCATGAAAAACTATTAAAGCAACAACACCTTAGGTAAATTGTTAAATGTTTCTCAAGTTACGAGGGATGGAATCATTGCAATGTATGGTATAATCATTTTCAATATGGGATGAAAACAAGGATTTACAATGTCTTTAAACATATGCTACAAGAACGTTTATGTGAAGGAAATCATTATGTTTCTGTAACTAGAAATTTTCTCAAATCACACCAAAACTTCCCTTGATATTGCATTCTCACATGAAACATTAAATGCATGACATATATATTTAACATATTTTATTTTGTGCCCCCGTAGAAAATTCTCAAAGTATCTCTGTATGGCCCTAGGGTGCCAAGAAAAAATGGCCATAGAACGAAAATCATGACTCTGGTCGTGAAGCCGTCGATTCCGATGGATTCATGATGCTTGGTTTCAGCTATGGGAACCCCTATTGTACCATCTCTGGAACTATGGTTTTTCTCAGTGAAGGCCATTCCAATTTTGCACAAGGAGGTCAATTTTTAATTGAACACTCCTCGGAAACCATTGCTAGCTTTAATACATCCACAATGGCCAAATGCTTCTGTGGGAGATGATGGAACCCAACTACGCTGCCTGGTTTGGCTTTCAAGCCCCCGTAGAAAATTCTCAAAGTGTCCATGAATGGCCCTAGGGTGACAGGAAAAAATGGCCATAGAAACAAAATTGTGATACTGGAGGGTTTGCGATGCTAGGTTTCAGCTAGGGGACCCCCCTATCGTGACTCAACTTCTAGAAAATGGTCCTATTGTACTATCTCTAGAAGTAGGGTTTTAATCAGTGAAGGCCATGGCCGACATGAACACATCCACAATGGCCAGATGCATGTGTGGGAGCTAATGGAACCTCGATACGCTACTCAGTTTGGGTTTCATGCCCTCATCGCAATGTTTCAAAGTGTCCTTGAATGGCCCCAGGATGCGAGGAAAAAATGGCCATAGAACCAAAAATGTGACTCTAGTCACAAATTCATCTATTCCAATGGATTTGGGATGTAGGGTTTCAGCTTCCCCCCCCTACCGTGATTCAATTGGACAGAAACGGTCCTATTGAACCATATCCAGAACTAGGGTTTTGCTCAGTGAAGGCCATGCCAATTTTGCACAAGGGGGTCAATTTTGAATTAAACACTCCCAGAATACCATGACCAGTGTGAACACATCCACAATGGACAGATGCATGTTTGGGAGCTGACGAAAATCAGATACGCTACCCATTTTGGGTTTCATGCCCCCGTAGAAAATGATTAAAGTGTCCCTTAATGGCCCTGGGGTTCCAGGAAAAAATGGCCATAGAAAAACAAATGTGACTCCAGTCGTGAATTTGTCGATTCCATTGGATTTAGGATCCTATGTTTCAGCAAGTGGTCCCCTCTACCATGACTCAGTTTCCTGGAAATGGTGCTATTGTACCATGTCTCGAACTAGGTCTTTGCTCAGTGAAGGCCATGCCAATTTTGCACAAGAGAGTCAATTTTGAATCAAACGCTCCTGCGTGACCGTGGCTAGCATGAACACATCCACAATGTCCAAATGCACGTGTGGGATCTGACGAAACCCGGCTATGCTTCCCAGTTTGGGTTTCATGCCCGCATAGCAAATTCTCAAAGTGTCCCTAAATAGCCCCAAGGTTCTTGACAAAGATTCCCATAGAATCAAAATCATGAGTCTCGTTGTGAATTCGTCAATTCTAGTGGATTCAATATGTTGGGCTTCAGCAGAGGGACCCCCATACCATGACTCAATTTCCCAGAAACAGTCCTATTGTACCATATCTAGAACTAGGGTTTTGTTGAGTGAAGGCCATGCCAATTTTGCACAAGGGGGTCAATTTTGAATCGAACAACCTCAAGTGATTGTGGCTAGTGTGAACACATCCAAAATGGTCAGATTAATTTGTGGGAGCTAACTGAACTCGGATACACTTCTTGGTTTGGGTTTCGTGCCCCTATAGAAAATTATCAAAGTGTCCATGAATGGCCCCGAGGTGCCAGGAAAAATTGGCCATAGAACGAAAACTATGAATTTGGTCACAAAGACATTGATTCCAGTGGACTTAGGATGCTGGGTTTTAGCTAGGCCCCCCTATCGTGACTCAATTTCCCATAAATAGTCCTATTGTACCATCTCCAGAACTACGGTTTTGCTTACTGAAGGCCATGCCAATTTTGAAAAAGGGGGTCAATTTTGAATCGAACGCTCTAGGGAGACTGTGGCTAGCGTGAAAACATCTACAATGGCCAGATTCATGTGTGGGAGATGATAAAACCCGATTGCGCTGCTCGGTTTGGGTTTCGTGCCCCTATAGCAAATTCTCAAAGTGTCCATGAATGGCCCCGGGTGCCATGAAAAAATGGCCAGAGAACCAAAACTGTGACTTTGATCATGAAGCCGTAAATTCTGTAGGATTTAGAATGTCGACTTTTAGCTAGGAGGAGCCCCTACTGTGACTCAATTGCCTGGAAATGGTCCTATTGTACCATTTCTTAAACTCGGGTTTTGCTAAGTGAAGGCCATGCCAATTTTTCACAAGGGTGTCAATTTTGAATCAAACACTCCCGGGCGATCGTGGCTATTGTGAACACATCCACAATAGCTATATGCATGTGTGGGAATTGGAAAAACTTGGCTACACTGCTCGGTTTTGGTCTCATGCCCCCTTAGAAAATTTAGGGACACATGCAAAAATTGCTACTGGGGCATTCAAATCGAGTTCTTTAAGTGTGGGGATGTGTATCTAGGCATGACAAAGGTGATCATGCTAGCACGGGGATTTCGTGTTAGATTTTGTGGTGTTTGAATCCCAAATACATTAATTTATAGCGTATAAGCACTTACAAGAGTTGATGAATCAAGGTTTTATAAGACCAAGTACCTTGTCATTTGGTTACCATGGTATTTTAGTACCAAATAAAGATGACAAATAAAGAATTTGCACTGACTACTTGAGAGAACACCTTTAATATGAAGCAAGGTTTGTACATGAATGGTTATTAATGTTTTGTTGGTTTGATTAGTGCACTGATTACTTTTATGTTCTTAAATGGCCCTCTCTTACTGATGGCACAAGAATCATTTGAAATAGAAATTTTGAATTATAAATTGATGCTAGTGGGTATGTTATGGGAGTAGTGCTAATGCAAGGAGGGGATATTGTTTTGTTATAATTTAGAGCTACTCTGTGGATAAGCATTAGACTACCCTACATATAATAAGGAAACATGTGCCTTGGTTCAAGAAGTTAATAAGTGGAAGCACCCCCAAGGTTAATGACAATTTTGGTGTTGGGAAGAATTGGCTAACTTTCAAAGATATGTATATATGTCCAATATGAAAGAATAAGTGGCTAGGTCTTTCAAAGGTTGTATTTTATGATGCACCATATAGGCTAGTAATACCTCCGTATCATATCCATGGAATTTTTAGATGCATTATCAAGGACAAGAAGAGGGCATGACTAATTGTATTTGGAAATATACATGCTTAGTAAGGTGTGCATTCTTATGGATTGTAAAAGGAGCATGAAATTATTAGAAGTTGCAAGCTTGTTATTTATGACTAGATTAGGTTCTATATGACTAGATTAGGTCTATAAGGTAGATTACGTATATAGCACTAGATTATGTTTCTAGATTAGACTAGGGCTACATTACATATATATTGGGGTATATGAGCATATTTAAAATCTATTGGGAATGCCCTAATTAACAACAACATCACCCGAATCTAAGGTAGCCTCTAGGACCTCAGTTCATGTTTTCTTAACATCTTGAAACAACAAATAATAAGGCTCATTTTGGTAGCTTGGCACTTGGCACATGGTTTTGGGACAAATTTTTGGGTTAGTAGATGGTATTTGATGGTGGTATGGGGTGTGAATATTCACATTCCATCTCACTTGTAGGTAGCGCCAACTTCAAGGAATTATTTGGAGGTTTGGAGGAACCACAAGCATGGCATATGTGTGGACTCTTCCATGGATCTCAACCGATGTATTATTGATATAGTCCCTATGGGAACCAGTTGAATCTCTAGGAACTATCCTAGATATGGGATTATAGGGTGGAAGTCCTCATATGTATGAGTTCAAGGGATACTTATTGCACCAAACCTTTAATCCCAAATATTATCTCTTTTTTTAAAAGCCATCTCCACCAAGTTTTCCCTTCAAGAGAAAGACCCATAGAATGGATTTTTTTACACCTAAGCCTCCAATCCTTTTGATAAGGCCCATAGAGTTCCAAGAATTTGAATCCCACTTTTTCTCTCTACTAGGGAAACCTTGTAAGAAGTTGTGTATTGGTCAAGGCAAGAAAGGTTGCATTGAGGGCTTATGGGAACCTCCCACCTTTCTATATATCCTCAACCACTTCCCACACATCTCTACTTATGATACACCAATTCTTGGAATAATTATGAAGTTAAGTCATTGTATCAAATAGATTTCTTCGAATCCATATCTTTGATGTTATTCGGACAAGATGCCCTACCTCGAGGGGATACTTTCTTTGTACTTGATTTATTACAGTGGAACATGTAGTATTTTTTATATGGTTTCTCATTAGAGGATATCCATCCTCCTAGATTTAGGATTTTTAGTGGAATTTAGAATTATTTTATTATAAAGGTAGTGGAGCACCTTTCCTATAAAAGGAGAAGATCCTACTGACTTCATTTTCATGTTTTGGATGAAGGAAAATCCCCCCTAAAGATTAAGAATTGGATCCTTTTGGTGTTTGTGTGAGTTGTTGTAATGGCATTATTATGACATAAACAAATGTTTGTGTAATGGATGGATTTATTTGATTATGCAAGGTAATTGGTGATGATGCAAGTAAGTTTTCTTGGTTATCTTTATGACAGGTTGAAAACATTGTTTGGTGCATGTTGTTGTTTTTCTAGGTAAGATATTTTTTGTTGTCTATGATGAAGATTAAGAAGACTAAAATACAATTCATGAGGAAAATGTACATTTCATACAATTCATACAATTCAAATAGAGTGAATGAAGACTAAAATACAATTCATGAGGAAACAATGCCACCATACCTCTCGAATTGCTACTTGATTGCAATATAGAATGATTTTTTGATGTGTCCACTAGATGTATGTAGAGTTCAAGTGTGTCTAAGCGGCATGAGAATTCAATCCAAAGAGCCAAATATAGTCCAACAGGTGTGTGTATTCAATCCAAATTGCCAAATAAAATCCAAGAGGCATGTGAATTCAATCCAAATTGCAAAAGACTATCAATATGTGTGTGTTGCAAATATAGATTACATGAATTCAAGGAAAAAAATGCACAAGAAGAGCTTGGGGAATTTTGAATTTGTCATGCTCAACAGGGGTGTCCACACTGTAGTAACGTGCACGTGCTATTGGCGCGCATGTGCTACTAACGTGTGTGCACCATTGTATAACATTTATTTGTTCGGTGGGTAACGTTTAGCACATTTATTACCCAATAAATGCCTATTTATCTGTTGATTCGTAAATCCCCTCCCCCCTAAAGGATTTTAAGCCCTTAATTAAACTATAATATCTAAGTGCTTAGGTGCTTGTGTGCCTAGGGGTTTTGGGCTAAAGAGCTTACGGGTTAGGGGGTTTAGTTGTTTGGGGTTAATTAGGAATTAGGGGTTATGACTTAAGAGCTTAGAAGTTAAGGGCCTTGAGACCTATACCTAGCATGTGTGAGTTGTTGTACTGACATTATTATGAATTCAACAATTTTTTGTATAATGTATGGATTTATCTGATTATGCAAGATAATTGGTGATGATGCAATTAAGTCTTCTTGGTTATCTATATGACAGATTGAAACCATTAATTGGTGCATGTTGTTCTTTTTTCTGGGTAAGATGTTTTTTGTTGTCTATGATGAAGATTAAGAAGATTAAAATACAATCCATGAGGAAAATCTACATTTCATACAATTCATACAATTCAAACAATTCAAATAGAGTGAATGAAGACTAAAATACAATTCATGAGGAAAAAATGCCACCATACCTCTTGGATTGATCCTTGCTTGCAATATAGAATGATTTTTTTATGTGTCAACTAGATGTATGTAGAGTTCAAGTGTATCCAAGCGACATGAGAATTCAATCCAAAGAGCCAAATATAGTCCAACAGGTGTGTGTATTCAATCCAAATTGCCAAATAAAATCCAAGAGGTGTGTGAATTCAATCCAAATTGCAAAAGACTATCAATCTGTGTGTGTTGCAAATACAGATTTCATGAATTCAAGGAAAAAAATGAGGGAGAAGAGCTTGGGTAATTTGGAATTTTCCATGTTCAGCAGGGGCACACACACGGTAGTAGCGCGCACGCGCCATTGGCGTGCATGTTCTACTAACGCATGTGCACCATTGTATAACATTTATTTGTTCTATGGGTAAATTTTAGCACATTTATTTCCCAATAAATACCTATTTATCTATTGATTCCTAAAGCCCCTCCCCCCTAAAGGCCTTTAATCCCTAATTAAACCATAATCTTCAACTGCTTAAGTGCTTTTGTGCCTATGGGTTTTTAGATTTAGGGCTTACGGGTTAGGGGGTTTAGGTGTTTGGGGTTAATTAGGAATTAGGGGTTAGGAATTAAGAGCTTAGAGGCGAAGGGCCTTGAGACCTATACCTAGCATGTGGTATTTACCTATACCTGGAATGTGTGAGTTGTTGTAGTGAAATTATATGAATTCAACAAATGCTTGTATAATGGATAGGTTTATTTTATTATGAAAGGTAATTGTTGATGATGCAAGTAAGTTTTCTTGGTTATCTTTATGACAGATTGAAAGCATTGTTTGGTGAATGTTGTTGTTTTTTCTGGGTAAGATTATTTTTGTTGTCTATGATGAATATTAAGAAGAAGAAAATACAATTCATGCAATTGATGAGGAAAATATACATTTCATACAACTCAAATAGAGCGAATGAAGACTAAAATACAATTGACGAGGAAAAAATGCCACCATACCTCTCAAATTGCTACTTGCTTGCAATATAGAATGATTTTTTTATGTGTCCACTAGATGTATGTAGAGTTCAAGTGTGTCAAAGAGGCATGAGAATTCAATCCAAAGGGCCAAATATAGTCCAATAGGTGTGTGTATTCAATCCAAATTGCCAAATAAAATCCAAGAGTTGTGTGAATTCAATCCAAATTGCAAAAGACTATCAATCTGTGTGTGTTCCAAATAAATATTGCATGAATTCAAGGGAAAAAATGTGGGAGAAGAGCTTGAAGAATTTGGAATTTGTCATGTTCAACAAGGGTGCACACACGGTAGTAACGCGCACGCGCCATTGGCGCGCATGTGCTACTAACACGTGTGCACCATTGTATAACATTGTTTTGTTTTGTGGGTAATGTTCAGCATATTTATTTCCCATTAAATACCTATTTATATATTGATTACTAAATCCCCTCCCTCCTAAAGGCCTTTAAGCCCTTAATTAAACCATAATATCCAAGTTCTTAGGTGCTTCTGTGCCAAGGGGTTTTGGGATTTAGGAATTACGGGTTAGGGGGTTTAGGTGTTTGGGGTTAACTAGGAATTAGGGGTTAGGAATTAAGAGCTTAGAGATGAAGGGCCTTGAGACCTATTGTAGCGCCCGACAAGTTGAGTAAGTGATTTTTTTTTTTCTATCAATCTTCGAAGTATGTGTAAGTCGTAAACTTAGTTAGGAGACTATTATTACTATTCATATATAAATCAAATATAAAATGACATTCTTAAATGTCTAACTAAGGGTATTCTTTTATAGTAACCTATCCGAGTATTTGCGATAATTCGATGACATTCTCCAATATTTACTAAACTTTTTATTAAGAACAACCTATACTGATAATTCAATAATCATGGGGTTGTCAAGTATTTTCTAGAATTATTTAGACCAATTACCATACAACTACTATGTCCTTGTATCAAGAAAAATAATATCCTTTAACAAAACAAGCATATAGTTTGAATTCGCATTAACCAGAATATTCCAAACCTTCATATACTACCAATTCATACTATCTTCATGGATGGAATTTCTATTAATAAAAATAAATATCATTTAAAAAGACAAAAACATATAGTTTGAATTCTTACTAATTATAATATACCAACACTACCTTCACATTAGAATATGTAATGTAGTCACATTTCAATTATAAATTAATAGCATAATGTTTTCTATTTTATTTTTCTATCACATATTATAATTTATATTTTACCATAATCAGACATTGGAACATGAATGTGGTGACATTTTCAATACAAATTAATATCATAATGTTTTCCACTTTATTTTTCTGTCACTAATTCTATTTTAAAAATTCTACCTCATTTAATATGTTTAAACACTAAAAGTACTAATTCTATTTGTCACTAAAATCATAACCAATTCTATTTAATAATTTTACCACATGATCTCTATTTCATTTCGAAGATGACATGTCGATTCACATTATAATCTTCTGGAAACTCAAATTCGGATTCGATAACACAACTTGACCTAGTACTAAGCTACATTTTGATCTATTTCAATTCTATAAATGTAAATTGAAATGAATACAAAAAATTATATTTCAATTCTATCGTTTCGATTCGATTCTTGGAAATAACAAAAATACATCATTTTATTTCAGTTCTTTTATTTCGCTTAAGTCTATTAACATATAAAATTTGAAATAACACAAACGTTACATTCAATACTATTCATTCATTCATTCTATCGTCTCATTTCAGTACCCTGAGATAGACAATTAATATATATCCTAATATCGCATTTCAATATAACTAAGAAATAAATGATTAACACAAATTCGAATATTGCATTTCAATAAATAATTAACATCAATTCAATTTGCCTTTTTATACTATTAATAGATAAACAATTATCCTAATTCCAAATTGCATTCCAATTCCATGAAGAGATAAAATATTCAACATAATTTCAAATTGCATTCCAATAATTAATAACTAAGTAATTTAACATAGATTCAAATACTAATTAACAACGGCAGACTTCAATCGATTCTCCTTCTTGGTTAAAGGAATATCGAGTATTAATTAATAAGACGGAGACTTTCTGGAGAGTATCATTATAACACCTCTTCATCTATCATGGACGAACTGGCTGCTTAAAAGAAAGACAGACTTTAAGTTCCGGGAAATCAGGATCTTTTTAATTAATAGGTTTATCAGTGATCCTGGAGAAAAGAATAACAAAATTTATAGTTAAAACAACAGTAGAGCTCCTGAATACGAGTTTCATTGAAATTATGCAGAGGTTCAACGGATCGATATCAAAAGACAGATTTAAAGGTTTAACAACAACAACCAACCCAGCAATCGAAATTCAACAGGGGTGCTGACGCAGAGCGGTTATGATCCATACAACAGAGTTTAAATCATTTGTAGTAAATCATATCTATACTTGCCCCAAATCCCAATGCATCCCCAGGGAGTGGTAAATACATATATACTAAAAGAAATAGAGTTTAAATTTCGTATTTTCCAGATCGGTTTACAACCAGTATATTTTTCCCAAATCCCGATTCATTTACAGGAGTTTGAAATGTAATAAAATAGAGCAGAGTTAAAATTACAGAGATTGTTAAATTGACTTACAACTAATGCTTTCTAAGTCCTCCACATATTCACATAAATTCAGAATTACATAAATATATGGAAAACAGAGTTTATACTTTTGTCAAACCAGATCGAATCATACATAAGACCGAGTCATATGTTTTAGCAGAATTAAGTGGAATCCCATAAATAAAGTCTTATGTATAATTTAGATCGTCGAGCTCGTGAAACCGTTGAAGTAGTAGCTGAGTTAGCTATCCAGTGCCGGCGTTGACATAGTTACACCCTTTGGATGACCATCCTACTGTATTAGGGCTATTCTACTTCACCCCGAATCCCCGAGCCAAAGGGGTCGTAGAACACACAAGCCAAAACATCTGATGGGACCTCCCAATCCTCGATCAGTTACGCCCAACTCCTAAGAAACATAAAACTCTTCTCAATTGCAGACACTAGGGAGCAAGAAATCTTTTATCCTTCCCCTCTCTTTATTTATCCTCCAAAGTTGTTGTGTAGCTCATTCCTTTTCATGTTCAGATTTCATTAATTATTTCATTTTTTTTTTAAATTACAAGTGTTTTAATTAATGCAAGGTGAGTGTTTTTATTCCGAGCGTGCAGTCAATTCCTAAATTAATGCTAGGTGAGTGTTTCTATTCCGAGCATGAAGTCAATTCCTAAATTATCGTTGTCTAAATTCTCTTACAAAAGAAGGAAATGTCTTATTCTAAATATTTCTAAATTATTTCTTTTCTTTTCTTCTTATTCTTATAATAAAAGAATATTTAATCAAAAAAAAATATTTAATCAAAAAGATAATTTTTAACTTTATTTCTTTTATTTTTTCTTAAAAGAGACATTTTCTTCAAAATACAGAAATATTTATTCAAATATATATTTTTTAATGTATTTTTTTTATAAGAATAGAATATTAATTTAATTATTTCTCATTTATTTCCTAAATATGGTTTTATAAAAAAAGTATTTTATTTAAAAATATATATTTATAATCTTTTCTCTTCTCTTCCATAAGAGATTAACATAATAATGTGTCAATGTATTTTTAAAATGTGATATCTGAACTTCATAATTTATCTATTTATTAATCATATAACTGCTCAATATTTATATTGATTAATAAATATAATCTAAAAAATTAACTATGCATTATCATATGCATAAAAAGAAATTTAAGTGATATGTTGTATTTATAATGAATTTCGTTTAAATTGGTTAAATTTATCAAATGATTTTAATATTATATACTTTTTAATTTATGAGGAATATATCTATTTATTTAAATAGATATATTTAGAATATTTTCTTTTCTCTTCTTTTGATAGAAGAAAATATTTTATTTATTTAAAATCTTTTCCTTCATTTTTTTTTAAGATAATTAATATAAGTATTTTCATTAATTATAAATAAAAAAAACATTATCTTTTCGAATTCTCAAATTCTTTCCTTAACCATAAAAACATAATTATCATGACAATAATAATAATAATAATAAATTATTGAATAATTTATTATTAAACTTTCTAGAGCTTCCACATGTTTTTATTTTATTATGCATGTCTCAATAATTTCCTTTTTCTATTTTCTTTTGTCTAGGTACCTCTTCGGCGAGCCTTTCTGACAGTTTCATTTCTTTCTTCTTATGGGGAGTATTGCGTAGTGGTCAGGAGTCTTTACCGCGACCTTCCAACTATGCTTTCTTGGAGACTAACGATTGCTACGCGATAAGGTCCTTATCGCGTGCCCCTCAACTCGTCGTACGCGACCAAGTCGTTATGGCCTCACCCGTATGGCACACGCTTCCTCGGGTGAGCTGAAACAGCTTCCTACCCGTGCATGGATTGCTAACTCAGGGTTGACAGCCTATCGTCGTACCCCTATGTGTTCTTTCCGTTCTTACGACCCCTATAATTCCATTGTGGGTCAGTCGGTAAATCATCTTACCTGTCACTGCAAACACTCAAATGCACATTAATAGTGCTGCACTGTAAAATATTTTCATCATTTATCACTTTTCATTCTAAAAATATTTTCATCATTTATTATTTTTCATTCTAAAGTATTTTCATCATTTATCATTTTCATTTCACATGTAGAATTCAAAGCACACGTTTACGGTCCAAATGTTTATAAATCTGGGTCACTTTAGACCAGTGCCCTCAATAGGCAAATCAGTCATAGGTCTCAAATAGTCTAATCAATCATGATTCTCACATAATCTAGTCAATCATAAGTCTAAAATAATCAAATCAATCATAGGTGCTGAGGCAGGCATTACACCTATACCTACCATGTAGTATTTACATATACCCAGTATCCCCACACATAGGCCAATGATACGCTCAAGAGGTCATGTGTGGTGGTTTGAGGTGTCGTGTTTGGCATGGATTCCAAGAAGATTCCCTTAGTGGCTATGTCTTGGGTTTCCTCCATTGACTATGCCAAGGCCCCAAGACCCATACTTAATGATAAAAACCTCGTAAAGGAACTTCCATCCTTTCTTAAAGGCCAAGGATGCCATTGGAAAGTCATGTGTGATGTTGCATCATTCATGGTCCTAGTGGCACCATTGAAAACCTCTTAGTGGCATCACTGAAAACCTCCTACTGGCACCAATATCTATGGTGGTTCAAGGCATCATTCCAGGACCTTGAGTCCTGTAATGGTCTTTATAAGAGCCTAATTCTCAAGCTTCCTTTACCAACCATGGTTAAATCCCTCACACCCATACCTAGTGCTCACAAACTGATAATGGTACCCATATCCACCCTCAAAGGTCAAGGATACACTCAAGAGATGATGTGTGGTGGTTCTTAGTGACATTCTTAGACGTATCTTCCTAGAAGCTTATTTTAGGTCCTAAGGCCTAGGTTTATTCTTAGACGTCCGGTACGTTTATGCTTTAAATGATGAACTCTTTCATTTATGGCATGGGGCACGGGTAAGTCGGTGTGATTTGAAATCATGAACTCTATTTACAACATTTCCTTCATATCGAGCGAATCGCTAGTTAAGCTAAACCCCTGCGGGCCTAGAGTTTAATTTTAATCATTCATGTCATGGCCAGTTGAATTTTAATGGGTCCAATTGAATTTTAATGGAGTCTGGGTTCCCATGCTCCCATCATATTAGGCTCATCACTTAATGAAATGAAGCTAGCTAAGGTGTTGAATTTAAATCATTCATGTCATGTTCAATTGAATTTGAATGGAGTCGGTGAAGCTATCTAATGCGGTCATTGATGGTTACTCTATGGAAGTCAAATTAGGCCCGTGACTAAATGAACCTATCTATTTATATGGCAGTCAAATTAGGCCCATCACTAAATGAAGCTATCTAATGCAATAGCTATTGGTTAATCTGAGAAGGCCCATCACTAAATGAAGTCCTTTTGGATGTGATACAGAACGAGCCATAAAATGAAGACTGTGGCTTGGATTGACAAACCGTCAACTCCGTTGGATTTAGGACATCGGGATAGTGCTAGGGGTTTCCCCTCTCCACCGGTCCCATGGCCCAGGTGTCATCTTGTAGGTCCATTTTGCAAAATAGGGTTTTGCTCAGTAAGGGATTGTGCAATTTTTGCACACGGGGGTCAACTTTGCAAAATCATCTACCAGGCACTTATGGCTAGCGTTCCCGGCTGGAACCTTCCTAGACACACTTGCAGGATTCCCCAGAACTCGTTTTTGTTGCATGGTCGTCATTCTATTCCCCTGGTAGGTATCCAGCAAGTGTCCCTGAAGGCCTTTTGGATGCTAGATGGAACGAGCCATAGATTGACGACCGTGGATCGGATCGACAAACCGTCGACTCCATTGGATTCAGGACATCGGGATATTGTTAGGAGTTCCCTCTCCGTCAGTCCCATGGCCAAGGTGTCATCTTGTAGGTCCGTTTTGCAAACTGGGGTTTTCTTCAGTAAGGGAGTGTGCAATTTTTGCACACGGGGGTAAAATTTGAAAAATCATCCACCGAGAACTTATGGCTAGCGTTCTCAGTCGGAACCTTCCTAGGAACACTTGTAGGACTCCTCGGAACCCGGTTTTGTTGCACAACTGGAGTTCTATGCCCTCGGTAGGTATCCAGCCGGTGTCCCTGAAGGCATTTTCGATGCGAGATGGAACGAGCCATAGAATGAAGACCGTGGCTCGGATTGACAAACCGTCGAATCCGTTGCATTTAGGACAATGGGATAGTGCTAGGGGTGCCCCTCTCCTCCAGTCCCATGGCCTAGGTGTCACCTTGTAGGTCCATTTTGGAAACTAGGGTTTTGCTGAGTAAGGGAGTGTGCAATTTTTGCACACGGGGGTCAACTTTGCAAAATCATCCACCGAGCACTTATGGCTAGCATTCCCGGCCAAAACCTTCCTAGACACACTTGCATGAATCCCCAATGTTGAAATATTGTAACTTATAATAATATTATATTTGTACTTTATTATTCCGGACATGTTTCATTCCTCCGTGGAGACCTTATTGTATATCCGGAGATGTTTATTCCTCCATCGGAATGTGGTAACTTGGGTTATTAGACTTCCCTAGTGGGGTCGACCCAAAGTCAATGGTAATGGGGTGTTTAAGACCCCTAGTGGGGTCGGCCCAATCATCATTATGTTGAGTAGTTAAGTTGTTGAGGCCAACCTAGTTAGTGTAAAAGTCAAGTCGGAGTAGTGTATAAATAGAGGATGTTTGTTCCTCATTTAACACACTCATTCACTCACTTGTGATTGGTGCATAGGAGAGAGAGAGAGAGATCTGCATAGGAGGAGAAGGAGATCTTGTTTCGGGACTACATATTTGTATTTTTTGGTCATCTATATTAAGGAAGCTTTGCTAGGTTTTCTACCCTATGAGGGTTTCCCAGGATAAATCTCTGTCTCTTGTGTTTATGCTGTGCTTGTTGTTCTTTCAGTGATCCTGTATATGCTATTGTTGTGAAATGGAATTTAATAATGATGTTATCTATCTTAACATGGTCTCAGAGCTATCCTGAAGGAAGGCATTGTATGGCATTTACGACACTTGTTGCACTTGTGACAAATTGGAAACTAGGGCTTGGTATAGTAAAAACTAGTCATCATAGCACTTTCTCTATAAATACATTTTGGCAAAGGTTCAGGATATGAAACTTTTACAGGGCGAAGATGAAATTTTTATGTACCTTATGTCCTAAGCTCAACCTTAGGTTCATTGTACTTTTTGAGATATGATCCGTACAAGTTAGGGTTTCTGCCTCTTCCAGAATGCAGTCCTAAACAAGTGACCTAGGGAAAAAGGTCATATCTCGGGATTGGAGGATCCAAATGGAATTTTGTAAAAAGTGGCAATTAGGGCACGAAATTTAGTTTGAAAGGTCCTATTTTCAAAGGCCAAAGTTGAAGCAGTGACACATGGCACTCCGTACAAGTTTTTTTATGTTGTTTCATCCCATAAACAGGTCATGTTGCGAGACGTAGCATATCTCTCTCATGGAGAATCCATTGAAGCTCAAATATGTGGGGTTGGAAATATGACAGGTCAGGCTACCACAAGCCGAAGTTCCAGACCCTGCAGATTCGAAACTTCAGAGTTGCACCAGAAACAATATGGCACATCTGAAATGTATCAATGAAGAAAATCTAAGAAGAGGAGGAAGAAGCTCTCACTTAGGGTTTTCAGTTTTTAGGAATGGAAGGACCTAATACAATGTTGGAGAAACCTGATGCAACATTGTAAACCTTTATAATGGATTTGGAATCCATTCATCATAGATATTAATCCTCCATCAAAATGTTGTGGGAGGAAGGAGATTGAAGATTAGGGTTTCCAAGTAAGAAGAAACCCTAACAAAGTTGGGAGACTCATAGGGCAGCGATGAAGAAGGTTTAAATGGAACTGATATTCCATCATCCTAGCACCATGAAAATGCATAAGATGTTTACAAGTAATCTACCTTGGATGGTTAGGGTTTTACCCTTATAGAGAAGACTACTCGACAGGTATGACTTGAGAAGATACATATATGTTTTGAAATCTGTTTCATGATTAAGTTTATAATATGCTTGTCTTCATTGAGGATAGTACAATCATGATTAATTCTAGATTGTCTGATCACCTTAGTAAAATTATGAATGCATGTGAATGATAGAATACATTCATTGATTAGGGTTATGACACTTATGATTGAACTAATGCACCTATGGTGTTGTATGAGGATGATGTTGTCTGTTAACAAGATACATGTACATGAAGAAAGACAAATCAAGTTCTATGACCATGATGACATGAAGAGAAAGACTCATCCATAGTCTTTGACCACATAGAAGCTCTACTTATGAGGTATGTATGACTTTGTTCTACTATGCTTAACTTATGAGATATGCAGGTTCTAGCACAAGGTCTCTAAATCATTGAAGAGAACAAACAAGATATTGTTTGGGTATGTTAAGACATAACCAAGCAGGATAATCCAGGTATGTTTTCCTATATCAAGTTAGAATCCTACTTTATGTTAGGATCTTAGGTAAGTATACCTGTGCATGAAATGATCATAACCATGCATACTTAATATTATTTAGAATCATAATGTTTTGATAGTATTGATATTATACTAATGAATTTATGATTATGTATGAGATCATGAGGATGACACTAGTGCACACTTAAGCATGCATAGTGGTACAGAATGGATAGAAGTTCAAAGGCATATAATGATTCTATCATAAAATAGAGATCAAGCGGGAGGAAACCACACAAACATAAAAGATAAGTATTTGAGTTGTTATTTGAATCTTTGAATAGTTAACGAGATTGCTCGTAATAGTTGTATGCATATTTGTATTCCTAGAATATATCATGCATAGTGTAAGCATTCATATAGAATTGAACAGTATACTACTAATATACATATGATGGGTAAGTTGGACAAACAGTCCATTGTTGCTTTTCTAGAATGAAACCTCTTCGCTGACATGATGAGAGCTATACACGCTCTTGATAATATGTTCTGGTAGAGATGGAAGGCTTCTAGATATCCATTGTATGCATACAGGATATGGAAAAGGGTTGTGCCAAAATATTGGTCAAGATAGTTGCATAACTATGTGAATCATATCAGTATGCATAATAGGTTATTATGTCAACATGATTTGATGATTATGAAGTATTACTAATCATGTAATTAACTTTGATTTTAGGAAAGATCATGAAGAATGATGAACACCGAACAAGTGATGGATGTTCAACAAGAAGACTTACAAATAAAACATAGTATAGAAGGCTCATGGCTAGAAGATTCTCTTAGAGAGAGGAAGAGGATCATGACAAGATGTTTGCTCCAAGTGGCTAGATAAGACCATTCTAGTAATGGTGTAATTGAAGAAGAAGTACGAATCAAGAAAACTCCCAGATTCAATTGAAGAAATCTCTATACTGTTAATTTTTGAGCATTAATTCAACATACTCTAGGATCTTTACTAAGAGAATAACATGTACAACATATCAAGTATAACAATGCATATCAATCACACCAAGCAATCACATGAGACAATAGACACACATAGTTTCACTGGGGAAAACCATAAAGGTGAAAAACCCCACAACTTCCTCAGAGATAGAAAGAGCAATGATACAACCAAATTACAAGAGATAGTCTTCTACTAGCAGCTACTCCTCCTCCTCAACTAGTGCGCCACTTTCCAAGTGATGTACAAGTGTATAATGAGATAATCAAAATAGAGATCTCCCGCTCTCTATTTATACATGACCTTTCCTGCCCAATAACCTAGCAGGGCCGACTTGTCTAACTCAGTCTAATAACCCATCGTTAAACTAATCAGGGCCGACCCCACACTTGGTGGTCTAATAACCCATCACAAAACATTACGACACTTGCGACACTTGTCAATACAAATGACGACACTTCCATATAGAGGAATAATAACATCTCTATAGGAGTACAATATACATAGGTGAAATACATTCCGAAGTTACATATACATCAACATGTATAGGTACCCAGGATCGATAGTCATTTGATGAGCTTAATGATCACCATGGGTGATGCGGATTTCAACCTTTGCTACAAGGTTGAAGATGGTTTCTATATATAGATGGAATTCCTCTCTTAGGTGGATGCAAGAAGGAACTCACCATAGAGTTCGAATGATCTTGAGGCTCATATCAATAGACCCATCTGACGGGAGATGGCACGGATAGATATGTAGAATATCACTCAATGCAGAGTGTGAATGATGTTCAGTCACAGAGGGAGAATTGATAGCTTCTTGACAAGCTTGGTCTTTACCAAAAGTAAAGTTGATCCTAACCTTTACCTTAAGGTTATGGATGATGAACCTGTCGTACTATTACTGTATGTGGATGATCTCTTTCTGACAGGGAATGAGAAACAGATCATGGAAAGAAAGAAGAAGCTAGCTACAAAATTTGAGATGAAAGTTCTCGAATTGATGCATTACTTCCTAGGTCTGGAAGTATAGCAAGGACCAGAAGGAATCTTTATCAACCAGGGAAAGTATTTGATATGTTGGAATGAAAAACCATGGCTACTCCTATGGATTCCAACTTGAAGCTGTTAGCCAATGACTCATCAAAGTTAGTGGATGTGACTCTGTACAGAAAAAATATTGGGTCGTTTGTTAGAAAAACAGGATCGTAGAGAAATAACAATAAATAGAAATGCAAATATAATCACACATACACATTACAAGAGAGACAAAGATATATCATAGTTCACCCAACTTGGGCTACATCCACACTGAATTTGCCAGTCCTTATTATTATTCCGTCCAACAAAGTGAAGGGATACAACCTGCAGCACAACCGTTGCACTTCCTCTTCATTGTCTCACAGTCTCTCTTATGATCTCAGAGATCTTTACAATGCATAAAACCTAATACATCAACCCTATCCATATTACAATGTCTTTCTTTTATAAGGGAAATACAATGGGAAAATACCACGGGTTACCCAAAACCATGGGCCCGAAAAATGTTGGCGAAAACAGCCCCAAAAAATTTCCTCGGGGGCTACGCCCCCAAACCCCCATTTTCTCAAGGGTGTTGCCCCCAAACCCCCTTTCTCGAGGGAACTGGCCCCCGAACCCCCCTAGGGTCATGCTGGGATCATAACCAAACTTGGGGTACGGACACAGCTGAATAATAATATCTCTGAATCTGAAGATCAGGCTCCACAACCAACATCATTGATATATCTGACGAATACCAAGCCAAAATATATGCTTTGTTGTGAACACCTTGAGTCAATACCTAGTGGAACCTAGGCATATTCACCTAATAGCTATAAAGCATGTGATGATGTACCTTAAGGGTACGATAGACTTTGGTCTATGTTATCTTGGAGATCGTGACTTCAGATTGTATGGCTACATAGATGATGATTGAGCAGGAAGTGTATCAGACAGGAAGAGCACATCGGGCGGATGTTATTGTCTAGGATCTACCATGATCTCGTGGTTTAGCAGGAAGCAGTCTAGTGTGGCTCTCAGCACAGCTGAAGCAGAGTATATAGCTGCTTGCTCTACTAGTTGTGAAGAGATATGGATTCAGAAGTTGTTATCAGAATTGTTTGACTTAGAGATGGACCCCACTGTGATCCTGTATGACAACAAGAGTTGTATCAAGATGACAGAGAGTCCAATATTCCATGATAAGTCAAAGCACATTGAAATCCGATATTTCCATATACAAGATATGGTGCAGAAATGAGCTGTAAAGATCGAGTATGTGAGCACTGATGAACAAGTTGTTGATGTATTGACCAAACCTCTGTCTCGAGTAAAGTTTGAGTATTTTCGAGACAATCTTGGTGTAGTTCAAAAGGACCCTCCTCGAAAGGGAGAATGATATGGTCGATGATGATATTTGGATACTGGTATTGATGTGGATACATGTATCAATGATTAGATTTCCTATATCGACAGTAAGGTCGATGATGGGGATACATGTATTGATGAGGATACTTGTATTGATGATGTGTATACTTGTATCGATGATGAGGATACATGTATTGATTATGTGCATACTTGTATCAATGATGAGTATACTTGTATTGATGATGTGGATACTTGTATCGATGATTAGGATACATGTATCAATGATGGGGTTACTTGTTTCGACGATGAGGTCGATGATGAGGTTACATGTCCCAAATTGATACATAGACATATGTATCCAAGAAGTGGTCCCTAGTGGACAAGAGGGATTGTATCATCCCTGGACTTCAGTCCCTGAATTGATCCGTAGACATATGTCTTTGAGAATTGGTCCCTAGTGGACGAGAGGGATTGTATCATCCCTGGACTTCGGTCCCTGAATTGATCCATAGACATATGTCTCCGAAAAGTGGTCCTTAGACTTTGTCTAAGTGTATGTGATAGGACTGCATCGTCCCTGAATAGTTGGTTCAAAATGTACGTGATAGGACTGCATCATCCCTGAATAGTTGGTTCAAAATGTATGAGACTGTATTGCATCATCCATAGACATGAGAGGTGTCTTAAAGTGAGAAGGATTGATCATCCTATAAGTAGATATGGATTTCATCATCCATAGACATGAGAGGTGTCTTAAATTGAGAGGGATTGATCATCCTGTAAGTGGATTAGGATTGTATCATCCTTGGACCTATGTCCTAAAGTGAGAGGGATTGATCATCCTGAAATTGGATCATTTGTGTTTCAAATTATGTTTCTACGATGTTGTTGATCGGGAGATCCAGATGATGTTTTCGATCGAGAGATCCAGATGATGATGTTGTTGATCAAGAGATCCAGATGATGTTGTTGATCAAGAGATCCAGATGATGTTGTTGATCAAGAGATCCAGATGATGCTGATTGAGAGATACATATGATGTTTTTGATCATGAGATCTAGATGATGATACTGTTAATCGGGAGATCCAGATGATGATGTTGTTGTAGATGTTCGAATGCTGCAGAAGATGAAGACTCAGTACTAAAGATGTTGATATTCCAGTATTGAAGATTTGAAGATGATCCAGTAACTGTTTGACTTACTGATGATGTTAAATAAAACTTCCAATGATTTATAGATGTATCATGTATCATGTAGTTGATGACTCCTTTCTCCTGCAGATGCTGTTATAATATCCTTCTCGTTAAGGGGGAGTTTTGAAATATTGTAACTTCTAAGAATATTGTATTTGTACTTTATTATTCTGGAGATGTTTCATTCCTCTGTGGAGACCTTATTGTATATCCGGATATGTTTATTCCTCCATCGGAATGTGTTAACTTGGGTTATTAGGCTTCCCTAGTGGGGTCGGCCAGAGTCAGTTGTAATGGGGTGTTTAATTCCCCTAGTGGGGTTGGCCCAATCATCATTATGTTGAGTGGTTAAGTTGTTGAGGCCGACCTAGTTAGTGTAAAAGTCAAATCAGAGTATTTTATAAATAGAGGAGGTGTGTTCCTCATTTAACACACTTATTCACTCACTTGTGATTGGAGCATAGGAGAGAGAGAGAGAGATCTGCATAGGAGGAGAAGGAGATCTTGTTTGGGGACTACATATTTGTATTTGTTGGTCATCTATATTGAGGAAGCTTTTTTGGGTTTTCTAACCCATGAAGGTTTCCCAGGATAAATCTGTGTCTCTTGTGTTTATGCTATGCTTGTTGTTCTTTCAGTGATCCTATATATTGTATTGTTGTGAAATGGAATGTAATACTGATGTTATATATCTTGTCATATTGAATCTTAACACCCAAAATCCAGCTTTGTTGCACGATCGTCATTCTATGCCCCTGGTAGGTATCCAGCAGGTGTCCCTCAAGGCCTTTTGGATGTGAGAGGGAATGAGCCATAGAATGACGACCGTGGCTCGGATCGACAAACCGTCAAATCCATTAAATTCAGGACATCGGGATAGTGCTAGGGGTGCCCCTCTCCACCAGTCCCATGTCTCAAGTGTCACCTTATAGGTCCATTTTGGAAACTAGGGTTTTTCTCAGTAAGGGAGTGCGCAATTTTTGCACACGGGGGTCAACTTTGCAAAATCATCCATCGGGCACTTATGTCTAGCATTTCCCTTCTAAAGCTATGCCAACACTCTTGTTAAATCAATAGAATCTTACTAAACGTCATCAGAGATAGTCATTAATTCAATGCACAATTTTCATTTCGTTATGGAATAGATGTATTGTAAATAATGGCATGTCCTTTCAATGCACAATTTTCATTTCATGCCTCAAATTTCATTTAGGTCAAGTGTCAAAAGGAAAGATGGAAAATTCATCCTTGGGAATAATAACCAAACCAAGCAACAAAATTGAATGTTGTAATTTTTGGAAAGTGTGTTTGGGATAGACTGACATGAGCGCATTGTCCATAAACTCTCATGCAAACTTTTTATGAATTTGACCTTTTAGGTTTTGTGCACTATAAATACGTGTTGAGGAATAAACATGGTTCGAGGGACAATGGATTTAATTCCAAACTTAACATTGTTGAGATCAAAAACCATGACAAAATCTCTCTCATAGGATTATTTGGAATTCAAGTTGAATATGGACACCATGATCAAGTATTGGGCGTCTAGGTTTCTAGGTTTCTAGGTGATCAAATTAGGTATCTAACAGTTATATTTGTGTGGATGATGGATGAGAACCTTATGGTGAAAAATGGGATGGTGATGTTGACAACATGGGTAGGAAGAGCACGGTGGTGATTTTCATGGTGGCATAGTGATCGCGACAATGACCATGGGGATAGTGATAATGAGCATGAAGATGGTGATGGTGCTAGTGAGCATGAAAATGAGCATGAGGATGTAGATATTATGGTTTAATTAGATGGGAGAAAAAGCAAAAATCCATGATGAAACTTGTGCAATTTATCAAGTTGTACCAAGTCCATGCAATTTATCAAACTATCAAGCAATCAATGTATGGCTGCAGTAGTCAAAATATTAATGTCAATACTCAATGAGACCATGAAACAAAATCATAGCATACATGTACACCACATACCTATAACAAAGTACACAATAAAACATGTAAACCACATACCAGATTACCTACCTATGGTCAGTCGACTAGACCATCAGGATCACCTTGACTAGCAATGGTTTCCTTTAACCTTTCGTGCTTAGAATAAGGAGATAATTATCGTGCCTTTGATGAGTTCTTCCTTCGCATTGTTTGCAGCTGGAGGTTTGTGCCAATAACTAAGTTTGTATAATGGTATACAATCTCACCTGGTCTATAATCTTCATATGTATACCCTTTTCTATTCGTTGAGTGGGAAACCTGGTTCAAATATTCTCCCTTTATAACCATCGACCCAATTAGAAAATCATTGGCCTTGGAGTCCTGTAATGGGACATTTAGGGTTTGCTTCCCCTCTAAGCAATGTGCCAGCCAATAGTCCGTGCGCCATGCATTGCGTCTTGGGGAAACCACTACGTATATGTGCCTTGGAGAAAATATAGTTCCAATATTTCAGTCAACTAATTAGACACAACTAGTTGTCAAAAATATACACAGCTAATTAGACACAACTAGTTGTCAAAACTATAAAAATATTAATCGAACCTAGTTGTACGAGATCTAATATGTGGTCATAGTCTGGTGAAATACTTGATTGGTCCTCCTCCAAGTGGGATAATTCTGTAGCTATCCGTCGACCAATGGGGAGTGATACATGGTCCCAGCTATCAACCCAATCCATTGATTCACATTCGTCCCATTCACCACTACTGCATGGAAAACAAAAACATGATAGTTTCCTTGTCCACATTTCAAGTATAGCATTGTACGACATTCTAAATGAATGAAATGCACGAGTTCCTTGGATGTTCTTGCACTCATATAACTGTGATCGATCTACATCCACTGCCTCCCAAAAATATCTATGTACATGTGCTTCCTTGGTTGAGTGATCTTCTTGCCTTCTTGCTCCCTCCCCCATGACTGAATCACACCATTCAACGATGGTTTTTGCATCTTGGATGATAGGTCCATCTGTGAACTTCATTTCTTTCCTGCGTAATGCAGTCTTTATGCATGCACCTGCTCCATCATGTTCACCTTTTCCATGTTCGGTCTCAAAATAGTTCCAAATATGTGGCACCTTGTGCCTTTTGTGGAGCATACAAAACCATTGGAAGACATAGGAATTTTTTAATTTCCATGCACAACCGTCAAACCAAATCCAATCTTGTTCCATTTGTATACTGTTATCCTTCACGTGATTGTAGAACATTTTAAAGTTGTGTTGTACAAAAACCAAGTCGTGACACATTTCATCACTTATGTAGAAGTGATACTCCTTCAATATAACCCTGTTGTCTTCAGTACTATCTGCCCCATTTCTATAGGTGATATGGACCATTAGGATGACCCAGTCTGAGTGATAGTATTGACTCTAAATCTCATTTTGCGGTTGAAGAGTGTATTTTTCCGCAAAATCGACCACTGACAAGATAGTCCCAATATGAAATGTATCCTTGCACGTTCTAAACTGCTCATCTTTCCAATGAGCCACATGTACATGCTTTACATACTGTTGTGTCTTTTCAAAGAATTCCTCCATGAAGTCGCAAACCCATACCTGGTAGATCAACAATAAAGACATATATCAATAGATTGTTACATATGAAATTGCAATTTGAAGAAAAAATAGTATCCAATTTAGCTCATTACCAACCTGAGAAGTGACCAATTGCTATTTTTTTTCTTTTGTTCCCTCCATCAATATCATACATGACATATTTGAATGAATGCAAGTTCACCTCCTGCCTCCAAAGTTCATGCTCATTGGTCACATGTATGCATTTTTCCAATAATGCAAATCCACCACACCCTGGGCATGTCCCATCGATGCAAGTTTTTTGATAAAATGTGCAATTTTTTGGCCTGCTACACAAAATGCTATGAATAAAGTCTCTAGATGGCATCGATGGTAATGTAGCTGAGCATTAGTACACAAGAGTGTTATGCAATACACGAAAACATATGTATATGTGTCATAATAGTAAGCATACTCAATGTGGTATCGACAACAACATGTGTTACGAATTGTGTTTATTTTAACATACCATGGTTTGCATTTTTCAAAGGATCTTTGGCCCAAGTCAAGTTCATTATATTCATTCCTAAATCTCTCATATAATTTTGTTTGTGTCATATCAAGAAAATGTTTAATGTGTGGTTCACAATCCTTTGAACCCCTTCTCAATTTTAATACATCTTTTTGGTTGGAAGAAGGTATAGTGTTGTCATTCCATAAAGCTTGCACTAATCCCTTTATCGCACCAATGAGCTTCATATCAGAGCGTGGCAACTTGCCAATGAATGCCCAAGCATCTATTTGACCGATTTCAAGTTGTTCTCTTCTAACACAATACCTACGAAGTGTCTTCACATTCAAATTAATAATTTTGGAAGTAGGTTTAAGAAAACGAAGTGCGCTAGTGTTTTTGTTCATGATTGATTGTGACAACACATGACGAGCTGCATTCCAATCCTTTGAGCGAGATTTATTTCCAATTGTACTAAATGCATCTACTAAACTTTTAACAATATGAGAACTTGGTTCTAACTTTTTGGTCATCTTTATCTTTAACGTTCTTCTAACAACATCCATGGACCTAGATTTTAACAATGATAAAAATAATTTGCACTTTTCCCCATCACATTTAGAATAAAAAATGTTATCAAGTATTTGTCGAGTTTGATAAGAAATAGCACGTTTAGAAAACATACCTTCAAGTGAACTAATGAGAGTTTCATCAACCTGTATATGTTTCAAATTTCTTCAGCGTCCAGTTGCTAATGGAGGTAAGGGTGTTGGAACTGGAGCATGTACAACATCAACATGATGCTCCGACGTTTCAATAGGAGCCTCTTGTCTTTCATTCTCTTGGATGTTCTCCATAACATATGCTTCTTTTGTTGTATATCCTACACTCAATGCCTCTCTAACTTCATCGCTTGTATAACCACTACCCAACAAGTCATTCACTACCATATTCTGAGGTTGAATTGATGTGGGAATTGAAATTTTGGGTGTTTGTTCATCAAATGTTGTTGAAATTGAGGGCCCCTCTAGTGAATTTCTTCATTTTTCTTGAGGTGGATGGGTAGGAATGGCCATGGCATCATCTACGGTTGGAATTGGATGAGTTTCCATGGAATGCCTTCGATTCCACATGTCCAATCTTTTATTTTCTCTAACTTCTTCCATGGTTTCTTGAGGCTTCTCTTTCCTTGCTGATTTCCTTTTTCGATTGCTTGAATTCCCCATGACCACAATGAGCAATACTAAGAAAATAGATTCTAGAGGTGTGCTCAACTATTCAAATATCCAAATTATTTCTCAATTGTCAATATAGTTTCTTCAAGCTTGCTCAATTGTCAATATAGATACTTCCTCAATTGTGAATATAGATTCATCAATCTAGCTCAAATGCGAAAGTAAAGTTTCTAACTCACTTGTGAATATAGAAAATTCTTCATTTGTGAATATAGATTCTTCAAGCTTGCTCAATAGTGAATGTAGATTCTTCTTCAATTTTGTTCATATAGATTCATCAAACTTGCTTGACATTGTGAATGTAGAATCCCCTTGAATCTTGAAATTGTGAATGTATAATCCCCTTGAAGCTTGAAATTGTGAATGTAGAATACTATTGAATCTTGCTAATTGTGAATGTGGAATCCTCAATTCCAAATGCTACCTATAGAATCCTCTTCAAGCTTGTTGATTGTGAACATAGAGTGTCTTGAGCTTCCTCAATTGCCTTGAACCATGATTGTGAAGTATCCTGCTGTATCGGGAGACGGGAAGATGGGAAGAGAAAACACGGGATTTCGGGTATAAAAGCATTTTTCCGAATTTTTGCACAGACAAAACGCGCTTGCATTATGTACATACATAATGCACTAGCGTTATGGACAATCAAAACACGCTCGCATTTCTAGAATATTAAAAATAATCATAGGCATTTAATATGTTTGGTGCACGGCTAAATAACACCTACTTGCACAAAATGAGAGAGCGTTTGTTCATGCAAAAACGTGCTAGCGATATTGTAATCATCAAAACGTTATTCAATAGTTTATTTAATAGTTTCTATGGGTTAGGGGGTTAAATAGGGATTTGGTGTTAGGGATTAGAGCTGGGGGGTGGTTAGTTAGGGGTAAGGGGCTAGGAGGGGGGTTGGCGAGGGGGAGAGAGAGAGAGAGAGACTAAGAGAGGGGGTTAGTAATAGTTGGGGGGGCGGGGGAAGGGAGATAGAGAGAGAGAGAGGAGAGGGTGTTAGTTGTAGGGATGATGATGGTGATGACGACCACAACGATGATGATGATGATGATGATGATGATGATGATGATGAG
Organism: Larix kaempferi; assembly: GCA_027924585.1. Classification (NCBI taxonomy): domain Eukaryota; kingdom Viridiplantae; phylum Streptophyta; class Pinopsida; order Pinales; family Pinaceae; genus Larix; species Larix kaempferi. Next base: position 502,035 of record BSBM01001243.1, on the reverse strand, counting down.
GAAGATGGAGATGACAATGATGATAATAATGAAGATGGTGATGAGGATGATGATGATGATGATGACGACGATGATGAATATGACAATGAGGATGATGAACATGAAGATTATGGTGATGAAGATGATGATGATGATGATGATGATGATGGTGATGATAAAGAAGAGGATGATGATGATGATGATGATCAATCATCATCATCATATCCATCTTCCTCATCATCATCATCGCCATCATCACCATGTAGTGGTAGGGGAAGGGGGATTAGGAGAGAGCGAGAGGGGGCAGAGAAAGAGAGGTGTAGAATCCAGGAAGAGAGAGTGAGAGAGGGGGGGTTATTTAGGGGTAAGGGGCTAGGAGGGGGTTTAGCGAGGGGGAGAGAGAGAGAGACTGAGAGAGGGGGTTATTAATGGTTGAGTGGGGGAGGAGTGAGAGAGAGAGAGAGAGGAGAGAGTGTTAGTTGTAGGGAGTGAGAAAGGGAGATGGGAGGCGTGGTTAGAGTTAGGTGGAGGTGTAGGTAAGAAAGAGATACTGAGAGAGCCCGGGTTAGTAAGGGCTAGGGAGAGGAGGGGATTTTGGGCTAGGGAGAGTAGTAGAGAGATAGAAAGAGTATGATGGTTAGAGATGGGGGAGAGGTTAGGGAGAAGGAGAGGGGGTTTACAGAGAGAGAGAGAGAGAGAGAGAGAGAGAGAGAGAGAGAGAGGTGTAAAACCATGGAAGAGAGAGTGATGACAATGATGATGAATACGATGATAATGATGATGAATATCATGATGAAAATTATGATGATGTTGAAGATGGTGATGATGATGATGACAATGATGATGATGATGATGACAATGATGATCATAATGATGATGACGATGAAGATGATGGTGATGATGAAGACGATGAAGATGATGGTGATGACGAACACAACGATGATGATGATGATGATGAAGAATATGGAGATGACGATGATGATGATGAAGATGGTGATGAGGATGATGATGATGAAGATGATGAAGATGATGAATATGATGATGAGGATGATGAAGATGAAGATGATGGTGATGATGATGATGATGATGATGATGATGGTGATGATAAAGAAGAGGATGATGGTGATGATAAAGAAGAGGATGATGATGATGATGATGATGATGATAATGGTGGTGATGATGATGATCAATCATCAATTATCAATCATCAATCATCATTGATAATAGAAGATGTAGTTTGCAAGTAGGGATTTAGATCTGCAACATATCAATCTATCTTACTCAGAAATGGTGAGTTTCTATGTTAGCTAATGAAAAGATTATCACAAGTTTCTCAAGATCTACATTCGTTCATCAAAACTCATTAAGATCTAAATCCATTTGAGAATTAAATTCATACATGATAAGCAAAATTCAAACTCTTAGATGGTAGAAACGTGAATCCATTCATAATAAAAAAAGGAAGAAGTACATCCTTACCAATGATGTTGGTGTGAATCCCTTCTCCATTGCCATGAGATTTCGTTCCTTCACCCTTGCTTTTGAAGAATTTGAGCTCTTTCTTCTCCTTCAGAATATCTCCAGCATGCTTTTGCTCTTTCTTTGTGTACTCTACAATGCCTCCCATGCCTTTCTTATATAGCATTGGGAAATGAGCCCTCATGTTTCTCTTTTCAATGTGGGATTGTCCCTTTTCATCTTTTTTTATTATTTTTGCTCAAAATCCCACTTTTCCATAGTTTTTAGGCTTTTTGCACAACTTTAGCATACTTTAAGTACAATTAATGAACTTTAATGCATTCATATTCACTTTTTGATTGGTGTCGCTTAGTTTTGGGCCTTTTATGAGTGGTTCAATCATTGAACTTGGTCTCCTTAGGTTCTTACTGTCTTCACCTAATCCTTCCATTTATGGGAGAAGTGATTAGATTAGAGAGGACTTGTCTCTTAATGTACTTGTGTTATGTCTTCATGTTGCGGGCACATAGTAAAAATGTGCTTCTTCCATCACATGAATCAGGGTGTTAATTTGATTGTTAATAGATGCCCCCTACTGTGTGAGGTCCAAAGCAGGGCTAAGGTCCGAAATACATTACTGAAATTCATACTCTGTATATTGATACTCTTTATCGCTCAAAGCAAGGATAAGGGAAAGGATAAGAGAAGGAAAACTCACGGGCGCAGGATTAATGATCACAACTACAAAACATAGCAATTTATCAAATATATAATATCTTCCTGAGGTGGGCATACCCATGCTCAGCAGTAAACAAGCATGGTCATGAACAATACATAGTGGATCCATGTCAAAAGCAATTTTTTTTCTGAAATTTAAACATGCACTTTGATGAGTGCGAGAACAAAGTCTTTATTGAACTTCTGACATGGCAGTCTAATCTTGGATAGGTTGGTCATTGAATCAATGAATGATACAACTGTTTTTCCCAAGTTCTTCAATACAAATCGGCGATAGTACGAGTTTATATCATGCAAATAAGTGATCTGATGTCGATCATAATAAAACACCATCTGATTACCGGTCATTGATGTATACCATTAACAGATGTGAAGAGACCCATCGATAATGATGATGGACTCTAAGGTACTGAGTACAAACTAACAAGTGTGAATAGATGTTCTGAAGTCAAACAATGTAGAGTCAAACAATCAGAGTTCATTGATGTATACCCACTATCATTTGCAAGGAAACCTGCCACTAATGACTGCAAGATCCAAGGTACTCTTGGGTTTCTAGATGCATGTCCTAGATGATGATTTGATGTCGATAGGAATAGATCCATCAGAAGGAGGGCATTGATGCATCCCACATAAACTGATACGAAACAAAGATCAATAGTATGATATATGTTGGCTGCTTTCTTGGGCAGACCCGGGTTTTAATGAAGCGCAGCAACAAACCCCTTGGCGCACTGGCCCTCTCGGCAACGAGCTGCGCAGCAGCTCGAGGTCTCACCCGAAGTGGCTATGGGGGGGCTAAGGAATCAGGTTTCCTCAACCGGGGTGACGCAAAGATTGTTCTTCCTCTTCTGGTTCCTCAGATATCGGCGGTCCGGCTTTCCCGCAGGCTCCTTGTCGCAACCGCGCGGCTTCCTTCCTCAGCAGGCCCGCTGCGCAGTTTCGTCGTTCTAGCGCAGACGACAAGTATTCCTTGCGTCGACGCGTTAAGTACCTCCTCGCCCTGCGCACCCAGCGCAGTATCGCATTCCTCGATCGCTGCCGCGACAGTGCTCCACGATTTCTTCTTTAGTACTTAACACTTATAGCTATCAAGGGACCTTCCCAAACTCAATTACTCAGTCGCAAAGATAATACAAGAGTTTTGCATGCACAGGTAATGAACTTAACAGTTAATCATTCACGCAAACATTATAACAAGTGGAAATATGTGAAGCTCATCTCCTCGAGGAAAACCCCGTCCTCGGGAGTGTTATATTAACCAGAAAATGATAGAGTTATACAATATGCTGCGCACACAGCTGCAGCCTTAGATTCTTTCAGGAAACTCCACGCACACAGCTGGGATCCCTTTTCTCAATCTAGTCTCTTCTCTACAGAGATTACAAAGGCGCAGACGTCACACAGACTGTCTGGCAACTCAGGGATTAGCTCCTCGGCTATCCGATTCTTACTCTAGTTCTACACACTCGGTAGAAAACATAGCAAAGGATAATCAACACATGATCTATCCTGGAGACTGACTATCGAACAGTCTAACCATCTAACTATCCCAAAAGTATCTAACTCTTACTCGCTAACTCTAACGTCTACCCATTACAATTATTCATATATATAGGTGGCCATGGCGGTCACACCTTTACAAAACTGTGGGCCTTTCCCAACAGTGATTCCCAAAAACCCTAACCACGCACATGGCTAGGTGTACTGTAGGCGCCGCTTGCAGTCACGTCGCCGCTTCCTGCAGGCTCCTTGACTTTCGGCGCAGATTGTGGGTATGGGCGCTTGTCCTTCGCCTTCAATGCTCTGGTTCGTTGCTCCTCCTTGATCCGAGCAACCATAACTTCTGTACTTAGCCTTTAAATGAGGGTAGCTGAGCCCTCTACTCCATCGCCTTATTTATTATGGTAGCTGAGCTCTCTATTCAGCCTTCATTCTCTTCTGTCGTGCGCGCGAGCTCCGCGATTTCCGGTCCGTGATCTTCGCTGAGCTTGTCCATCTGGCACCGTACTGCGCACCGTCTCCTTCTTACCCAAAACTTAGTGCTTGTCCCAAAATTAGCACTTTCCTTTCATACTTGTGCTTTTTTCCCAAAATTCGCAGCTTTACCGTAGCTACGGCCTAGGCTCCAACAATATAATTTGGTAGAACTACAAGGTCCAACACTGTATACTGACACAAGGAAGGCCGGCATGATTGGTTAGGAATATTTGAGGAATGGCCGACTTGGTTTGGACTTCCCTTGAACACATAACACGACGCAGAATGGACACTTGGAAATATAGGACTCTGAGTAACCGACATTAATGAAATCCGCTAATGCCAGATGCATTAACAAAAGCTCCATTAGTGACGGGAAGGATAACCCATCGGTGGAGATCTATTCAAACTACTAGTACAGTTTCCTAAGGAAAATGCAGATGGTGTACTGACGGCGGATACATTTTTATGTGTCATGTTCAAGGGTGACAAGGACTGATTGTTTCCATTTTCTTTAAGGCTTATAATATGAAGTGATTCAAGTCTCTCCCTTTTTGGATTTTTTTGTTTTTTAATTTTTATGCTTTTTAATTTTTTTTTAAAAAGAATAAAGAATGTTATGATACATAGGAGGGAACGAGTGTTGCATGGGCGTACGCCTATTTTTCAAGGGCACATTTTAGGCCAAGGAAAAGATCCATCTTGCAAACAAGGGATAAGCTAGTTGTGCACACTCTTACATCTGTTCCCTCCCAGGGTAGGCTATCTGAAGCAGAATTATGTGTCGACGGATGGTGAAGTAATACCATGTGATTGAGCTTATCCAATTTGGTGAAATGGCCAAGAAGGAATGTTTCAATGAGGTGTACTTCAGCTTGAGTCTTGTGAAAAATGCCAAAATCATATATCATCATGAATCATGGTCTGTCTTAACTACCTGAATCAAATAGTTCGAACTGTCAAAGTATTCAAGTCCTGAAATCAAAAACCATTTCACTACTCAACAATTTGGTTAGACACTGGTTCAGATGTGCATTTAATATCTAAAAAGATAGCCAAAAATGAGGAATTATGCATCTTTCTATCATTCAAAAGGATACGGTTTGTACATGTATGAATAAAAGATAAGTAAAAATACTCATGATTTACCATATGTGTTTGTTGTGCAGCCGATGTATGAGAGGAAGCATCCCCTTTTAGCTTGAATTTCTAGAAGCTATGAACCTTTAGTCTTTGATCTACTAGTAGTGGGTTAGTTTCGATGTCGAATTAAAAAAATTTGATACAGTTTCCCATGTTTTTGAGTTTTTCCAAATTTTTCATTTTTTTGTTTGTATGAACATTTTTTTGGGGGGTATTATTTGTAAGAAAAAGAATAAAAAAGAGAAATAGTATTTACACTATTCTTTTTGGTGTGTGCAAAATTTACACACTTTTTGGGTTATGATGTAAGTTAGGTTATTTCAGTTTTACTTATGTCCTCAACTGATGTGTTCAATTAAATTGGCCATGAAATAATGTACATGCTTGCTTTTTGGTATAATGTTAATGACCTAGATGCCAATCAAGTACATAGTTGGACAAAGAATCAGCCAAACTATTTAGACTTCTAGGAATGTGTATATATTCAATAAACTCAAACTAACGCTCTAAAAGACGTACTCGTAGAAACTTTCTAAACAGTGTAGGATGTCGAACCTGATACTGACCATTTAACTGGGATACAACTAATTTTGAGTCCATTTTGATGATTATTCGTCAGATGCCAAGGGTAACATCCTCGACAAGAAGCTCAATGACTGCGCTATATTATGCAACATTGTTTGTTGCAGATCCAAGAAAAATGCCTCCTGAACTAAGAACTTCGTTATTAGGTGTGAAAACGACCCATGCGGCGAAAGCAACGTTCTGAGAACTACAGTTGGCGCCGTCCGCATATCCCAAATATGTGAAATATTCTTGTGCCATTTTCCAAAGTGACAATGCCAAGCAAGATAAGTGTGTGCCCAAAGTAACTAATGTACAAAATTTTATACAAATAATACAACAAATGGTGCGATGCATCAGTTCCTACGCGAAGTATTTCTTCAGATAGATACCATTTCTGATCTCCAACATGGGTTCCCCATAAAAATTGACCAATTCATAAGCTCCATTTTTTAACACAGTTTTGACAACAAGTGGGCCAAACCATTTAGCTACAAATTTACCTTCTCCTATTTTATCTTGGTCTTGGTCATAAACTAAAACCAGATCGCCTTCAGAAAAGACTCAGGGACGGATGGACTTTTCATATTGTGTTTTAACCCTCTTCTTGTGTGCTTCTATGTTTAGAGAGGCTTCTCTTCTAGTTTCATCAAGAGCATGGATATGGAAAAGCCTTTCCTCTTCCGCAGAAGTGTTAGGTAGGAGTTCAACAACTATCTTTAATGATGGTATTTCACATTCAATCGACAACACAAATTCCTCTCCATAAACGAGTTCAAAGGGAGTGAATCCGGTTGTGGTTTTAGCGGTTGTTCGGTAAGCCCAAAGAGTAGTGAACAACATCAAGTGCCAGTTATTCTTGTTTTTATTAATCATCCCCTGTAACATAGTTTTCAAAACCTTATTGATGGCTTCTACTTGTCTGCTAGATTGAGGATAACATGGCGAGGAGAAGTCCTGCCGCAATCCTAACCGGTTTGTAAGTTCATCGATATAGTAATTCCTAAAATGACTTCTGTTGTCAGTAGTGATCTCTTTGGGTACACCAAACCTTGCTATCACATGATTGAATAGAAATTATGTTGCATTTTTACCCATGCAATTGAATGTAGGCATCGCCTCAGCCCACTTGGTGAAGTAGTCCACTACTACGATGATGTAGTGGTGGCCATCGGCTGAAGGTGGGTTTACTGTCATATAATCAATGGCCCATTTTGAAAATGGACCCACGGTTACTACAAGATGTAAAGGAGCAGGATGTGCGCACATTTTTCTTGTGTAAATTTGGCAAGGGTGACACATTTTGATAGCATTAATGCAATCTTTAAAAACTGTAGGCCAAAAGTATCTTGCACGCAAGATTTTATGGGCAGTTGCCAACCCGGAAAGATGACCGCCACATGCCCCAACATGGGAATCATTCAAAACTTGTTCAGCTTCCTTGTGTACTAAACAATGTCTTAATATCATATCAATTCCTTAACAGTACAAAGTATCCCCGATGATGAGGTATCTTCAAGCTTGGTGTCGAATATGACGTCATTCAATACTAGAAAATTGAGGATCGATCCTTTGGGTTTGAAGATATATAATGAATGCTCCATACCAAGGATCAGAAGTTGCAACGAGGAATACATGTTCATTTGCCCAAGTTTCAACAAATATAGTACTCTCCTTCTCTATGGGTAACTCAAACATTAATTCAACAAATGCCAACAACTTCTTGGCTTTAGTGTTTTTGAATTTGAGGTCAAATTATTGTAAAATTACTATCCAATTTGAGTATTTTCCACCAATGAGATGGCAGGACAAAATGTGTCTCATGGGGTTCATTTCAGCCACTATGGTTGTTTTCCTTGGAAGTATGTAATGTCTAATTCGTTGGACAGCATGGACTGTTGCCAATGCCAACTTCTCAACCTGGGAATACCTCAAATCGGGACCTACAAGGCCCTTACTAAGATAGTAAATAACATGTTCTTGAGATGATTCATCTTCTTGTGCTAAGACCATTCCAATTGTGGAAGGAGATGCAGCCAAATATAGCAGAAAGTCTCGATTGTAGTTCGGTGGACTAAGCACCAGGGAAGAGACCAAAGCTTTCTTTATTTCATCAAATGAACGTTGAGCTTAGTCATCCCATATGAATATTGCATCTTGTTTTAAGAGACGCATGAAACCTTTATCTTTTTCAGAAAAAATCTCGACAAATCTCCTCAAGTAGCTAGCTTTCTCTTGAAGGCTTTGAATTTGAATGATTGTTTTCGGGGAAGGAAACCAAAGTATTGCCTCGACCTTTATGGGATCAACCATGATCCCCTTTTGGGACACTACGAACCCAAGTAACCTCCCAAAGTCCACACAAAACATGCATTTATTTGGATTTAACCTAATGTTCTACTTGCGGCAACACTTGAAGATGGCTTCTAAATGTGCGCCATGTTCATCTCTCCTTTTAGATTTAGCTGCTAAATCATGAAGGTAAACCTCAACGATATCCTTAATATCGTGAAATGCATATGACATAGCTCTTTGAAAAGTAGCTCCGGCGTTTTTAAGGCTGAATGGCATTTTCCAATATGCAAAAGTCCCCCAAGGGCATATAAAAGTTGTTTTATGTTGGTATTCCTTTTTTATTTGGATTTGGTTGTAACCGGAGAAGCTGTCCATAACGAAAAGATTTCATTCCCGACACATTCATCGATGATTTGATCAATGAAGGGTGTGGGATATTTATCCTTAGGACAAGCTAAGTTTAGATCTCTAAAATCAGTACCCAATCAGGAACAAGATTGGATACCAAATCAGTCAAAGGAACAAGATAAATGAATCCATCTTTTAAGAGCTTTTCGACTTCTGCTTTAATGGCAGCTGATTACCTAGGGTTCATTGGATGTAATTTTTGCCGCACAGGTTTAACATTGGGATAGGTTTTGATCTCATGTTCTACGATGGTGGGATCGATGCCTAGCATATCTCCATAAGACCATGCGAACACATCGTGAAAATTTTTAAAGAAAGCAATGTAAAATGCTATTTCTTCAGGAGAACAATCCGCACCTATGTTGATGTGCTCAACGATGCCAGGTTTGATAGATATATCAATTCGGATGGTTTTGGAAATGTTCACCAAATTACCTTCTGAACTCACATTGTGTATTTGGACAGGGCATTGGTACTTCCTGATGTCATCATCAAAGTAAAAAAAATTCGTCGAATTGCCTTCTGAAGTCACATTGTGTATTTGGTCAAGGTATTGGTATTTGCTAATGTCATCATCAAAGTAAAAATTTTCAGGTTTGACTTCTAATGAATCGATCTTAGGAAGAAACAAGGATTTGTGATGCATATCCTCCCAGAGTCGTTTGGAGAGGTCCATGACCTCTAATATGGCTTCATCCGAAGAGAAAGTTTGATCTAGGAGATCATGGGTACTATGATATTTCAAGGCCCAAACAAGTGAAGTATAGGGATCATATTCCTCCATCTTGGGAAGGTTTTGATCCAATTCTACCGAAGCCATTTGAATAGCTTGATAAGCGATCTCTATGGCAGAAAAGGGAACAATACTCTCCATTTCCTCATGGTGTGCCGAAGTATATGTCTTTACATCATTCTTTTCATCTAAGGTGTTTTCTTTGGAGGTTCCAACCAATGAGGTGGAACCAACCTCTGAAGTGGAATTAGAAAAAAATCTTAATGGAAAGTACACTTCCGATGTAATGGTGAAAATAGGAGCAGTGTTAGGGGTCAATATTGGTGGTGGAAGTGGAAAAGTTCCCAAAAGGGATGAGTCTTTAAACATTCCTACCCCAACATCCTGAATTACCGTCATTGCATCCCCTACATAAGGTACATTCGAGTAGAGACCAGTTTCGGGTGAGCAGTAATATAGTTGATCGATTGTAACAATCTTCCCTTGGTGGGGGAACCGAATGACTCACAATACAAAAGATACTACAGCCGTCATCTTTTGTATCCAAATGTGTCCCAATAGAAAATTGTAGTCTATGGGTGCATCCACTACCTCAACATCTACTTGAACTGTTTTTCCCCCCATTTCAACTGAGCAAGCCAAGATAAGTCCATGAGGTGGGAACGAATGTCCAGCAAATTCCTTGTGAATTGTGTGGGATGGTACTAAGGTGGGTGATCCCAAAGATTTTTGACAAGCTAGGTACATGACACAAGTGGAGGCTCCTTCATCCACAATGGTTCGAAAAATGTTCTTACCATGTGAAGTTACCTTAATTTGGAAAGCAATTTTTGAGGGAAGCCTACATGTGGGTTGTTCTAAGTCAAATGTGATCAAATTAGTGTCTGATGGATCAATAGCACCAATAGTGGACAATAGTGCTTTCCATTGAGCGGGAAAAATTTACAACACCTCCAAGGCAGACATTGCATAAGGAGCTTGAGCTAAATCTTCAACCACATTGTAGTTTTGAGCAGCTCGCGCATTGGGGTTGTGTGTTGTTTTGCGGAGGACCCCTTTTGGAGGTCGAGGCACCATGTCTATGGTTGGTTTTTCATTATTTAGAAAACCACTAGGAAGTGATCCAACTGTTTCAGCATGTTTTGAAGGTATGTCAGAAGAACGAGCCCTTGTTTGGATGTGGATGTCATGTTCACCAATTGTGAAGATAGTAGCGTTGGGTGGATTGCCCCCTGATGGGGGGTTTTCCTGGTTTCCTTGCTAGGGGAAAGGTTGAGTTAGGATGGTAGGTTGTGGTTGCCCTCATTGATGTGCCAACATGCGATGAATGTCATCCATATGAGGACAAAGATGAGTAGGATGGTCCCTTTGGAAAATTTTGCAAGGGTACTTATTCTTCTGATTTTCTTGATTTCCTCCATTAGGATTATTCACCTTAGGTGCATCTCCTATCGTAGCGTTAGCATTGGGTTTCTTCCTTTGCTTCTTCTTTTTTCCTTTTGGGTCCGCAGTTTGAACTGTCAGTACTTCAGAATTTTGGGTAGGAGTTGTAGATTGTTGAGTTTCCTGGCTAGCTATGGGTTGTTGATTTTGAACTAACATTTGTCCCAATTGTTGGGTAATCTATTCAAGTTGGTTTATTGATCCAATCACACCATCAGTATGAGGTCCTTTTGGAAGCCTAGATGGATTAGATGCAAGTCTTACAGCATGAGGTAATAAGTCATAAAGTGTGCCTGATTGGGAATATACCAAATCCATTTGGTGAGCACTCTGAATGAGTTGTTATTCAGTCATAGCCCCTAACATGGCTACATATTTGGCTAGAGTAGGCAATAGGGATTTTATAAACCAATTTGCTAAGAATTGGTCAGGGATGTCAGCTTTTATAAGCCTTTGGCGCCTCCTCCACTCATGGATGTGATCCGAGATGTGAGTAGCGGTGGATTGCCTAAGTGAAGTTAAAAGTTCTGTTCCCATTTCATAATGGACAGGTAATTGAAAATGTGTCAAGAAGACCATGGCTAAAGATGAAAAACATGTGAATGTATTGCGAGGCAATTCAATGTACCATTTTGCAGCAGTTCCTGTTAGAGTCCGCTAAAACAACCTCAACCTAACACTATCATCAACTAGGAAATTGAATGAACACCATGGATGAAATGTCATTACATGATTGGATGGGTCCTCCCCTGGTTTTCCATCAAACTTGGGTATGTCTGATGGTAGTTTGGTCGATATAGTTGGACACCCATTCAAATGTAGAACAGGGTCATTAGTTAACCGGGATAAATCCGGTAGATTCGATGTGGCTAGAAATTGTGACTTAGATGGTGCCGGAGCAAACGTTTGATATCCAGGTGAAGCTTGATGGCTCCACTGTTGGTTTCCTTGGGTTTGAGAAGCATTCCAATAAGGGTTACCTCCTTGCGGAGATTGCATCCAAAAAGGTGGGTTACTTCCTGAAGGTTTTCCATTCCAATGTGGAGTAGGATGCATGTATGGATTGCCTCTCTGCGGAGGTATGTTCCATTGAGATTGGTTACTTGGTGGAACATTTCCACCCCATTATGGCATAGGATTAATGTGTGGATTGCCCCCTTGCGGGGGTATGTTCCATTGAGATTGGTTACTTGGTGGAACATTACCACTCCATTGTTGGTGAGGGTTCATGGGTGGATTGCCCCCTTGCGGGGGTATGTTCCATTGAGATTGGTTACTTGGTGGAACATTGCCACTCCATTGCTGGTTAGGATTCATGGGTGGATTTCCCCCTTGCGAGGTTGGTTCCCAAGAAGATTAGGTACTTCCTGGAACTTGGCCACTCCATGGTGGAATGGGGTTGGTGGATGGGTTTCCTTCTAGTGAGCTAACTATTGTGGGTATGGGATTGCCCCAAGGATTTATGCTAGGAAAGCTTGGATACTGGCTTCTCAAGGTATTTCCACCAACTTATGGAGTATTACCCCAATTAGCATTATTGTTCCATGGTCCATTAATTCCACTAGGGACATTGAGATTCCAAAGTGAAGTATTCCCCCCAGGTGTAGAACTTGGAAGATAGTTTGGTATTCCAATAGGATTTTGGTTGACTCCTAGATTGTTTTGACCTTGAGTAGCCAAACCATATAGGAAACCCAAGTTTGGTAAGGTAGACCCTCCAGTAGGGATTCCTGCAAGAAAAGTGGATATACTTCCGGGATTGGGACCCGAAACTGTACCGACTGGCACTGAAGTGCTAGTTGAACTTATGGTAGCAGTAGGTAAACTAACTATTGGGATGCTGGTAGAGGTCAAATTAGAAGTATTTCTACCTATGGAAACTGTTTGAGGTTGTGATAATGTGGTCCCTTGTGTTCCTGATGAAGCCATAGGGATATTGGAAGTATTTCTACCTCCATCACTTGTTTGAGATGGTGCTGATGTGGTCCCTTGTGCTCCTTATGAAGCCATGGGATTAGAGGTTGAATTTAGCATGTGTACCAAGTGTGCCACAAGAGGATTGATGGTGTTCAATGGTTCACTGATGTGGAGTACTGTTGGAGGGAACCCTTCGGGATCCTTAATTGTCATTAGTTACTTATGTAATAGTATGGTTAAAGAAGTCGTTGGAGCGGGTGCAAGCACTCCAACCACATATAAAGATGTATAAATAATACCATCAAGATGAATATAACCAGTTGGATGCATTCAACTCATCTCTCTTGTCTTGATTATATCTCTGTGTATGCCTATACTCTCTGCTTGAATACAACATCTGGTGCCATTGCCTCTTTCATGTGGTCTGGGTGACAACAGTAGCACATGGAAGCTGGATCAAGCCTACAAAAGATCGTGAGGAGAAAGAATCCCTACAAAAATCAAAGAAATGCTAACATTGGTCAATTGTTGATGCGTTGTTGAAGACTTCCTGTGTGCAAGAGAAATAAGCTATTGGGAGCGATAAGAACCTGCAAGAAAAAGGGAGGCAAGGAAATGAATGGTGCTACACCCTGATCGATGCATTGTTAACAATGATTTCTCATGCTCTGTCTTAGTTCTGCTGGCGGATAAAGGAATATAGGTGTTTCCCTATGGAAGAGAAACCCTTGCAAAAGAAAAAGAAAATTTGTAAGATATGTGTTGCGCCAAAAATAAATCCATCCTTGAATACGAGTTATGAATGGATCGTTGCCAAACTATGGATGAAGAGTATATCTGCCTGTGCAAAAGAAAAAGAATTCTCCCACAATATGCAGTCAACCAATCTCAATATGAAGGAGATCGTGAGGATACGAAGGAACCCTGCCAGGAAAAATTTAAAGATTGCTTGCATGCTCATGGATGAACACCCAAGCTCGTGAAATGTTCCCATTCCTCATGCAGTCGCCGACCATTTTTCATCCAAAGTGATCTCTGCACAATAAAAACTGACTAATAATGGACGCAGGAAACTCAGCTGGCCATGTCTTCATCGTTTGGATGTTATCGACGACCAACTGGAGCAAATGTACTCCTCATCCAATGGACGCTGGAAGGAAGTATTGACAATTTAGACTCTGAATATGCATCGACCAAACAATTGTCGACTTGCAGCCTCTGTCGAAGTGGCTATCAATTGCAGATATCACCCATCAGTTGTCAACCGTGTAAAAGCTCTGAAGTCGTGTAAAAACTTGATGTACTATATTTTGATCGAGGAACCATTACCACTTGGCCTAGAAACTAAATGCACGTGTTGGAGTAGTCAATTAGTCAACGTCCAGCATGTTTATTCCAATCATTCTTTAAAGAATCGACTCAATTAAAATGATATATTATCATGTGTGAGATTTGGTCAAGGCTCATTTTTGGTCGATTATTGTAAAAGTTGGTCGATTGGTAAGTTCAGTCGAAGCATTATGGTGGTCGACTCTTTGGTCGATGATAGATGGTCATAAAGTTTTGTCGACGCATATCATTTGTAAAAGTTTTGATTTCAAAATATGGCTGGTCTCTTTTTGTCGGTGGAGGTTAATATGTTCGACAAAGTTGTATATGTATTGTTTTAGTCGATTGTAAATGGTTGGTACTAAAAGTGGCCATGATGTTGTAAAAAGTGTCGGGTCATTGAAAATAAGTCGAAAAAAGGGATGTTCAAAGCTTATTGAACCATGTATTTTCATAAAAGTTGTAAATCAAGTCGGTCTCTTGCCGACCAGTGTCAGTCATGTTGAGTCGAGTCAAGTTGACCAATATCAGTCGGTATCGACCACAAGTAGTGGCGACACATTCAAAACTTGCAAGAAGCCTCATGACAGCTGAGTCTACGAAAAGCATGTACTCAAGAAGAAGACATATATACCACACAGAGAAAGTGCTTCACGTTAATAATGACAAAAGAACACTTAAATTTATCAAGCCCCCCGGTACTGACACACATAAAAATCTATTCAATGTCATTTCAGACGTTTTTCAGGCAGTTGGTGAGTTGGTGCAATGGCAGAGCATAGAATCCCAAAAGCTCCTAGACCGTGGAAGAGAATTTGGCAGGAACGTGAAAGGGGTAAGCGGCTTGATTGGCCACTACCAGACTGTTGACAGAGACTAAAGGAGTCGTAGTTCATGGTTGTTAATGTTTTTCTTCAGGACAAATAAATATTTTGAGGTGGGGGAGATGTTGGAGGGGACCCTTCGAGATCCTTAATTGTCATTAGTTACTTATGTAATAGTATATTTAAAGAATTCATTGGAGTAGGTGCAACTGCTCCAACCACATATAAAAATGTATAAATAATACCATCAAGATGAATATAACCAGTTGGATTCATTCTACTCATCTCGCTTGCCTTGATTATATCTCTGTGTATGCTTATACTCTTTGCTTGAATACAACAAGTACCACTGGGTCTGAAATATTTATCAGGGGTGGATTTATGGGATTTGCAGTGTTGTCTTCTAATGTTTCAATTGAAATTAGAGCAAGAGGATCAACAATTTATTTGTTTTCCTTGATAGGAGGTGTTGCAGTATTTGTTTGATGTTTTTCTACTCTACTATTGATAATTGAAATTAGAAGTGTGTTAGTTTCAAATTCAAAGTGCCTTGTATTTTGTATCCATCTCTGCAATGTAGCGGGGCCTTCAATTTCTGGTGACTCACCTCGCTACTGACGTGACTCGTGGTCAGGAGAGTAGCCAATTTGAAGAATATTGATAAAAGGATGTGTTTAAAAAGTTTTTGAAAATAGAATCAAACAATCCTATGGCTTTCTAGACTCAACAAAAATAAAAAGTGTCCACACAGTAAAAATTCCCTAGAGATTTCAAGCAAGCAAAATTACTCTTCGAAAGAACCAAAGCTCGGTGAAAAGCTGGATTGTAGGGCCTTCCAAAACTAGTAGCTGCTAAGGGATTTCATGTCCTCGTACAATTGCTAAGAGCGAAGGTGTGAGAAACAATTACATTAAACTTTAACCGCGAGGGGTGCAAGTGTTGGTTCCTGACCAATCACCCCCTCAAGGAGTAAAAGTTCCAAATTCTGTCTCAGGTATTGCAAGTGTGTCCCACTTACAATAATCTATGTGATATCCTCAGAATAGCCACTAAAGTTACCACTTCACAATCAACGGTCAGGAGAAACAGTTGTAAGTCGAGGACAACTCTCATTACTAGAAACTCTAGAAACAATGATGTCACCCCGAGGACTTGTCACTAAACATAGAATACCCTCAATAAGCTCATGTCCAACTAAATAATAAAAAGAGGGGAACCACTCTTTACTTATTCAAATTGACCTCTTGCTTGATGCATGTTTCAGAAGTGATTTCCCGACAAGCGTTTTTTTCTACTAATGGATTTACTCTCTTTAATCAATGCTAGTTTCAAAATTTTGCAGCCCAGGAGTGTTAACTCTCCAAACCTAATCCAGGGCACTAACCTAAACTTGTTGGTGATATGAAAATTAAAATTTTGTCAATTTTAGATTAAGCGCCAATTTTAAGTGTAGTTTGCTTAGTTTCAGGAGTGGAAATGAAACTGGTAGTGTTTTGACTTGAAAACAGAAAAATGAACCAAACAATGCAAAATGCTCACTACTCTACCTTTCAATTCGATGAATATTCTAAATTGCAGAAGAGTTAGAGGTTCATGAGTTTCTTTCAGACATGCAAAATTTCTAGTAGATGTTGTATGTTCATGCACAATTTTTTTTTTAAATATGGATAATAATTGATGTTTTAAAGACCAATGTAACCCAAACAGATATCTCAAGTAAACGTGAATCTAATTCTATTACATGGGGGATCCCTATTTCTCATTCACAAGATCACCATAAGGCCCAAGTGAACAGGATATGCAGATCCCTTTAGAATGCTTTTGAATTAAATTCTAAACTGTTACACGTAAGATCCACTTTCTCATTCACAAGATCGCCATAAGGCCCAAGTGAAGATGACATGGTGGCTCGAAAAACTTTATGCAAAAATTAAATCTATTCTGTTACAAGTGAGATCCACTTTCTCATTCACGAGATGGCCATAAGGCCCAAGTGAAGAGGATACGGTGGCTCAATATAAGATGCTATGAAAAAATGAACTCCTAAACTATTAGAAGAGAGATACACTTTCTCATTCACAAGATCATCTTAAGATGCGAGTGAAGAGGATACAGTGCCTCATACACAATATATCTCAAGAAAACTGAACTCTAAAGGTGCAACTCTCTCTAATTGTGCATGAAAATCATGAAAATATTCTAACTCCAAAACAAAATGCAACTAATTAAAGTTTAATTATGTTTTATGGAAAGAAATTATTCTCAAATTATCTCAACATGTGATGTTCAAGGTGTTCTTCAAATGAAAATGTGTGTGGAAAGGTCTTTCAATTGTGTATGGTGTTTCCAAATGTGTATGGTTTATGTTTGATTAATGTGTCCAATCAGCATATGCTAAAGATCTGAAATATTGAATGTGCTTAAGGTGTTTTGATGAACAATTTCTTAAGTATGCTTTGGGAGACTTGCAGCCATGTAAAGAGACATTAATGTAGGTTAAGATCATTCCTTAAACATGTTGAAATAGAGATCTATCATCACATTTGGTTGTAATCAAAATAGATCTACTACCAATTGAAAAAGATTGAAAATTAATTACAATTTGGAGGAGATTTAAAGGTGTTTGGAAGTGAATTCCAATTGTAAATGTATTGATCCAAATGGTATGAAAATTTCCTAACTTTTCAAGAGGAGTGTAAGGCTGATATCAAGCTGCAAATAAATCTCTAAACAAGTGTGTAAATGTCATACAAATCAGGTCTCCAAACAGATCCAAAAGTTAAAGAGATCTCCAGCAACTAGTGTAAGATTACAAGC
This sequence comes from Larix kaempferi, assembly GCA_027924585.1. Classification (NCBI taxonomy): domain Eukaryota; kingdom Viridiplantae; phylum Streptophyta; class Pinopsida; order Pinales; family Pinaceae; genus Larix; species Larix kaempferi. The sequence continues at coordinate 484,407 of BSBM01001243.1, read as the reverse complement.
TTGAATTAATGTGTTGGAAGGTGTGTAAACTTGCAAAGATGTAAAGGAGATTCAAAATGAAATTAAAGATTAGTCCTATGTATTCCAAATCAGGGATCTATGAGCTAATATGCTCTCAAGCTACAATATCTATTACAACTTTAAAGAAAAAATTGAAAAGAGAAAGCAAATTTGGAGCAATTGTTTAAAGTTTTTCGAAGGTCATTCCAAGGAGAAATATCTTTGATCCAAATGATGCAAAAAAAATTTCAAAGGTTCTCAAAAAGGATTACTATACTAAGTATGATCAGCACAAGGATCTTAAGATAAAGTACACATGCAAAGATGTAATAGATCCATCACAACTTGACAAAGAAATTGAAATTTGGAGCAGATTTTAAAGTTTTTAGAAGATGAGTCCAAAGGTAAAGATCTAGGTCCAAACAATGCAAAGCATATCAACATTTATCAAACAAGTGATAGACTGATCATGAGAAGCAAAAGAAATTCCAAAATAGGTCTACAAACTCACTTACTAAGCCTCCAAAACAGATCTAAAACATGACTCTTGCAAACTAGTTTGAATGAGCTACAAATTGGAAACATAAGATGTAAATCTTTAAGCCAAGAAACATGAGGAAAGGAGGGACTAAAGATAGGTAAAGGGGGATGGATCTTCACCCTAGGAGGTCCCTCATACCAAGAATACACTCATATAGATTGAAAGGAGCAAAGGTGGGGGGTTTGGAGCCTCCAAAACTAAATTTTCAAGCTCATCATAGTCTACTCTTAGGGACAGAGCGACGTCGCAGTACAGGGGTATACACACTACGAAAATCCTCTAACATGCAAGAAACTAGATCTAGAGTGGAATTTTGAAGCATTTGCTGCATGGAAGGTGTGAGGAGGCCAGTTTGGAGGTCAGCTTACTGGATCTATGGATCTTTAAGTGATCTTTAAGCTCAAAATGAGTAGATCTAAAGGATGGAGATCACCAAAAATGAAGAAAAATCATGAGACAAGCCATATGGTCACCAATATGATAATAGAAGATGTAGTTTGCAAGTAGGGAGTTAGATCTGCAACATATCAATCTATCTTACTAAGAAATGGTGAGTTTCTATGTCATCTAATGAAAATATTATCACAAGTTTCTCAAGATCTACATTCATTCATCAAAACTCATTAAGATCTAAAGCCATTTGAGAATTAAATTCATACATGATAAGCAAAATTCAAACTCTTAGATGGTAGAAACTTGAATCCATTCATATTAAAACAAGGAAAAAGTACACCTTTACCAATGATCTTGGTGTGAATCCCTCCTCCATTGCCATGAGCTTCCCTTCCTTCACCCTTGCTTTTGAAGAATTTGAGCTCTTTCTCCTCCTTCAGAATCTCTCCAACATGCCTTTGCTCTTCCTTTGTGTACTCTACAATGCCTCCCATGCCTTTCTTATATAGCATTGGGAAATGAGCCCTCATGTTTCTCTTTTCAATGTGGAATTGTCCCTTTTCATCCTTTTTTATTATTTTTGCTCAAAAACCCACTTTTGCATAGTTTTTAGGCTTTTTGCACAACTTTAGCATACTTTAAGTACAATTAATGCACCTATAATGCATTCATCTTCACTTTTTGATTGGTGTAGCTTAGTTTTGGACCTTTTATGAGCGGTTCAATCATTGAACTTGGTCTCCTTAGGTTCTTACTGTCTTCACCTAATCCTTCCATTTATGGGAGAAGTGATTAGATCAGAGAGGACTTGTCTCGGAATGTACTTGTGCTCTGTCTTCATGTTGTGGGTGCATAGTAAAAATGTGCTTCTTCCATCACATGACTCTGGGTGTTAATTTCATTGTTAACAATCATCATCATCATCATCATCATCGGCATCTCCATCTTCATCATCATCATCATCATCATCATC